>CM062819.1:70446082-71046082 GCA_031772625.1 Pinus tabuliformis | reverse complement strand
GATCATTCCCACACCAAGAAAACCAAGACAACAAAGGCAGTCACTCAATGCATATAGACATCAATTCCTAAAGTGCATGGATACTACTAATGATATATTTTATCATTCGATTTCCAATATGAAAACTTGAAATGCAAATTCACTTTCACTTTCGTATACTAAATGAATGAAATCCTTTTAATTTTGATGTCTTTAAATCTAGAAGAAACAAATAAGTGACAAGCAAGGGTGGAAAAAACCAGTTGATCCAAACAATTGTGATCTATGTTCGGTAGTGAAAAGAAATCGAATCAATACCAAAGGTTGGTTCAATAAAAGTCACTAAACAATCAATCAAAAACAAGCAACAGGGAAGGCTCAATCAAACCAACAGAAAGTTGCAAGCGAACCTTGAACAAACCAGCAACCAAGCCCACTGATCCAAGAAACTTGAAATAATGAACTAGGTCACACAGGCAAAAAAGCAATATTCACACAACAAAGCTGACAAAAGAGTGCCTTAACCATAAACAGTGAAAAACAAGCTACTAAGAAAGCGAGAAAAACGAGGGACCAGCAGGACTGATGGACTCAGGAGGCATAATTGAGAAAATCAATTCTAGAGCAATCAACGGGGGTACTACATGAGCAACTAGCGCTGATGAAGAACTAACCGCAACAATAGAGTGATGCCAGCACGGAAGTACACGAATTTTCCGCGATGATCGGATTTGTAGAACCGTCATGACTATGAGATGTAATTACGCGATGCACAGGATATTACAAAAGGGTGAGCGCGATGACAGCGCGACTGTTAAATTTAAATCTGCGATGATGTTCAAAACAATGACAGGTGAACAAAAACTCCCAAATCAAATACAGTCAATCCTTCAATCAAATAGAGGTACTTCCCAGATCAAGCCAAGAAACTCAAAAGACTGATAACTAATCCCCAAACTTCAAAAGAGACCAAATAAAAATCAAAACAAGAGCAAACAAGAGAAGAAAAAAGGCCAAACTCCCCAGCGGAGTCGCCAATTTGTGATGCAGGAAAGTGTTCCCTTTGCGGACAGAGGCAACCCCTCTAGCCCTAGAGTGGGTCTAGTCACAAACAAGGACAGATCAACAATAGCTTTCCTTAAACAGTCATAGTTGGAGGCCTACCTCAACCGGTGGTCGATGGAGTTCCGTTGTGCTGCTCCAGCTTCCGCTTCCTTCTCCTTAATGAGTGATCAACCTGAAACAATGCAAAGGAAATACAACAAAGCACGTAACCAGAAAACAACAATGATCTATTTACTCGCAAAGTCCAGAATTCATGAGCTATCAAGTAAATTACATACAAGACATAGGAAAACATCATTGATTGTATTAATAATGAAATAGGAGCAAGCTTACAACCAAAGTCTTGACGTCGCAAGCCTTCTCAGAGGGATCTAGCCATCATGTTCCTCAAGCATTCACTCTTTGAAGATGGATCTCCCAACATACAAGATTCTCTCTCACTCATAAGTTTTACACAAAATTAAGGGCACTTCACAACCTTCCACAAGCTATCAACAATCCCACACTTGTCACACTCACACCAGCTATCTAGCAAACTCACAAACACTAACAGCACTGCTCAACTAGCCAACTATTAAAAACTAGCAGTGCATAGCAATGGTGAGAGTTTAAATAGGAGAAGGAGTCTCCATGAAAGGTGGAAGAGTGAGCTTATCCTCAAGGAAGGTAGCACAATTGATGGAACTGTCATGCCAGAGAAAGGAGGGCGATACAAACTATGCCAACAACCAGGTCTGGAGTCATCCAGAAGGCCGACTGTTGGAACAAATTCACCCAATCTGGATCATCGCGGGTGCATAACTGAGATTTAGCGCTGACATCGCTAGTGAGCAATGTAGCTAGTCAGATCATTGCTAAAGATAATAAGTAACCTCGCGCTGGAGCATGAAATCGGACCATCGCAGGAATCAGATGTACTTCCACGCTGGCAGCGCAGCTGGACTGTTTATGAGCGCCCTTCAGCGCGTATATTTAGTCCATAGTCGCGATGAGGTAGATAACTTAGGAAAAGTGGGTCATTTGGCAGCACAAGAGAGCATTTGTTCAATATGAGCATGTTTGACTTGGACACATGACACAATAGAAGGACTGGAGTGAAGGCAGTGACAAATTACTGTGTAACACTCTCTATGCTACGGAAAAGTCAAGGCTCTTCACAATAATCCCAAGCTCCTTCTAATCCTACACCTAGCCAAAAACTTGGCTCCCAAAAGCACCTTACATTAGTTATGAGGTTTTATTTATAACAAGAGGGGGTGACTCTTCAACTCCCCTTTGTGACATTTCGACTATCCTCATGACTCTTCAACTTCTTTAAAAATTGACTCATTACATTACAGATGACTCTTCATATTCCAATATTGACACTTGGAATTTCACTTACAACATAATTAAAAATAATATTACAATTTACACTCATACCCATAGAAGACAAAATAGGGTAGAGACAACTTAAGAGCTTAACAAGACAAAACAATATAATGTTGGAGTTTGGGTGAATTCTAGCTCAACAAATTCTACTTGACGCTTCTCAGTCACATATTGATGCCAATATCTGTACTATTGATGACATCCCCAAACTACGTGATGGTGTCTGGCTGGAAGTTGACTCTAGCCTCCATAGCATCTGGGTATTATGACTTGGATCTAGTCTTAACCTATTTCTCAACCAGGAGAAACATTTTTCTGATCTGAACCAGACCACCAATGTAGTTTTTCATATTCTGTCTGTTCAGCTCCAAATCCTCCTTGGTGGAAATTTGTTTCAGCTGCTCCAAATCATTTTCAATCTCCTACCTAACTTGATGTTTGTGCTTAGCTTCAGTGAGTGAGATAATTGATGGGATCTTGTGGGTTCTCACCATCAAATCCAAACTGTTATACAACCATACATATCATACCTGAATGCTTCCAATGAACGAGGTGAGCTGTTTGTTGTTTTGAATGAACATTCAAACTCTTGCTTTCTCCAGCTCTACCTGCGACTTCATCTTCTTTACAGAAGTAAGTGGTGCCAATTTGTATCACATTGTCCACTCTTGCATGGCTGTGATGGCAATTTTCACATTCCTAAGAGTCTTGAAAAATTCCTTTCTCTGCTTCTTCAAGCTATGCAAGCAGAAAACTACCTTATGTACGGTCATGAGCTCCTCATATAGGTCCCACATGGTCTCTCCAAGTGTTGATACTTCACCAAGTATCACTGCTTTTATTTCCCCCAAGTAGACCTGTGTGGAAGCTACATTCTGTGCTGCTCCATGGAGCTATTATATCTATTTCAGGAAACTTGTAGATTCTATACCAATTTCTTATTCTTGGATGTCAAATACTGAGTGCTTGATCTTGCTGCAACTACAATGACCAAGTTGGGTTCGGAAATGGAATTTGGATTCTTGCTGGTGTCTGCCACTATCACCCTTTCTCTAATGAATGTAGGTGATGCATGATCATCCAGAAAATTATTTCTCCATATTTTTACAATTCTCTCCTGAAGTTCATTATATGACAAATTGTACACATCTATTATCAGATCATCATCAAGGGGAAGTATGTCCCCTTCCTCACTTGGGGCTAACTCTGTGGCTAGAGGTGGTGGAGACTGAATGATGACCTGTAGTGCACTAAGCATCAGATCAATATCTTCATCCTGTTAGCGCTTGAAATTTCACCTCAGGCTGAGAAAGGTAAACTACAAGGCAACATCAAACCACTTAGCCTCGTAGCTAGCCCTACGAGGCAGGAGAGGGCTCTCTCCGGTCTATCTCAGTAAAGATCTTCAATGGGAAAGATGACCAATAGGGAAACACTGATTTTAGGCTAGTAAACTGATCAAGAGGTTTAATTTGGGATTTTTAATGTTTTGGTGGAAAATTGGGGAATGACAATTTCAGGTGCGGGGATGAACACAGCTTTTGCAGGGGGTTATTTGGGGCGAGGTAGGAGACAGTATTGATGCCTTTGATAGAGGTGGATGGATGAGAATGACCGGTGAGGAGTTAAGGAGAGCAAGCAATAACCTTGAATTCCCCTTAAACAGTTGAAAACATTGATATTAAGCAAACTTAAAAGCAGAGCATGACAGTCATGAATTCTACTTTAACACTTCATTTGCCTAATTTGCAGAAAGAAAAGTAAGGAAATGATTCACATAACACACTTACAAGTACAAAGAGAAACACACCATCAATACATGTGACCACAAGAATCCCAAAAAGGACTGCAAAACCCTGGTCTTCCTTTGCCAAAAATTGCAGAGATACAGTGAGTAATACAATAAGAGCTTCTCCCTCAAGAGTCCAACCATGAAAATGAGCAAGAAAGTACATAATATAGGCCATCTAACATCTTTCCCTACCTCTAGGGGTCGAGCTCACTATCCTAGGAGCTGTTTCAACCAATTCTAAACTAAGCACTGAAAACTAGGCAATCAAAACAACTTGCCTCTATAAGTTAGGAAACCAATTCATTCATTACATTTTACCTATCTGATGAATGAATCTTCTAGAAGAGATAAATAAGTGCCTAAACATCATAAAATTACATCATTTACAACAAGGAGGATGAAAACCAACTCCCAAAAAGTCAAATCTAGTCAAAACTGCGTTTCGCTGAGCTGTAGGTTGATTTCCTGTGCAAACTGCCTGATGGGTCGCGCGCAATTCCTGGACAGGTCGCGCGCCTTTGGAGGCACTTTTGAGGCACTTCCAGGTGTCCAAATGAGGCAAAAGTGGGCTTGTTGGAAAGTTCTGGATGTCTACTTTCCCACCCAAGTAGAATTTCTAAATTTGGTTGTCATTTGCCCCTCCAAAATTGCAATCTCCCAAGACTGCTTCCTGTGTGTCAAAAATGTGGCAGAAAGTCATTTTTTGCTTGTTTTTTGACTTTCTGGAGGCCCAAAACTTGGTGAAATTTCTTAGTAATGGCTGATCAAGTGTAACTTTCCATGAAAAATCCAGAAATGCTGATTTTTCCCAAAATGGAGTTGCCAAACGAAAGGGTCGCGCGCGGCACACGACCCATCGGTGAAGAAAACTTGTTTTTTGCCAGAAAAATAAAAAATGACCCAAAATGCTCAAATTTTTTTGAAATTTGTGCTGGAGTTGAGTTATTTAGTATCATGCTCCTTCAAAGAAGCCTCAGCCAAGATATGGAGGGGGTCGGACCTTTTCCTTTGTTTTTGTGCTTTGACCAACCGTCTTTGGAGCACTTTCATTCTTGCCTTGCATACGTGCATCCACGCCCAATAATGATTTTTCATGTTCCTGAGCAAGTTCTTATCTTGGTTGGCCTTAGCCAGCAACCTCTCCAAATGAGCATTGACCCGAAGAAGCATGGCGTCTCGCTCAACGGGTACTAAATCGTCGGGTCTCTTTCGAGCCAAGTTGCGGTCCTCATGGATCCTCCACAACTCATCTAGAGTGTGCTCCTCCTCAAGTTTCTTGTTGCGCTGCTCCAAGTAGGTGATGGTACAATTTGCCATGTCCAATCTTTGCTACAATGAGTCATTTTCAGCTCTAAGGTGTTGAATGATCTCCTTTGACTCTAGGCTAGGAGAAATAATGTCAAGATCAACCACCTCTATGCCTGGAATCCCTGATGGCCCCTCATCAATCTTGGGCTGTTTGCCTCTCTCTAGTACCTGTGCTGCTGAAGAAGGCGAGGCCCCTTCCACCTGGTGTGGAGATAACACTCGCTGAGCTGATGAAGATGGCGAGACCCCCTCCACCTGATGTGGAGAAAATACTCGCCGAGCTGCTGCAAATAAGGCCCTGTGGCCTCTCTGATAAGTGACCAATGGAGGAGAGATGACATGTCTAGTCTCAGGGATATCATGCTGCTGTGATGGTCCTCCCTCCTCATGAACAATCTCAGGATGTGGTGGTGGTGCTGTGAAAAACTCATGAGAGATAAACTCCTCCCATGGGATTCCATGCTGAGCCAACTGATGTATGACCACAAGCTGGATCAAGCCATAATGATAAAGGCTCCTATATTGTTGTGCTGGGCTCTTCCTCTGCATCAAGGGCACCATCCTCTCAATATTCTGGCAGAAGAAAACAGGGATGTTCATCATCCAGACCCGTGTGAAATGCATCAACAAGCGAATATGGTATGAATACACACGTGAAAATCTGCCCTCACAGGTGAAATAGCACATGATAAGCCTCATCAAAGGAGCATACTCATTCCTCAAAAATCTGAAAGGAAATACACCCGTCACGAGCCTCATAAATGCAGGTTTAATGTAAGGCTCGAACTTCAAACTGTCCAATATTTTGCGCTTATTCCACACCTCTCCAACATTTGGTATCCTTGTTGCTTGAGCAATCATCTCAGGTGTCAATGTAAAATCCACCCCTGCAAGGTTCACATGCCCATCATGCAAATGCAAAACAAACAAGCGAGCCAACTCCCTGTGATGCTGAATATGAGAGACCCTCTCGCAAAACTCATAACATGACAGGTAACGAAAACATGTAACTGCCATTGGACAAGCCAGCAAATCGGTCAGAGAGGTGGGCTCCTCTCTCTTATGATGACCGCTCTTACCACCCCTGTGAAGCCTCCTATGTACCTCAAACTCTGAAGCTGACTCATGGTCATCACTTTGCTCATAATCGGTTTCGGTTTTTGACATGGTTTCAGGAGCAAAGTTGCTGAAATGTACTGCTGCTTCTGCTTTGAAATCTCCTATTTTAACTGTTTTGAAATGCTATTTCAAGGGGACAAGTAGCACAAGGGAAATATTAGGGAAGGGAGACTTGGAAGGGAAATTGGGAAAAATATATGAAACAGGGGTTAAAGAGAGGAATCATGACATCAACATCATCATACAATTTCATTTGCAAGGATGTTATGGGAGGTAGGGTTTAGGGTTTGATTTTTGATTTCTTAATATTTTTGGTAGGGAAATTAAATAACAGTGATAAGGGAGTAAGAAATGGGAGGTGGGAAAATGTAGGAACAATAGGAATGAAAAGGAATACCTTAAAACAGCAAAACAAACCCTAGCAACTTTGATATTTTCAAGCAAAGGCACATGGAGTCTTTACTTGCAAATGAAGGCTTTTAAAAAATATTATCATGATCTTCTCAAGCTTTAGCAAACCATAATTTATATGATTGAAGGCCTACCTGACAAGCTTGAACAATTTGTGGTCACTTGGCAGCTTGCTGGTAATTTTTTGTGGAGGAAACCCTGATGGGTCGCGTGCATTACCCAACAGGTCGCGTGCCTTCAACGGGTCGCGCCCGTGTAAAGTTTACACTGCTGGAGGTGCCCAGACGGATCGCGCGCATTCAACGGGTCGCGCACCAGTCTCGACGGGTCGCGCACCAGTCTCGACGGGTCGCGCACCAGTCTCGACGGGTTGCGCACCAGTCTCGACGGGTCGCGCACCTTCACACTTCACCAAATTTGCCCAAATGCTCTTGAAAACGATTGCTCTATTGCTTGAAGGCACAATGAAGCTTAATGGAGGGAGAAAATGACTTTATAGCCTTGTTTTGAATTAATTTCATGTCAAAACCCTCTTTCTAATGTTTTTCATGACACTTTTTAAAACTTTAAATGCTGCTGACTTTTTGGTTTCCTTTTGTCCTGAAATTGGTTGAATTGATGTTTTTCCTTGATAATTTTTTGCAGGGATAGCTTCTGAGGAGTCTTGGCAAAGGGGACTAGGGCTGCCTGCTGTCTTTTGAAATATTTGAATTTTTACAATTTTTACAAAATTTTGAGAAATGACCTTGGCTTTAAAAACAAGGTTTTTAAATCCAAGGTAAAAAAATTAGCTGTACAAGATGAAATCTTTTAAAGAAACACTTTGATAATCATCCCTCTGGCCTGCTGGGCATTTATTGACCTTTAGAGACATGACCTTGAAAACAAACTGGACCTAAACCCTAGACCTAAGACTTTTGACCTCAAGACAAGACAAGCAACTTTGAAATAGTTTATTGACTGAAACAATTTGATCCAGCAGTGCCAAGAGGGGAATAAAGACACCAACTCCTCCATCAGGGTTATGGCATGCCTAATGGAATGCAATGAGATGACACTGATGAGACACCTACTTATGCAAATGCAAAGAGCTTTGATCACTGATGGAGGGCTACTAGACCGACTCTAACACATCCTACGACTCCGGTCCTAACTCCATGCCTGCAACTTCAATCAAAACTTTGATTGACTGAGAAAGCTCTTGGTTCTGCATCTGTTCGCTCTCTCCCTCTGCTGCTGGCTGGTTTTGTTCTTGCCCTTCAATCTGTATTGCCGTTGCTTATTCTGCTCTAGTGCATTTCCTTTCTTCTTATTCTTGCTTCTACTTATCTTCTTGTTATTTCCTCCTCGGCTTCTGTTCCTCCTTCAGTTCTTGTTTTGCTTTATGCACCCTCAGTTTTGCTTCCTGCAAGATCTATTTTATCTCTTCCTCCACTCCTCTCTCTGTATCCTATATGTCCTCTTTGCTTCCATTGCCAAAGATGCTTGCATAAGGATTGAATCCACTTTCACTTTGAAATTTTTTTCTCCCTCTATTCTATCAACAACCTTTCTCTTTCCCTTATCTTGTACCAGATTTCAACCTTCTGCTACAACCACTGGAATTGCTACCATGTTAGTGTTGAATCCTTTTCTATAAACAGTTGAGTGTCCAGATATATTGGTGAGTTAACTAGTGCTTGCTAAACGACTTCCTTAGTACTACTTTCAGTGGTCTCTTTTGAAGAAACTGTCCTTTGGTTCCATGCTAACAATGACTGCTAGAGAGAGGTGCTCAACAACTGTGGTACTTGTGGGACATGAAAGAAACTCATGGCAAGTAAACATCAGTCTTTAGCAAATCTAATTTCAAGGCATGATAAAGTAGAAAAACAAGAATCTTATCAGAGGGATTGTGTAATTTAAAAAAAAAGAAGGACTGGCTGCCTCTGGGAACTGTGCAATATAGATTCCAAAAATACAGGGATGAAGCTTGAGGCTTGGGACTAGCAATGCGCAGTCCGAGCCTAAGCAGAGACTGTGAGAGACTACGCATTGTGCAACCTCAGTGGCTAGGGAAGAAGGCTGAGCCCTGGAACTTGCAATGCATAGTTGGGCCAGCATTTACTGTGCAATGCATAGTTCTAGAGGCCAAGATATCGACTTGAACCTTAGGATTGTGCAGTGCCTAGCTGGGAAAAGTGAAAATCAGCCAAGGAAAGTGCAGATCTGCCTAGGGGAAGTGTCGAAAATGAGTAGATATGAGAGATTATGTGAACTTGAGTGAAAATAAGACTAAGTATGAATCATGATAGATCAAGTGCATAAACTGAATAAACGATAAAAAAATCAAATTGGTAAGGATAGTTGCCGCAACAACGATCATTAGTGAAAAAATAAAGAAACCGATGCGACACTAGTGAAAGGCAAATGATAACTTGAAAAAAAACTTCTACAAGCTAAAACAATTTGAAACACCAGTAATAACGAAGAGGAACAATCAAAACAACACTTGCACAAGGAAAATGACAAAAAGTGATGGAAAAGTGATAAAATATGATAAAAATACAACTCACCTGGAAAAGTGATGATGACCCTAGGGAAGGTTCCTTGATCTTTTTGGAAATGGTAGAGCTCCAAGATCGAATGCGAAAATTAGCTCTAGAGTCGTCGATTAATTAGATTTGAGAAAACAAGGGTTTATGACATGCATGCCTATAATCAAGGAAAATTGACACTTGGTCGAAACTTCTAAAAATAGAAATGTGCCACATTCAGGAAACTAATAATAGATCCATACTTCCTAGGGCTGATTTTTTACCTTTATTTTTCTTAGTTTTTTAGGAAACTTTCCATGCATGCTACCGATAAAGATTGTGAAATTCTCGGGGACTAGGCAACTTTCGGGCTTAGTGCACTATGCAGTTTCTGAGCTCAGTGAGGGATTGCATAGTTTCTAGGCTTAGTGCTAGTATTCCTTCCATGAATATGCAGTTTATAAACTCGAGGATGATTTCCAGTCTGAACTGCGCAATTCCAATGATTAAGGCTGACTACCTTCAAGGATTGCGTACTTTATAGAGGTAAGCCCAGAACTACTATGTGACCAAGTCAGGAGGTTAGCTTGTTACATAGAAAGATCATCTAAGTGTAAAAACGAGTATACACAAGCACAAATGAAAAATATAATTCTTAGTCAAATCACGATTACTTGAAAACAATACAAGATAAGATCCCATGGACAGGAAGGAAGGCTCCAAAATCAAAGCATGGGAAAAATTATGGAGGGTGGTTGTAGCTTCTATAACATTGGAAACACATTGGTAGAACTCCAGTTCTCTGTGTGGATCTTGTCTCGTGAAAAGTAGGTCTAACTCTTCCAAAATTATTGTTCAATTCATTGATTGTCGCAACTTCTTCACTTAACTTGAGTTAAATATATAGTTCCTACCATTCTCTTTATTGACATCAAACATACCAAGCCAAGTCGAACTGAGTTTTTTCGATTGGGGATGAGGAGTATATAAATTCACAAGTCAAATAAAATTTAAAAGTATTAGTTTTCATCTTTGGTTTCTCTGCTGCCAGTAGGCCTCGATAGTACCCCAACAAAGTGACTTCAGGAATACAAATATTTCTCTGCTACCAATAGGCTTGGACAGTACCCCGATGGAGTTACTTGCTTCACCTCTCTTCATAGGAATCCTTTCTCTTCTTTTGCCCTTTATTTAATATACATATTTTAATTATTTTATTTTCAAAGAACTGTGCATAGGCAATTATTTATTTCATGGGGGCATAAGAGTGATCTCAACTTAATGAGAGCAGTATAGGTTGTCCCTTTAGAGAAGGATATTTTTATACACCTATGACGTACTTGTTAAGGTTTTCCTCCCCTCCTTACTCTACTCGACTTAGTTTACAAGGATTAATCGAAAAATAGAAGTCCGATTAGAGTAGGCAGTACTAGTTAAAAGTGAAAGCATTATGGTTTCACTGTGACTTTCTCTAAAAGGAATGTATTTTCCATCAAAGTATCATCAAATAAAAGAATGAAATATTTACACAAAGAGAGGGAATAGACAGAACACCAAGTGTTCATAGTAACACAACTTCCTCTTGGATTTCACTATTCTTGCTTCAAAACCCAAACAAAGTTTCATGTGAAAGCTAACCTATAACTGAAAATAAAACAAAGGAATGGAAAGAAATAGAGCGAAAGAAAATATAAGTAAATAAATTAAAGGAAACAACAAATAAAAGAAAAAATATTCCTACTACTAACCTAAACAGAGCATAAGATAGACTCACATGCAGTGATACTTTCAATGCAGCCACTGACACATTCACTGGCCTATGTGGGTGAGGGATGCAAGTCAAGAAAGATATACAAGAAAAAATAATAAACAATAAATATAAGACAATACAAACCAAAATGTTCAAAGTTTGAATGAATAAGCAGAAAATTAAAACTAAAAAGAGCATGAAAGACTTTCTATGGTCGTACCATGGTGTTTAAACACACTACGAGTCAAAGACATGTAGGCATAAAATCTTGAAATGCGAAGATGAGTGAACATAAATAAAGAAGAAAATTTCATTTTTGCGACAGTGCTCACCATGTACGACTCCTCCAATGACTGAGCGATAAGATCGTTTAATACAGATGAAGGATGTGAAAAATGTAAGACAGGCTGATTTTTGATAGCTGTGATAGAGTGATGAGGAGCCTCAAAAGATTCAACACCATTATAATCAGAAGTGGAACTAATCTCAAGACTATGAGAAATCTACATAGCCATCAATTTAGACTGAAGTGCCTTGACAACTTGGGGAAGTTCAAACTCATCAGAAGGTAGATCGTCACAGATTGGTGGCTGGGAAAGATTAGCAGTGGAAAAATCAGAATCGTGACCAAATGAATCAATGAAGAGGTCACGACAACCACGATCATAAAGTTCAAGATCACAGATAGAGGCATCCTCATGATCTGATGAATCACAAAGAGGGGAAGATAAAAAACGATAAATTTCACCCTATAAGTTTTTAGAACGATGAGATGAGAGATTGGTAATATCAAGAGTAGAAGAATCATCCTCTCCACATCTGGATTAAAAAATGACATCCCATGTGTTCTGTGAATGATCGGAAGTAGTAACATCATCAAAAACTAATTTTTCACAAGATTCAACAAGAATGATAGAATAATGGAAAATGTGAGGATGATGAAGGTGAGGGGCAGAAGGAAGAAAATCATCCTTCATCACAGATTCTTGTTCAACTATGGGCTCCCACACATAATCATCATGAATGATATCGCAAGTTAGTTTCTCAATACCAACTCCATGCAACACTTGATCCTTATGAACATCACAAGAGATATTTGAAACAGGTGAACGCAAAAACTCACAATCTGAAGGATCAGAGGGACTAAAGGATGGAGGACGAGGAGATAACACTTCATCGTAACCATTAGATTCACATTCCAAACCGCATTAAGATTCTGAGCATGTGGGGTGGGAGAAGATGGTGATAGATCAGGAAATTAGTTCTCAATATCTTCCACCTCAACCTATAGAACTAAAGCTATTTGGTAAGAAGGGTATGGAGGGTCACTTGGAACAATAGGCTTATCTGTTGCAGATTTAGAAGCTCTAACATCGAGGTATGTAGGGAGTAGTTTGAAGGATTCAATCTTGTGAGGGTTTTCTAAAATGTGAACAAGATATTGAAATATCCCTGACAAGAAAGATGAATCAAATTCATCTTTAGGAAATTCAAAAAAAAAATGCATGAAACGATTGTGGAAATGATGTATTGATTCATCAGGTGATTTTCGCAATTGCATAATTTTCTTGCACATATGTTTACGATCATACATATCAAAAGTGCGAAACAGTTCTGTGATAAGATGTTCGAAAGACTGTATGGAGGCTTCAAGCAATGTGCAACACCATTCCCTTATGCGCCTTTTGAACGTGAGAGTGAACAACCTACAACCAACATCCTCATAGTGGATGTTGTGCTCTGTGTAGAATTCTAGAAAATGAGCAGTATGATAAAATAAGGTTGTTTCACCCTCGCCATCGAATTTTAGACTTGAAAATTCATCTACGATACTCGTTGACACTTGCAGACTTACATTTCTAGAAAAACATATCAGGGTTATCAGATTGTGGAAGAAGTCATTAGAGGAGTGCGAAAATTCAAAACAAACTTCAAGGGCTCAGCTTGTCATCTAGCCCTTCTTCTTGCACCAAAAAGGTTGACGTGCTGGACCCGCCAACATTCAGGGGATCTCCCTGATATGAAGTTCCAACTAGAGCTCACTCTGTTGGAGTAATGTTAGTGTGTGGTAATGTTATTCCTTGACTACGAAAACACGTAGAGAGAAGTATGGTAACTTTGGGTGAGATCAAGTGTGTGACCCTATGGAGAGTCAAGTGCAATGCATGAAGGTTCCAACACATGAAGGGAGAAGGAAGTGCACCCCTTGGAAGCCTGTAGTAGTACGTAGCTTGAAGGGATCACATGAGCATAATGACATCACAAGCTAAGATGTAGAATAGTACACAGGTTAAAGTGATGAATTAATACAACAACACACATTGAACAATGCCTAATTGGGAAAAGTGAAAACTGACCAAGTAAAGTGTAGATCTGCCCAAGGGAAGTGTGGAAAATGATAAGATTTGAGAGATAGTGGGATATTGAGTGCATATATGACTAAGTATGAATGAATCATGATATATCAAGCTCAAAAACAGAATAAACGGGAAGAAAATCAAATTGGTGAGGAGAGTCACTGCAACGATGACCATCGGTGAAAAGAAAAAAGAAACCGATGCGACACTTGTGAAAGGAAAATGATAACTTGAAACAACACTTCTACAAGCTAAAACAAATTGAAACTCCAGTAATCATGAAAAGAAACAAGTGAAACAACAATCACACAAGCAAAACAACAAAAAGCGTCAGAAAAACGACAAAAGGCGATAAAAACGAAACTCATATGGAAAAGCAATGAAGACCCCACCAAAGGTTCCTTGATCTCTTTAGGAATTTTAGATCTCCAATATTGAATGAAAAAATGAGCTCTAGAGGTGCCGCTTAACTATATTTGAGCAAACGAGGGTTTATGATGCGCATGCCTAAAATCAAGGAAAATCGACACTTGGTAGAAACTTAAAAAAATAACAATGTGCCACCTTCGGGAAACTAATAATAGATCCCTACTTCCTAGGGATGATTTTTTCTATTTAGTTTTCTTTCTCTTATGGGGAAACTTTCCATGCATGCCACCGGGAAAGATTGCACATTTCTAGGGAACTGAGAAACTTTTTGGCTTAGTGCATTGCACAGTTTCTTAGCCGAGTGAGGGATTGCATAGCTTCTGGGCTCAATGTTTGGATTCCTTCCATGACTACACAATTTATGAGCTCAAGGCTGACTTCTAGTATGAACTGCACAATTCCATTCATTAAGGTTGACTGCCTTCAAGGGTTACGCAGTTTCTGGAGGCAAGCCCAAAACTGCTATGTGACCGAGTCAAGAGGTTATCTTGTGACTTAGAAAGATCTGTTAAGTGTAAAGATGAGAAAACACAAAGCACAATTTAAAAATATAAGTCTTATTCAAATAACGAGTACTTTACAACAGTACAAGATAAGCTCCTGTGGATGGGAAGGAAGGCTCCAAAATCAAAGCATGGGAAACATTTTTGAGGTTGGTTGTAGCTGCTATAACACCTTGTAAAACCATTTTTAAATGAACTTAGTGTTGGCATTATGAGATAAGTGTTGTCCTTGATGGAAAACCACACTGATGACAAATCATAGTGCAGAAGGTCAGCAGCAAGGAATTGATGATCAGACTATAAGAAGAAGAGAAATTTCATACACGCAGGTTCATTAAGCCCAAGTCGCGTATACAAGCAGGTTCACTATATACCAAGTCGCGTATACGCAGGTTCGCTATATACCAAGTCGCGTGTACACGCGGGTTCACTTAACTGAAGTAGCGTATATGTTTTTAAGCATTGAAAAAGTTTAATGATCTGATAATACTGATTCACCCCCCCCTCTCAGTATTATTTCCAACAATTGATATCAGAGCAGGTCCTTTGGTAGAAGCTTGATCGCTTGAAGGAGATCCGTGGAACAATGGGAAAGAAGCTTAAGAAGAAAGCTCATAAGAAGAAGAAGACATCTCAGAAGAACTATGACGGTGGGAGAATCGATTGGGGATTAGGTATAAGAAGCTCTTCAGATTTAGAATCAGATTCAGAATCATTATCAGGTATGAATGTGTTTTCCTCTGATGTTCCAGCTATATTTCCTTGTGAAAGAGATGAAAGTGATAGTGAGACTACTGAACTTGCTCTTATGGGTGAGCAAGAAAGATGTCAAATAGAGGCAGAATTTAACAGGCTGACAAACAAAATTATTGAACAAGAAAAACGTTTTGACGTAAAGAGTGGTGCCCTCAAGTTATGCAAGGAAAGGTATCAAAAGTTGCAGGATGAAGCAACATCTCTAAGAAATGAAGTCATTGAAAAGAACACAACAATCAAGGAGCTCAGAGATCGATCCAGTTATTATGAAAGTCTTGAAGCCACAATCCTCTCACTAAAGGAAGAACTTGAAGAATCAAAGAAGCAGAATACAGATCTACTCCAAGCTATTGCAAAACAAGAAAACGAAGTCACCAGCTTAAAATCTCAACTAGAATGTGCCTTCCGAGTTCGTCAAATGCAGCAGGATCTGAATGAAGAACAAGAAAAGGAGATTCTCAAACTAAGGCATCAGTTGGAAGAAGAAAGGAAAGATGGAGAAGACATGAAGAAGCAATGTCTAGAAAAGGAGGAACAACTTCAAGTTGAGGTAAATATCTTGAAAGGTAAATTAGAAGAAAAGGATAAACTTTTGAGATTTCAAGATAGTACTAAAGCCTTGGATGATATTCTTAGTAGTCAAAGGTCTCCTGCTATCAAGACTGGTCTTGGTTTTCATGAATCTGTTGAAGGTGAATCTAGTTTACAAGGTGAGACAAGGAACTCTAAAGAGAAATCTAAAATGATCAACAAGGAGATGAAAGGTCAACGCCATCAACAATCAAGGAAAGAGACTCCTCAAAGAAAATCTTTTACTCCTCCTATGAATAATGTTGAATGTTATGTATGTCATAATCTTGGACATGTTGTAGCTAGATGTAGAAGAAGAAGGGTTCAAGACCATCATGCAGAAAGATCATCACACTCAAGGTACTTTAATGGATATTGCTTTGCTTGCAATATGTTTGGTCACAAAGCTGCTGATTGCTACAGGAGGAATATGAAACATGTAAGATGTTATGCATGTAACAAGCTTGGACATATAGCAAAGGAATGCAGGAACAAAGGATGGACATCACACCAAAAGGAGAAAACCTCATCACACTTGAAGATATGGAGGAAGAAGGAAGTACAATCAGCACAATGTACTGAGACACAACACAGCACAGACATATCAGACTCAGGGGGAGCTGAAAGTGTAAAACTTCAGTGTTCTGAATCTCATACGCAAGTTCCTTAAAGGGAAGTCACGTACATACGCGAGTTAGACACTGCAAAGTCGCGTATATGTCAGTCTGAGGAAAAGCAGTGGGGACAGGATTAGAAAAAGGATCTGATATGATTCAGTCTATTATTTGCTCTATTGGTTACAGTCTGCTGAGGATGTGTGGAAATGTTTTGTTACTTGTATGATGTCTAGAAGTGTTTTGATCCTAACTTGAGGATGATGATGTTTTGATGCTTATTGCTGATATATGCATGGTCAGATCTAACAGATGGCACTGGTTGAGGGGGAGCATATGCCTTTAGTAATTCATTGTTGGCATTATGGTTAATAATCCTTGGTGATGATTCTTATATGGCTAAATGATATATCTTGCTATGATATGATGTTGTGAGTTGTCTATGATAAACTCTCATATGATTCTTGAAGCTACATCGTAGATGTTCAGATCAGATTTATGGTTGATACTTTGATGATGCTTACATGGTGATCTTCCTCACTTAATGATGAGTCACTTATATACTGCTATTGTCATATGCATAAAGATCATACAGTTATGATGCAGGCACTCATGTGGATAAGGATTGTTGCTGATGATGATATCAAGAAGCTTTGTCAAAAGAGTTTGAGCTCAAGATACATAGTGCTGATACATGGATGACTCCTCAAAGTCACTTTGTTGGAGACATGATGATGAGTTCGTGTCTATATGATTATAGGTTTATATTTACATATGTTGGTTGATGTAGATGTTCCCAAGTAATGATACTTGAATCATGTAGATCTTGACGTTGATGAAATGGCTATGGTGGTTTCACATGTAATGTGAATGATTTCATGATGATGTTTAAAAGGAGGAGTTGACATCTATGTTCAGACATACCTTGCTGCAGGACATTTACAGGTTGCTGATATGAAAATAGCTGTACGCGAGTTTCATAAGGCCTATCCGCGTATATATGCTTGTTTATGTGGATGCAGACGCGTATATGGAGTTTTGAAGGAAATCAGCAGGGACAGATGTTGGTTGCAGAAAGTCTGATATGGGTCTGACAGAGATCATCTGGCACAGGTTAAGGGGGAGCAGATAATCTTCCAATGATGCATTGTTGGCATTATCTTAAAGCTTTTGGTTCTGGTTCACATTTGTGGTTAGTTACAGGTGGAACAAAGGCGAAAGGAGAACAGAAGGATCTCTTGGTTGCTGATCTGAATAGTGATTATCAGATGCTGCTGGTGACTTTCATAAGTCTTGGTCTAGTTCTTTCGTCTCTATGTCATATATCTCTTTTGTGGCATCTATTTCATGGTGTCAAGGTCATGTAACAGCCTATTTTGGTTTCCCCACTATGCCTGGGATGATTGATGCAATATGATTGGTTGTCATATGTAAACTTTTGATGTATCCCCACTTGGTTGGGTGGATGAGTCAATTTTTGTATACCCTCACTTAGTTGAGAGATGGATGTATGTATGAGTCTTTGGTGATAGGAAGGTCTTTTTTGATGTATAGAGTCATGTTCTTCTTGAAGAACATATTTTGCAGATCTTGCCTACAGTCAGGAAGAGCATGAACAACACACTTCAGCAGTACAGAGACTTGGCATGTACTCAGGGGGAGCATTGACAGATTGGTACACTTTGGCATATACAAAGGGGGAGATCATTCAGAGATTTTAACAGATACTCAGGGGGAGTATGGACAGCGAAATGTTCAGCAAAAGAAGAGAACATCTTGGTCCACCCTTTGCCCTTGATGTCAAAGGGGGAGAGTGATTTGGTGTTGTTGCCATCAAGTCCAAAGGGGGAGATTGCTGGCATTATGATGCATGTGTTGTACTTGATGGCAACCCTCTCATAGAAGAATATCTCACTTATGTATAACTGGATGAATCTTCAGAAGAGATATCAGATGTGACTGATGGAGGACAGCTCAAAGGAATCAGATGATAGTTCTAAGTGTGAAAAGTTAGCTTTGCCATCAAGTCCAAAGGGGGAGATTGTTGGCATTATGAGATAAGTGTTGTCCTTGATGGCAAACCACACTGATGACAAATCATAGTGCAGAAGGTCAGCAACAAGGAATTGATGATCAGACTATAAGAAGAAGAGAAATTTCATACACGCAGGTTCATTAAGCCCAAGTCGCGTATACAAGCAGGTTCACTATATACCAAGTCGCGTATACGCAGGTTCGCTATATACCAAGTCGCGTGTACACGCGGGTTCACTTAACTGAAGTAGCGTATATGTTTTTAAGCATTGAAAAAGTTTAATGATCTGATAATACTGATTCACCCCCCCCTCTCAGTATTATTTCCAACACTTAGGTGAAGGAAATATACCCATGAAATTCCCAACTAGAGCCCTATTAGAAAAAAGTTAGGGGGGTTTTCTGAAAACTCAGAGGGGGATAAACTAATGGGGTATTCTCTTTCTTCTTAATGAATCTAGTCTGTTGTTTTCTTGGTCTAGGGTTGATTTTGAGGGATGAGACCAAAGCACGAAAGGTAAATTCCTCATCACAGGGAGGGGCAAAGGTATCCCCCAAGAAGAAATCCATTGGACTTCATTGGAAAAAGTGTCGATGCTAGCACGGGAGATAAAGTTTCAAATCATTGCAGATCAATTGTAGAGATCTTAAGATTAATCTCCTACAAGAAGGGGTACTTCATATTGCATATTTTATATTGTTATTAAGAATTTGTTTGCAACAATTAAATATAAATGGATAAAACCTACATAAATGTTCTTTTGAAGCAATTCCATTTTATCTTTATTCTTAGCATATGATCAACTAGCCTAATTGTTTAATTTTTGTATGTAAGGCCAATCCCTGATTGCCTTATTTTCTTTTTCTAGGACCGCCTTTGCTTGCTATATATTTGGTCCATGGGAGCCCCATCCCAATTCAATAGGATGAACATATTTCATTATTTGTCCACTTGATATCACAAATATCATGTAGCATTGTTTTGCACACATCATATTTGATCTTAGACAATCGATTTGTATTATTCTTTTAAAGTTTCACAGAGAGATATTTTGGGACTCATAAATTTTGTGATTTTTAACTTTTATTAAAGAATGTAGTCTTGAGTATGTGTCTCCTTTAAATCCTTATGATATGAATGCAGGAAATCATTTAAATTTTTCTAAAATGGACCATTTCTGCTGCTCCATATTTTATGTGTCTTTCTTCAAGTACTTACCTTTTACTTACTTTATCTTGATGAATGGTTATGGTGGAACAAATATATTTTCTTATGTTTCTTTAGTTAAACAATTACTTTAGTTTTCTATTCTACTACTTAGTCCACTCTTAGGCATTACTGTGAATGGTAGAATATATTAAATGGAACTAAAAATTTATCACTTGACTTGGAAAAGGAGGAGTACCACCTCTATAAAAATATAGAGGGTTTATATCTCTCTCTCTCTCTCTCTCTCTCTCTCTCTCTATATATATATATATATATATATATATATTCCATATGAAGAATATATGTATACTGTCAATACTGTCAACATCCATCATGCCATTGGTAGGAATTGAACCCTAGTGGCGAGGATTCCATTCCTTCCTCCTAACTACCTAAGGTAACCCCAATTGACACACACACACACACACACACACACACACACACACACACACACACACACACACACACATTACTTTATGAGGTTGTTTCTCTTTTACTTTAAACGATTTTAGAGAAAAAACATCTCACTTATAATGAGTATCCCTATGAAAAATAATGCTTATAGTGCACTAAGTTTTGTAGTTCAATTTATATATAGATAGGGTGGAATATCAAAGAAAAATATAATTAAATCTCTGATGTAAGTCTAAAACTTTCCTAGATCCCAGATCCGTGCAACTATGATTGCATATTTAGATTAAAAGTAGGGCTTTTGCATCAAGAGAGAAAAAGAAGTATATCAGTTTTTTATAAATAATTTAAATGGAAGGGCATTTAATCAATAGATCTGGGGTTTTGAACTAGTGAAAAAATTGAAGAAAAGCATTCAAAGTGACTTGGGAATACCATTAACCATACAATTCTTTTATATGAAGGAAACATTCTCCAAGATTCCCTCGAACTGAAAGGTTATGGCATGACAAGGGATGCTACCATAATATTAAATTTGAGGTTGCGAGGTGGAGCTACAACCTTAAAAAAAACTAATACAAATTTTGGAAACCCTAATGGATCCAGTGAAAGGGAAAACTGCTGCTGCAGTTGATACCATTCAAAATATGCTAGAACCGTATATTGTTGAGCAAATGGACAAGGTACTGGCTATGGGTGTAAAAACCTTAGAGGTAAAATAATATTCTGTTGATCTACAATCTAAGAAATTAATATGTCGATTTAATGGTTTCTAGTAAAGACCTATAGAATTATATTAGTGCATGTTTTCTTCTTGGACACAAAAATGTGACCTCTACTTATGATCCAAAGGCTTCCTCATAGTAAACTTTGACACACAATAACATATGGAAAAAATTCTAAACGAAGGGCCATGGTTTTGGGGTAGAGATGGGGTTTTTATAACAATGTTGGTATGAATAAGGTTACCAAACTTCCACTTACCTTTTAGAACCAACAAGTCTTGGAGGATATCGGAAATACCTTGGATAAATTCAAAAAAATGGGTCTGGACATAACAACAAAAGGTATATTTACATTTGCTAAAATATGTGTAGAAATAGAACTTAGAAAAGGTATCCCTAATCACATTCTTTTAAAACATGAAAAATTGTAGTGGACGCAAGTTTTAAATTATGAGAATACAACATTCCAATGTCAAACATGCTTTTGAACAAGACATCTTCAGAACACCTTCCCACAAGAAAAAAAGACTCCAAAAAAGAAAAAGAGGTAGGCCTCAAATCCAAGGGGTTGGCAGTTTCCTGAAATTTTGGAAGATGAAGAAGAAGGGGCTATGGAAATTACTCCAAATACAGATGCACATACACAGCTTGGTAGCCAATCAAATGGAGGAGTTGAGGATCAACCAAGAATATGGGCTCATATCCAGAAGGGTACTGAATCAACACAAATCATAGAAACATATCAACAAAAGCAGAAAAAACCTATGAAAATGAATCAAAGGGCATAAAGAGATCCCACATATATAAGAGCTCAGACTCAGATAAATAAGTCCCTCTAATGACATAAGGTAATCACTTGGAAATAGTAACAACCACTCCCAAACAAGGAGTTTGGAAAAAAGTGGAGAAAAAGAAAGGAAAAAAGGGGAAGCTAAGTGACTTTTATCACACTTAGCCTTAGAAAAATTATGTAATTTTGTATAGATTTTTATTTTCATTGTTCATCAGGTGGCAATTTGACATGACCATTATGCTTACCGACATCTACAAAATGTAATTTTGTTCCTTTTTTTAGGTTGAATAAAATTACAATTTTCCCTTTGGAAAAAAAGAAAAGTATATAACTTATCATAAATACCATTATCTAGTTCAATATTTTAGACTTGTAAACAAGGAAACAAACACCTTCCTCAAACACATAGGAAGAAACAAAAATAAGAGTGTAGTAACAACCTTAACTAACTCATTAGGTAAGTTATAACTCTAACCCAACAATATAAGAGATCAAACATTGAATGTTAACACATAGGTTGTGGAACAAAAAGAAAAGAGATATTTCCTTTTAATTAAAATGAATAATGTTACACAAAATTATATTTCATACACTTTCTATATCCGTTATTCAGGTTCCTCCATCCTTGGGCCACTCAAGATTTCTTTGGGATTTCAACTCTTCTCCACAAAATAGGTTGAGGAAAATGGAGTGGTTTGAGATATCAAATGCATGAAAAGTAGAAAATACTTAGAAATAAAGGGTTTTCTAAGGGATAAATTCATAAAAACCATAGGGAAACAACAACCTGTAATTGCTCTAGTAAGAAAATACCAATATCATAGCTCTGATACTTCATGGATGATTTCCTCTTCTTTCCATGTAAGCCTCATTTTATACGAATAAATATTGGTTAAGATAGTTTGGAATGGATATATATATTCCACATTTTAAGGTACATGCTCCTTTTGTGAGTAGGAAGAGCATGTAGATTACCAAGGAGGCTACGTGCATAGTCTACAAAAGTGATAAAAGTAATCAAGAAGTTGTTTCAATGGCCAATTAGGAATTTGGGACAAGGAAATGTCAAATTATGCTATAATATATGCCCCCTGATGTGTGAGGTTAGGAGGGGAGACAATGGCAAAATACATTACAAATAAGGGATGAATCTAATGAATGGGACCAAGTAGAGTTCACCAAAGTTTAGTTAAGAAAGTACCTGCAACAAAAACCAAGGTGTCATACAACTTTCTTCTTGAGGCAGGCATGCCCATGCTTAGGTGTGAAAAAGCATGACTTCTAGATCAGGTACACTATGGAACCATGATGTATATATAGAATGAAAAATCTATGGCCATGGAAAAGATACATAATGGATCCATGTCAAATATATGATAGCCATGAATAAATACACAATTTATTTATGTCTTAATGTACATAAGGAGGATATCTAGAAATATGAGATGAATAAAAAAATTCTTTGAAAGGAGAAATGTAACTAAGATAGAAACATAAAGAGGAGATGTTATCATCTACCAAGGTAATTGTAAAAACTTGCCATCCACCCCATAGTACATGGTAATGGTAGAAAGAGGTGTGACTATCATTGACCCGACCTCCAAGGTCCTGTTATGAAAATGGGGTCTTAAATTTTGTTATTTTTAAAACTACTCAAACTAAAAATAATAATCACCATAGCATATGGCCCGTTAAGAGATTTTTTACAGTATAAATATTTCCCCAATTTGTCTCCGAGATCAAAATATATGGCCATTTAAATATTCAACCAATACCCTCTTGCCACATCTTTAGGCTCTACCACATGGCACCCATGTGGCACTCAACCTCATCACCATGTCATCCCTTAAGGGACCACATCAAGGTGCTCTCTCATACTATGCCACTGTGGCATGCCTATGTGGAATATTCCACCTCACCACATCATGGCCCTTATTGGACCCCCTCCTTGGCTCCTAATTTGTTAATTTCCTATTATAATAATTCTCTACCCTTGGCCATTTCCTCGACACATTACAAGAAACTTAAAAAATCTCTGAGGTGAGACATAAATCCTTCCTCATTAGACGATAGGAGGATTTACCATATTGAGCCCTCACTCCTTAGTGTGTTTCCTTGGACCACCATATCATGCACACAAGAAAATCCCAAGGTGAGATGCCAAATTTTTTTGTCACATTATTGGAGTATTTTTCCATATCGAGACATAAAAATATTGATCATTTTTCTTGTGTGTCTTGATCTATGATGCTGAGATGAAGTAAGAATCGAGACAAGCTTTCTCATGTTAATTGACGGGAAAATTTATCCATCTAAGGATAGATACCTCAACCATTTCTTGCTACCGCCCTCGTAGAACCACCAAGATGATGTTAGCCTGAGATGACATCATGTTGACATCATCCTATCCAAATGGCCTCCTCTAGGGACAACATGTGTCACTCGTTTTTGGGTTGTTTGGCCCTCCATTATGGTCTTTTCTGGCTACCACCAAGTCAAACTTTACCCACGTCACCTTGACACCTAGATTGGGTCCCACTAGCCCCAACATTTCATGAAAAATATGGATTTCACATTATAAATAGATTAGCGTTTTCTTGGTCTTTCCAACCTCATGAGGCCCACGACAACATTTTTTCCATTTCTTGTTGAACTTGCCTTCCATCTTGGCCTCTGTCTCTTTTTAGAAAATAAGAAAGGAACAAATCTTTTCTTATTCTTGATAATTACTTGTAATGTTTCTTTTTATTACGATTCTTTATATGTTCTTTATTTTAGTTCATCAAGAAATTACCAAAGAAGAAACACATAAAACAATAGACACTAGAAGTAGGCACTATAGCAGGGAAAACCCCCCTTAAGGGGAAAACCCAGTCAATAAATTCTTCCTTTCAATAATATTCTTTTGAGACTCTTCACCCTAGACAAAGACCAAACCTTCCCTCCACACC
The DNA here is from genome assembly GCA_031772625.1 of Pinus tabuliformis. NCBI lineage: Eukaryota > Viridiplantae > Streptophyta > Pinopsida > Pinales > Pinaceae > Pinus > Pinus tabuliformis. The sequence goes on along the minus strand of CM062819.1, from coordinate 71,021,418 downwards.
AAGTCAGACTCCCAAATCTTCGACCCCTTTCCAACAACTTCGACTAGGCAGCAATTTCCAGCAACAGGTAGCTTCTGTCAATAGTGAAACTTGAAATACTTCGATCTCCCAATCCAAGGCATGAAACAAAGAGAAAGAGGCACCAAAATTTCGATTTTCTTCTTCCTTTTAGACTTCCCCAAACTCGCACTTACTTTGTCTTCTCGACAACAGACTTCACACTTTTCCCAACTACAAGAGATATTGAACTTCTTATGAGAGTGTGTGTTCCAAATGAATTCAATTTGCTTGTATTTATAGGGTCCATGTGAGGTCGGATTAGTGTCCTTAGGCCGACTTGGTGTGGACGATACATAAATTATATTTGACTCAATACTTAACCTTTTTTACATGATTCAAAAGCCCAAGAAGGGTCTCTTTAAAAATACAATGGCTCTATTGACTCAGAAAAAATTCTAGAAGTCCTTAATGGGGACTTTGACCTAAAACAAGTTGACCCAAGCATGAATCCCATGATTTAATAAGTCACAATAATAATAGTAAAATTATTTTTCTTTGTTCTTTTGACAAGTACATTACAAGATGACTCAAATACATTAAATGAAGACTAAACCTAGTTACATTTTCCAACACTCCCTCTTAACTAGGGAGTTATTCATCATATAATGGACGATCTCAAACTATATGAACAATGAAGAACTTTAGGCACAACAATGCCCTGGACTAGATTCCTGACCAGAGCAATCTATCCATTGGTCTCTCAATAATTTAGGCAGCACAATGCCACAAACTAGATTCATGGCCAGGGAAATCTATCCAAGTGGGAATAACATGGAATCAACCTTTCAACCCCTCTAGGTACCATCAAGATTACTTGCTAACCACCAACCCAGAATTCCAGGTGTGTATCCAAAAATAGATCTCTTTAATCAACACCACCTTTCTAACTTTGATACCTATACATCAACACAAAGTGCCGCCCACATGTCCTCCTAGGTAGTGCTTCACCAAAAAACCCTCTCCTTGATCCAACAGATCAAGGACAACAAATCTATCTCGATCAAACTGATCGGTAACCAACATGCTATCAAAACCTTCAAGATATTCACGTGTAGAAAAACAAACCCAATCAATAATATACTTTCATATGTACATAATTAAATACAAACCTTCGGGGTCTTCCAGACAACTTGATGTTGCTTCTCAAATTTTCATAGTAGGACTATCAACTGAATCTATGACATAATATTCCGTAATCATAAAATTTCCTTTCCTACTTTTCATGCTGCAACATATCCTTTGAAATTCCTTCTTTAATTAAAACCAAGCTATGCCCTCCCTCAACCAGGGAGCATCTCTTTATCCATACTCCCTCTTAATCTTAGGGATTTCTCTTCTATTCAGGTTTCCTCAGGGAGATCAACTTCTTCTTTTAATCATCGAAGAATATTTCATGGCTTACAACCATTTCATCAAAGTTATCTTCATCCCCATCATGCTTATCTTCACCATAAAGATTGTGTACCTGCACAACTTAGATAGAAAGTACAACCAAACCTATAGAAGCATGAAGTTAGCCATATCAGAATCATGAAAACATTTCAAATTTATACATATAAAATACCCACGCTTAATTACAATCTAGAGACATATACTCTTCAACATCTTGCTAGGGACTTTGTCATGAACCCTAGACTACTTCATAACAACTGTTATTCCATCTAGGGTTTCACTGTTCCTTTCAAAGGTGTGACATACCTTACTACAACATATAGAAAACCCTAGAAATATTTCAAACTAATATATATTTACAAGGAATCTAACAACTTTCAGAATTCATATGTTAGATTTTTGTTGGGCATGGAATCCCCCCCAAGGCATGTTCTGGGGCTTAAAGCCCAAGTTTTAACCAAGTCTATTGTAAAGACTCTGTGATTTGTGGGCGCGGAGCGCGAAGTCATAATAGAGTCACAGGGTTGTTTGCCCTTGTTTTTGTAATGTAATGTCGGCTTGAAAGATCTACCCATGGTCCGCGGACCGTGGGATTGTATAAATAAAGTGAGGCTCTAAGTGTAGAAAACATCTAATAAGATAGAAGCATTATGAGTCTAAGGAATTGATTGAGTCGAAGTGGAAGTTGTGTCTTTAGGGCGTAGAGTAGGAGAAGGCTCTACAACTGAGTGTGCAAAGGCGTAGTAGTCTGCAACTAAGTGCGCGGACCCCTACAGCTGAGTGCGCAGGGCAGGTCGATTCTGTAACCATTGGAAGCATTAATAAAGAGAAGTTATATCATATTTCTGTGTATCTTTTCCTGTTTTATGTATTATTGGGTATGTATTGCAAGTTTATTGTTTATTTGTTGTGCAGACTCATATGAATGTGCTGTATAAATAAATATAACATAAGGCATCCATTTACGCAAAGATAATTAGCCAACGTAAGAACATAAGTAAGATCTCGGGTGTGTCTTAGGGAAATAGTGCAGAGCGCTTCTCCAGCAGCGTGGAAGCCCCACAGTCCCTGGTTAGGGTTGTGTAAAGGAAAATATATCATGGTGTGAATGACATGGAAGTGCACAAGGTAACCTATGCGCAGGGACTAACAGTTGGACCGAATCAACCTCTCAGACATCTCAAGGGTGCGAAAACCTGGTTCCAACACCCCCTCATACTACTTCGGGTGAGACCTCAGTCTGCACTCTGCGGACCGTTGCTGAAAGGGACAGTATTACAGGGATTTGTTTGGATAATTAACTCCAAACTTGGGTTAGACTTCAACAAGCCAACAATTTTGCGCTAGGGTTTCATACAAATCCTAGATTTCATACAAATGAAACATTCAAAACTAATCACAGGTTATTCATTAACATGACTAGCTTCCACTAGGGTTAGTTTCAAACTCTATATTTTCAACCAAACATCAATCCAACTAAAACTCAGGTTTCAACAATTTTACACAAATCTAAAATCATCATATTGTCATCATACATCAGATATTTTTAGTTCTACTAAGGTTTAACTCCAAAACCCTAGAATTTCAATTTCACAATTTCACAATCTCAACAATCATTATATAAATAAATCTCATACTGTTATATCACACATACTAGAGCATTTGATTACTACTAGGGTTTAGCTACAAAACCCTAGATTTCCAAATATCATCATCTTAGAATCTCATAGAAGCACTCATTATAATTGCTAAGACCTATGTCCATCAATAACTAGGTCACCACATGTATGTAGATATTCATCACCATGCATAAGCATATCATATGTTCGATAGCATTAATATATTAGACATATATTGACCTAGATCAAGCTAGGGTTTCGACCAAAAGGACATATCTATATATAGCTAGTGTTTCATCAAAGGTATTTCATATCATGTGTTAGTCAAACCCAACTTCATAAAATATCAATAAGAGTTATACAACAAACTTGATTAGACTAGGATTTGATCAGACAAATGCACACATACGAGGGAAATCATTTCTAAGACATTATAAAGGTCTTTCTTACACATTCCACCAAACACTAATGAGTTAAGGTTTCAATATAGGAGCATAGAAAACCCAAAAATTACCAATACTTCAAAGGTTCGAGATTTTAGAATTTATCATTCAACCTTAACAAGTTAGGTTTTCTTGGTCATACCAAAATCCCAAACATGACCATCAATAAAACTTCAAATACCATTTCACAATATCCCTAAATAGTTTAGGGTTTCAGACATTCGTATTAGCATACCCTTAGGTTAAGGTTTTTCCAGAGAACCTTTCTAAGGTTCTATAAAATCAGTTAAGAGTAGGGGTGGGGTAGATTTATCAAGTGATGAATCACCCAAAATAAGAATCAATATGATTCACTATAGTTAGACACAACAATGTTAGTAATAGATTGTCAAATGAATAAACATTTACTAAAGAAGTCAATGTTTTTGTAGTTTAAGGCATACCTTTATTTCTTGACAAACCTTATCTTGGGTTGCTTTCTTCCACACTCCTTGAGGATATAGTAGATGTCTTCCTAGTCAAGACAATAGAGGGAGATTGATGATTAGTATTTGTGGTGAATTAAAATTATGAGTGTGAACACAAACAATTCCTCTAGCCCGATAATGGGTCTAGCCACAACCGATACATTCTATGGAATATTTCCTTAGGTTAGAACCAATTAACAAGGCCTACCTCCTAGTACGCTTATCTCGTTTGATGATGACCTTGCTTGCTCGCTCCATCTATCTCTTGTTTCCTTCTTCAAACACCTGAAACAAGTAAACAACAACAAACAACAACAATAACAAACAGCAACCGTGCTAATAGAAAAATTGTAATTCAACCTACTTAACAAGTCAAGAAAAATTAATCCATAAACATGTAAGATGACACATTATGTAGGAAATCAATCGATAGTTGCATATATATTGAATCAAGAAGAGATTACAACCATTGTCTTGACGTTTTTGTTCTCCTCCGACAAAACCAGGTTCCCACACACTTCCGTTAACATTCCATGATGGCCTCAACAATGATAGTTTTAAGGCTCTTCCCTTTAGGCTTCACACTAAACAAAATTCACACTTCTCCCTCACACAACTAGAGAACTATAACTATGAATAGCATGTTGTTTTACTCCAAACTTAATTAACACTAGCACACCAACATTAACACTATCTTGTGCTTGGGAAAAATGGAGGTTTATATAGCATGAATGGATGGGAGATGGATCCTCTTCTTATGGGAGAAGGTCTTATCTCTTGAGGTAGTTCCATCCTTATAGGGGAAAGGAGGCCAAACTGACATCCTCGACCCCATCCAGCCAAACCATTTACCAGAATTCCGTTATGAAGCTTCTAGAGCTGGAAGCTTCAATGCCTTATTTAAAAAACTTTCCATAAGAGGATCAATGCGACTGGAAAAAATCTCAGTCACTCCAGTTGGCGTTAGGGACAGTGTTAATCCCTACATAGAGGCGCGAGGAGGAGAAAGGTCATTAGCGCCTATCTTGTGAATTGGGAAAATAGAAGATTTTTGGGAAATTTTGCAAAAGGGAATTGTTCTGCTCATGAAGAGGGACATAAAGGGAGTTTCTTCATGAAGGGAAAGCATGTAGGGTTCACTGTAAAGGTCCTCCAGGATCAAGGAATGGGGAGTACAGGGACAGTGACAAATTTTTTTGTAACAGATGCCCCCTAAAGCGTGAAGGCCGAACTAGAGTGAGGGATGAAATTCTTTATGAGTCACTATGGGGAAACGGAGTCTGTCGTTGAAAAACCTGCAAGCAAGTACATATACATATACATAACTAAAAACTTTGTCGAATGATACATGAATCGTGGTATGGATGCATCCATCAAGAGAATGATCATGTAAATGGATCTATGCATGGGCGCTATTATGCTCCTATACCAATAGGTATCATATTTCATGATTGACTTGGTGAGCTCTGCAATATGTACATACCTTTTCTTGTTGCAAAGGTTTTCCATATTCTCAAAAAATCAAACAATTTTAAAAAATGTAAAGAGGGTATACCCTAAAAGAAAAATCAAAGGGTAAAAAGAATAAAATGGTCAAAACATGAAAGAAATGAACCCAAAATAAAAGACCAGGAAATTGTGCAAGTCCAAATGCCACTACTATTTCATTTCTCTATAAATAAAGCATCATGTACAACTTGTTGAACTTTTTACCACAATTAATGAATGGCAAAATAGCTTAATCTTGGCCAATTCATGTTTGAATTTCTTGTTTTAGAGATAGAGAATAAAAATTTGTCCAAACTATTTAAACTTGGCAGACAAGTAGATAGGTAGAGAAGCAAAGGAGCTCAACTGTTTAATCTGAGCCCTTGTAAGAAATAAGTGCAGATTTAGATAGGCTTATCATGTAAAGAAAAGAAAATTGATGAGGGTTTGCCAGTCCAAGGGCACTCAAAAACAAAGTAGAATTTTTTTTAGATATAGTAGGCTGAGTAGGAAATTTTGGTGTTGCAGAAAGAGACTTGTGATAGGTTTTGTCTCTCAGAATGTTAAATCTTACTTCTATCACAGGTACTAGGGCAATTTTATATTTTGGATACAGATCAAGCAAAGCATGACTAATTCCCCCTCATCCCTTTCCCATATCATTTACTAATTTCCCCAGAGATATTGAGATCTGCTTAATATCACCAAATCACTCCATCCCATTTCATAAAAAGCCTAAGTAAAACCCTTTTTACTTAGGAAATTGTACAAAATCACATAGAAACTTTTTTTTCCTTAAGCCTAAGTTTTTAAACTTTATAACTTAGTGCTTATTTTTATATCATTTCTCATATTAACTATTAACATTATTGTATAAACTCCCTATACTTATTCCCCTTTCCCGTATTATATTAATATATGCAAAACCCCAAAACTTTATTATTCCCGCCCCTAGCTAAACTATAGCCATATATCGTTGTTTTAAATGGAATTATAGGTTTATTTGAAACCTTATAATAACCATTCCCCACGCACATGAGGGATTAATTAACCCCACGTTAATTAATAACCTAACTAAAACACCCCACCAACCAATAAACACAGCCCCGATATGATTTATTAATATTTATTACATCGGGCCCCCGCGCCGTAACCATCTGTCACCTCCGTTGAGCGCCAACCGTCAGATCAACAACCCCAGATCCAATGGCTATAGGTCATTTCGTGACCCCCTCCGCCGCTGCACTTTAACTTCTGGGGAATTGGCGGTATCGCCACCCGTACCCGGACGCGTGTCATATTCCCGCGCTGCTCGCGACCCTCTCAACCGAAACCCCTTTAGCCCATAAGCGGTCCGGGGAAAAAACCACTTACCGCCTTGTACCCCCTGTTAAATGACAAGGTGTCCCGTCATGCTGTCGTCATCTACTCAACAAATGCCGAAAATTACCCGCCAAACCCAATTTCCTTAAAAAAACGACGAAATATCATTTTCATGGTAAATTCTCTTTGTTCACACTCCCATGCAAACAATGACCAGAGCCGCTGTACCAGCTTTTCAATCGCCACCCAGCCGAAGAGATCACAGCAGCACGCTCTGCCCTCCGCCATTCGACCTACAGTTACTCAGTTTGCCTCCATAGTCCAGGTATTTATCCATTTTACCAGTAACCCTGTAAATTCCGCTTTTTCACTGAAAATTCCACCTGTGAAAACCAAATTCGAGTTGAGAACAGTCTGTTTAGCCCATGAAAAGACTCCTAGACCTGCTGTTCAGTCCAATTTTCCACAACAATCCCCAATTCTAGTTTGAAAACACAAGAACCAAACATGGAAGCCCCCACAGCCTTGAATGTCACGCCTATAAATGCACCTCACAAAGACTTAAACTCTCTGCCTCTTACAGACAAAGACTTTCAAATAAAGGACTTAACCACTGATTACAATCATCTTCAGGCCTTCTGCAAAATTAGGGATAGTTATCTAAGCAATTCTGATATTTTTGGATTGTGGGAATCAAACCTTCCCATGTACTTCCTCCCCTCAGTCCATGTTTTCCCAGACATCATTCACCAATGTTGTGCCAACTATGACCCTGTCCATAGAGTAGTGATGTCTTCTTCCCAAGATGTCCTTTTTTCCATAACTGCTCAATCCATCAATGAGATGATACATTTCCATTCCACTGAGCCTCTTGCTCCTCTTTCCATGGGATTTTTGCTGGAAAAAGCTTCTCCATTGCCCAACTCAGAGATAACCTGGATTGCCCAGATTTTCATGTCACCAAAGCACCAACTTAAAGGCCCTCCTCCTTATCTACACGATTTTTTCACTAAAACTGGTAGGCTTATTGTTGACATGATATCCTCAGTCTTGGGATTTAGATCCAGTGAATATGTGGATGATATCACCCTGGTTCTATTATCTATATTTACTCCAGGACAGCCCGCTGCTGTCAAATATGACTATGCCACTTTCATCGCCAACAAAATCCATGCTCAATTCATGAATTTGGAGAGGGAAGGAGTGTTCAAATACACATCTTTCATATACCATCTGTTGTTATATTATCAGCTAGACAACTTTCCATTTCCCATCAGGAAATTAGACTCAAAGGGAAATCGAAGGTCTGTGATCTTTTGGAGCTCAGTCTTCCACAATACCTATGAGTGCCCTTATACTTATAGTGAATTCATTGACTTGTTTGTACACCCAGCCTCCACTCTGTTGATAGGAGCTCCTCCTCCTAGGATCACTGGTGATATGAAGAAGATTCTGCAACTTTCTAAACAATACAGGGTAGGTGACTGGTACCTCTACCAGAATCACACAGAAATCAGAATGTATGGGTGTGAACTTTGCCCTTTTAAGTTGCCTAAATATGTGCCCATGAGGTTATTTGCATTAGAATATTTCAGGCAGATCATCAATGCAGACTTGACCCATTTTTGTAATGTAAAGAAGAAGGCTCAGCTAAGAATCAAAAACCAGTTAGGCCCTTATGTTATCCATTCTAGGGATGCATGGAAAGATGCAGAACAGATCTTAGAAGACCACCTCAGATTGAAGAAGAGTTTTGGGTGGGTGCCATATGACCCATGTAGTTTCATAAGTGACAGAAGGGTAAGGTACAGGCTATCAGTGTATGTACATCATAGGATCCCAGAAATTGAACAGTATGCAAATCAGGAAGAATGGGTAGAAGGGACCTTAATAGAAGAAATTAGTGAACAAGAAAAGATGGAAAAGGCTATGAAAGATCTTGAAAAAACCCTTGACCTGGACTCTTTTGGACAGGTATCTTTCAAGCTGCCTCAACAATCAGGAGTTGGAACATCTTTTGCTGGAACTTCTCAGCAGCCTGCACAAAGAACCAGCGCATCAGTCACAGGCACCTGAAAGGGAAAAGAGGTAGAAACTAGAGAGTAGCCAATCATGACTAATCAGCTAGGGGGATCCAAAGAACAGGAACAAGTGAAAATTCCTCCAGCACATTCTAAAGCAGAAGAAATTCCAGCACTGCAAACTCCTCTAAATGAGGAAAGAAGCAAGAAGAGAGACAGAGAAGAGGCCACACCTATTAGTGGACCTGCAGAACAACTAGGTGCAAAGAGGCAAAGATTGAATCCTCTGTCAGAAGAGGAAATCGTTGAAGAAACAACAGACAGTATAAGAAGTGAGAAGGTAGTCAGCCAGCAGACTTCCCCAGTGGTGGATACATCAACTAGCTCACATATGCAAGAGCTAGAAAGGCAACACAGTGTAGAGGTGTCGTCCACCAGGCCACAAAGCAAACAGACCTCAGACATCAAGAAAACTTTCACAGAGATAAAGGCTAGGAATGATCCCGTGAGAATCGAAATTTATAATCAATACTCAAAATGGCCCCCTCAACCCAGCAAAGATTGATGTCTACCTATGACATTAAAGAAGTTAAAATGATCATGAGTTATTTTAAGCCAAAGGTACAACAACCCCGGTCTGCGGTAGATTACATCAGAACAAACTTAGAGGTCCTAGCCAAATATATTCATCCAGTGGACCAGATTGAACTCCACAAGCAGACTGGAGAAATGGTTTATTCTACATTAACTGACAAAGCAATGTTGGCCCACTAGTTACAAAGTTCCTTAGACAACACAACTGCTCAGTTAGATTGGGAAAAGGCTTCTTCTCTGGCCAAAGATAATAGAATCAAATCATTGGAAGATATCATCATGGAACTCGGACATGACCCCAAAGAAGCTAAAGGCATAAAGGGACTAATCAAGAAGAAGGAAGAGGACATTGCTGCCCTGAGGAAATAGTTGAAGCTACCTCCTTCAAGGCACCCTCAGACTGCAGAAATTATAGAGCAGAAATCAGAGGAAGACATGATGGACCTGCTCATGAAACTCAATGAAAGATTAACTGATACATAGCAGGCACTTGAAAAAGCATTAAAAGAGAAGCAAGGAGAGTCGACTTCCCAGCCACCTGAGGTAATTCCTACAGTCACAACTACAGTGCCCTCAACAATTGGATCAGCATTGGCCCCAAATGTCCCAGCAGTCACAGCAGCAGTAATTACAGGTACAGAAACCACAGTAGTAGCACCAGGCAGTAGTACAAGTATGACCACAGAAGAATTGATAAAAGCCATGGAAGAATTGAGACTCCAAGTGTCAGAGCTGAATCAAGTAAAGGAAAAATTGGCAAAAGTAGAACAGAGTTATGATAAATCCAAAATAAGTGTGGCAGAGAAAATAAGAGAGGATAAAGCATTACAGAACAAAGTCAGAACATTAGAGAAGGATCTCACTATGGACAAGCCTCTAGCAGAAATCAAAGGAATCCTTTGGACCAACATCAATCAATCCCTAAGTAATGTCTGGCCATCTATCCAAGCTATTTATGAGCAGATTGACTTGGTGAATGTAGCACATGGTGAAATTCAAAAAGCAAGAGCTTTACTAGGACAAATGCCTAATCAAGCCAACCGGATCATACACTTTTTGAATAGCAGAAATAGGGAACAGCTGGAACAACTTGGCATCCTAGAAGGGACAGGCACCATTTTGGATATCAAAAGAGTTCTAACCAAGAGAAATTTAATGCAGAATTTCGAAAAAAGATGCCAGGATATGCAAGTGGAAATTAATTCTTTCATGCAAAGATTTACAGTTTTGTAGGATAAAGGGCTACCAAGTCTATTAGGAAATAATGACTAGCTTATGAAACACACAGATTATGTACATAAGTTGAACACATATGCTGTTGATCAAATTAATTCATCAACAAGCACTTCAGGAGTAAAAGCACTCCCCACAGGCCAAACTCTCTATGATAATTTGGAGAATTTATTTTATATTGAGCATGAGGTAAAACATCTGTTTCAGCTCCAGCCTAATTTCTTCAGATATACAGAAACTGATGAAACACTGAGGAAACTTCAGAGGCATAAATTGCCAGAGCAACAGTGGTGGGAAGACATGTTGGGAATTTTGTAAAATTCTCTTGGGTAAAACATAAAATTCGGGTTATTTTTCCGCGATAAAGTAAACAGAGATGAACGAGGATCAAATGGGTCAAAGTGTATTGAAATAGGACTGAAAAACATCTGACCAAAGACGGAGCAACCAGCACAGAGTATCAGTGGAAGACAGCTGTAAACCGACTCGCAGAACCTACCTCCGGTACATCTGATAAAGATGGAACAACCAGCACAACATCAATTTATTGTTTCCCTGTTTTCGAGACTGTTTGTCTCTATCTTTTGTAAAAAGGGATTAGTCATCACCAGATATTATTTCTATCAGATATTTTGTAAGATATTTTGATATTTTTGTATAAATACCCCCCAGACGAAGTATTTGGGGTTGGTGAGTATTCTCAGACTTTGCTGTAATACAGAATTTTGGAATAAAAAAGGTTGTTGGAACCATCTGTTGTCTGGCCTACTGGATGAGGAATTGATGCTAAGGACTTGTTACAGAATTCTTGAATCAACTTATGGATCAATAAGTCCCTTCTAACTTGTGTTTTACAGTTTTCTACATTTATTATATCATCTATATTTCATGATCTCAATAATAAAGAAAAAGAATAATCCAGAATTTGCTTGACTGCACTCTGTTTTCAGTATTTATTATTTTATGTGTTTTCCTCAGAATTAGAATAAACAGTGAATTCTTGATTGCTCCTGTTTCCCCTGATTCTTTCCTATTGAGTATTTGCTAAGGAATTCTTAATTGCTCCTTAACAGTAATCATCCATTTTCCCTTTGTCAATATGATGAAGGATTCTTAACTTCCCTTCACCCATTTGATCCCATTCCATCTAATTCCAGCCTTTAAATTGTTCCATGTTTGACTACCTTGCTCTGTGATACCATCCTCTGTAAAGAAACCTAATCTAGGAAGCTACCTCCTTTGACTCCATCATGCCCAATGGACTAAACTATTCAGTATGTCTTACTGTTCTATTGAATCTCACCATCCAAAACCAAAACAAAACCTTTGAACTTCATAATTAGCCTAACACCTTTCAGAACAAAGCTAAATCATAAAGAGAGAGCCCTCTCTGGGTGCAGATTGGCTAGAATATGTATCTAAAAGATTGGTCTATGGTTAACTCGGCCGTATCCCCTTTCTTACAACATTGGGGAACAACCTGAGTGATAACGGGTGCATCCATCCTATAAAGATGATCATATCGAAACCAAGGTATGGTCGCAACCATCCAAATGAGAAGGATCACATATGATAACTCATGGTATGGTCGCAGCCATCTATATGAAAGAGACATATATATCAGCATAACCATGTCACATCACTTCGCAACTTGGACTTTTGTGATCTGAGCCCAGGGTCTTGTGCTCCAACACGACCTGATCAAAGTAAAAATTTTAAGATGTGAATAGGATGTGTTGATGTCGAAAATGATAGAAAGTCATTTGATTACTAGTCAATGATGTAAACTATTAACAAGCGCGAGAGAAACCACCAATAATGAGAATGGTCCTCAAGGTACTATCAGGAGAATCCACGAAATGTGAATAGGGGAACTAAAGTTGAACACCCGTGAAATCAATCAATCGAAAGCCAATGATGTGAACTTATCGTCGAGTGCGAAGAACTTGCCATTAGGGCATGTAGGCTCTAGGGTATTGGAATGGAGTCTCTTGGTCAACTTCCTAGATAATGAGCTGAAGTCGATAGGAAGCGACCGTGTCGAAGGAGGGCCATAATGTATCCCACATCATATTAGATATCATTTTTGGGATTCAACTGCGTTAAGTAAGTCATTCAAACGTATGACCATTTCCATGAGAGGTAGTCGTAACTGACTAATTTCTCATGATTTTTGAATAGTTCACTTAGCACTCATTGCATCGGGTGATGCTCACACATCATCGACACGAGACAAAGGGATGCAAAATGATTTTGGATGATACAGAGAATCAGAGGTAAGTGTAATTGCAGAAGGAAAACTCTTGAACATATCAGCAAGACGACTGGAAGTTTGGAAGCTTTTGGATCCATAGGATCGGTGGTCATGATGACATGGTAGAGATCAAATGGAAGGCAAAAATGAACGGTCCAATCCAGGGAGGTCAACGATAAAAAGGAGGATATCCCATCATGACACAAAGCAGAAAGTGTCATGTTCGAAAGTGAGCTGCTGACACAACTGATTAGATTTCCAAATTTTTCCCCACCATTTTTGGCAAGTACCACAATTATTTTTTAATCACAATCTTGAAGGGGATAAAATATGCTTGCATTGTAAGTTCATCCTTCGTATGAATCCGACCTAGTAATTTTAATGAGCCCTAGGAAGGAGAAGCTCATTTTCATCATGGTGACGAATCTGATGTTGTTTTATATTTTAACGAGTCTGACAAAGGTGTAACTCGGTATCTTTTTCATGTTTAGAGAGTTTGAAAAAGACACGGAAAAGAAAACTCCACATAGTCCCTTTTCATATATTTGTGTCTCTCGAGCCCGAAAAGGTAGAAAATGATACTTGATAGAATCGCTTGACCATTTCAGTCAAGGAGTATCTTTTTCATAATTAGTACATCCCAACCTGAAAAAGGGGTAAACTTATACTGGGTGCACAACGTTTCATATTAGTTAACGAGTTCGAAACGACAAGGGTTTGACTATATTTTCGTTTTTAAAGGGTCGGAAAAGAGCTTGAAAGCAGACCCCACATTTTATTCTCTTTTACAAGTCAAAAAGGAAAAATATTCGGAAATGTTTTCATATGCGTTTTGCGAGTCGAGAAAAGAGCTGAAACATGACTCGGCATCATCGTCGAACATCCATCACCTATCACTGTGAAAAAAGGTAAAGTGCATTATCCAATTCTTGAGGCAAAATAGGTCAAAATATTTACAAAACCTAATATTTCATGAAAAATTGAATAAAAGGGAGGAAAAGTAAATATTTTTTTACCATTTACTATTTTACCTTGCTATGAAAGAATTTTCACCCACTTTTGCCCTAATTGTTCTGGAGCAGATTGCGGGAGATTCAGGAGGTCATTCACCGAGCTGCTAGTTACAGGTAAGAGCCAAAGCCCTAAGCTTCATTTTCATACCATTTATTCATGTTTTTAACCATTTTTTGGATTTTTCAAGGAGGATTTGTCAAAAGTTTTTGCCCTCAGTAGGCGCGACTTCCAGGCACGGAATTGCGCCAGCCGAGGGTAATTAAAACGGCCTATCATGTCCCAGCACAACTATTTTTAAAACAGGCACACCGATGTCGTGAATAGGGAAAAAACCGATTTCCCCTCAAAACCACCACTGGAATCTGAAATTTATGGGTCAAAAATTATTATTGACTTAAATCTATGGTTTTTGCAGGAAAGAATTGTCGAAAATGGTAGACTAGAAAGAACGTGAGCACGAAGATGTGGAAACTCAGGCACTGAATGATTGAAATTGTCTAAACGCTTAGAGGGACTGTGGGCTCCTCATGTTCTTTCTCACACCAGGGATGCGGGCCCAACCTGAGCTGCTTCGGTACCTGATTAGTCTCTGGGACATAAATCGGGAAATATTCATCATTAGTGACCAGGAGCTGGAGTTAGAAACTTCAGACATATATTTCATCATAGGACTGTCTCGGAGAGGGGAACCAGTCAAATTATATGGGCCACGATCGATTGGGGCAAGCATATCCATGCTTCTTGCTAAACATTTCCCTGAAGCCCTCAAATCCAAGAGTGGCAAGATTGAGATTGCCACCATCCGAGATCTGACACTGAGAGTGCTACTATTGACTATCAACAGAGTGGCGGGGTCTCAGGTAGTGCATGAGACTAACAAGTCAAAATTCCTATATGCCATCGACTGCACAACACTGACGATATTCAATTGGGCGGAAGCCATGAATATCAATGTAAAACGCTAGTTGACAAAAGCTAAGGCGGGGAACTTGAAGAAATTTTTCTTCAGATCCATACTAGTGACCTTTTTCTTGGAACAGGTGCCATTGTTCTAGTACCAGTTGATGAAGGTAGATCCTCCAATGCCATGTGACCCACGGATGGCCCATTGGAGTCGTTTGATGCCTAGGATCACTGGGGGCCAACACATGTCGTACAGGCCTTCCTTCTTTTCATGGCCACGATGACAACTGATCGTCGTGGAGGATTGACCATACAGTGGCACTAAATTTCATGGAGATCTAGACATGCCGCTACCGAATGTAGAGGATTTTGACGATGAAGATAAAAAAGCATCTTTTTAATTTTCTGATTTTTTAATTGTTTTTGATATATATGTGTTTATAACATTTCGTTTTGTTAATGCAGATGTTGGACTAGAGCGTCCTATTGGGATGTCCCCAATAGCCAGGCGCATCGCCCGCCAGTTTGATGTTGTCGCTCCTTATCAGGAGGGGAGTGACAACGAGGAGGAGATCGCGAGGAACCTTGAGGGGTTGACTTGTGGTATCCCAGAGTATGCTCGGGTGGGAGACATTCCTCACTAGTACTAAAGACACACGGTGGGAGTATCGGATCGGATCCACTGATTGCTGACTCATGTTGCATGAGCCATGTCATGCTACCACGATCACCATGCTGATTAGTTCCTAGGTCCAGAATTTTACATTTTTGAGGCTTGTGTGCCATGGATATATGAGGCTTGCGAGTCGCCGATGTTATTTTGGACACACATATTATTCTTTTGGAGTTTTGACGTATCAAACATTATCACCATATATATATATATATATATATATATCTATATATATATATATATATATATATATATATATATATATATAGATATATATATATACATATATATATATATATATATATATATATATATATATGTACATATATATATATATGTACATATATATATATATATATATATATGTACATATATATATATATATATATATATATATATATATATATATATATAGATATATGTTGTATTTTCTTTCTTACTATGGTACAAATAAAGATTTGTTTTATCTTTTCACATGTTTCACAAATGTCTATCAAACACATAATTAGCTAATGCATCTGTCAATGTATTCATGCGTCTAGGAATATGATGATATAAAATGTAATCAAAATTCCTTTCCAGTAGACGAATATGGATATACATTCTCAATATCTGAGGGTTTCTGACGGAATATTTTCCGTGGAGTTGAAGGACGACAAGCTATGAATCCAGGTTGACAACCAACTCTTGAATGTCAAGAGTAATGGCTTCTGACAATAGTTCGATGACCGCACTGTATTCAAAAATGTTGTTAGTTGTGTGACCTAAATAGATACCTTGAATATCAATCAACTCACCGTGAGGGTCATAAATAGCCCATGCCGTGGAAGATAGGTTCCAGGTACTACGGAAAGCACCATCAGCGAAACCAATGTGGGGAGTCACAAACATCTGCAAAGCAGGAAAACATAGTAAACAGGAAAGCTGTTTGAAAACTAACACACCAAACTACACTGCACAAAAATGAATGACACACTAATGTACACAAGTAATCATGCAAGATGACCTAAGCATAGTACTTCTTGAGAGGGTCCATGCTAGGACTCGTGTAATCAATCAACACAGTTGAACACCTGAGTTTTACCATTTCCATGAAGAGTAAGCATTGATTCAGCTAAATAATGGAGTGGAAATCATATGAG
Organism: Pinus tabuliformis; assembly: GCA_031772625.1. Taxonomy (NCBI): domain Eukaryota; kingdom Viridiplantae; phylum Streptophyta; class Pinopsida; order Pinales; family Pinaceae; genus Pinus; species Pinus tabuliformis. Next base: position 71,004,792 of record CM062819.1, on the reverse strand, counting down.
GCTTTGCCCCCATGCCACCTAGGCGAGGGAGGGTTACAAGTCAGATGGAAACCCCATAACAGTAATGGGAAATCAGGAAGAACTCGGGGCGGGAGAAAAATCCTGAATCTATGAAGGGATAAAGGTGCCCTTAGTTGAAAGATCTTGACCATGTCAAGATAAACTGACATGTTAGGTGGCAGTGGAGAAGAGAACTTCTCAAAACACATATACATGGCTGTCGGGCAAGGCTGGAACGATGAATGATGATGAGTGTCGTTCCAAGGAGGTTCCTCGAGAGACATTACTTCCATGACCCTTTCATTAGCAAGAAAAGTCTCGGCTAATGGATCAGGAGATTCCAAAGCACGAAGCCATGGGGATTGAGAATACGTATCGAGAGAAGTATTTGAAACAAGAGAATCAGAGGATATGGAACTTGAGGCCGAAACAATCTCCACATAATTGATTTCGGCAGGACTAAGTGGCATAACCTTTCCCCAGGTATCAACAAGATTTGGTGAAGGTATGATCCAAGGGTCAGATTTTACCGAGATCATGTTGATAGAGGAAACAATCTCTACCTCGACTTGTACTATCTTTCCCTCCAAAGTAATGGCAAGGTTAAGTAAGACACTGATGGGTCGTAAATCGCACCCATCGAAAGCTTCCAAAGTGTTCAGGGATTGGTTCAAAGCAGGAGAACCAATGGCCTTCCAGCATGCGATTGACATGATGTAGGTGGAAGCACCTTCATCGATGGCAGTCATGTGGATGATCTTCTCATTAATGATTACCTGAATGAGAAAGGCAATCTGATGAGGTAGGCATAGAACATGGTTCTCTAGATAAAAACATATCAAATTGGAATCGGTAGGATCAAATCCTTCAATAGCTGACAAAAAATATTTCCGCTGTGATGGGCAACTTTGGAGCACCTCGAGGGCCGACATAGCTGACTGTGCCTGATCCAAATCCTCAACAATATTATAGTACTGAGCAGCTTGAGCATTTGGATTGTAGGAGGATTTCCTTAGCACACCTCGAGAGGGTGTTCATATTGCAGAATCAGGGTTAGGGCGCTTAATATGAAGAGGGTGAGAACTCGAGGCAGAAGAAGAAGGGGTGGCCTCTTTCTCTTTCCCGGCTATCGGAGTAGGAGTTAGGTAATATTTTGATCTAGTAGCCACATTAATAGGCGTACTCATCACGAAAACTTGAGATCCTGAGGAAGTAGATGATTGAGGTTGGTCTACCTTTTGGGTCTGCTGAGATAGAAATGGCTCTTTTAGGACAGCTGGGATCCCTTTGAGCAAATGAACAACTTCAGATCATCAGGGACAATCCTTGGTATAGTGATCCTCCTCACAAATGAGGCACGAATACTTAGGCTTCTATTGTGAAGAATCACTAGCAGACGATTTAGGAGGACCCTGTTTTGCGGCATCGGCTTTACCCTTGCCTTTGCCTTTCTTCTTACCTTTTGAGGATTTGTCCACTGTGGTAGACTGGAAAACGTGGACATCTGAGGTTTAACCAAGGCTAGGTGGATTCTGGGAGGAACTATTGGAAGTAGTGTTTGAGACCGACTTTTGTTTGGAAGAATATTTAGTAGGGGTCTACGACACTGAACCAATGACTCCATCAATAGGGAGTGTATCCTATGACTTCGATGCCGTGGGCTTGAATGTTGGCCATGGTGCATTGGGTAATAACTCATAAAAAGTGCCAGATTGAGAGTAAACTAGATTTAAGTACTGGGCACGAGCAATGGCTTGTTCTTCAGTAACACACCCACCCATAGCTATATCGTGAGCAATTGGAGCCATGAATGACTTAGTGAACCATTCGGTGAGCAACTGATCAACAATCTCAAATTTGATCTGGCGACGTCTACATCTCCATTCATGGATGTGATCAGAGATGTGTGTCACAGTATCTTTCTTAAGCGATGTGAGCAAATAGGTGCCAGTTTCATAGCAAACCGGTAACTAGAAATGCATGAGGAAAGCCATGGCTAAAGAGTTAAAGTCATGGTAAGTACTTTGAGGAAGCTCGATGTACCACTTGGCTACAGCACATGTGAGGGTTCATTGAAAAAGATGGAGACTAATAGAATCATCAATGTAAGAATTTGAAGAGCACCAGAGGTGATATGTCATCATGTGGGCTTGAGGATCTTCTTTTTCCTTCCCATCGAACTTAGGACAATCGCTCGGGATCTTGGAAGGAACTGGAGGCCAGTATGGCGAGTGAAGAATTCGATCATTTGTAAGGTGAGACACATTTGGCAACTCTAGTGTGGCCAATAATGGAAATTGAGTATCAAAAGGCATTAGAGGTCGGTAAGCAGGTCCAATCGGAGGAGCCCATCCTTGCTGGTAAGGATTTTTGCCCCATAGTGGGGGATTTTGGCCATATGGCATTTGATTCTGCCCCCATTGTGGGTTACCTTGGCCATAGGCAGGATTTTGACCTTGAATACCTTGGAACTGTCTAATCATGGGTTGATGATAAGCAACATACAGGTTAAGAGGCTGCTGAGCCTGTTGACCTTGGACAAATGGATATTGTACCTATTGTCCTTGAACATATGGGTTGTGAACCTATTTCTCCTGAACAAGAGGATTGTGGACCTGCTTCCCCTGGGCATAAGGATGGTACACTTGTTGCCCTTGGACATAGGGATGTTGTACTTGCTGCCCTTGGCCAAAAGGATTCTAGACTTGTTGAACTAGGACATTAGGATTTTGGGCCTGCTACTACAGGACTTGACCCTGGCCTTGTCCTTGCAAGGGTTGACCCCGTTGATATGTATATAAGGGTTGCTGCTACCCGGGTTGGTTTTATTGCTGCAAGGGTTGGCCTTGTGGCTACAAAAGATGTCCCTGAGGCTGCAGAGGTTGGCGTTACGAAGACATGGGCTGGGAGGTTTACGGAGCATACTGCATCTGCTGCTGCACGGTTTGTTGCAACTATTGTGAGGGTTTCCCCTATGGTTGTTGCAGTTGACCTTGATGCGGGATCATTTTCCCTTACTATTGCGTGGATGGCCCTTTCTGCAACAAAGTTTTCCCTTGTTACTGTAGAGGTTGTCCTTACTGTTGCAAGGGTACTTGAACAGTTCCCGGAAAATTCCTGAACTGAATCTAGCCATAGCCACCCTGGAAAGTGGATGAGCCAGGATGAACGTACTACCCAGACTGAAGGACATAAGGCAGATTAACCATTCCTTTAGAACCATATGGGATGTAAGGAGTTAGGTATTGAACCTGAGCCTCATAAGGCTGCTAATACTAGAAATTTCTTGACCCAGACAGACCAACGGGATTTTGAACTTGTTGGTATTGGACATTGCTCGATCTAGCAAGACTAGTAGGGTTTTGAATAATGCTAGAAGAAGGCTGGTTCATACCAAGCATGTGAGACTATGAGATACTCACATTGGTGGAACCTGACACCATAGAAACATTTACATTCTACCCCCTAGGTGGTGGCACATCTTGGCCACTGACTAGAGGGATTGAGGAACTGACAGAGACGCTGGTTGCACCGGACAAATAACTGGGACAGACGATACAAGAGGGTTTGGAATGGTGGGTTGCACTAGGACTAAGGTAACGACGTGTTGGGAGGTCGAGTTCACAATGAACGGACCTGTAGTAGGCATGGTGCTAGACACCCAAACAGTGTTATGGTAAAGTGATGAGGCACTAGGTGTACCTCAAACCAATTGTGCCAAGGATACTTAATTAGGCGGAAATTTCGGATGCACACTGACGGGAATGCTCCCTGTATAGGGGAAACCTTTAGGAGGAAAAGGATGTTCTTCCTCATCGATAGTGTGTGGAGTAGAAACTTCTGACTCATCCGGAGAGGTGACAGGAGCATCGCCTTCAGATTCCATATTGGGGAACAAACGACGACGAACGACCGAAGAGGTATGGGGGGATAATTCCCAAGGAACACCTGACTAATCGTACGAACTGTATGGACATTGCGGTGATATCACAACAGGGTCGAACAAAGGATTCAGAGGATATATAACCATTCCAAGCTAACTGTTAGTGGTCGACGAACTTTCAGGAGTTTGAACGGGATTGTCCAGAGATTTCGAGCAAAAATCAGGAGGTGACCCAGTATCTGAAGTAGGCAGAAGACATGATGACAAAGGTTGAATGCTCGGAATGATTCTGAGTTCAACACCTTGGTCCTTGAGTGACTCTAGTAATTCAGGAAGTGGCTCCTCAAGTAATCTTTCAGATGGAGGAGAGGAAGAGGAACTAGGTCAACTAGATGGTTCAGCCACGATGACCTTGTCTTAGTTAACAGGGAAAGAGAGAGATAAAATTCAAGGTTTTAAAATGTTCTTTAAGGAAAACTCGTGATTTGGTCTAGAAAATCCTAACAGGATGTTATAAGATCATAGGAAATCAATTTATTAAGATGCGTAAATAGACTTGTGCTCTTTCATGTTTTAAGAGTCAAGAAAGAAACAAAGATGACTCTATCGCTTTCGATTGGAAATAAGCTCGAAAGTACAAGTGATTGAATGATCTTTAAATTTAATGAGTCAAAAAGATCAAATTACTTCTCTGGATGGTCTAGGTAAAAAGGATTACCAGGCAATCATGAACTACAGAATACCTCCCAACGAACCGAGAAGTACAAGCAGGCAATCTCCCTGAATGTTGTGTTTGGTGTATCACGTTTGCAAGGCAGCTGACTCGGCTTCCTATGGATAAAGGATTGCAACCTAGAGGGGTCTCCCATTATATACTCGATAGTACGGGGAGCACAAATCCATACTAGTGTTGTCTAGTGCCGAAGCTAATGACAACTGCTAGGTTTAAAGATGCCAGAACACGTCTCTAGCCTAGACCTTCTAGATGTGATCGTTAGATTTCAAATGCGCCTTAGGTTAATTGAGTTCATTTTAAAGTTTATCTTGAGTTATGTCTCAGTTTTCAGGCCTTAGCGATGTGACTCGAAAAACCCTAAATGCAGCTAAATGAGACAAGACCCTTTCAATTCGATGAATTGTCTACACTAGAGAGGGTAGAAAACACACAATCAAATGCAAACAACCAAGCAACTGAAAGCAAAATGATCTTTCACTACTTCACTTTTTGAGAAAATAAACTAATGAAAAATGCATTCCAATTCCTAATTTCTTGACAAGTACATTTATAACAATCCTTACAAAAGCAAAGAGAGTTCTTTTTCTTTTCAAATTCCAATGTAATCCTAGTCTTCAATGATGCTAACTACCGTAGCATACTGATGCAGCAAACTAGAATTTTATACTTTTCATGAAACAAGGAAATGAATTTTTCGTATACAACACTTCTGTGAAAAAGTTTTCGAGACAATTAGCTCTTCAAGAAAATGAAGACACGAAAAGAGAATCTCTTTCACACTAATGAAACACTGACTTTACCAAAAACAAGACAAGCAATGTGATCCATGCTGGAAAAGAAATGTGTAGACAAGAAAATGAAAAATTTTTGAACTTGCGTAATGGAGGTCAAAGCTGTAGCAGGACCACAAATGAAATGCAAGGAGTAAATGCACCAACAACTCGACTCACTGAGTTCACAATCAGCTGAATGGATGACAATCTAGATGCCCTAGTGCCACTAATCATCCAATGACCCAAGAAATCAAGCGGAAAGATGACAAATCAACAAGCAAACAAACCAAATGAAAAGAAACTTTCTAGTGAGGGAGAAGATGGTCTAAAAGGCTTACAGGGTCAAAATCATGAGAGAAAAACACACTGGCCAAGATTTGGGACAAACCCTAATCTTCACTTACAGGCATCAGCATGACTGCCTAACTGAAAACAAGTGCTAGACTGGGGTCGGTGTGACTTTTTATCAACATATTGCATTGATTGGAGAGATTGTTAGCGAATTAAGCATGTTGAGCAAGGAAGCCAAGATTTTTTTTTATTTTTTTTTTAAAGCTGGGACCATACTTGCTACTATGAATTTCAAACTTAGACCAGTAAGCAAAGGAAACAAATAGAACCAAAGGGAAAAAGTGGAACTATAAAATTTCACACGAAACCATGAAATCCCAAACAAACAAACAGAAGGATTGGCTCCCGAGTATGGTCACCAATTTGTGGTGAAGTAAAATTATGAGTACAGACACAAACAATTCCTCTAGTCTGATAATGGCTCTAGCCACAACCAATACATTCTATGGAAGATTTCCTTAGGTTAGAACCAATTAAGAGGGCCTACCTCTTAGTACTCTTATCCCGTTTGATGATGACCTTGCTTTCTCACTCCAACTATCTATCGTTTCCTTCTTCAAACCCCTAAAACAAGTAAACAACAGAAAACAACAACTGTGATAATAGACAAATTGTAATTCACCCTACTTAAGAAGTCAAGAAACATTAAGCCATAAACATGTAATATGCAACATTATGTAGGAAATCAATCAATAGTTGCATATATATTGAATCAAGAAGAGATTACAGTCATTGTCTTGACGTTGTTGTTCTCCTCCAACAAAACCAGGTTCCCACACACTTCCGTTAGCATTCCATGGTGGCCTCAACAATGATAGTTTTAAGGCTCTTCCCTTTAGGCTTCATAATAAACCAAATTCACACTTCTCCCTCACACAACTATGAATAACTTGTTTTTTTACTCCAAACTTAATTAGCACTAGCACACCAACATTAACACTAGCTTTTGCTTGGGAAAATGGAGGTTTATATAGCATGAATGGATGGGAGATGGATCCTCTTCTCATGGGAGAAGGTATTATCTCTTTAGTTAGTCCCATTATTATAGGGGAAAGGAGCCCAAACTGACATCCTCGACCCCATCCGGCCAAACCATTTACCAAACTTCCGTTACGAAACTTCTAAAGTTGGAAGCTTCGACTCCTTATTTGAAAAACTTTCCATAAGAGGATTAGTGCGACTGGAACAAAGCTCAGTCACTCTCGTCGGTGCTAGGGATGTTGTTAATCCCTGCATATCAATGTGAGGAGGAGAAAGGTCATTAGCTCCGGTCTTGTAAATTGGGAAAAATAGAAGATTTTTGGGAAATGGTGCAAAAGGGAATTGTTCTGCTCATGAAGAGGGACACAATGGGAGTTTCTTCATGAAGGGAAAGCATGTAGGGTTCACTGTAGATGTCCTCCAGGATCAAGGAACAAAGAGTACAGGGGCAGTGACAAAATGATGTGTAACAGTATTTAATATAATAAAAACTAAATGAGTACAAGAAGCAAAAAAATAAAAGGGAATGAGATATCTTTGGGGCTCCCTCCAAAGCTTCAGGGATACCTACAAACTTATATAAATAACAAAAACTTCTTTTCCAAAATATGTTTAAAACCTATAAATTCTAAAACATAAAAAATATAAAATAAGATATCTAAGGCTACAAGCAAAGAACTTAGTAGTGTAAGTCCCTAATGTTAAATTATTTGGGCTTGACTTTATTTAGGTCTCCCTATTCAAAAATGTTGGCTTGATCTCTTTCTCTTTTCTTGTTTCTTGTATTGTTGGGACAATCACTCTTATAGTGACCCTTCTTATGACATTGATAACATTCTACCTTAGACATTTCAACTTTCTTCCTTGGTCCTTTCAATTTATTTATTTTATGTTGAACAATGTAGGTATTTGATACACTTTTAGGATTGATAGCTAATGAGATCCCTAATTCTTCCTGACTGCAAACCGTCCATAGTTATTCAAAATTTGGAGCTACCTTCCAACTGTTAAATCCTGCAGCAAATGCACCCCAAGTAGGTGGCAATCCTAATAGGGCAGTGATCATGAGTTCTTTGTCTAGAACAATTTCATCAATGGCTAAAAGATCATCCTTGATTCTTTCTATCTTCACAAAGAAGGATGCCACTGTGTCTTCTTTTGTCATCTTTGTGGTCCTTAGCCAATTCTTCAAATTTGCTACTTAACCAATGTTCTTAATAGTGAATAACTTTGACAAGGCTTCATACATTTCCTTATCATGACCGATGTTGGATATGAATGGGACAAGGTTGTCCTTTATTCCTTCTACCATTAGAGTCATGGCCACCAATTCTAGTTCCCTGAATTTCACTTTGTCAACATCACTGGAATCCTCTGTAGGCTTCTTTACCTTTCCTTTGACTAAGTCTAGTACCTTGTTCTTTTCAAGGATGAGATCAATCCTCTTCTTCCACGACCAATAGTTTGAGGCTCCTTCAAGTTTGTTCTCTCCCTTGATTGTGTTAGACATCTTCCTTGAATATAGTAGATTCCCTCCCTAAGATAATCCTTAGAATGGTTCCTTGATCAAGTACTTGAGACTGCCTTTATCTTCTTTCTTCACCAAAGTTCTGATACCATGTTAGAAAATCAGAAAGGAATATTTTTTTCTTATTCTTGATAATTACTTGTGATGTTTCTTGTTATTGCAATTCTTTATATCTTTTTTCTTTTAGTTCATCAAGCAATTACCAAAGAAACAATACATAAAACAATAGACAGTAGATGTAGGCACTATGCCAGGGAAAAACCCCTCTTGAGGGGAATACCCAGTCAAGAAATTATTCCTTTTAATAGTAAATTTTTAAGACTCTGTTAGAGTCGGTCTAGTAGCCCTCCATCAGCGATCAAAGCTCTTTGCATTTGCATAAGTAGGTGTCTCATCAGTGTCATCTCATTGCATTCCATTAGGCATGCCATAACCCTGATGGAGGAGCTGGTGTCTTTATTCCCCTCTTGGCACTGTTGGATCAAGTTGTTTCAGTCAATAAACTCTTTCAAGGTTACTTGTCTTGTCTTGAGGTCAAAAGTCATAGGTCTAGGGTTTAGGTCCAATTTGTCTTTGAGGTCATGTCTTTAAAAGTCAATAAATGCCCAGCAGGCCAGAGGGATGACTATCAAAGTATTTCTTCAAAAGATTTCATCTTGTACAACTAATTTTTACCTTGGATTTAAAAACCATATTTTTAAAGACAAGGTCATTTTCTCATTTTTGTAAAAAGTTGTAAAAATTCAAAATTCTTCGAAAGTCAGCATGCAGCCCTGGTCCCCTTTGCCAAGATTCCTCAAAAGCTATCCCTGCAAAAATTTTCAAGAAAAAGCATCAGTTCAACCAATTTCAGGACAAAAGGAAACCATAAAGTCAGTAGCATTTAAATTTTTAAAAAGTGTCATGTTATAAACATTAGAAAGAGGGTTTGAGGGGAAATTAATTTAAATCAAGCTTATAAAGCCCCTCTCTCCCTCCATTTGGTCATCATTTGCCTCAAAGCAAGAGTGAAAGGCGATTTGAAGAGAAACTGGGTAAAATTGCAGACAGAGCCCGCGCGACCTGTTCAGACCTGCACGCGACGTGTTGGGCAGGCGCGATGCGTCAAGGGAGTCATCGCAGTTGGAAAAAAGCACTGGCGCGACGCGTTGGGCGCGCGCGACCCGTCCAGACCCGCGCGCTACATGTTGGGGATTCATCCACAGAAAATTGCCTGTAAACTGCAAAACGACCCCAAATTTCTTCAAGGTTGCAGGTAGGCCTCCAATCATCAAAATGTATTGTTTGCTAAAGCTTGAAAGAGCATGAGAATGTATTTAAAAGCCATTATTTTCAAATGAGGAGTCCATGTGTATTTGCTTAAGAATGTCAAAGTGCTAGTAAAGCTAGGGTTTGTTTTGCTGTTTTCAAGGTCATCCTTTTCACCCCCACTTTTTCCCCACATCCCTTTACCACCTCCCATATCATTTCTACCTAATCTCCCTACCAAAAATACCAAAAGCCCTAAAACCCCACCCCTATTCCTAAAAATCAATAATATAACCCTAAACCCTACCTCCCATAAAACCCTTGCAAATTATAATTGTGTGATGGTGTATATGTCATGATTCATTCCCTTAATTCCCTATTTCATATATTTTCCCTAATTTCCCTTAAAAGTCTCCCCTCCCTAACATCTCCCTTGTGTTATTTGTCCCCTTGAAACAACATTTCAACAATTAAAACAACAGATTTTTTAGCAGAAGCAGCGGTACATTTCAGCCACTTTGCTCTTGAAACCATGTCAGAAACCGAAATCGACTATGAGCAAAGCGATGACCGTGAGTCAACACTAGAGGTTGAGGTACAAAGGAGGCCTCACAGGAGTGGTAAGAGTGGTCACCATGTGAGAGAGGAGCCCACCTCTTTGACCTATTTGTAGGCTTGTCCACTTGCAGTCACATGTTTTCGCCACTTGTCATGTTATGAGTTTTGCGAGAGGATCTCTCAAATTCAGCGTCACAGGGAATTGGTCCGCTTGTTTGTTTTGCATTTGCATGACAGGCATGTGAACCTTGCAGGGGTGGATTTTACATTGACACCTGAGATGGTTGCTCAAGCAACAGGGATACCTAATTTTGGAGAAGAGTGGAACAAGCGCAAACTATTGGACATATTTCAGTATGAGCCCTACATTAAACCTGTATATATGAGGCACATGACTGGTGTATTTCCTTTCAGATTTTTGAGGGATGAGTATGCTCCCTTGATGAGGCTCATCATGCGCTATTTCACCTGTGAGGGCAGATTTTCATGTTTGTATTCGTACCATATTCGCTTGTTGATGCATTTCACACGGGTACAGATGATGAACATACCATTTTTCATGTGCCGGAATATTAAGAAGATGGTGCCCTTGATGCAGAGAAAGAGCCCAGCACAGCAACACAGGAGCATCTATCATTATGGTTTGATCCAGCTTGTGGTCATACATCAGTTGGCTCAGCAGGGTATCCCATGGGAGGATTTGATCTCTCGTGATTTTTTCACAGCGCCACCACCACCTCCTGAGGTTGTTCATGAGGAGGGAGGACCATCACAGCAGCATGATATCCCTGATACCAGACATTTCAGCTCTCCTCCTCCATTGGTCACATATCAGAGAGGCCACAGGGCCTTATTTGCATCAGCTCAGCGAGTATTTTCTCCACATCAGGTGGAAGGGGTCTCGCCTTCTTCATCAGCTCAACGAGTGTTATCTCCACATCAGGTGGAAGGGGCCTCGCTTCCAACAGCAGCACAGGTATCAAAGAGGGGCAAGTAGCCCATGATTGAGGAGGGACCGTTAGGTGATCCAGATATCGACATCATTGATCTTGACATCCATTCTCCTAGCACGGAGCTTCACGAGATCATTCAACAAAAGGAGACTGAGAACCGCTTGTTGCAGCAACAGTTAGAGATGGCACAATGGACAACTACATATTTGGAGCAACGCAACAAGCAATTGGAAGATGAGCACACTCTTGAAGAGTTGCAGAGGATTCATGAGGACCGCAACTTGGCTCGCAAGAGACCCGGTGATTTGGTACCCGTTGAGCGAGAGGCTATGCTTCTCCGGGTCAATGCTCATTTGGAGAGGTTGCTGGCCAAGGCCAACCAAGATAAGGACCTGCTCCGGAACATGAAGAACCACTATTGGGCCCGAATGCACGTATGCAAGGCAAGAATGAAGGTGCTCCAAAGACGGTTGGCCAAAGCACTAAAACGAAGGAAAAGGCCTGATCCCCTCCACATCTTGGCTGAGGCTTCCTTGAAGGAGCATGATGCTAAATTACTTAACTCCAGCACAAATTTCAAAAAAATTTGAGCATTTTTGGTCACTTGTGAATTTTTGGGCAAAAAACAGGTTTTCTCCACCAACACGTCGCGTGCCGCGCGCGACCCTTTCGATGGGCAACTCCTTTTTAGGAAAACTCAGCATTTTTGGATTTTTCATGCAAAGATACACTTGCTCAGAAATTGCCAAGAAATTTCACGAAGTTTTGGGCCTCCAGAAAGTAAAAAAACAAGCAAAAAATGACTTTCTGCCACCTTTTTGACACACAGGAAGCAGTCTTGGGAGATTGCAATTTTGGAGGTGCAAATGGCCACCAAATTCAGAGATTCCACTTGGGTTGGAAAGTAGACATCCAGACCGTTCCAACAAGCCCACTTTTGCCTCATTTGAACACCTGGAAGTGCCTAAAAAGAAGCTCTAAAGGCGCGCGACGCGTTCAGGATCAGGGCGCGACGTGTTGGGCAGTTTTCACAGAAATTCACCTACAGCTCAGCAAAACGCAGTTTTGGCTGGATTTGACTTTTTGGAGTAGATTTTGATCTTCCTTGTTGTAAATGATGTAATTTTATTATATTTTGACACTTATTTATCTCTTCTAGAAGATTCATTCATGAGATAGGCAAAAATTTAATGAATGAATTGGTTTCCTAGCTTATAGAGGCAAGTTGTTTTGATTGCCTAGTTTTCAGTGCTCAGTTTAGAATTGGTTGAAACAACTCCTAGGATAGTGAGCTCGACCCCTAGAGGCAAGGAAAGATGTTATATTTCCTATATTATGTACTTTCTTGGTCATTTTCATGGTTGGACTCTTGAGGGAGAAAGCTCGATTGTATTACTCATTGTATCTCTGCAATTTTGGCAAAGGAAGAAAGACCAGGGTTTTGCAGTCCTTTTTGGGATTCCTGTGGTTACATGTATTGATGGTGTGTTTCTCTTTTTACTTGTAAGTTTTTTATGTGAATCATCTTCTTACTTTTCCTTCTGCAAATTAGGCAAATGAAGTGTTAAAGTAGAATTCATGATTGTCATGCTCTGCTTTTAAGTTTGCTTAATATTTATGTTTTCATCTGTCTAAAGAGAACTCTTGAAGGTTTCTTGCTCTCTTTAGCTCCTCACTGGTCATTCCTATCCATTCACTTAATTCAAAGGCATCAATACAGTCTCCTACCTTGCCCCAAAGAACCCCCTGCAAAAACTATGTCCAATCCTCGCACCCAAAATTGCCTTTTCCCGATTTTCCAACAAAATCCTAAAAATCTCAAATCAAACCTTTTATCAGTTTACTAGCCTAAAATCAGTGTTCTTTATTGGTTATCTCGCCCGTTGAAGATCTCTACCGAGATAGATCGGAGAGAGCCCTCTCCTGCCCCGTAGGGCTAGCTACGAGGCTAAGTGGTTTGATGTTGCCTTGGAGTTTACCTTTCTCAGCCTAAGGTGAAATTTCAAGAACTAACAGACTCTTCACCCTAGACAAAGACCAGACCTTCCTTCCACACCATGTTAGCCTCCCAGATCTTTGACCCCTTTCCAGCAACTTCGACTAGGCAACAAGTTTTGGCAACAGTGAAACTTGGAAAATTTCGATCTCCCAATCTAGGGCATGAAACAAAGAGAGAGAGGCACCAAAATTTTGATTTTCTTCTTCTTCTTAGACTTCCCCAAAGTCGCACTTACTTTGGCTTCCCGACAACAGACTTCACACTTTTCCTAGCTACAAGAGTTATTGAACTTCTTGTGAGAGAGTTTGTTCCAAATGAATTCGATTTGCTTGTAATTATAGGCTCCATGTGAGGTTGAATTAGTGTCCTTAGGCCAACTTGGTGTGGAGGATACATAAATTATATTTGACTCAATACTTAACCTTTTTACATTATTCAAAAGCCCAAGAAGGGTATCTTTAAAAGTACAATGGCTATTTACTCAGAATAAATCCTAGAAGTCCTCAATGAGGACATTGACCTAAAACAAGGTGATCCAAACATGAAACCAATTCTTTAATAAGTCACAATAATAATAATAATAATTCTTTTATTTGTTCTTTTGAAAAGTACATTAAAATATGACTAAAATACATTAAATGAAGACCGAATATATATATATATATATATATATATATATCTATATATATATATATATATATATATATATAGATATATATATATATATATATATAATATATATATATATATATATATATATATATATATATATATATATATATATATGTTGAATGTTGTTTTCATAGATACCAACACCAATTCTTGAATGCTCTTAATTTTTGTCTGAATTGCATTGATTGAAGCTCCAAATCTCTAGAAGCCCTACAAAAGCCTAGAAGCCCCACACTTGTTAAAGTTATTAAAGATGAAGATCAATTGAGTTAATCCTATTATCACCCCAAGAAACTCACCTAGGTTGTAACTCAGTGATGCTCAGGAACATTAAAAATTCAACTATTATGGTTGGATAAGATGATGGATAAATGAAGAAATGATACACATTTAAGCCAGATAACCACTCCTACTACGATTTACCCCAGACATGGGTGAAGACCCCCTAGCTACAAGGCTTTCAACTACCAACTACTCACAGTTTAAGGTAAAGGTGATGATGGAGAAGACTAATTACACCAGCAGATGCACCGGACCCTGTGATGGCCAGCTGCAACTAGTTATAAGATCTACAAAGCTATTGTTTAATATACAGACAGGATGACAACTCCCTGATATTAAAACAACAGCAATCTGCAAGAAATTCTAATGAACTATTAAATTATAATACAGAGGTGGGATGACAGCCCCTCTGATATCAAACATTCACAGCACATCAAATAAATGCAAGCAGACACAGCCTAGAGCAAGAAAGAGAAGTGGAAAGTGAGCAGGTGACAACAAAAGAAGCTTGTATTAATGGAAATCAAGACCAGAAGCTGCAGGTCTCATAGTATTAATAGTCTCCAGAAGTTAAAAGGCTACAATAAGCTCTCATTCATCAAACACTCATCAAATCCGATTACATTTTTGCTCTGAGTATATATAGTGTTACAATACAAAACATCTCTGTCAAACCATGCGTGGAGGAGCCCATAAATGGCCACCAACCATATTCATATTCAGAAATGGGCCTCTGATACAAATCTGTCTGAGTTTTAAATAGATTTGACCCTCTTTGGCTTTCTGCAGTCCTCCTTGTGCAAGTGGAATGAAGTGTGGTGAAACCCATAACCATTGAATGCTTTGATTGGATCTGTGGTGTCCTGCTTCCTCCTCGGCCATACTGTTAATTGAAGGCAACTGCCTACTGCGCTGTATTGCTGCATGCTTGCTTTAATCATCTTCGCGCCACTGAGAAATACTGCCCTCCTTGCCATTTTAAATATCAAAGGCCCACACACATATATCTTTTCTAACGGGTCCGCCCTTTCGGGTCGCAATGCATATCTTAACCAACCAATCCTCTGTTTCATTGTATTTGAAAATACATGTAAAAATGCCCCAAAATCAATAAAAATGGCTTTGGGCGGACTTGAGATATATATATATATATATATATATATATATATATATATATATATATATATATATATATATTATGCTTTTAGGACCCTTTCGGATTCGAAAACCCATCGCCATCGCACCCGCCAGGCATCCTTTATATTTCTTCATATTTCACAATACACAGAGAACGCGCCCGAAACCATTGAAAATGGCTCAAGCGCGGACTTGAAATTTTATGCAAAAAGACTTAAAAACCATCGGGTCCGGCCCATCGGGTCGGAGGCATGCATATGATTAAATACCCGCTCCCTTGCATTGTTGATAGCGATATTGTTGCGAACCCACATATTTATCAAAAGGGGTTATTACTGCCGTCGGTTCCGGCACATCGACGATCACTCATACATGCAAAGGCCATGCTCCATTGAAACTCCGATAGCGACAAGCCGATGCGATATCGGCGATCGCCCATCGACGATACCACAGCGCTGCCGCTGCCACTGCCATCCCTCGATCTGCGATATACCGACGCGATCTGGACCATTGATCGGCCAGATCTGACGAGTGAGATTGATGTGGATTCATAAGCCTGTGCTTTTGAATTTTACATGGTTCTTTGGGTATTTTCTCCTCCCGATAGTGTAATTCTGCCCTCCAAAGGGTTTCCCTCTTGCAATTTTTTCAATCGGTGGAAGGCCTTTATACACAATTTGAGGATTTCAACAGCAAACATGGATTTTGGGCATGATTATAAGCATATTTGCAGCCTTTGAGAGCTTTTTTGAATATATTTTTAATCCATTTGCATAGCAAAGCTAACACTGGCTCCTTCTGGGGATGAGATTCTCCTTGTGAGGTCTCAAGAACCTGCAGATCAATGCCTTTCTAGCAGCAAACAGATTAGCCAAAATTCCTACTGTTCCATTGAGCATGGAGTCTACTATAGTTATACTAAAAACTGATAAAAGCACACTATTTACAACTTTTAAGGCCAAAAGACCTTAAATCACATAGTTTTTCAAAAACCGCCCATTAACTGGGCCATCAAAGACTGGTTCCCCTCCCATACTTTTCAGTATGAAGGTGTTGTTTCCTTGAATCTGTGAAATGATGAAAGGGCCTGTCCAAAGAGCATCAAATTTCCCATGATTGCCTTTCTTTTCTTTATAAGCATCCCATTTCATGACCAAATCCCCAACCTGGAAAT
Organism: Pinus tabuliformis; assembly: GCA_031772625.1. Classification (NCBI taxonomy): domain Eukaryota; kingdom Viridiplantae; phylum Streptophyta; class Pinopsida; order Pinales; family Pinaceae; genus Pinus; species Pinus tabuliformis. The sequence goes on along the minus strand of CM062819.1, from coordinate 70,988,517 downwards.
TGTTTCTTTTTGTCTTCTTGTCAAAGGCTTCCTTGACCTTTTGTTGATGTGCTGTAGCTTTTTCAATCAGCTGCTCCCTGATATGATATAATTATGTTAGATCAGTGATTCTATTTGCCATATCATCTTCTTCATTCTGCGCTGTCTGGAGCAGCTTTGCCACAAGAAGGGTAAGCTGAATGGGAAAAATAGCATCAGTACCATATACCAGCTTGAATGGAGAGCAGCCTGTAGATCTCTTAATGGTCACTCTGTCCGCCCAAAGTGCGTACTTCAGCTTGGCATCCCAATTCTTCTTATTATCCTCTAACAACTTTTTAATAATCCTGATCAGACTTTTATTAGAGGATTCTGCTAGACCATTCCCTTGGGGGTAATATGAGGTGGAATGAACGAGTTTAATGCCCATTGAATCACACATTTCCACCAACTCCTTTGCCTTGAAGGTTGCTGCATTATCTATTATAAGCTTATTTGGGCAACCAAATCTGCTGAAAATGTTTTCTGATAAAAATTTCATGACCACATTATGATCAGCTTTCCTTGTTGGAATTGCTTCAATCCATTTTGTAAAATAATCAATGGCAACCAATATCCACCTATGCTGGCCACTGGAATGTGGGTTGATTTCACCAATGAAATCCAAGTCCCACTGCTGAAAAGGTCCTTTTGCAATTATTGGCTTTAGGGGCAGGGATTTCAACTGCTGCTTACCTTCAAATCTCTGGCACTTGTCACAAGATTTAACAAAAGCAAATACATCAGAAAATAAAAAGGGCCAATAGTACCCGGCTCTGAGAATCTTTTTGGCTGTAGTTCTCCAATAATGATGTCCTCCACACATGCTGTCATGGAACTGCTGCATAACTTCTATTGACTGTTGTTTATCTAGGCATCTTAAAAGCACTCCAGATGGATCCCTCCAATAAAGCAAGCTACCATTGATGCAATATTTCGTTGCCTTGAGCTTTAACGTTTTTGCTTGACTTTGAGAAAATTCTGAAGGAACTTCTAGCTTTAACAGGAAATTAATTATTGCAGCATACCAGCTACATGAAGCTAGGTTCTCGGCCACTGACTGTCCTCTCTGTGTTTCAGCTGTTTCATGCTCTTCTATCTGACCATTTTCTGCTACATTGAACAAGAAATCAATGTCCAAAGACCTGCAATTTTCTTCAGCCAATAGTTTAGCAAGCCCCTGACCTCTTACCAGCTTGGTGGGCTTCAGCTCTATGCTGAATTCTATCATTTTTGCAATCCATTTCACTCTTTTTCCATCAGCATCAAGCTGCATTAAGACATCCTTTATTGCAGCAGAGGGCACATATGCAACTATTTTGGAATGCAAGATGTATACTCTGAAAGCTTTCAAAGATTTGATAAGAGCATAAGCCTGCTTTTCAATAATATCATACCTTAGTTCAGCATCCCTCAAATTCTTGCTGAAAAAGGCCACTGGATGCTCTTGATCTGCTTCGTCTTGCTGCAACAGAACAGCTGCAATGGTATCCTTAGAGGCAAATGAGAATAGATGAAACTCCTTGCTATAATCAGGGCTTATTAAAGTAGGAGCTTCCACAATAGCCATCTTAATGGACTCAAAAGATTTTCTGGCCGCATTAGTCCATTTTACCTCTGCTCCCTTTTTTAACATGGAGGTTATGTGCTTAACCAGCTCAGCAAAATTAGGAATGAACCTCCTTACAAAGTTAATTTTGCCAAGAAAAGACTGTATATCTTTCTTTGATCTTGGAAGAGTCAAGGCCTGAATCGCTTTGACTCTTTCTGGGTCAATCTGAACACCTGCAGCAGACATTACATGCCCCAACAGTTTCCTTTCTTCCAAAGCAAATTGGTACTTTTTGGGATTGAGTGAAATTCCAAATTTCCTGCATTTTAAAAGCACCCTTTTTAAATGTTGTAGATGATCATGATGGCTGCCAGAATAAACAGTTATGTCATCAAGATATATCAGCACAAATTTATCCTTTTCACCAACAAAAGCAATATCCATAGTGCGCTGAAAGGTGGTTCCAGCATTCATTAGCCCAAATGGCATTTTTGCATACATGAACGTGCCCCAAGGAGTGGTAAATGCTATGTTTTCTTGATCATCTGGATGCACAATGATTTGATTAAAGCCTGAAAACCCATGTATGAAAGACATCACTTTGGCACCTGAGACTTGCTGCAACAAATGCTCCATTTTTGGCAGGGGATAATTATCCTTTCTAGAGCATTTATTTAGATTCCTAAAATCAACGCACAGCCTGATTTCTCCATTCTTCTTCCTCACAACAACCAGATTGGCCACCCATTTAGAATATCTGAGAGGCACTATAATCTTAGCGGCCATCAACTTTTTAATTTCTTTCTCAACCAGAGGAAGAAGCATAGGATTCATTGGTCTCAGCTTCTGTTTGAAAGGAATAGTGTCTTTCTCAAGAGGAATTTTGTGCTGAATTATATTTCTGTCATATGTTTTCAGATCGCTGTACTCCCAAGAGAACACATCAGCAAATTGCCTCATTAATTTGCAATATTCAGCACTCTGATCAGCAGATAGATTAGTGGACAGATTTATGAATTTGGGCTGACCTGGACCTCCTATGTCATGCTTGCAAACTTCAGACTAATCTTCTTTTTGGGAAGCTTTGTAAGGCACATCATTGTGGTCAAACAATCTCTCCAGAGGAATTAGACCCTTAGGAATATGGTTACTAGGAAGCTGGACTATGCTATTCTTGCCAATCTTATTTCTAAGTTGGGACTTGGGATCTTCTAACAGAGCATCATTATTTTGGTCAATTTGCATTTCAGAGAACTCATCAATGACTTGAAGGAACCTATTTAACTCATCATCATCATGAAAAACCTTCCAATGGTGGACATTATCAGGCACAGAGGGTCTATACTTCATCTGTACTTCGTAAACTAGTTTGGGAGGCGATGGAGGGATGAACAAACTAGCAGAGACAGCAAGGGAATCAACAAGCTGATTTTGGGCTCTAGGAATGTATGAAATGCAGAAAAAATCAAAGAACTCTTTGACTCTCCATACCTCATCTCTATAAGCTCTCAGCCTTGGATGCTTTGCTTGGAATGTTTTATTTACTTGCTGAATTATCAGATCAGCATCTCCAAACACCTTCAGATTTTTTATTCCCCTATCTTTGGCTTCATGAAGGCCCAACAGCAGTGCTTCATATTCTGCTATGTTGTTTGTCACCTGAAAAACCAGCTTTAGAGACAATTGAACTGTTTCTTGCTGTGGAGACACCAGCACCACCCCTGCTCCTGCAGTCTCCTTGGTACATGCTCCATCAAAGAACATCTCCCAAATCTGACCATCTGTATCATGCTCAGCCTGAGCTGTTGGTTTCCTGATCTGCAACGCAGCCTTCTGAGATTCTTCTATTTGGAGAATGCAAGCTCCAAAGTCAGTGTCCACTGCATATATGGGATGGTTTGTAGGATTCTTCTCATCACTAATGATATATGCCAGCTGTGCTTCTCTATACAACCTCCTGCTTTCTCCTCCAAACACTGGAACAGTTGCATAAGATAAATCATTCTGCAATGTCCCTCCTAGCCTCTTAATCCACCCTCTAGACAACAGCATACCAAACTTAGGAGGAACATCAGCCACCACTATATCCATCATCATACTTTTCATGGGAAGCTGGGTTAAGGTAGTGGCCAGATCCTTAATCAATCCAAGGCATTTTACCTTCCTTGAATCAAAAGAGAACAAATCATGATAAGGTCTAGTGATATCAAGGCCTAACTCTTCCATGACAGTTTTAGGCATTAGATTGAGGCTGGACCCTATGTCTAGTAGGCAATTGTGGAGGATTTTATCATGGATAGTTAATGAAACATAGAAAGATGGAAAAATATTATCAGCAGGTTCAATCATGGGACTAAACACAATAGCAGGCTTGTCATCTTGCAAATTGACAGAGTCAATGGAGGTTTGTTTAGGCTCTAGTTCAAGGGCCTCAAGGATGGGTTTTCTAAATAATTCACTCTTCACCAACTCAGCCAGAGGTATGGATATTTTCAATTTCTGAATTTCTGACTCAAAACTAAAAGAAGAGAATACTTTATCAGCAGTTTTTACCTCTTGAACTGGAGCTTTGAGGGTGACAGGATCAGCTGTTGGTCTTCTTTGCCTGCTATTCTGTGGCATTGTTTGAACAACTGCTTCTTGTGCAACATTTTCTTTGACATTCTTTGCATTAGATCTTAGATTATATCTTTGCTGCTGCTCACCAGATTGCATAACAGCACCACTGTCCCACCTCTGACTGTTTTGCTCTTGCAGCAATGACTCTTCATATTCGGCCAATGTTAGAAATGCAGCGCTGCCTTTATCCTCCAAGCAGTGAATTTCATCCTCATCTTCTTCAAATTGTTCCCCCTCCATGACTGCATTCTGAAAGGGAGCTTTTACTTTATGATCTTCTTTTGATTCTTCACCCCTTTGCATAATTTGTAGCTGCTCATTTGCTTTTCTAAATGGGTTTGGATTTCTTGGAGAAAATGTGTTTTGCTGCCTTGTTTTGCCTGAAGTCTGCTCCACTTTTAGCTTAGAAATTTCAGCAGCCAATGACTCAATCATCTTAGTCATTTTGTCTAATTTAGGCTCTGAAGTTGATGCAGGGGAAGAGGAAGCCTCACCTCTCAGCTTTCTTCTATCAACTTGACTCTTTAACTTCTGTGCTGCCAAAATATTGGATTCGACCTCCAGGGCTGCCTCTTGCATATCACCCAAAGTAGCACATCGTCTTTCTCTCAACAATAAGCAGAAATCAGAGTCAAAAGCATTGGCATATGTGAGTTTAGCAGTAGTGGGGGTAGGCTTTACCTTAGCTGGTATTTTACTATACATTCTATTAAATCTTTTATTGAAGTCAAGCAAAGACTCACCCTTTTCTCTTTTCAAGTTTCCAAACTCTGTATGATAATACAGCAGGTCCTTCTTATCTCCCCATTGCTTCAAAAATGCATCATCTAATGCTTCAATATCTATTATGGATCTTTGGGGTAATTCTCTGAACCACTTCCTAGCCTCACCATCAAGGCTTTGGACAAAAACTCTCATCCATACATCATTCTCACTAATATCTAAATTATCAGCATAACTGTAAAAGGCTTCAAGATGTTCTTCTGCTGTCACTCCCTCTGTTCCAGTAAACTTAGGCATATATTTTTGATATTCTCCCACAGGCATAGGATTTAGAGGTACAGGCAATACCAAAGGTCCATATCTAGCAGCAACAATCCTCTCAATCCTAGTAGGTGCTTGTTGTCCTGCCATGTTTGGAATATGTGGAAGAACACTAGCAGATGGAGCAGTAGGAAATAATGTAATGGATGGCAGAGATATTGGGATGTTTTGGACAGTATGGGAAGCTTTCTTTGGACTGAGATTCAAAGGGGAACTAAATGGACAAGGAGCTTTATGAATCTCTGCAGGTATTTCTTCATTAGCAATACTAGGCTTTAAATCTTCAAACTGTGTATCCTCAACTAAAAACTTCTCATGCAGAGACAAATAAGATTTCTTGGGCTTACCTGATCTTGATGCTCCTTTCTGCGATGCTTTCTTCGGGTTAACAATCTTCTCAAGGTCAGGCACTGGAACAGCTGGAGACTTTTGCAGATTTCTTCTAGTATGCCTCACAAACTGAGCCAGAACTTCAAAGTGGAGTCGCCAGACAGATGATTCCAACCAAAGTCTGTGTTCAAACCTTGTCTGTCATCAAAGCTTGAAGCTGTGTCGTCTCCCAGGGAAGCTGAGCTTCAATCTCCTCTCCCCGGCAACGACGCCAATTAATGTTATCACCCCAAGAAACTCACCTAGTTTATAACTCAGTGATGCTCAGGAACATTAAAAATTCAACTATTATGGTTGGATAAGATGATGGATAAATGAAGAAATGCTGCACATTTAAGCCAGATAACCACTCCTACTATGATTTACCCCAGACATGGGTGAAGACCCCCAAACTACAAGGCTTTCAACTACCAACTACTCACAGTTTAAGGTAAAGGTGATGATGGAGAAGACTAATTACACCAGCAGATGCACAGGACCCTGTGATGGCCAGCTGCAACCAGTTATAAGATCTGCAAAACTATTGTTTAATATACAGACAGGATGACAACTCCCTGATATTAAAACAACAGCAATCTGCAAGCAATTCTAATGAACTATTAAATTATAATACAGAGGTGGGATGGCAGCCCCTCTGATATCAAACATTCACAGAACATCAAATAAATGCAAGCAGACACAACCTAGAGCAAGAAAGAGAAGTGGAAAGTGAGCAGGTGACAGCAAAAGAAGCTTGTATTAATGGAAATCAAGACCAGAAGCTGCAGGTCTCATAGTATTAACAGTCTCTAGAAGTTAAAAGGCTACAATAAGCTCTCATTCATCAAATCTGATTACATTTTTGCTCTGAGTATATATAGTGTTACAATACAAAACATCTTTGTCAAACCATGCGTGGAGGAGCCCATAAATGGCCACCAACCATATTCATATTTAGAAATGGGCCTCTGATACAAATCTGTCTGAGTTTTAAATAGATTTGACCCTCTATGGCTTTCTGTAGTCCTCGTGCAAGTGGAATGAAGTGTGGTGAAACCCATAACCATTGAATGCTTTGATTGGATTTGTTGTGTCCTGCTTCCTCCTCGGCCATACTGTTAATTGAAGGCAGCTGCCTACTGCGCTGTACTGCTGCATGCTTGCTTTAATCATCTTCGCGCCACTGAGAAATACCACCCTCCTTGCCATTTTAAATATCAAAGGCCCACACACATATATCTTTTCTAACGGGTCCGCCCTTTCGGGTCGCAATGCATATCTTAACCAGCCAATCCTCTGTTTCATTGTATTTGAAAATACATGTAAAAATGCCCCAAAATCAATAAAAATGGCTTTGGCAGACTTGAGATATATATATATTCTGCTTTTAGGACCCTTTTGGATCTGAAAACCCATTGCCACCGCACCCGCCAGGCATCCTTTGTATTTCTTCACATTTCACAATACACAGAGAACGCGCCCGAAACCATTGAAAATGGCTCAAGCGCGGACTTGAAATTTTATGCAAAAAGACTTAAAACCCATCGAGTCTGGCCCATCGGGTCGGAGGCATGCATATGATTAAATCCCCGCCCCCTTCCATTGCCGATAGCGATATTGTTGCGGACCCGCGTATTTATCAAAAGGGGTTAATACTACCGTCGGGTCCGGCCCATCGGTGATCACTCATACATGCAAAGGCTATGCTCCATTGAAATGCCGATAGCGACATGCCGATGCGATATCGGCGATCACCCATCGGTGATACCACATCGCTGCCGCTGCCACTGCCATCCCTCGATCTGCGATATGTCGACGTGATCTGGACTGTTGATCGGCCAGATCCAACGGCTGAGATTGATGTGGATTCATAAGCCTGCGATTTTGAATTTTACATGGTTCTTTGGGTATTTTCTCCTCCCGATAGTGTAATTCTGCCCTCCAAAGGGTTTCCCTCTTGCAATTTTTTCAATCGGTGGAAGGCCTTTATGCACAATTTGAGGATTTCAACAGCAAACATGGATTTTGGGCATGATTATAAGCATATTTGCAGCCTTTGAGAGCTTTTTTGAATCTATTTTTAATCCATTTGCATAGCAAAGCTAACAGATCCTATGATCACAATCATTGGATTCTCCTTATCATGTTGATTCCAACGATATATTACACATCATGAGATTCCTCATAGTTTACAAAATATGCCATTTGGAAGATCAAAGCCCCATTATTGTGATCAAAATTCCCAAAGGGAGATGATGTGGTAGCTTATCATTAGTTCTGGGAGCATGTCATTATTTCATGGGCCTAGAAGTATTTGCATGGAAGTTCTAGTAACTATGGTTGAAGTTTCTTGAAACGATATTTATTAAAGGACAAATTTCAAATTTTATGCATTAATTTGGTCCTAAATTTTTTGGCTCCAAGCCCAATTTAAATTTTGAATTTAATTTTATTTTGGTTCCAAATTTCTTAAAAATTCAAATTTTCCTCTAGATATGCAAGTTATGCAAGTTGGCTCCATGAAGAGGTTTTTCTCATCATTATAAATAGAGCTCAGATTCACCTTAAAGTGCATGGATTCCTCTCAAGAAACCTAATCTCTCATGTATCTCTGTGGCCTTGGTTAATCATGTGAATATGAAGGAACTCAATGTTTAATCTTCGGTGCTTTTGTGAATGCTCTGCGGCCAAGTCTGAAGGTTGAAATTCTCGAGAAATTTCTGGACTAATGGTTTATGCATTTGGGCAGGGTTTCAATGGGTTATTAAGTGTCTTTTGGAATAATATTTTCACATCACAACTGTTGTAGGATATTTCTGAGTCGCATCACCAAAGGGATACCTGTGTGTTAGTTATCTGAGCGTCCGAGTGATCAAATAAAATTCAGATTGAGAGATATATTGCTTTGTTTTATGAAGATCGATAGAGGGACTGCATTTGATGTGACATGGATGTGTTTACGTAATTTATTCATAGTAACCCATGAGTTAATGCCATATGGTCTAATGAAGCGATGAAGCAAGCAACTTGGCATTAGTTTTACAGAAAGTGTGACTTGGATATACGTATTGGCTATGCGATCACACTCAAATATATATATATATATATAGAGAGAGAGAGAGAGAGTATTCCTTGAATGGCTATGCATTGGATCAATTAGAGGTTCTTTTACATTTGATCCCTAAGCATATGAAGTTATGTGCGAAGAATTGGCATACCTATGCATAGTTGTTAAAACCCATTACAAAGTTATATCATGGTCTGCATCGAGTGATATGTGGAGTTGTGTGTGACTAGTAGAGTATTGCAGAGTAAACATTATGCGCTATGTATAGTGGGCCAAAACTATATATATATATATATATATATATATATATATATATATATATATATATATATATATATATATACATACATATATATATATATATATATATATACATATATATATATATATATATATATATATATATATATATATATATATATATATCTATATATATATATATAGATATATTCTATATATATATATATATATCTTAGCAGTGGCATATCTACACCTGCGGAAACAAAAGAATAATATTCAATTGATAAATACATATATACACAACAATTTTGTCGCGAAAAACTACCCATGCACGCAGAATTATTTTAAGGAGATTCACACTGCAAATTGAAGGGCTCTATTGGCATTTGTTGTCATTAATTATAGATGGAATGTTAGCTTGGCCACAAAGAGAGTCATGGTGTTGACATTAGTTATTTCCCTAGCCACCTTTGTGTTGAAATCAAAGTCATGTTGTTGACATCGATTATTGCCCCAGTCATCTTTGCATTGAAATCAAAGGGATACTTTGGATTCGATTAATATAACTGAGGGATATTTGATTCAATTAATACGTATGAGAATGCATATAATATATTTGAAGTCTCAAGTTTGAGGGCCCAGTGGTAAAGTCAAAATACTCATTTTATATTTTGTTTTAAAAGTTTAGTGTATTTCATAATTAGCAAGTTATGGGTGACCAATGCCAGAATCCAAAAAGTAAGGATCAAATTGTAGAACCTTTAAAAACATAAAAGGTTCCATATAATGGTTTTGAGTCATCGAAGCCATTATTAACCCAAATCAAAATCTAGAAGAAGCTGTGCAATTATGGTTAAGAGACAGATGTAACTAGACATGTTTATTGACCAAAACCATGCCTTTATGCTTTGGAGGTCCATGTGATATCTAGGGTTTATATTGTAGTGAACTCATATTCATATATATGTTGTAGGGTTATTGGACGATGTAAGTAGAGGATATGTGCTAGGGTTGATAATTCTATATGAGCTAGGGATTCTTGCTTTATCTTATCATTGGAGCAAAGGTCTTACTGCTAATGTAAGTTGACAAGTTGAGTAGAGTTATGAACAATGTTAGTGGTTTGATGTATTATTGAATATATTGAGTGGGCAGAGGCACAAAAACATACATATATTGAATAAAGGTACTTATGCAAGTTGTAGTGATAGTGATAAAGATTGTAGTTGTAGAATTGGGTTGTAGGTTTTATGGTACAAGTTACATATTGCATGATTGTAGGATTAATATTTTATTGATGTAGAGAAGCTGAGAAAATTTTGAGTAGAAGTAGATTTGATCATTGAGCATAGTTTGTAATTACAAAGAAAATTTTTTCTTTGTTACTGAGCACAGGTGGATCCAGTCTGAAGATTGTGAAACATGGCCCACGGGAGGTGCTAGGGCATGTTGGAGCCCACACATGGCATTAGAGAATCCTTCCAGTTGCAGCTGGTAAATAAGGTGTTGGATCATCCTTAAGGTTGGATCCTATAAACCAGGGTGTTGGAGTATCCTTTTAGTTGGAGTTGGTAAACCAGGGAACATGAGAATCCTTAAGGTTGGAGCCTCCTTCAGTTGGAGCCGAAAAATATTGATGTAAATTTTCAAAGACAAATATTTAGAAGGGTTCAGTGGTTTTTCTCTCAGAAGGGTTTCCACCTAAAAATCTCTTGTGTCTACTGTCTTTGATTATATTATGCATTGTTGAATGTTGTTGATGACTGTTTATGTTTATTTGATGATAATGATAATTAGTGTTTTTTAAAGATTAAATTAGTGTGTGTTATGAGGGAAACATGACACTTAATCGCTCAGGAAAATCTCTCTAACACAACCATTTGCACTCCATATCTTGGTTTATAGCACACACATATATGTATATACAAGGCTATACATGATCTTTGACACTTAGTCGACAAAATATCCTTCCCGACCTTACACTTGCCTTCTTATAGTTAAAGGGTCTTCACTTAGGGGTCTCGATAGTTGACCCAGGCCTAACTCTCCTCAGCTTTGTTGTAACACACACACACACACATATATCTAATGCCCTTGGCTACCTGTTGTATTGGCCAACCTATCTTGACCTTAATAAACACTCTCCTGGGTATACCAATGTAATGTTAATTTTGGTAGTTTAGGGACAAATTATTTCCTTTGGACAATATTCCTCATCAAGGAAGATCCTTACTAGCCCTTGGAAGAATTTGTTTTAGATAAGGAAAGATACATTTTAATATGGAAACCTCCATGTGCACAAAAAGGACAAGTCGAACTAAAAGGAAATTGGGCACCCTTGGATGGCTATAAATATAATTGAAGTGACCCTCATTTGGACATCCTTATGATCCTTCTTCTTTCTTTGGTTTGGGTTGCACAGGTCTAAGGTTGGTCCATGGAAGTTCATTCACACAGGTCTGAAATTGTAGGGTATGAAACTCACACATGTGATTAGGGTTTTTGGTTCTTAGCCGTAGGGATGCTACAAGATATTTTCGATTGCTACCACAAAATTGCAAGCCTATGAGTGTGGTTGGATGGTTTCAGCTGGACACCCATATCTCTCTCCGTACGGTTGGAACTTAGGGTTTGATTTTGGTAGTTGATCGTAGATTTCAATAGTTAATGACAATTGACTGTAAGCTTTTGAATCAAGGTTTTGATTATTATCATTATTGGGTTCATGTATTGGATTTTATTTAGTTGATTTTTGCTGGATAATTTTGTGGTTGAAGATATGGATCATTGTACTCTCTCTTTGCTGAAATGTTTAATGACAATGTAATAAGAAGAAACCCTAGATTATGACAAAGGTTTGAGATATGTATTCTAGAAACCCTAGCATGATCACTGTGAATATGTTCTAGCACTTGTGACAGGTTTGATGTAACCCTAGATATGATAGTCTCAATTAGGCTTGATTGGTGATGAAGTTGGTTGAAATATATTGAAGGCAACAATGTTATATAGATAATGAATAGTAATGACTCTTGAAGGCTGGTTCAAGAGGGAGATGTGTTCTACATTAAAATGTTTGACTGATTATAGAGAATATTATTGTCTTGGTTAATATTGTGTTTGTAAGGGACTAAAATATGCATATTAGTATGTTGTTTTCTTTACCTTGATCATTTGAGCTAGTATATGACAATATTCAGTGACAATTGTAATGGTTTGACAAGATTTCACTTATTGACTTGACTTAATATAGATGAGGAATTTTGGAATTTTGTCATGATGCTTGAAAATTTCATAGATATGTTTTGGCTTATGGATTGATTGAATTTACAGTAATAACAAGTGATCCAAGTGGATCCTTAGATACAGTGGCATGGAAAATCTCAAAATTCAAAGTGGCAGAAAATCAAGTATCCTGACATCAGATCGAAGTGCACGTCGACTTGATTCCAACAGTGTGAATGACACTCCAATCCGAGTCTAGATGATGAAGTTGTGGCAGAAAGAAGGTTGCCTTGTTCCTTTGGAAAATGAGACTTTTTCTTATAAAAATGGGTTTTAAGCCTTATGAAGGCAAATCGCAATTGGAGGGTCCAAAGGGGTGGACTTAAGGCAAGGCCTTTAGAATCCCCGATCAATGATCTCCGATTAATTGGAGTTGGGGGCAAGCGATTAGCGATTGCGATCGGGAGTTGAGACTTGCGATTAGTATCGGCGATTGGAGTGATCGACCGATCGACGATCGGCAGGACCAAGGAACAAGACCCCTGAGCTGCAGCAATGCGATATGCCGATCCAATACGGCTGATGCGATACACTGATATCAACGATATCGGCAATCGGCAATCCTCGCTAAAATGACCAACGAACCAACGATATGCCGATTGCGATATGGGGACTAGACCCGACAGGAAAATAGAGCCGATTTTATATATTTTGAAGTCCAGCCTTTTGGATTTTTCAATGTTTTTCAATGTTTTTTGTGTATATCGCTTTGAGCGGAAAAAGGGCTATTTTAAAGGGTTTGTTGTGCCCGCCGATCCTTCTACTCCACTAGTTTCCATTATCAACAAAACAACCACAATTTCAATGGCCTTTGTCACAAAAGAGACATATTAAAAGCCTGATGATTGGAAAAGTACGGGGGGGAGAGGATTTTTAGCACGTAGTTCAAGGCAGGAGAGCTTTCAGGTGGCCGATAGTGCATTTTGTCTGATTTGGACAAGTTTTATATGTTTTCAGCCCCTCTCAACGCCACAGATGCATTGGTGCTGTCCATTTCTCCATCTAAGGTCTCCATTTCATAGCCATTTTCCAGAATGGAGGTATAAGCCTCTTTTTATGTAAACTGATGAATGTATTCTCTTCTTTTCATGCCATTTAATATATGAAGGCCTCCCCATTGATTGAGCAGGGCCCAGAGACATAGTCTGAGTTGGACGAACTCCATTATCAAGTTTGGTTGTCTTCTTGTCATGCCTTTATGTGTTCCTTCTTCTTTTATGTGTGCACATTAGATTTCTGTGTTAAGCTGCAATTTCTACATGTGATTCTTTTTATACATCTATAAGCAAACGATTCTTGGATCAAGTGGTATCAGAGCAGGTCTTTTTAGATGTGAATTTCATGTTTGTATGCTAACAAGAGATAGGCTCCAAATAGGCAAAGGGGAATTAGAGCCTTTCGATCCCGAAGTGGGGCGTGCACATCAAAGGAGAAACATGGCAGAATATGAAGCTCATCTTGAAGAGGAGCGCAATTTCCGCAAGACCTTCTATTCAATGGCAGAGAATATCAGTCAGTTAGTTTTAAGGCTAGAGAAAGCAGAGGAGAGAAACCCAGAAGAACAAGGTTCAGCGCATGGAAATGGTGGAGAATAACCCACTCCTTCTCCTTCTGCGAGTGAAGGTTCTCATTCCTCTCACCACCATAATTGTAGAAATTCAAAGGATGCATCTAAGAAACCTTTCTTTAAATTAGATGTTAAATTTGATCTTCCCATGTTTAATGGTGAAAGTAATGCAGAGAAGCTTAATAATTGGATTAGGCAGATTGAGGTCTACTCCAAGTTCAGCAGATCATGGAGGATGAGGCAAAGATTCAACTAGCTTCTCTACGGATGAGCAACATCGCTCTCATTTGGTGTGAGAGCAAATTGTAGCATAGTAAGAACGTGGGTAACCTCTTTTCCTTACGGCCTGATTTTGTTTTTTCATTAAAGGAACATTTTTATCCCTTAGGATACAAGCAAAAAGCTTTAATGAATTGGCAGTATTTAAGACATGGCAAAGGTCAAGATGTTTAGAGTTTTACAGAGGAGTTTAGAAAGCAAGCACTGAATTTGGATATTGCACTTGATACACCTGAAGTTGTAACTAAGTATATTGGCTCATTGCATAGCTATATTAGGCATTCATTGTTGTTGTTTGAACCAACCACTATTGACTCAACCAACATGAAGGCAATTCATATTGAGAATAGGGGCAAAAATGAAAGAGATGATCAATCCAAAAAACCACCATTCAAACCTCCCAATGGCAAATCTAAATCGAAATGGAAAGGAAAGGAGAAGAAAACAACAACAGCCAAAGAAGGAGAAAAGCCATATTGCAATCACTACAAAAAGGAAGGCTATGATGATGATCACTGTTGGAAACAACACCCAGAAAAGAGACCGAAAAAGTATGGAGGAAAAGGCAAGTAGAAGACAGTGGCAACTGCGCAGCAAGACCTTGGATCTGATTCCAGAGATGAAGTGTTAATCATAGCCACGGGAACAAAAGGTACTCTTACAGCTCATGTTAATTCTGAATCGCATGAAGGCGCTAGTTCTATAAATGAGTCCCTTCCTAATGATCGAAAGAGAATTGAACTATTTCATATCAGAGTTGTTGTAAATCATACTAAAGTTGAAACTCTATTTGATACTGGATCCCAAGCAAACTTAATTATAGAATCACTGGTAAAGAAACACGGCTTAGAAACAAAACCACACACGAAACCTTACCCGCTTGGATGGATACATGATAAAGAAAAACTGAATGTAACTAGGCAGTGTAAAGTAAAATTTGTGATCGCTTCTAAGCTAGTGGATGAAGTAGAACTGGATGTAATCCCATTGGATATCTGTGGCATGGTGTTGGGGAGTCTATATCTATATGATAGAAAGGAAGTCTTTTTCTGTCATGAAACCAAATACCAAATCACAAAAGATGGGGTAGAATATATAGTAAGGGCTCATCAAAATAAAATCAATGCCAACCTTGTAAGCGTTGGAAAAATGAAAAGGCTGGTGAATTCCAGTAAGGGTTGCATGCTTATGGTTGTAAGAGAAAAAGAGTCAGAACTAGCTGACACTTTCTAGGGTTGTGATCAGGAATAAAAACAAGAATTATCTAAATTAATTTCTAATTATGATGAGTTGTTTCAGGAACTGAAGGGATTACCTTCGAAGAGGGAAATCCAACACGAGATCCATTTGCAGCATGACGCTCCTTTACCAAATATTGGCATGTACAGGATGTCGACCATTGAGATGGAGGAAATCAAGAAACAGGTGCAGGAATTGCTGGACCAAGGGGTCATTAGGCCGAGCACTTCTCCGTGTGGCTCACCAATTGTCTTAGTCCCAAAGAAAGATGGCACATGGAGGATGTGCGTGGATTACCGCGCGCTAAACAAAATCACAGTGAAAAATCGCTACCCCCTTCCACGCATTGATGACTTATTAGATCAGTTAAAGAATGTTGTTTATTTCACCAAATTGGATTTGTGCAGTGGTTATCACCAGATCCGAATTGCAGAGCAGGACGTGTGGAAAACTGCCTTCAAGACCAACCAGGGGCTATTCAAATGGATGGTGATGCTATTTGTACTTTGCAATGCTCCAGCCACTTTTATGAGGGTCATGAATGATCTTTTTCAACCTTTCATTGATGAATTTTTTCTTGTATATTTAGATGATATACTTGTCTTTAGTAAGAGTTGGGTTGAACATGTGTGTCATGTAAAGAAAGTGCTTGATGTATTGAAAAAAGAAAAACTCTATGTAAAGTTGTCAAAGTGTGAGTTCGGGAAAACCTCTTTGGGTTACCTAGGTCATATTGTTGGTCATGGTCAGTTAAAGATTGATCCCTCTAAAGTTGAAGCAATTATAAATTGGCCTAAGCCTATTGGTGTAACTGAGGTTCGCAGCTTTTTAGGTGAAGTCTAGTATTGGAGGAGATTTATTGCTAATTTCTCTATTATTGCAACGCCTTTTCACACATTGACGAGTGTGAAACAGGTCTTCCAATGGGGAGGAAGACAACAGATGTCCTTCGCAACATTGAAGGAAAAGCCACACCGCGCCAGTCTTAGCCTTACCCGATCTCCAACAGTCATTCGAGATCGAAACTGATGCCAACGATTATGCCATGTAGTGGGTCCCTATAATACTAGTGATTACCCCATTACTATTGTAGTTATACCCCTTGTTTATATTGTTGTGCCCCTATTACCCCCATATTTTTATTTCTGTGCCCCATAGAATCCCTCTATTGTTATTTTTGTGGCTTTATATTATTATTGTTAGGTCGGCTGGATTATATTGTGACTCCTTAGACTCCTATATATAGAAAGGAGGTTTTGTCATTTGTATCATCCAAGAATTGTTCATTTATGTAATGTAAAGGAGGTTGCCCCCTCGAAGAGGCTGAATTCTAAGGCGTGGATCTCTCTTTTCTATCTTTTTTGTGAGCTGGTTTCATAACATTTGGTATCAGAGCTTTGGATTCTAGGGTTTCGCTGCTCCAAACAGGTCATCGTGGAATTTTCGCTATAAATTTTTTCTGTGACGTTTCAGAAGTCGCAAAAAAAACCCATTTGAGAAAAATCGCGCTGAACCTTGGGTCCGAATTTCAGAGCTTTTCGCGCGATATTTTCGGAGATATGATCTGAGGAAGTTGGTCTTTTTGCAGACTCCTGAATTACATTCAAAACAGGTGACCTGGGGAAAATCGTCATAACTTTCTTTCTGAGCATCGGATTGAAATTTCGTAAGAAGGTACAGAAAGAGGACGGACTGTAGTTTTTTTTTATATATTTTTCAGAGTCAAAGGTTGAAACAGTGACACGTGGCACTTCATACAAGTTCGCTCTACTGAACTAGTCTATAATCAGGTCACTGTGGGAGATTGTGCATAACTCTTTCTTGGAGAATCCAATTTGGATCAGACTAGTGGCATTGGAAAGAGGACATAGAAGGCTACTACAGGTCACAATTTCAGAACTGGATGATTCGAAATTACAGAGATACATCAGATTCAATATCAGGCTTCTACAAAGTAAAAAAAGGTGTGTAGTTTTTTTTTTTTAATTTTTGCATAAGCTTGGTTTGAAGGAATTCAAAGGGCATAGTAAAGCATTATTATCGGTAACTGATGCCCCGAGGAAAGAAAATGCAAACACCTAGTAAGGAACCTGAAAGCTCTAGCATGACTCATGAAGAAGAGGAAGAAATGCTACATGATATATCAAAATTACAAGAACAAGTGCAACAAATGTCACGCTCACAAAAGCTAACAGATGCTAAGATAAATGGCGTGGAATCTAAGATAAAGGGCATGGAAGCTAAGATGGATGATCTGAAGACAGATTTGAGGACAGATTTGAAGACAGACATGGCAGATTTGAAGACAGATTTGACAAATTTTCTACAAGAAATACTTACTAATGGTGAAAAGGTAGTAAAGGAAACTCATGATGAGAACAAAAGAAATGTTAATCATGATTCCATAGACTCTAATGTTGGATCGAAGACCCACCATATTCCAAAAATCGATATGAGGAAGTTTGATGGCAAGGATCCCGCCACATGGATATTACAGATGGAGCAATTCTTCGATCTCAATAATGTGCAAAACACACAAAAGGTACGTATGGCAACTTTATATTTGGAACCAAATCAGTTTGTATGGTATCAATGGCTTTGCTCTCGTAAACAATTTATCACTTGGGCAATTTTTACGGAAGAATTGATAGCACATTATGAGGATACAAAAAGCAACACTTTTTTTAGCCAATTGATAAGTCTCAAACAAAAGGGTTCAATAATGGAGCACATTGAGGAGTTCCAAAAATTGAACATAAGGGTAAAAGATATTCCAGAGGAGCATAGGATTGATGTGTTCATAGGGTCTTTAAAGGATAATATCCAACATGATGTGCGCCTTTGGGAACCTGATTCATTAGAGAAGGCATTCAGGTTAGCAAGAAAAATGGAAAGCAAAATTATGGCAACTAGGAAGCATACCATTCACAACTATAAAGACGGAAGTGTTGTTGCCCATAGTCTTCCACAACCTACAAGGTTGACACCACAACAATTGGAAGAAAAAAGAGCAAAAGGGCTTTGTTACAATTGTGATAGCAAATACACAAAAGGTCATAAGTGTGCTGAGAAGAAATTATTCTACATAGATTGTGAAGAGGAAGAAGAAAAGGAGCAAGAAAGGTCAAAAGAAGAGGATATATTCCAGGAACAAAGCCTAGATGAAGAACAAATAAATCCGACCATATCTTGTAATGCATTGGCGGGAATTACCACTCCTCAAACCATCAAGATAGAAGGACAAATCAAGAAGAAAAAGGTAATAGTGTTGATTGATTCAGGAAGCACCCACAATTTTATTCATTGTAGGGTAGCAAAAGAATTGAATTGCTTCCTATATCCAGCACCAGAGTGTCAAGTGATGATTGCAAATGGAGGAACAATAAATTGTTCTGGAAAGTGCCATAATATCAAGCTATCCATGGGAGAATATGTATTGACTAGCCCAATGCTTTCCATTCCAATGGGAGGTGCTGATGTTGTACTAGGAGTCCAATGGCTACAATCCTTGGGTACAATAGCTTTTAATTTTCAAGAACTTTTCATGAAATTTTCTATGGAAGGAAAGGAAGTTGAATTAAGGGGTATTGCAGGGAAACCAGGAAAGATAATCAGCTCTAATGGCATGACAAAGCTTCTAAAAAAGGAGCAAAGAGGTGTAATTGCACAATTATGTTCGCTAGATGTTTCCACATTGGAATCATCTATTTCTCCAGATCTCCAAAAAGTCCTGGACAATCATTCCAAGGTATTTGAGACTCCCAAAGGTCTCCCACCTATGCGTGATCATGATCATGCTATTCATCTGATTCCAGGAAGTGTTCCTCCAAACATCAGGCCGTACAGATATCCATATGTCCAAAAAAGTGAAATTGAACGTATGGTTGCAGAAATGCTAGAGGCTGGTATAATTCAACCGAGTCAAAGTTCTTTCTCAGCTCCAGTAGTATTGGTGCACAAGAAGGATGGATCATGGCGCATGTGTCCAGATTATAGGGAGCTCAACAAGCTCACTATTAAAGATAAGTTCCCCATTCCTGTCATTGATGAATTACTGGATGAATTGCATGGATCAATTTACTTCACCAAGTTGGATCTTCGTTCGGGATATCATCAAATCAGAATGAAGATTGAAGACATTCCGAAAACGGCATTTAGAACTCATGAGGGTCATTATGAATTTTTGGTCATGCCTTTTGGCCTTACCAATGCACCTTCAACATTTCAAGGTTTGATGAATTCAATTTTCAAACCATTCCTTAGAAAATTTGTGTTAGTATTTTTTGATGATATACTAATCTACAGCAAGTCTTGGAAGGATCATGTTGAACATGTTGACAAGGTGCTACAACTATTGGAGGAGAAACAATTATATGCAAAAAGATCCAAATGTTTCTTTGGAGTCCAGGAGGTGGAATATTTGGGTCATATTGTATCTCATGAAGGAGTTAAGGTAGACCCTAGCAAAATTAAAGCCATTAAGGAATGGAAAATCCCCACATCCATAAAGCATCTGCGAGGATTTCTTGGGTTGACAGGGTATTATCGCAAGTTTGTTAAGAATTATGGGAGAATAGCAGCACCTCTAACAACATTATTGAAGAAAGATTCATTTTCATGGACTCCGGAAGCAACAAAGGCCTTTGAACATCTTAAAGAGGCAATGTGCCAAGCACCGGTCTTAGCTACACCGGACTTCACAAAAACCTTTATTGTGGAATGTGATGCTTCAGGAAATGGAATTGGTGCTGTTCTAATGCAAGATGAAAGACCCATTGCTTTTGAAAGTCGTCCAATCAAGGGAAAGTTTTTAAGCAAAGCTATTTATGAGAAGGAAATGTTGGCAATACTCCATGCACTTAAGAAATGGCGACCCTACCTAATGGGAAGACACTTCAAGGTAAAAACGGATCATGATAGCCTTAAATACTTTTTAGAACAAAGATTATCCTCTGAAGAGCAACAAAAGTGGGTCACAAAGATGTTGGGTTATGACTTTGAAATCATCTACAAAAAAGGGAAGCAAAATGTGGTGGCAGATGCACTCTCAAGAAAGGATGAGGATGTGGAAGCATTGTTGTGTGCCATTTCTATTATCCAACCAGATTGGATAAACGAAGCAAAGGAGGAATGGAAGAATGACGAAGAAGTGTGGGCACTTATTCGAAAGCTACAACAAGATTCCAGTACTTCTGATACATTTAGCTGGCAAAATGATTCGTTATGGTACAAAGATCGCTTATACCTCTGTAAGAATTCCCAGCTAAAACAAAAGATTCTTATGGAATTGCACACTTCTCCCTTAGGAGGGCACTCAGGATTTTTAAAAACTTACCACAGGGTTAAGAAGGAATTTTTTTGGGATGGCCTTAAATCAGATATTCAAAAGTTTGTGGCGGAATGTTTGGTTTGCCAACAAAATAAAGTTGAAACAATTAAGACACCGGGTCTATTACAACCTTTATCCATTCCAAGCCAACGTTGGGAGGAGGTTTCAATGGATTTTATCACAGGTTTACCCAAGTCTGAGGGAAAGAGTGTCATCATGGTGGTAGTTGACAGACTTACCAAGTATGCACACTTTTGTGCATTATCACATCCATTTAAAGCCAGTACAGTTTCTACTGCATTTATGGAAACAATTCAAAAGCTACATGGAAACCCAAAGATTATTGTAAGTGACAGAGATCCCATTTTCACTGGAAATTTTTGGACAGAATTATTTTCTTGTCTTGGTACTCAGTTAGCTCATAGCTCATCTTATCATCCTCAATCTGATGGGCAAACTGAGATAGTAAACAAATGTTTGGAAGGATATCTTCGTTGCTTTGTATCTGATAAACAGACACAATGGGTCAAATGGTTGCCTCTGGCTGAATGGTGGTATAACACTTCCTTCCATACAGCAACAAAAATGACCCCATTTATGGCACTTTATGGGTATCAACCACCATCCATCACATCATATTTAAGAGAAAATTCTAAGGTTCAGGCAGTGGAACATCACATCGAACATCAACAACAAGTCCTCCAACTCTTAAAGGATAACCTCGTGTTGGCACAAAATAGAATGAAACAACAGGCAGATCAACATCGCAGTGAAAGAAGTTTTGATGTAGGTGATTGGGTATTCCTACGGCTACAACCATATAAGCAAATGTCCCTAAAGCAAGCTAAGAAGGATAATAAATTATCACCAAAGTATTATGGTCCGTACAAGGTGTTGGAAAAGATTGGTACTATGGCATACAAATTGGAGCTTCCTGCAGCTTCTCGATTGCACCCAGTTTTCCATGTTTCATGTTTAAAGAAGGTTATAGGCGACAAGCTCCCAGTTCAAACAATATTGCCAGAACTTGACGAGGAAGGAAAAATTATATTGGAACCAGAAGCAGTCACAGAAACAAGAACTCGACAGCTACGAAATCGATCAATTTCAGAGTATCTTATCAAGTGGAAGAACTTATCCGCTGAAGATTCCACATGGGAGGATGAGAATTTTATGCAGAAGTATCCAGAACTGCTCAAGCGTTGAGGACAACACTTTTTTGAAGGAGAGGGGCATGTTGGGTCCCTATAATACTAGTGATTACCCCATTACTATTGTAGTTATACCCCTTATTTATATTGTTGTGCCCCTATTACCCCATATTGTTATTTCTGTGCCCCATAGAATCCCTCTATTGTTATTTTTGTGGCTTTATATTATTATTGTTAGGTCGGCTGGATTATATTGTGACTCCTTAGAATCCTATATATAGAAAGGAGGTTTTGTCATTTGTATCATCCAAGAATTGTTCATTTATGTAATGTAAAGGAGGTTGCCCCCTCGAAGAGGCTGAATTCTAAGGCGTGGATCTCTCTTTTCTATCTTTTTGTGAGCTGGTTTCATAACACCATGGGAGCTGTACTGATGCAACAAAAGAAGCCTATTTGTTACCATTCTGAGAAGTTTTCTCAAGCGGTGATAAACTATCCCAATTATGGCAAGGCGATTTATGCCTTGGTGCAGAGTGTGAAAAAGTGGAAACACTACCTGATCGGCAAGGAGGATATCATCCATACAGATCATCAGCCCTTGCAATACCTTTAGTCACAAACCAAGTTGCAACAATCTCGTCAGGCGGATGGGTTTTCTTCAACAGTTTCATCTAGTAATAAAGTATAAGAAGGGCACTAGCAATAAAGTGGCCGATATGCTATCTCGCCCTCCTATTTCTGCTTCTATTATTTTGCATAATGCATCATTGTCTTTTGAAAGTTATGCTGAACAATATGCTAACAATGATGACTTTAAAGAGATTTATGCAAAACTAACCCATGGTTCACAGGTGGACAACTATCACTTGCAGGGGAAACTGTTGTATCACCTTGGTAAATTCTGTATTCCCACGGGGGAAAGAGTACATGTAATTCTAGAGGCCCACACCTCTCTTATGTCTGGACACTTTGGTGTCGAAAATACTTTATGTCATCTACAAAGATTTTGTTTTTGGCCTCATATGAAAAACATTGTGACTCGCTATGTAGAGGGTTGTGTGATGTGTTATGTTTCAAAGCCTTTATAATGGGTCTTTTGGACAAAATCCTGTTTAAATCAGGGTTGTCTTGGTTCAAAATAGAGGCCGGTGGCATGGAAGGATCGGTAGGCACCACTGACCCTTAAAAAAACCTCTTTATCATTGTAACGATAAATACCAAGAAATCCCGAAAAACACTAAAATCCGGCGAAAAACCATTTACCCAGACTTCAAAATTTGTTAAATCGGGCATATATTCCTTATCGCGTCCAGGCCCGAGAATGCAATCGGCATATCGGGGTGCAACAATCTTGTTACCCAGGGATGACCGATCGCCGATTGCCGATCATATCAACATCTCGTTCTCATATCGGCCCAATGCTTTATCGCCGATCGCATCACAAGTCGGCCCCTGTCATCGGCGATATATACATACATACATATGCCTTCTGATATGATTGCCTTCCGATCTGCTGATCAGGTTTTTCTCAATGCCCTTCTTAAGTCCACCTCTATGAATCCTCCAATTGAGATTTTTGCCTTTTAAGGCTTAAACCCATTTTTAAAGGAAAAATCCTCATTTTCTTAAGGAACAAAGCAACCTTCTTTCCGCAATAGCTTCACCATCCGGACTCGGATTGGAGTACCGTTTGTGCCGTCAGAATCAGGATGATGAGAACTACGCTCTGGTCTGAGTTGACTTCATTCTGAGCACTTTTATTTTTGATATTTTCCATGCCATTGTATCTAAAGATCTACCTGGATCAATCCTCCCCATTGAGGAGCTTTTGGACTGCCAAAAGCTTTTCATTAGTCAATTGGCAAGTGAGGGAATTGTTCCCTCACTTTCTCTTTCTCCAGCCATCTGGCCTTGCTGGGGTGCATTCCCTTGAAACCAACTCGAAGGTATTCTACATATCCTCGCCGTGAAGTCCTGGTTCTTCTGTCGAGGATGATGTCTTCGGGCAACTCATCGAGATATTTTGGTGCAAAATGATTGACTGTAGGAATTGTGCCCAACTCATCAGTGTCCATGATTAAAGGTGGCTCATACAACTTTAGGTTCTCCACATTCACTATTGAGTACATCTGCATATATACCGGCAAGTCAAGATGAAAGGCATTGTTCCCAATCTTCTCCAAAATGGTGAATGGTCCATATTGGATTGGTCGCAACTTCTTTCCTTCTCCCTTCATCCTGTCTTTGCTAATGTGGAACCACACTTTGTCACCCACTTGGAATTGATGGTTGACTCAGTGTTTATCATGTCGAGCCTTGTAACGGGCTTGACTTTTCTCCAACTACTCTTGCACTGCTTGGTGAATCAATTGGATTCACTGAATGAACTGCTGAGCTTTGTCCCTATCATTACGTCCATTGGAGCCATCTTCCCTTCCAAAGACCATATCAAAAGGGTCCTTTGGTAGGTAACCAAAACATGTCTCGAATGGTGAATGCTGCATAGATGAATGCACTACTCGGTTGTAGGAATGTTGTACATAGGGGAGATGCTCATCCCACAACTTGGGATGTTTCCCACAATAGCCTCGTAATAAGTGTACCATGGTACGGTTTACAACCTCTGTCTGTCTGTTAGTCTGTGGGTGAAATGTCGTGCTTCTTTTCAATTTGGTGTCCATCATCCTCCATAAGCTGGTCCAAAACTCTCCAAGAAAGCAAGAGTCCTGATCTGACACAATTGATGTGGGTAATCCAAAGTGGACCCAAACATGCTAAAAGAAAAGATAAGCAGTCTGCTTTGCAGTAATATTCTTTTTACAAGGCATAAGAATACACATCTTGCTAAAACGGTCAACGACGACATACAAATAGTCGTGACTCTTCCTAGACAAAGGTAAACCTCCTACAAAGTCCATTGACACACTTTCCCATGGACGACTCGGAATAGGGAGTGGTGTGTAGAGCCCAAGTTTTCTATTAGAGGGCTTTGAAACAGAACACATCACACAACCCTTTACATAGCGAGTCACAATGTTTTTCATATGAGGCCAAAAACAAAATCTTTGTACATGACATAAAGTCTTTTCGACACCAAAGTGTCCAGACACAAGAGAGGTGTGGGCCTCTTGAATTACATGTACTCTTTCCCTTGTGGGAATACACAATTTACCAAGGTGATACAACAATTTCCCCTGCAAGTGATAGTTGTCCACCTGTGAACCATGGGTTAGTTTTGCATAAACCTCCTTAAAGTCATCATCGTTAGCATATTGTTTAGCATAACTCTCAAAAGATAATGAAGCATTATGCAAAATAATAGAAGAAGAAATAGGAGGGCGAGATAGCATATCAACCACTTTATTGCTAGTGCCCTTCTTATACTTTATTACCAGATGAAATTGTTGAAGAAAGCCCATCCACCTGAAATGGTGAGATTGCTGCAACTTGGTTTGTGACTGAAGGTACTGCCAGGGCTGATGATCTGTATGGATGATGGTCTCCATGCCAATCAGGTAGTGTTTCCACTTTTTCACACTCTGCACCAAGGCATAAAGTTCTTTGTCATAGGTGGGATAGTTTATCACACCTTGAAAAAACTTCTCAGAATGGTAGCAAATCGGCTTCTTTTACTGCATCAATACAACTCCCATGGCATAATCGCTGGCATCAGTTTCGATCTCAAATGGCTGTTGGAGATTGGGTAAGGCTAGGACTGGCGCAGTGCTGATCTTTTCCTTCAATGTTTCGAAGGACTTCTGTTGTCTTCCTCCCCATTAGAAGACCTGTTTCACACTTGTCAATGTGTGCAAAGGTGCCGCAATAACATAGAAATTAGCAATAAATCTCCTCCATTACTGGACTGCACCTAGAAAACTATGAACCTCGGTTACACTAGTAGGCTTAGGCCAATTTACAATTGCTTCAACTTTAGAGGGATCAATTTTTAACTAACCATGACCAACAATATGACTTAGGTAACCCAAAGAGGTTTTCCCGAACTCACACTTTGACAATTTTACAAAGAGTTTTTCTTTTTTCAACACATCAAGCACTTTCTTTACATGACACACATGTTCAACCCAACTCTTACTAAAGATGAGTATATCATATAAATACACAAGAACAAACTCATCAATGAAAGGCTGAAATATATCATTCATAACCCGCATAAATGTGGTTAGAGCGTTGCAAAGCTCGAATGGTATCACCATCCATTCGAACAACCCTTGCTTGGTCTTGAAGGTGGTTTTCCACATGTCCTGCTCCGCAATTTTGAACTGGTGATAGCGACTACGCAAATCCAACTTTGTGAAATAAACAACACTCTTTAATTGGTCTAACAAATCATCTATGTGTGGTGTTAGTGTCAGTCTTATGATACTGCCATCAGTGATCAAAATCTGCTCTTTTGCATTTGCATAATAGGAGTCTCATAATATAAATTTTCATCACTCCATTAGGTCATGAATTCACTGATGGTTGAGGTCACTTCAGTTTTCCCTCCTGAAATATACTTGCCGATCCTTTTTTTCTATAGTCTTCAGTCATGGTTCATTTTCATTCTGTAGTTCCATTTCATTAGGTCATAGGGTTTGGTCTCATTAGGTTTAGGGTTTCCACTTTGTCAAATTTTATGGTTAAATGCTAATAAATATCAGCAAGGACATGAGGATGCCAAATAAACTCAAGCATAGTATCTAGAAAGTCAATAGTTATTCTTTTTAAAGCTTAACGTAATTTTCACCTCAAAACATGTTTTGAGGTGAAAACAGAGTATTTTGTTTTTATTGTCATTTCTTATGTAATTTCATGTTCCTATATGTAATATTGGTTCCCAGCTGCTCCTGAGCATCAGTCCATACTGCCTAGCTACAAACACTGCAAAAAATCAAGTCAGCATGAGCTAATCCACCTGCAAAAGAAAATGTGAAACAAGCATTAAAAACAGGGTTTTCAAAAAGGCAAAGAACATTGGAAACGTGGGTTTTCAAAAAGTAAAAATCAAAATGGTGCCCATATATAAACCCCTTTCATTTCATTATGTCATTTTGCAAGTCAAATAAACCAAAGGAGGGAAGAAAGAAGCAATTTCAAAGTGATTTTTAGCAAAACAGGGGTGGCGCTGCGCGTAGGCAACTGGCACTGTGCTTCTGGAGGTCTTTTGCCCACCGCTGTGCATAGGGAGGAGTATGCTGTGCGTAGGGCCTTGCGCTATGTGTAGGGCATTTTTCACAGTGTAATTTTCAACGAGCGGTGCGCGTAGGGAGTGGCGCTACGCATGTGTGCAGGAGCGTTGTGCGTAGGGCAGTAAACCATAAAAGTGCTCCAATCTTCAGATTTTTTCCAAATTTCCTCCAAATTTCACCTTGTACAAGTAAGTACTATCACCTTGCTTGATGATTGGCTTGCATATGTGAAGTTTTAGACAATTTTTCATTCCTAATATAAAACCCTAGTGTTTCACTATAAACCCTAATCATTTTGTTCTTCCCATTGCCTAGTTTCATAACTAAACCCCTTACCCATCATTCCCTTCATCCTCATCTACATTTCACCATCTATCACTCATTCCCTAAACCCTCCCCTCACTCTTATGGTTTGTCCATAACTACCTAAGCTCACTCAAACTCATCCATACAAACCCTAGAGTCTCCCATTCATTCCCTTTTATTGTCTAAATGGTGCAAACTAAGAAAGCTGGTTAAACATGAATAGAGGTGACTATGATTATGATGAGGAGAATACAACAAGTGATAGTTCAGTTGAGAGGAGCAGGAAACATAGAAAACCTCATAAGGGAGGAAAAATCACAAGAGAAGATCCAACTAACCTAAGAGAACTACAAGCCTCTCCATTGGCAGTTTCATGTTTTAGACACCTTCAATATTATGAATTCTATGAACTAGTGGAGAGAGTACAATTTCATCATGAATTGGCTAGACTCTTTGTATCCCACCTGCACAACAATGAAGTGACTCTTGCTGGGGTGACTTTCACAGTGTCACCATCTGTTATTTCAGAGGCCACCAGGATTCCTAATGTTGGTGAGAAATGGTATAAGGCTCAAGACCTTGATGAGCATTATTATGAGCCTTACATTAAGCCTCAGTAAATAAGTCAGGTGGAGAGGCTTTTCCCTTTCAAATTCTTGGAGAACAGGTATGTCCCCTTGATGAGGATTATCATCAAATATTTCATTTGTGAGGGTAGATTTTCTAGGTTGTACACTTACCATACGAGGCTCCTCATACACTTTACAAGGGTGAAGATGTTGAATCTCCCCTACTTTTTGTTTAGAAATATTGATAAGATGGCTTACCTCATGCAGAAGAAGCCATACCCTCAGCAGATGAACAACATATATCATTACTCCTTGATCAAGATTATTGTTCTTCACCATCTCAGTCTCCTCAATATCCCTTAGGAGACTTTCATTGCTCATGACATGTTTAGGGGACCTAAAATTCCTCCATCCATGGTGCAAGAAATAGGTGGGCCATCTACTCATGTGAAAATAGGAGAGGAACACAAAGAGACAAAAATTGCTGAGGTGCCAGTATTCTTGACATATTAGAGAGGTACAAGGAAGTTATTTGTAGCTGCTAGGCAAGTGTTTGCTCCACAAGATGTGGAAGGTACCTTGCCTTCTTCATCAGTTCACAGGAAAATGTTATCTCCACAGGGCATGGAAGGGGCTTCTCCTTCTACATCAACAAAGCAGATATAGGTTGAGCAGCTAAACGAAGGGAAGGAAAAGGTACAGGAGGATGATTTGAATGGTGAGCAAGAAAGGGAGTTTGAATTAGCAGAGCATGATGAGTTTGAGCAACATGATACTCAAATAAAAGCTTTGGCGGACAACCTAGAGAGGTCCAAGTATGTCATCACATACTTGGAGTAGGAGAACAAACAATTGAGTGACAAACAAGTCATCATGGAGCTGGAAGTGCTCAAAGAAAAAAGGCAAATTGGCAAAGAGAAACAAGTCACACTGATTCCTATTAAGCAGGAGATTGAAAATGATAGGGAGACTTGGCTTGAGAGAGTCAACCTACATCTTGAAGGGCTCATTGAGAAGGCCAACAGGGACAAGAAAATGCTTAGACACATGGCATACCATTACATGGCTCGCAATAAAATTTGTAACATGAGGATCAGAAAGTTGAAGGCTAGGTTAAGGAGGGCTTTAGAAGGAAAAAAGTAGGAGGATAGATTAAATATGTTGGCTGAAGCCTCCTTGGCTAATCAAAGCAGTTGATGGTGGTGCCTCATACCAATTTTGGGCAGTTTTTGAGGAAATTTTGTCATTTTTGAATTTTGGAAATTCAATACACAGAAAATCTGCCCAGAAGATTTTTCTAGGAGCACCCAATGCACAAATGGCTTGCATTTTTGGATTCAAGGCATCAAGTACATGCACCCTAGAAATTTTCAGAATTTTTGGAGCAAATTTAGTCCACCAAAATGTCCAAAAACACTCAAAATTTGACCTTTCTGCCAGCTTTTGGACACATAGAAGCAGCCTTGGGAGAATCCGTTTTTGAGGGGTAAAATGAGCTCCAAATCCAGAAATTCTAGGTGTTCCAGAAACTCTACTTGAATAACTTTCCAATGAACTATCCTGGGCTCAATTTCGATAATGGAAAGTCCTCCAAAAGTGGACTCAAAGTGGTGTTGCGCGTAGAGAAATTTTACTCAGGATGACTGTTTTGCTAAATTTCGACTATTTTCTTGTTTTCTCTCTCATGGAGGTGAATTTACTAATGTAATTAATGCCATGGTTTGTAAATGTAATAGTAAAACACTAGTATATGGTAGATTCATTAGATAAATATGGTTTTGAGGGTAATGAATCAATTTCCCCTCTTTTAGAGGCAAGTTGTTTGACTGCTTAGATTCCTGGTCCTTGTTTAGAAATGGGTGAAACAGCTCCTCTTTTCATGGTTTCGACCCCTGATGGTTAGGATGAGTGATTTCAATGTCTATATCATGTATTTTATTTTTCATTGGAAAAGTTTGGATTCGGCTGGATGCTCATGTACTGAACACATATCACTTTGTAGCAGTTTTGGCAGGAAACTAATAAAGTTGTAGCTATATTTATGGGATCCCCGTGGTATGGAATTTAGCATGTGTTTTTTATTTTGTTATTATGTTCTCATGTCACTTATGTATTCCTGTTTCATATAATATCTTCTGATTGGTTGTTTTGAAGTTAGTTAGGTGAAATACATTAGGTTTTAATGCTCTGCCTTGGGAAAACCCCAGTATTTCATGTTTTTTCTATTGCTTAGGAAGGATTCATGACTTGGTCATGCCCTTCTTAGCTCCTCACCAGTCTAGAATTTCACCCAATCAAGCTTAAGGTGCTGAAGCTCATACCTACCTTGCCCCATAGATTCACCTGCAATTTTGATTTAGTTTCCCAGACCCAAATTTCCCAGCTCCTCTTGATTTGGAAAAAACACCAACAACTTCAAGCAAAACCCTTGAGATACTATACCTAGCATAAAATCTCTTTCCTGATCCAGTCATCTTGACCGAGATCCAAAAGGAGAGAGCCCTCTCCCGACCTGGTAAGGCTAGCTACCAGGTTAAGCTTGGTTTGTGGTTGCCTTGGGAATAGCCTTCCTTCAGCTTGAGGTCAAACAAGGCGATAACATAGTGGCGACCATATTGGGAAATGAAAGACTAATCACCCCGGTAATATATTTCATATAAATTCTTGAACTTTGGATGATGAGTTTTAGAATTTATTAGGATAAAATAGAAATTTGTAAAGCAATATAGAAAAACTTCAAAAGTTGAGCATACTGGCTTTGAGAAGGTACACCAAATCCAATCCAGATCCGAATCCACTAGCCATTGTCGATGATCCTCACAAGATTGGGAAGAAACATTGGAAACCTACAGAGAAATTTGGTGTTGCTGAAGAAAATTTGACTGAACAATCAAGTGAAGTTTATATTCCTCGCTTCTACTCACTCCCAGACAGGTTAGATACTCTGCAGGATCTTGAATTTGATATAAATTTTGAGAAAAGTTTGTTTCGAAGTAAGTCTTTGAGTTGGCTTGATCACATAGTTTTTGACTTTTCAATATCTCTTGAAAACCTTGTTGAATATTTGTTTACCCAAAGTAAACCAGGATCATAGATTATACATTCTCTTGATCAGTTACAAAATCTTGTTTCAAGCATAGACACTTGGGTGAAACACAAGCCAACCTTTGATTTTTGAAATACTCCTTTTACATATACTGCAACTCTAACATTCCCCTACCCATTTCTTTCATCTTTGTAGATTGTTAATCCTCCTATTGTTACTGCTCCACTGAATACATCAAGTACCAAAAATCTTGCTTTAAATCCACCTCCCCCACCTCGAGTCATGGCTGCATGGTATGCACCCCTTGTCTTACCTCAGAACCTTGATGATATGCCCGCTAATTACCAAAGTAAAATACCTGTTTTTGATGCCACTCAAAGCATTACAGTGCAACAACATGTTGATATAATGAATGACTTCTTTGACCTTCATGAGGTAGAGTTCAAAAATGTGACTATTCC
This sequence comes from Pinus tabuliformis, assembly GCA_031772625.1. Lineage (NCBI taxonomy): Eukaryota > Viridiplantae > Streptophyta > Pinopsida > Pinales > Pinaceae > Pinus > Pinus tabuliformis. Next base: position 70,957,187 of record CM062819.1, on the reverse strand, counting down.
TAGACTGGTGGGAGGTAAAGAAGAACCCACTCCAAATTTTGTCTGAGTATGAAAATATCAAAAGGAATGTGGGTGAAAGCATGCAAGATTACTGTGTGAGGTTTAATGCAGTATATAATGCTATTCCGGCTGACATTAAACCACCGATGGGGTTAGCCTTGCTCAAGTTTCCAGATAGTTTCGATGCTGATATGGCATATCAGTTACGAGAAAGAGATCCTACCACACTTGAAGATATGTAGAAGAACACTGTAAGTGTAGAAGCAAATCTGCTGGCCAAAAGAGCAAGAATGAGATTTGAAAAGAAGGTGACTATAAAGGAAGAAACATCTTCCTCAGATGTTAAGATGGATACTTTGATCCGAAAAGTTGAGAAGATGTTTGACCGGCTGACTGTTGTAGATAGACCTGAAACACCAATTAGGAATCCAAACTTCAGAGGACAACAACAGCCCCAATTCCGGATTAAGCAGAGGGAACAAAAGGCACAAGATCAAACAGCACAACAACAGCAGGTCAGAACTCCTTTGCAGCAGAACTATGTGCACAGAATGGAGGAGGAAGATGACGATGATCTGGTGGTTGAAGCAAACCATTTCTTCACCACCGATGGTATGCCCATTTTTCTGACGGAAGATGAAGAATATGCAGAGGTTCCAGACACCCAAAGGGATGAAGATTACATACTAGCAAATGAGGCAGTTTTGGAGGATGAGTTAGACGATTATCAGTGAGGGTATATGAATGCCTTGACAGCACAGTAGAAGCAATACTCTTTGAGAAGCAGAGATGTACCAGTCAGTCCAATTCAAAAGAGAAAGGAAGCACAATCTAAAAATGATTCTTCAGGCATTCAGAAGAAAGGGAAAGAGCCTGCTGATCCAAGTTCCAGCAAAGGACCATCAGCAAATAACGTTGCAAACGAGAAGAACAATCAACAAAGTGCAGCAAAAGAAAGAGCAGAAAAGAAGGACCCTCCTGTCAAAGAGGTAGAAAAAGTTTCAACTTTTAGTTTAGAAAATGAAATCACTAAATTAAAAGTTTCAATTCCTTTGACTGAGCTGGTAAAGAACAACAATTATAGAAACCATGTGTCTCGAATTTTGCAAGTAGATCCTTTATCAGACATGGTCAATGTAGAAGATGATCAGCTTGAGCTCATTTTTGGCCCTGCCTTAGAAGGTCAGTCCGAAGATAGTGAAGTTCCTCCATTTTATATAAGCCTTAGATTACACAAGTATGTTCTCCATAATGCCATGTTCGACTCCGGAGCTTCTCATAATCTGATGCCAAAATCCATTATGGAGAAATTGGGCCTTGACATTACTCGAAAATATCATGACCTGTATTCTTTTGATTCCGATAGGGTCTGTTGTATTGGTCTTATCAAAGACTTGGTGGTATATTTAGACCAAATCCTAGCCAAGAATGTTTTGATGGATGTGGTTGTTGCTGACATTCCACCACAGTTTGGTATGCTTTTGTCCAGATCGTGGGGTGCAAAACTTAAAGGAACTTTACAACTTGATTTCTCTTATGCTACCATTCCTGTGTTTGGCCAATTGAGAAAACTATACAGGGAGAAGAAAATGAAATACATGATCACTAGCAAAGAGAAGCCACTTAATCATCCAATAAATGTTGTACATACAAATTTAGAATCATTTGTACTATACTCAGATAGCGGTTTGAATGATGTAAATAGCCAGTTAATAGAGGTAGATGATGTACCAGAGATTTTAGAAAATTTTAGAGCAGCCCTTGATCAAGAAAGAAAGAAATTAACAAGTTCTTCTGAGCAGTCCACATACCAGCAGCAAAAGGTCACTGAACAACAGAAAAATGAAGAGATCAGTCAAGGTAAGGTAGAAAAGGAAACAAAATTTCAACATCTAGAAGAAGAGGCAGGTCTTTGGAGCATGGATTTTGACGGAGTTGTTGGTAAGGACGGTGCTGGCATAGGAATTTGGATTCGAAGCCCTACTTTCCAGCCTAATGGAGTTCCTAGTAATGTTAGAGTGTGTTCTTACAAGTTGGCTTTTGACTGCTCTAATAATGAAGCAGAGTATGAAGCTTTGATTGCAGGTCTGAAAATTTTGAAGAAGTTAAATGCAAAAAGGATTTCGGTCTATGGAGATTCAGAGCTGGTAATCAAACAGGTAAAGGGAGAGTATCAAGCAAAGCACCCGTGGATGAGAGCCTACAAAAATGCAGTCCTAGACATCTTGTGAATGTTTCCTGATTATACTTTGACAACTGTACCCCAGACTCAAAATATTATTGCAGATTCACTAGCCACTGCAGCTAGCAACTTAAAGATTCCAATGAACTCCAGTAACAAGTTTGAAATTCATGTCAAACATTGGCCTGCTGTTCCGGATAATTTAAGGTATTGGCAAGTGTTTTGGGATGATAATGAAATCAATACCTTTTTGCAGAATGAAGGAAAATTAAAAAATGCTTCCATAGATGATGATTATGATACCAATGAACAAGAGATTGAAGTGAATCAGATGGAGGTATTGCAGCTGAAAGATAACATTATTCCTAAAGGTCTCATACCTTTAGAGGAGATTTTTGATCAAGATGATGTTGCAAGAAAGCCGAGCTTGGTGCCTACAGATAAAGGAGTTGAGGATGTCAATCTTGGAACAACGGACAAGCCCAAGTTTGTAAAATTGTCCAAAGCATTGTCTCCCGAGGTAAAGACTAAGTATGTTAGATTTTTATCTGAATTTTCTGATGTGTTTGCTTGGGATTATTTAGATCTGAAGGTGTATGACAAAGATATAATTCAACACACTATTCCCATCAAGCTAGATCAGAAGCCGTTCAGACAGAAGTTGAGAAGGATCAACCCAAAGCTGCTGCCTTCCATCGAGAAAGAGGTAAATAGATTATTTAAAGCTGGTATAATTGTCCCAATCAGATTTTCTGATTGGATTTCGAATTTGGTTCCAATACGAAAGAAGACTGGAGAAATAAGATTGTGTATAGATTTCTGGAACCTTAACAAGGTATCTTTGAAGGACAATTACCCACTTCTAAAGATGGATCATATCCTGCAAAGAGTGGTTGGAGCATCGTGCATGTCACTACTCGATGGGTATTCAGGTTATAATCAGATCCTGGTGCATGAAAAAGATCGAGACAAAACTGCATTTACAACACCTTGGGGAACCTTTCATTATGCTAAAATGCCATTCAGTTTGAAGAATGCTGGAGCCACATTTCAGCGAGAAATGGACATCGCTTTCGCTAATGAGAAGGATGTATTTTTGGTTGTATATTTAGATGATTTGAAAGTGTTTTCAGGTTCCAATGATGAACATCTACACCATTTAAATATTGTTTTTCAGAGATGTAGGAAGTTTGGGATATCTCTTAATCCAAAGAAAAGTATTTTTGCCATGGATGAAGGAAAGCTGCTTGGTCATATTATCTCAAAAGAAGGTATTTGCATTGATCCTTCAAGGGTGGAGGCAATTCAACAAATAGATTTTCCCCAAAACAAGAAGGAGATACAAGCTTTCAATGGTAAGATGAATTTCTTACGTAGATTCATACCCAATTTAGCTGAACATTTAAGAGAAATGACTAACATGTTGAAAAAGGACAACATGGTAAAATGGATGGAGGATGCCATGAAGTCATTTAATCTAGTAAAGTATGCTTTATCTACAGCCCCGGTCTTGATTAGTCCTAACTACACTCAGGATTTCATTATATTTTCATTTGCATTTGAACACACTATGGTTGCAGTATTAATGCAAAAGAGAGATCAGTTGGAGAAGCCCATTGCATTTTTTAGTAGGACTATTCGAGATGCTGCCTTGTGGTATAATATAATTGAAAAATAGGCACTTGCTCTCGTAAAAGCATTGAAGGATTTCAGAGTGTATATTCTACACTCACACATCATAGCATATGTCCCCAATGCAGCAGTAAAGGATGTGTTGATACAGACTGATCCGGAAGGAAGAAGAGGGAAGTGGATTGCAGCAATGTTGGAATATGATTTGGAGATTAAACCCACAAAGCTGATCAAAGGACAAGGCTTGGCGAGACTAATGGCTGAATCAAATCTGCATGCTTTAGATATCAATCTCATTGCAGCCATGTCAGAAGATGAAGAAGAAGGCTCTCTCATTCAAGTGTCTGAAATGTTTCTTCAATCACCATGGTATTCAGACATAGTGTATGTACTTCAGCATCTTTTACCACCTCCGAGAATGACAAAGAACAAAGGTAGATCACTCAAACTCAAAGCTGCCAAATTCTGTATTTTAAATAATGCCCTTTATTGGAAAGATTCGGGAGGTGTTTTACTTAACTGTTTGGTTGAAGACGAAGCTCAGTAGGTAATGTATGACTTTCATAAAGGTGATTGTGGTGGTCATTTGTTCTAGAAGACAACAGAAAATAAAGTGTTGAGAGCAGGTTATTACTGGCCGACTCTATTTTCAGATGTATACAAGACAGTCATGAGCTGTCATGAATGTCAGGTCTTTCAAGGGAAAAGAAAATTGCTTCCTCTTCCTCTGAAACCTGTCGAAGTCAATGCACCATTTCAGCAGTGGGGACTCGATTTCATCGGGGAAATCCATCCAACATCGTCAGCACAACACAAATGGATCCTAACAGCAACCGACTATTTCACCAAGTGGATTGAAGCAATTCCAACCAGACAAGCCACAGATATGGTAATCATCCAATTTCTAGAGTCAAATATTTTATCTCGTTTCGGTTGTCCTAATAAAATCATCATAGATAATGCAGTTGCATTCAAATCAAAGAAGATGATTGAATTTTGCAGCAAGTATAATATTACTTTGGGTCATTCTACAGCATATTACCCGCAGGGAAATGGTTTGGATGAATCATCAAATAAGTCTTTGGTGAACATCATCAAGAAGATGTTGGAAACAAATAAGAAAAATTGGCATAGAAAGTTGGTTAATGCCTTATGGGCTGACAGAGTGATCCAAAAGAAATCCATAGGTATGTCTCCATTTGAGTTAGTTTATGGCATTGACACAGTCTTTCCAACATCTCTTACAGTTCCGGTTATGAGACTGTTATAGGAAGCTAGTAGTGAAGAGGATGAATTTCAGCGAAGAATCAATCAGATGATTCATCTTCAACAAACCAGGGATGAAGTTTTCCAAAACACTTTCAGATTATAGGAAAAGATCAAGAAAATCTATGATCGGAAAACTAAAGCAGATAAATTTCAGCTAGAGGATGTAGTGTTGTAGTGGGATGCTCGGAATGAGGACAAAGGAAAGCATGGTAAGTTCGAAAATTTATGGAAAGGACCGTATAAGATTGCAACATACAGAGGATAGAATGCTTTTCTCCTCAAGGAGATGGATGATCAAGAGTGCCCAGGAGGACCAGTTAATGGTAGGCTCCTGAAGCACTACTACTTTTGAGGTGATTTATGAAATTATGACATGATCATTGTACATACCATTTTCCCTTTCATTGCAAGATTTTAAAGTACACAGTCATTCCAGCTTGGGGCCCAAAGTGAAGGCTATAAAGTTTGAATGATATGTGTAAGGTTTGCTAGTTTTGATTTAGTTTATAGTCACAGTTTGAGTCATGAGTCAGTTTCAGTTTGCATTGTGTCAGTTTTCATTTTTTGAAGAGTTTTGACTCCGTTGCCCAATGGATAAGGCTACTAGGTCTACGATGTTCTTGGCACCTCCAAGGAGCTACCATCCCCATTGGAGCCAATGTTAGTGTCAGTCTTGTCATACTGCCATCAGTGATCAAAATCTGCTCTTTTGCATTTGCATAATAGGAGTCCCATACTGTAAATTTTCATCACTCCATTAGGTCATGAATCCACTGATGGTTGAGGTCACTTCAGTTTTCCCTCATGAAATATACTTGCTGATCCTTTTTTCTATAGTCTTCAGTCATGGTTCATTTTCATTCTGCAGTTCCATTTCATTAGGTCATAGGGTTTGGTCTCATTAGGTTTAGGGTTTCCACTTTGTCAAATTTGATGGTTAAATGCTAATAAAGATCAGCAAGGACATGAGGATGCCAAATAAACTCAAGCATAGTATCTGGAAAGTCAACAATTATTCTTTTTAAAGCTTAATGTAATTTTCACCTCAAAACATGTTTTGAGGTGAAAACAGAGTATTTTGTTTTTATTGTCATTTCTTATGTAATTTCATGTTCCTATATGTAATATTGGTTCCCAGCTGCTCCTGAGCATCAGTCCATACTGCCTAGCTACAAACACTGCAAAAAGTCAAGTCAACATGAGCTAATCCACCTACAAAAGCAAATGTGAAACAAGCACTAAAAACAGGGTTTTCAAAAAGGTAAAGAACATTGGAAAAGTGGGTTTCAAAAGGTAAAAATCAAAATGGTGCCCATATATAAACCCCTTTCATTCTAGTTTCATTTCATTATGTCATTTTGAAAGTCAAAGAAACCAAAGGAGGGAAGAAAGAAGCAATTTCAAAGTGATTTTTAGAAAACAGGAGTGGCGCTGCGCTTCTGGAGGTCTTTTGCCTGGCTGTGTGTAGGGAGGAGTACGTTGCATGTAAGGTGTTTTTTCACAATTTAATTTTCAACGAGTGATGTGCGTAGGGCGTGGCACTGCGCATCTATGCAGGAGCGCTACGCGTAGGGTAGTAAACCATAAAAATGATCCAATCTTCAAATTTTTGCCAAATTTCACCTTGTACAAGTAAGTAATATCACCTTGCTTGATGATTGACTTACATATGTGAAGTTTTAGACAATTTTTCATTCCTAATATAAAACCCTAGTGTTTCACTATAAACCCTAATCATTTTGTTCTTCCCATTGCCTAGTTTCATAACTAAACCCCTTACCCATCATTCCCTTCACCCTCATCTACATTTCACCATCTATCACTCATTCCCTAAACCCTCCCCTCACTCTCATGGTTTTTCCATAACTACCTAAGCTCACTCAAACTCATCCCTACAAACCCTAGAGTATCCCATTCATTCCCTTTTATTGTCTAAAATTGTGCAAACTAAGAAAGTTGGTTAAACATGAATAGAGGTGACTATGATTATTATGAGGAGAATACAACAAGTGATAGTTCAGTTGAGAGGAGCAGGAAACATAGAAAACCTCATAAGGGAGGCAAAATCACAAGAGAAGAGCCAACTAACCTAAGAGAACTACAAGCCTCTCCATTGGCAGTTTCATGTTTTAGACACCTTCAATGTTATGAATTCTATGAACTAGTGGAGAGAGTACAATTTCATCATGAATTGGCTAGACTCTTTGTAGCCCACCTGCACAACAATGAAGTGACTCTTGCTGGGGTGACTTTCACAGTGTCACCATCTGTTATTTCAGAGGCCACCAGGATTCCTGATGTTGGTGAGAAATGGTATAAGGCTCAGGACCTTGATGAGCATTATTATGAGCCTTACATTAAGCCTTAGTACAAAAGTCAGGTGAAGAGGCTTTTCCCTTTCAAATTCTTGGAGAACAGGTATGTCCCCTTGATGAGGATTATCATCAAATATTTCACTTGTGAGGGCAAATTTTCTAGGTTGTACACTTACCATATCAGGCTCCTCATGCACTTTACAAGGGTGAAGATGTTGAACCTCCCCTACTTTTTGTTTAGAAACATTGATAAGATGGCTTACCTTGTGCAGAAGAAGCCATACCCTCAGTAGATGAACATCATATATCATTACTCCTTGATCAAGATTATTTTTCTTCACCATCTCAGTCTTCTCAATATCCCTTGGGATACTTTCATTGCTCATGACATGTTCAGGGACCTTAGATTCCTCCATCCATGGTGCAAGAAACAGGTGGGCCCTCTACTAATGTGAAAATAGGAGAGGAACACAAAGAGACAAAAACTAGTAAGGTGCCAGTATTCTTGACATATTAGAGAGGTACAAGGAAGTTATTTGCAGCGGCTAGGCAAGTGTTTTCTCCACAAGATGTGGAAGGGACCTTGCCTTCTGTTAGTGTTGGTATCTTCATCCCTTCGACAGAGATCAAATTCTCTTGTTGCATTGCAAATTAGGTGTCTTGTTCAGTCAGTTGCATTCCATTAGGAGCATGGATCATCTGATGGTAGTGGCTTGTTGTACATTTTCCCTCATGCCCTTTTACTTGCTGGCCCATTTCCATTCATCAAGACCATCTGCAGTCACTTTTTGTCTTTAAATTTGCAAGAGTCATTTCTAGGGTTCAGTTTCATTAGGTCTAGGGTTTCATCAAAAAGCTCTTCAAAATGTCCAATAACGGTCAACAGGTGCATGAGGAGGTTGAATAAAGTTCCAGTACCAATAAATTCATAATCTCATGCTTAGAAATGTATTTTCCTCAAAATCCTGTTTTGAGGAAAAACATAGTATTTTAAGTTTTTATTATAAATTGATGTAATTTCAATTATTTCATATGTAAAAAATGTTTCAGTGGCAACCTTGGTCACCTTGCCAAGCTTCAGCTGCTCCATCCCCTGCAAGGCAAACAAAAAATTAGGTCATTCAGTTCATCAAAGGCACAAAGAAAGTAAACTGCCCCAAAAACAGAGTTGAAAAAGTGAGTTATAATGCAAACATTATAAAAGTGGGTTTTTTGAATGAAAAATCAAAATCTCTTGTATATAAATCATTTTTCATGATTCAAAAAGATTATTTACATTCAAAGAAGAAAGATTGAGCAAGTGAAAGTCATGTTGGAGAAAGGAAGCAAAATCGTAGAAAAGAGTTTCAGTTGCAGGGGCACGGCACATTGGGTGAGCGGCGCGGCACATTGGGCCGCCCTCCACAGTGTTAAAACTATACTGGTGCATTGCATAGAGCTGCAAGCCATTTTCACGAAAAATTCATCCAAATCCTCAATTTGCTTGGCTTCCTCCGGTCCAAAGTAAGTCAACAACTCTTCAAATGCCAATGAAAGTGTGTCTTAAGATGTTTATGATGATTTAGTAAAAAAAACTTCAAAACCCTACCTCCTTGCAATTTTTGTTCAAAACATGATTGCTTAGGGTTTGTAAATTTGTTTTTGTTGCCATCACTCCCTCACCTTTTATTCCCTCACTTCTTTTCTAGTTTCATTAACCCATTTTACTATCCCCCATATCCCTAAATTCATTCACCCCTATCCCCAATTCCCATTATCCTAAACCCTAGTTGCAAAATCCCCAAACCCTAATTGCTATCCCATAGCCTAAAAAATGTCCCTAAAACCCTTCTATTCCCTTAATTCTAGTCAGCAACATTCCCCAACCCCTCTTAACCTCTCCCTTCATAGTCCCTCATACATTTCCATACACTTGGCAACAAAAGATCAAAGACACCTAAAATCTCTTCATACTCATCTAAGACAACACAAACATTTGGCAAACATGGAATCTGATCCTTCATATGACCAAGATGAAGAGACACATAGTGACTCTCCTACAAAAATGCATGCACCAAGGAGACCTCACAAGGGTGGCAAACATATATGAGAGGAGCCTACTTCACTTGCTGAGCTGCATGCCTGCCCTCTTGCTATCACATGCTTCCAACACCAATCCTGTTATCAGTTCTGTGAGATGGTTGCTAGAGTCCAGTATCATCATGAGTTGGCCAGGTTGTTTCTGCTTCATTTACATAATGGTCAAGCCTCTCTAGCTGGTGTGACATTCACCTTGTCACCGGAGTCTATTTCTCTAGCAACCGGCATTCCTAATGTCGGAGAGCAGTGGAATAAAAGGAAACAAATTGACAGGGAACATTATGAACCATACATCAAGCCTGGTTATTTGAGACAACTCAGTAGAGTTTTTCCTTTTCGGTACCTGAAAGACTCATATGCTCCCTTGATGAAACTCATAATTAAGTATTTCAGTTGTGAGGGCCAGTTTTCTCGCCTATATGCCTATCATATCAGATTGTTGATGCACTTTACCAGGGTGAGAATGATGAATCTCCTTTACTGCATGTGCCGAAATATTGAGAAGATGACCACCCTAGTACAACAAAAGACTCCTCAGCAGCAGTTTAATAGTATAGATCATTTTGCACTCATCAAAATTGTCGTCATGCATCAGCTTGGTTTGCAGGGCATCTCATGGGAGGATTTCATTTCTCATGAGTTCTTCATAGCTCCTTAGGTACCTCCACAAACTTTTCATGAGACAGGTGGACCTTAACATCAACAGGAGGGCCATGAGACACAGACCACTAGTGTGCCGGTGTTTGTCACCTATCAAAAGGGCACTAGAAGGTTGTTTGCAGCAGCAAAGCGAGTATTATCTCCACCCGGGGTGGAAGGGGTCTCGCTTCCTTCATCAACACAGCAGGTTCAGGACAAGGGCAAGAGGCCATTACATGATGAGGGGCCTTCAGGTGAGCAGGAGACCGATTTCATTCTCATTCAGGATGATGACACTGATTTGGGCCCACAAAGCTCAAAGCTCAAGGAGGTCATCCAAGAGAAACAAGCGGACATCAATGCTTTGTCCCTCAACTTAGAAAGAGATAAGTGGATAATAAAGTACCTGGAGCAAAGAAACAAGCAGCTAGAGGATCAGCAAACCATTATGGAGTTGCAAAACATACGAGAAAATCGCCAAGCTGACAAGAAGAGGAAGGTGAAGCTCACATCACTTGAACAAGAAATCAATGTTGATCGTGAGTCTTGGCTTGAGAGAGCTAATATCCACTTGGAAAAATTATTAGAGAACACCAACAGGGAGAAACAATGTTGAGGCATATGGCCTATCATTGCATGGCGAGAAATAAAAGTTACAAGGCAAGAATTAGAGGCTTGAAAGCAAAGTTGAAGAGTGCAACGAGGAGGCGAAAGGACCAAGATAGACTTTAGATATTGGCTGAGGCTTCCTTTTCCCAACACAAAACTTGATGGAGAACACTCAGCCCAAATTTCAAAAAAATTGGGACACTTTTTGCATTTTTGGAATTTTTGGGCCAAAACACAGGTTTTTCTACCCAATGCACCGCGCCACCTGGCGCTCGCTTTTGATGGGGGACTCCTTTTGATGAAAACTCGGCATTTTTGGATTTTTCATGAAAAAATATACATGCTCACTAATGGCCAGGAAATTTTGACAGGTTTTGAGCCCCCAAAAAGGTCAAAAACACCCAAAAAATGACCTTACTGCCCCTATTTTGACACACAGGAAGCAATGTTGGGAGAACTCAGTTTTGGAGGGGCAAAGTGAGGCCGAATAAAAAAATTCCACTTGTTTTGGAAAGTAGACAGGTAGGCCTTTCCAACAAGCATACTTGGAGCAAATTTTGACACCGGGAAGGCCTCCAAAAGTGGCTGCAAACAGGTGCTACACATAGGGAAATCAGCGCGGCACATTGGGGAAATTTTGCTCAGTTTGACCAGGAATACTCTGTTTTTCGCCTAGTTTCTTGACAGTTTGAATTTTCTTCTTCTAAATGTCAAAATTATGATGTAATTTAATGTAAATTGATGGATCTTGATGTAATTATGCTAAATTTTCACTCATGGTGGTAGATTCATCCATCAAAAAGTGGTTTGTAACTGAATGAATCAGTTCCCTAGTTTCTGGAGGCAAGCAACTCCACTGCCTAATTTCTAGTTCTCAGTTTAGAATCAGTTGGAGCAAATCCCAAAATTATGAGCTCGACCCCTAGAGGCTAGGATGAGTCATTTTTTGTTTATATCTTGTGATTTTTCAGTCATTAGCATGGTTAGACTTTTGAGAAAGCTTGGAGCTTCATTGTATACATTTTTCAGCAGTTTTGGCTAAGGAATAGACCAGGGTTTGCAGCACTTTATGGGATTCATGTGGCATCTTACTTTGGTATTGTGTTTACTTCTGTAAATTGTAAGTTTATATGTGTTCCATGTATGCCATTATCTCTCTTGTTTCTTCTTAACTAAAACAAACAAGGATAAAGGTAGAATCCATTGAAATTGCAGTGCTCTACCTAGGGTTTGCTTAGTTATTGATGTTTTCAGCTATTTGAAGAGGATCCCTAAGGTTTTCTTGCCCTCTTCAACTCCTCACCTATCTAAATCTCTCCATTTCATTCAATTTGAAGCACCAAATTAGTTGCCTACCTTGCCCCATAGAGATCTCTGCAAAACTGAGCCACATTCCCCAGACCCAAATTTTCCTTTCCTTTTGAGCCAACAAAGCATCATCAAATTAAAATAAACCCTTCTGCATACATACCTAGCCTAAGATCAGTACTCACATCAGTCATCTCAAGCCATCATTGATTATCATTGCTGAGATTGACAGGGGAGAGCCCTCTCTCGACCTGGTAGAGCTAGCTACCAGGTTAAGCGTGGTTTGATGTTACCCTAGATCCTACCTTTCTTAGCCTGAGGTAGATTTAGGCACTAACACCTTCTTCATCAGTTCATAGGAAAATGTTATCTCCACATGGTGTTGAAGGGGCTTCACCTTCTACATCAACAAAGTAGGTACAGGTTGAGTAGCTGAACAAAGGGAAGGAAAAGGTACAGGAGGATAATTTGAATGATGAGCAAGAAGGGGAGTTTGAATTAGCAGAGCATTATGAGTTTGAGTAACATGATACTCAGACAATTGATTTAGAGACTCAGGATCAAGAAACCATCAAAGAAATCATCATACAGGAAAGGGAAGCTCAAATGAAAGCTTTGGTGGACAACCTAGAGAGAGCCAAGTATGTCATCACATACTTGGAGCAGGAGAACAAACAATTGAGTGGCAAAAAAGTTCTCATGGAGTTGGAAGTGCTCAAAGAAAAAAGGCAAATTGGCAAAGAGACACAAGTCACACTGACTCCTATTGAGCAGGAGATTGAAAATGATAGGGAGACTTGGATTGAGAGAGTCAACCTACATCTTGAAGGGCTCATTGAGAAGGCCAACAGGGACAAGAAAATGCTTAGACACATGGCATACCATTACATGGCTCACAATAAAATTTGTAACATGAGGATTAGAAAGTTGAAGGCTAGGTTAAGGAGGGCTTTAGAAGGAAAAAAGGAGGAGGATAGATTAAAGATGTTGGCTGAAGCCTCCTTGGCTAATCAAAGCAGTTGATGGTGGTGCCTCATACCAATTTTGGGTAGTTTTTGAGGAAATTTTGTCATTTTTGAATTTTGGAAATTCAATACATAGAAAATCTGCCCAGAAGTGCAGTGCCACCAGCGCTGCGCTTTTTCTAGGGGCACCCAATGCACAAATGGCTTGCATTTTTGGATTCAGGGCATCAAGGACATGCACCCTAGCAATTTTCAAAATTTTTGGAGCAGATTTAGTCCACCAAAAGGTCCAAAAACACTCAAAATTTGACCTTTCTACCAGTTTTTGGACACACAGAAGCAGCCTTGGGAGAATCCGTTTTTTAGGGAGAAAATGAGCTCCAAATCCATAAATTCTAGGTGTTCCAGAAACTAGACTTGAAGACCTTTCCAATGAGCTATCCTGGGCTCAATTTGGATGATGGGAAGGCCTCCAAAAGTGGACTCAAAGTGGCGCTGCATGTAGGGAATTTTTACTCAAGATGATTGTTTTGCTAAATTTCAACTATTTTCTTGTTTTCTCTCTCATGGAGGTGAATTTGCTGATGTAATTAATGCCATGGTTTGTAAATGTAATATTCAAATACTAGTACATGGTAGATTAATTAGATAAAAAGTGGTTTTGAGGGTAATGAATCAGTTTCCCCTCTTTTAGAAGCAAGTTGTTTGACTGCCTAGGTTCCTGGACCTTGTTTAGAAATGGTTGAAACAACTCCTCTTCTCATGGTTTCGACCCCTGACAGTTAGGATGAGTGATTTCAATGTCTATATCATGTATTTCCTTTGTCATTGGCAAAGGTTGGATTTGGTTGGATGCTCATGTACTAAACACATATCACTTTGTAGCAGTTTTTGTAGGAAACTAATAAAGTTGCATCAATATTTATGGGATCCCTATGGTATGGCATTTAGCATGTGTTTTTTATTTTTTTATTATGTTCTCATGTCATTTGTGTATGCCTATTTCATATAATATCTTTTGATTGGTTGTTTTCAAGTCAGATAGGTGGAATACATTAGGTTTTAATGCTCTGCCTTGGGAAAACACCAGTATTTCATGTTTTTTTATTGTTTGGGAAGGATTCATGACTTGATCATGCCCTTCTTAGCTCCTCACCAGTTTATCATTTCACCCCATCAAGCTTAAGGTGCTGAAGCTCATACCTACCTTGCCCCATAGATTCCCTTGCAATTTTGATTTAGTTTCCTAGACCCAAATTTCCCAACTCCTCCTGATCTGGCAAAAATACCAACAACTTCAATCAAAACCCTTGAGCTACTATATCTAGCATAAAATCTTTTTCCTGATCTAGTCATCTTGACTAAGATCAAAAAGGAGAGAGCCCTCTCTCAACCTGCTAAGGCTAGCTACCAGGTTAAGCTTGGTTTGTGGTAACCCTGGGAATAGCCTTTCTTTAGCCTGAGGTCAAACCAGGCGATAACACATGGCAGGGGATAGCGATTTTTCACTGTTATCTTGTTGAGCTCACAATAATCCACGCACATCCTCCAGGTGCCCTCTTTCTTTGGCACTAAAACAATCGGTGAACCACACGGAGAGGTGCTCGGCCTGATGATGCCTTGGTCCAACAATTCCTGCACTTGTCTCTTGATTTCCTCCATATCGATGGCTGACATCCTGTACATGCCAATATTTGGCAGAGGGGCATCATGCTGTAGATGGATTTCATGTTGGATTTCCATCTTTGGAGGTAATCCCTTTGGTTCCTGAAATAGCTCATCATAATTAGAAATCAATTCAGTTAATTCCTATTTATGCTCCCGATTGCAGCCTTGGAAAGCATCAACGAATTCTGCCTCTTTTTCTCTTACAACCATAAGCATGCATCCCTTACTAGAATTCACCAGTATTTTCATTTGTCCAACGCTTACAAGGCTAGCATAAATTTTAATTTGATGAGCCCTCAGTATATATTCTACCCCATCCTTGGTGATTTGATATTTGTTCTCATGATGGAAAAAGACTGCCTTTCTATCATACAGGTATGGGCTCCCTAACACCATGCCACATATATCCAATGGTATTACATCCAACTCTACTTCATATACAAGCTTAGAAGCGATCACAAATTTGACTTTACACTATTGGGTTACATTCAGTTTTGCTTTATCATGTATCCATCCCAGTGGGTAAGGTTTCGAGTGTGGTTTTGTCTCTAAGCCGAGTTTCTTTACCAGGGATTTTGCAATTAAGTTTTCTTGGGACCCAGTATCAAACAGAGTTTCAACTTTGGTATGATTTACAACAACTCTAATATGAAATAATTCAATTCTTCTTCGGTCATTCGAAAGGGACTCATTCACAGAACTGGTGCCTTCATGCGATTCAGAATTAACATGAGGTGTAAGAGTACCTTTTGTTCCCGCTGCTATGATTAGTGCTTCATCTCCTGAATCCGATCCAAGGTCTTGTTGTGCCACTGCCACTATCTTCTACTTCCCTTTTCCTCCATACTTCTTTGGATGCTTTTCTCGGTGCTGCTTCCAACAGTGATCGTCATCGTGGCCTTCCTTCTTGTAGTGATTGCAATAAGGCTGCTCTCCTTCTTTAACTGTTGTTGTTTTCTTCTCCTTCTCTTTCGATTTCACTTTGGATTTGCCATTGGGAGGTTTGAACGGTGGCTTTCTGGACTAATCATCTCTTTCATTCTTTCCCTTGTTCTCAATATGAATTTCTTTTATGCTGGTTGAATCAATAGTGGTTGGTTCAAACAATAACAATGAATGCCTAATATAACTATGCAGTGACCCAATATACTTAGTTACAACTTCAGGTGCATCAAGTGCAATACCCAAATTCAGTGCTTCCTTCCTAAATTCTTCTGTAAAACTTTGAACATCTTGCCCTTTGCCTTGCCTTAAATATTGCCAATTCATCAAAGCCTTCTACTTGTATCCTAAGGGATAAAACTGTTCCTTTAACATAGAAGTGAAATCAGGCCATGAGGAAAAGAGCTTACCCACATTATTACTGCTCTGCAATTTGATCTCCCACCAAACAAGAGCTATGCTGCTCAATCGTAGAGAAGCCAACTAGATATTCACCTCATCCTCTACGATGTGTTGAATCCTGTATTAAAGCTCAATCTGCCTAGTCCAATTGTTAAGCTTCTCTGTGTTACTTTCACCATTAAACATGGGAAGATCAAATTTAACATCTAATTTAAAAAAGGGTTTCTTAGATGCATCCTTTGGATTTCTATGATTGTGGTGGTGAGAGGAAGGAGAACCTTCACTCCCAGAAGGAGAAGGAGGGGGTTATTCTCCACCATTCCTATGTGTTGAACCTTGTCCTTCTGGATTTCTCTCTTCCTCTTTCTCCAGTCTTAAAACCCACTAACTCATATTCTCTGCCATTGAATAGAAAGTCTTTCTGAAATTACGCTCCTCTTCAAGATGAGCTTCATCTTCTGCCATGTTTCTCCTTCGAGGTGCACGCCTCGCCTTAGGATTGAAAGGTTCTAGTTCCCCTTAACCTCTTTGAAGCCTGTTTCTTGTTAGCATACAAACATGCAATTCACATCTAAAAAGCCCTACTCTGATACCACTTGATCCAGGATACTTTCGCTTATAGATGTATGAAAAGAATCACATGTAAAATTGCAGCTTAACACCGAAATTTAATGTGCACACAAGAAAAGAAGAAGAAAACACATAAAAGGCACAAAAAGAAGACACCAAGACTTGATAATGGAGTTCGTCCAATTTGAACTACGTCTCCGAGCCTAACTTGAACAATGGGGAGGCCTTTATATTAAATGGCATGAAAGAAGAGAATTACAATCATCAACTGCATACAAGAGGCTTATACCTCCATTCTGACAAGTGGCTGTGAAATGGAGACCTCAAATGGAGAAGTGGGCAGCATCAAAGCATCCGTGGCACTGAAAGGGGCTAAAAACATCTAAAACTTGTCCCAAACAAACAAAATGCACTATCGGCCTCCTGCCAAACGAAACCGCATGCTGCAAATTCCTCTCCAAATGCTTTTCGAACCATCGTGCCTTTATAATGGGTCTTTTGGACAAAATCCCATTTAAATCAGGGCTGTCTTGGTTCAAAATAGAGGCCGGTGGCGTGGAAGGATCGGTAGGCACCACCAACCCTTAAAAAAGCCTCTTTATCATTATAACGATAAATACAAGAAATTATGAAAAACACTAAATCTGGTGAAAAAACCATTTACCCGGACTTCAAAATTTGTTAAATCGGGTGTATATTCCTTATTGGGTCGAGGCCCAACATTGCAATTGGTATATCGGGGCACAACAATCCTGTTACCTGGGGATGACCGACCGCTGACTACCGATTGCCAATATCGGCGTCGACGATTTCATCGGCATCCCATTCTCATATCGGCCCGGTGCTTTATCGCCAATCGCATCGCAAGTCAGCTCTTGCCATCGCCGATATATATATATATATATATATATATATATATATATATATATATATATATATATATATATATATATATATATATCTATATATATATATATATATATATATATATAGAGAGAGAGAGAGAGAGAGAGTCCTCCAATCCGATTGCCTTTTGATCCACCGATCTGATTTAATCGGAGATCGGCGATCAGGGTTTTCTCAGCGCCCTTCTTAAGTCTGCCTCTATGAATCCTCCGATTGCGAACTTTGCCTTTTAAGGCTTAAACCCATTTTTAAAGGAAAAATCCTCATTTTCTTAAGGAACAAAACAACCTTCGTTTCACGATAGCTTCACCATCTGAACTCAGATTGGAGTACCGTTCACGCCGTCAGAATCAAGATGATGAGAACTACGCTCTGGTCCTGAGTTGACTTCATTCTGAGCAATTTGATTTCTGAGCTTTTCCATGCCATTGTATGTAAAGATCCACCTGGATCAGATAGTGATACATTGTGAAAACAAGATTGGGATCTTTTTTACTAAGAATCCCTTATATTGCCACAACTGAGATATATCCTTGTGTTAAGACAATGATGTTGTATGAGACAAGATTAGGCTTGTGGCTTTTACCTCCATGAGAGGGAGGATGAATAAGGTATCGTTTTGACATGTATTTATTCTAACATAATATTTGATGTAATGTCCTACATGAATAGGAAATCAAAGGACTGCTTCTCTTGTTAATATATGAGGTAGTGTGATTGAGATATTCAATGATATTTTTACGTCGATACGAGATATGAGCACATTGATATGTTTGTAATCTATAGAGAGTAGGGCTAATCAAGGACACTAAGGTAGCTCTTCCCCCTTGTTTGAAATCCAAGGGTAAGGAATTGAGATATAGGGCTTTGCGGTTAAGAGATCTCTAGAAAATAGGGTATCATCCCTATCTGTCACATATAGGGTGAAAGATGTTGCTCCCCCATATTGGTCTAGCAGAGTATACCCTAGTTTGCATCATACCCAAAAGATGGGCTTGATGGGATTGTAGCTCCTCGTCTTGTCAACAGGTTGAGAGGGCTTGGGGGTGTGTGATCCTTACCTTTGATAAGTCGAGTATGTCACCCAATCTTATGATGCAAGGTGTTCTACCACATGACTCTTAAGGGTCATTGTCGAGAATATCAACATAGGGTAGAAGATGTATGCTCCCCTATGAGATGAATTGGGGTGAGAGTGTCCCATAGGACCTTCTCCACTATCATAGACATGAGGTGAGAGTGTCCCATAGGATATTCCTCATTATCATTGGATTTCGTGTTGAGAGATGCTCCTTGATGTGGTTGCAAGTTGAGCAAGGATCCCTGATGATAATCCCTCTAATGTTTCATAGGTAGTAACATTGATCTCCCTGGAAGCATGATTCCTGGTGGTAGCAGTAGCTCCCCAATGAATAGAGGGTGGTAGCTTGTGTTGGCATTTTGGCACAGGTGTGGCGCTATGGTACAGGTGTTGTCCTTGATGGCAACTCTCTTTGATGACAGATTTCAGTTCAGACTACAGAATGAAGAGAAATCTCATATACGCAGGTTAATTAAGTCCAAGTTGCGTATACACGCTGGTGCTATATATACTAAGTCGTGTATACGCAGGTGAGCTATATACGAAGTCGCGTATACACGCAGTTTCATGAATAGAAAAGGGCGTGCATGTCGAGAAGCTTACTTTTGGTCCGTGGTAGTTAGTCCTCGGTACTTGAGCCTATGTTTTGGACCAAGGTATCTCGACAGACGTGTTGATCCCTAGTTTTGAGGTTGATGGTTTTGGATTTCTATGGTTTTGGCCCTTGGTATTGAGCAAGGCCTAAGGCTATATAAGGAGAAGAAGATCATTAGGCAAACACAATTTTGAAAAGGCTTGAATATCTGAAAAAGAAAGAGATCTGGTATGCAGGTTCTGGGTTGCTTGATCTAAGCTAAGGAGAGATCACATCGGTTGATGGAAGACTAGATCTAAGGACAGATCGGGATCTAATGGTTGAAATACACTATTATGATATGGTTGATTATGCGTATTTTTAGATCTGCATACTGACGCAATGTTATGTTCTGGGTCTAACTGATGTCTGGTACTGCTGCAAGTTGATAGAATTTATTTTTAGATCTGTACGCAGGTTGTCTTCGGTAAAAGCGCGTGTATACGCGGGTTGCTCTCATTGAAGTAGCGTATATCTTTTGAAGCTTGATTTTTGGGTTTGCAGTTGGGTCTGACTGTTATTGCAGAGTTCTGTAGTCTGCTCTGTGTTCTGGTGACTGGTATTGACAGGGTTTCAGTGGTTCAGTGATTCAAAGATTGATGATGCTAGTATTGGTTGTTTTATGCTTCAATGATTTGTGAATGAATCATGGTCTTCAGATTGTAATGGTGTGCTTCAGGAGTATCCAGTCTGAAAATTGATGAAAAGTGGTACCTGAAGGAAAGAAGATTGTAGGCCAGCACCTACGTATTAGTATCTTAGCTAGTACAAGAGCAAAGGGGGTTGGAGCTCCCTTCCAAGGAAGTTTGGAGAATGAGAGAAGGTTGAAACCTTCTGCAGGTTGTAGCCTGCGTACTGGTATAAGGCTGCACCAGTACAAAAGATTGTAAACTGAAGTTCTTATTAAAGAAAGATAGAGACGACTTGCAGCAGGTGGTTTTCACCCACATTGGGTTTCCACCTTATATCATGGTGTTCATGTGTGTGGATTTTGTGTGATGATCTGTTCTGTTATACTGCATCTGTTTACTCTTAATATGGTGAATAATGTCCTGATGCACTTAACTGAAGATAAACTAACTGAATTATAAGATTTTTGGTTATACGTTGTTTTCTTTAGACACAGTAGCGTGTACACGCTGGTTCACTTAACTGAAGTAGCGTATATGTTTCTGAGCATTGAAAATTTTTATTGATCTGATAATACTGATTCACCCCCCCTCTCAGTATTATTTCCAACAATTGGTATCAGAGCGGGTCCTTCAGAAAAGCTTGATCGCTTGAAGGTAGATCGTTCATCATGAGCAACTACGAGAAAGAAGCATCAATCAGGCCACCGGTTTTTGATGGGACAAACTTCAATTATTGGAAGGTAAGAGTTACTGCCTATCTTCAATCTCTTGGTACAGAAGTTTGGGACATCGTAGAGACAGGCTACACTTTTCCTTCAGCTACTCCTACAGATGCAACCGAGAAAAATAAATATGAAACAAATGCGAAAGCAGTCAATACTCTATTGGGATGTATATCTCAATCGGAATTCATGAAGGTAATGCACTATAAATCTGCAAAAGAAATATGGGACAAAATTGTCACGAGCTATGAAGGAGACGAACAGGTAAAGCGTGCTAAACTTCAAACTCTCAGGATTAAGTATGAGACTCTCAGAATGTATAATGATGAAAGTGTGGCTAACTATTTCCTTATGGTAGATGAGATTGTCAATTGCATGAAAAACTTGGGTGAAGAAATAAAAGAAGCTATTGTGGTTGAAAAGGTTCTAAGATCTTTGTCCCCCAAGTTTGAATCTAAAGTGTCTGCCATAGAAGAAAAGGAAAATCTGCAAATTCTTACTATGTCTCAGCTTCACGGAATTCTAACCGCTTATGAAATGAGAAAGGGAGGTCCATCAGACAGAAGAGAAGCTACCTTCAAGGCTTCAGGCAAAGAAGATTATTATGAAGCAAGTCACGTGCCAGAAGATGAAGAAGAGGAATCAAATTTTGTCAGAAATCTTCAAAGGGTTTCTGGAAGGTTCAGAGGTAAGTTACCTTTTAAATGCTTTGCTTGTGGAAGAGTAGGTCATTATGCTGCCAGATGTCCTCACAAAGATAAGAATGACAAGGGAAAGGAACCTGTTAAATGGAACAAGAAACAAAATGAAAAGAAGAAAAGCTATTACACTCATGAAGATAGTGATGGTCTTTCAAATAGTGATGAAGATGAACAAGGTAATAGATATAAACTTTTAATGGCTTTTGAAGATGATGACTACATGGATGCTATAGATGTAGAAGGCTTTTGTGAAGAAATGAAAGATCTCAAGGTTTGCTTAGAAGAGAAGAGTGCTATTATTGATTCTCTACAATGTCAACTAGCAGAAAAAGAGAAACATCTTGAAAAATTGGAATGTGAGATTGTTTGTCTTAGAAAGGAGATTGAGAAAACAAAAGCGGTTAATCTTAAATTTGTCAAAGGATCTGAAACCTTGGATGAGATTATCAATGTGCAGCGATCTCCTCTGATCAAGACAGGTCTTGGATATAATGGAGAAACATCTCAAGCCTCTACCTCTAAAAGTTATCTTGATGCAGCAAGGAGAAGCGAGCAAAGGCCAAATAAAAGTCATCAGGTGAATCAGGGACAGTTTACCTCAAGAACAAATAAAGACCATCAAGAAATTCGGGGATAAACTGCCTTAAGGACAAACAGAAGCTACAATCAGCCACAGGTAAAATCTTCCCAATTTGCTCCAAGAATGAATAGAAGCTACAATCGGTTGGATGATAGATCTGATTATCACAGAAGTTTCTTTAATGGCCAATGCTTTTCTTGCCATAACTTCGGTCACAAAGCAGCTCAATGTGTTGCCTACAAGACAATCATGACTAGAGAAGCTCAAAAGCAAGGGAGAATGACTGGAACCATGAAAAGGACTTATAACAACTTTTCGGTTCTTGAAAATGAAGTTGAATGCTCTATTTGTAATAACTTTGGTCATGAAGACTCTGAATGCAGGAGAAGGTTCCGGAAGACAATTCAGAAGGAGCAAACCTCAAATGTCAGAACATGGAGAATAAAGGAACCACAACCAGAAAGATGTGGGATAGCCTTTTATGCAGAAGGTTAAGAAATTCTATGGTACATTGACAGCGGATGTTCGAAGCATATGACAGGGGACAAAGAAAAGCTTGAGTCATATACCGCATTAGAAAAGGGGAAGAAAGTTTCTTTTGGAAACGATATCTCTGCAGCCATAAACGGAAAAGGTGTTGCTCCATTGAAAGAGAAGGTCAAAGCTGGAAATGTTTTGTATGTTGATGGATTGAAGCATAATCTTCTGAGTGTCAGTCAGATGTGCGATCAAGTAACAGAGGTAATATTTAGATCAAATGGATGTTGTGTTCGTGATCTTGATACAGGTAAAACAGTGATCAGAGGAAGAAGGACTCCAAATAATCTATACATATTTGAAGAAAGACCACAACAATGCTATTTGAGCAAGGATGATGAACACTGGCTATGGCATAGGAGGTTGGGGCATCTAAGCTTTTCACAAATAAGGAAAGCATGCAAATATCAGGCAGTTCGCGGTCTTCCAGATATCAAAATTCCAGACAACACTATATGCAAATCTTGTCAGTTTGGAAAGCAAACCAGAACTAACTTTCCAGAGAAGGAAGGATCAGCCAGCATACCTCTTGAGCTAGTCCATACAGATGTATGTGGTCCATTTAGGAAAAGGACACCTCGAGGAGAAGAATATTTGATATTATTCATTGACGATTTCTCCAGGTTTGTCTGGTTAGGGCTTATGAAGCACAAAGATGAAGCATTCGAAAAATTCAAATCCTTCAAAGCCTTGGCAGAAAATGAATCAGGACACAAAATTAAGTGCCTCAGATCTGACAGAGGTGGGGAGTTTACCTCAAATGAATTCTTCGATTTCTATGAAGAACATGGGATAAGAAGAGAATTCTCTACAGCTAGAACTCCTCAGCAAAATGGAGTTGTGGAAAGAATGAACAGAACAATCCAACAAATGGCTCGTGCTATGCTTGATGAGTCAAGTACTCCTACAACTTTCTGGGGTGAAGCTGCACATGCTGCGGTTATTATTCTCAACAAAACAAATGTCCGAGTAAATAGCACTCAAACTCCTCATGAGCTCTGGTGTGGTAAGACTCCTTCGGTGAACCACTTCAAAATCTTTGGGAGCAAATGTTATATTAAGAATACTGATGAGCAACTTGGAAAACTTGAACCAAGAGCAGATGAAGGCATTCTTCTTGGTTATTCTCCACATAGCAAAGCATACAAGTGCTACAATAAAATACTTGGCAGAATTGTTGACAGCATTGATGTAGTGGTTGATGAGAAGGGATATATTCCTAGGCAAGTTCATCATGAAGACATTGAAGAAGATGAAGGCTATTCTCAAAGGCAGAATGATGAAGAAGAAGAACCTCAAGAAGAACCAGAGGAGCAGACAAGAATAGAAGACAAGACTCCATCTAGATATGTTCAAAAGAATCATCCAGAATCTCAGATTGTGGGGCAGAAAGAAGCAGGAATACAAACAAGAAGAAGAATTGCAGAAGCTTCAAGCTATTTGGCATTACTCTCTTCCACTGAACCACAAAGTGTGAAAGAGGCATGCAAAGATGAATGCTGGGTCAAAGAAATGGATGAAGAACTTGAGCAGATCGAAAAGAACAACACTTGGGAATTGGTTCCTAGACCAAAAGATAAAAATGTCATAGGGACAAAATGGGTCTTCAAAAATAAATTGAATGAAAATGGAGAAGTAATTAGAAACAAGGCCAGACTTGTTTGTAACGGGTATGCGCAGCAAGAAGGAATAGATTTTGAAGAGACCTTTGCTCCTGTTGCAAGACTTGAGGCCATCCGAATGTTCCTTGCTCTCTCAAGCTTTCAAAACTTCAAGGTATTTCAAATGGACGTGAAATCAGCCTTTCTGAATGGAGACTTAGAAGAAGAAGTATATATTGAGCAGCCAGATGGTTTCATTCTTGGGAATGATCCAAACCTTGTATGCAAATTGAAAAAGGCTCTCTATGGTCTCAAACAAGCTCCAAGGGCTTGGTACTATCGATTGGACAAATATCTTCACCAACAAGGCTTTTCAAAAGGATCAGCAGATAGCAATCTCTATATAAAAGTTGAAAATAACAAATTGCTAATACTTGTTGTTTATGTAGATGATATTATCTTTGGCAGCAATGAAGAGACTATGAGTCAAAACTTTGCCTTGGTTATGCATAAAGAATTCGAAATGTCACTACTTGGAGAATTGACATACTTTCTTGGATTGCAAATCCAACAAAATGAAGGAGGCATCTTCTTGTCTCAAACCAAGTACCTCAAGCAGATCTTGAAGAAGTATGGCATGGAAGATTCAAAGCCAATGTGTACACCCATGGTTACAGGATGCAGCCTCAGTGCAAATGATGAATCAACAGCAGTTCATCAACCAACTTATAGATCCATGATTGGGAGTTTGCTTTATTTGACAAGTACCCGACCAGACATCATGCATGCAGTCGGAATAGTTGGGAGATTTCAGGCAAATCAAAAGGAGACTCATCTTCAGGCAGTGAAGAGAATTTTCAAATATCTTCAAGGGACACAAAATTATGGATTATGGTATCCTAGAGATACAGATCTCACACTTCATGCTTATACAGATGCAGATTGGGCCGGAAGCGTGGATGACAGGAAGAGCACAAGTGGTGGTGCATTCTTTATGGGCTCCAGATTAGTATCTTGGTTCAGCAAGAAACAGAGTTCGATTGCCTTATCTACAGCTGAAGCAGAATATGTGGCTGCGGCATCTTGTTGCACACAACTTCTTTGGATGATGCAGACCTTGCAGGATTTTCAAATCACTTGCACTTCACCAGTCTCTATCTTATGTGATAATACAAGTGCAATCAGCATTTCAAAGAATCCAGTCATGCACTCAAAGACCAAGCACATACCAATCAAGTACCATTTTCTTCGGGAACAAGTGCTTGAGCAGAAGGTCAAGTTGGAGTATGTTCCTTCTAAGGAACAAGTTGCTGATATTCTCACAAAACCACTGCCCAGGGAAACTTTTGAATATCTCAGACAAAAGCTGGGAGTAGTTGATGCTTCATCCTGCTGTTGAAGCTTGTCTGTTCTACAGAAAAGTTGGTATATGCAATTTACGTAAGGGATATCCGCGTATATACGCCGATTTATGCTGGGAAAGTCACGTGTATGACGTCCGCGTGTTGTAGAAAGCATATCCGCGTACATACGCTGTTTTATCGAGGAGAAGTCACGTATATGGAGTTCTGAACAGCAAGGGCAGACTCTGGTTGGAGAAGGTCTGAGATGGGTATGCCAGAATTCTTCAGGCACAGTTTTAGGGGGTACAGCAGGCACAAGTTCAGGGGGAACAGCTTAAAGTCTCATAAAGCATTGTTGGCATTTAGATGCTTTTGGTTCTAGTACACAACTGTTGTTGAGTTTAGGAGAAGGAGCTCAGAACGAAATCTTGATCGCTGATCTAAAAGATGTTTATCAGATGCTGCTTGTGACTTTCATAAGTCTTGGTCTAGATTTGTTGTCTCTATGTCATGTATCTCTTTTTATCTCTTTTATGGTGTCAAGGTCATGTAACGGCCTATGTTGGTTTCCCCACTATGCCTGGGATGAATGATGTAATATAATTGGTTGTTATATGTAAATTTCTGATGTATCCCCTCTTGGTTGGGAGTATGGATGTATGTATTGAGTCCTTTGGTGATAGGAAGGTCCCTTATGGTGTATAAGTCTTGGTTCTGTTGAAGAACATCTTTTGCAGATATTGCCTACAGTCAGGGGGAGCATGTTTCAGCACAGCCAAGCAGAGATATCAGCATGTACTCAGGGGGAGCACAACCCTTTGCCCTTGATGACAAAGGGGGAGAATGATTCTAAGGATCTTGGGGTTGCCATCAAGTCCAAAGGGGGAGATTCTTGGCATTTTGGCACAGGTGTGGCGCTATGGTACAAGTGTTGTCCTTGATGGCAACTCTCTTTGATGACAGATCTCAGTTCAGACTACAGAATGAAGAGAAATCTCATATACGCAGGTTAATTAAGTCCAAGTTGCGTATACACGCTGGTGCTATATATACTAAGTCGCGTATACGCAGGTGAGCTATATACGAAGTCGTGTATACACGCAGTTTCATGAACAGAAAAGGGCGTGCATGTCAAGAAGCTTACTTTTGGTCTGTGGTAGTTAGTCCTCGGTACTTGAGCCTATGTTTTGGACCAAGGTATCTCGACAGATGTGTTGATCCCTAGTTTTGAGGTTGATGGTTTTGGATTTCTATGGTTTTGGCCCTTGGTATTGAGCAAGGCCTAAGGCTATATAAGGAGAAGAAGATCATTAGGCAAACACAATTTTGAAAAGGCTTGAATATCTGAAAAAGAAAGAGATCTGGTATGCAGGTTCTGGGTTGCTTGATCTAAGCTAAGGAGAGATCACATCGGTTGATGGAAGACTAGATCTAAGGACAGATTGGGATCTAATGGTTGAAATACACTATTATGATATGGTTGATTATGCGTACTTTTAGATCTGCATACTGACGCAATGTTATGTAATGGATCTAACTGATGTCTGGTACTGCTGCAAGTTGATAGAATTTATTTTTAGATCTGTACGCAGGTTGTCTTCGGTAAAAGCGCGTGTATACGTGGGTTTCTCTCATTAAAGTAGCGTATATCTTTTGAAGCTTGATTTTTGGGTTTGCAGTTGGGTCTGACTGTTATTGCAGAGTTCTGTAGTCTGCTCTGTGTTCTGGTGACTGGTATTGACAGGGTTTCAGTGGTTCAGTGATTCAAAGGTTGATGATGCTAGTATTGGTTGTTTTATGCTTCAATGATTTGTGAATGAATCATGGTCTTCAGATTGTAATGGTGTGCTTCAGGAGTATCCAGTCTGAAAATTGATGAAAAGTGGTACCTGAAGGAAAGAAGATTGTAGGCCAGCACCTACGTACTAGTATCTTAGCTAGTACAAGAGCAAAGGGGGTTGGAGCTCCCTTCCAAGGAAGTTTGGAGAACGAGAGAAGGTTGAAACCTTCTACAGGTTGTAGCCTGCGTACTGGTATAAGGCTGCACCAGTACAAAAGATTGTAAACTGAAGTTCTTATTAAAGAAAGATAGAGACGACTTGCAGCAGGTGGTTTTCACCCACATTGGGTTTCCACCTTATATCATGGTGTTCATGTGTGTGGCTTTTGTGTGATGATCTGTTCTGTTATACTACATCTGTTTACTCTTAATATGGTGAATAATGTCCTGATGCACTTAACTGAAGATAAACTAACTGAATTATAAGATTTTTGGTTATACGTTGTTTTCTTTAGACACAGTAGCGTGTACACGTTGGTTCACTTAACTGAAGTAGCGTATATGTTTCTGAGCATTGAAATTTTTTATTGATCTGATAATACTGATTCACCCCCCCTCTGAGTATTATTTCCAACAGCTTGGACACCACTTTGATATCAAATTCTTCTTCTTTTAGATTCAAGAGTGTTCAACATATGAGAAAAGTTACAAAGATAATGAGAATAGTAGCATAAGAAGAGATGGTAAAATGAGCATAGATGAGCACATATGAGCACATGATTAGAGATGATACAAGATGAGTTGAGATATGTAGTAACAAAATTTGATGGTGACAAGATATTTCTGATGGGACATATTTTATAGTCGATAATTTCTCCCTAGATGAGAGGGAGTGCTAATTTTGTTAGATCAGGAACAAATTCCCTCCTTTGGATAATCTTCCTCATCAGGGAAGACCCATACTAGCCATTGGAAGAATTTTATTTGGATAAAGAAAAATATATTTAAATATGGAACCTCCAAGTGAACAAAAAGGACAGGTCAGCCCAAAAGTAAATTGGACACCCTTGGATGGCTATAAATACAAGTCAAGTGATCCTCATTTAGACATCCTTATGATCATTCTTCTTTTTCTGGTTTGGCTCGCACGGGTTTGAGGTTGGTTCACAGAATTTCATTTGCACAGGTATGAAATTATAAGGTCCAAAGCTCACACATGTGACTAGGGTTTTTTTCTTAGCTGCAAGAATGCTACATGACATTTTCGGTTGCAACCGTAGACACGCAAACCTATGAGTACGCTTGGAGGGTTTCAGTGATACGCATATCTCTTTCTATGTGTAGTCAAAACTTAGGGTTTTATTTTGCTAATTGACCACAGTTGACCGCAGATTATTATAGTTGATGATAGTTGACCACAAGATTTTGAATCAGGGTTTTTATTATTAACCTTTTTGTGTTCATGTCTTGGTTGTTGTTTAGTTGATTTTTTCTGGATAATTTTGTGGTTGAAGATATGGATAATTGTACTCTCCCTCTTTTGAAACATTCAATGAAAATCTAATAAGACAAACAATTTGAAATGGTTTTCCCCCTTATGGGGTTTTGCCCTAGTCTCCGACCAATCCTGGTGTCTCTATGTGTGAATGTTTTTCTTCTATTGTTCCTTTATGTTATGTTGCATTGATGATGATATTGTTCTTTCTATGTAATTGCATATGTTGCTGAATAATGTTATTATGCTATTGATGATGTTACTGAATAATGAAATGTAATTATCTAAAGAAAAGAACAATATAGCCCTAAGAAAATTAACATATAATTATTTCTCTCCTGAGCTATATATATATATATATGTATATGTATATGTATATGTATATGTATATGTATATGTATATATATGTATATAGATATATATATATATATATATATATATATATATATATATATATATATAGATATATATATATATATAGATATATATATATGTATATATATATATATATACATATATGTATATATATATAGATATATATATATATATATATATACATACATATATGTATATATATATATATATACATATATATATATCTATATATATATATACATATATGTATATATATATAGATATATATATATATATATATATACATACATATATGTATATATATATATATATATATACATATATATATATCTATATATATATATATATCTATATATATATATATATATATATATATATATATATATATAGATATATATATATGGAAAAGGATTCCCTCATCTCCCTTTCCTATGGGTACCTCTCCTAATATTATGTGGGATTTAATCCATCCCATCAACTATGTCCATTATAGGAACATAGCCATATAAAAGTATAATTTTAAATAAGGGAAAGACATGCTTCCTGTTGGTAGCTAGATTTTCATACTTTTACTCACCCTTTTACCATGTTCTTTTGATCCATTTCACGCCAATAGGGTTAATCGATATCTTAAAATGCACAGGTATACCTCGTCATGTCTTTATGGATTATTGGTCAATGAAGCATAGTCGTAGGGGATTATTACCTAAGTGGCTTGCTAATTTAGTTATTTCTGCAGATTTAAAGGGAGAATGACCATGACTGTGATTCACTGAATAGTGGTATCAAAGCTAGCAGCGCTATCCTTGAATACTGGCTGCAACAGTGAATTAATCTTTCGATTGACACACTGTTATCTTTTAACATTTTGTTTCGTTCTGAGAAACACCTTGTAATTAAGGGTAGACAATGCCATAATTCTAGGAGCTGTATTATTGACAAATTGTATAAAGTAGAGTTACGGGCTGTGAAAGCTATCGCTGTTAAGAGTCATTAAGGTTACAGGAGAAATACTCTAACTTTGAGTCTGTAATAACATACTTGTAATATTTATTTTATTAATGACAAGTTGATCTTCTGAGCATATCATGATTCGTTGATCTTGCCACAACCCTGATCAGGGATTTAGGCCCACTCTCCTGACCAGGTGCTGCTGGATTGGATGTATGTTAGGTTTATTTCTGTGAGTTTATTATTGTTGTGAATATTTATCAGTGTGTTGCTATGAGTCCTTAATTCTGTTACTCTAATTGTTGTTACAATTATTACTTGTTGTTGACCATAGGACTGATCTCTCGTCCTGGGGAAGGATATTACACCTTGCTCCAAGTCTTGAGTATTAGATCGTTTGGTTGTTTGATTACTTGATTTTGTTGTTTTTGTAGGATTATTCTCTCATCCTAGGGAAGGAAGTTTTTATCACCTTGCTCCAGGTCTGGAGCTTTAGATTGATTTTTTTTGCTTTCATAAATATTGCTCTCTCCTCCTGGGAAGGGAAGTTTTATTTTTCGCTTTGTTTCATGCCCTGAGCTTTATTTATATGATTTTCTTATTTTATTTCTTTTGATTTCTTTAGGGGCCACTCTCTCATCCTAGGGAATGAAGTTCTTATCCTGCTCTAGGTCTTGAGCTTTTAATTTGTTTGAATGTTTCCCTTTTATTTCCTGATTGTATGAATAAAGACACCAATAAAAGGGGCATAGGGAGACCCCCAAAAAGAAAAGGGGTTGATTTGGGCAAAAACACTTACATTCAAGGGATCATCTCAAGAGATGAGTCTACAACATCATCATGAGATGCTGCTAGGGTAAGGTCTCATATGAGATCTGGAGGAAAATCAGTTTCACAACCAAAACCTCCTCCAATAGCAGAAGTGAAATTCGAGGAAGAAGAAGTAGCAAGAAAAGGATCTGAGGAACTACGTATTGCAAGTTCAGAGGAATCATATTTGAGGGAATTATTGACACCATTTGATCAAGGGAGTGTTGTTAAACAACTTCCATCACATGTTATAGAACAGCCAGAGCCAGAACCTGTTGAAATTCCAAGTGAGTATTGGAAGATATTCATGGCTCTTGCAACTTCTTCAATTAAATTTCCAATTGGAGATATCAGAGGTGATGCACCTATGAAGCCTATTCCTTTGAAAACACTACCTAATTTCCATGGTCTTACTTCTGAGGATCCAGACACATTCCTTTTTTAATTTGACATTGTTTGTTGGGGTTATGACCACATTTATGATGCTCATAAATTGAATATATTCTCTGCTACTTTGAAAGGAACAAATTTAAGATGGTTTATGGGTTTGGGAGGAAAATATATTGCTACATGGGATGATATGAAGACAATTTTCCTCGAGAAATATTAGGACTACTGTAAATCCCGGGATGTAAAGGAATAAATTTTTAAGATTATGCAGAAAGAGGATGAGAATATGGAAGATTTTGTGGAACGTTTTCAATATAGTTTGCAGAGATCAGGCCACAGTGACTTGGATAAGAATATCTTGAAGATCATTTTTCTCAAAGCACTGAGGGAGGAATCTCTGGAGCTATTGAATGTAGTAGGGAAAGGAGATATATCAAAGGAGGAATTTGATACCATCTGTGAATTATGCATCAAGTGTTCACGAGGGGCTACGAGACAGAGGCAGGGAATCTGAACTCTCAAAACATCCAGCGGTGGAGTTACAACTTAGAAAGGATGAAATTGGGAATATTTTGGACAACCTAAGAACCGATATCCTGAGCACATTATCATCGCAACTAGACGTGTTATAAGCGAAGCATAAGTAGATGAAAGCAGAGAAGGCCATGTCTATTTTCTGCCCTCAATTCAGGAAGGAGCACTCATTAAAGGAATGTCTATTAAATTATGTGTAGACTTGTGCTATATGTGAACAGAGTCATTCCACAAGAAATTTCCCATCTCTTTCTGGATTGAACACAGTCTTTCAGGGAACGAATGAAGAAGTAGAATATCTTTATTTTATGGGATCAAGGAAACCATGGCAACCACAACCACCAAATATGAATCAAGGTATGCCTCAAGACCCGTCTCAGTATTTTAATAGTATGAATTTTGGTCAACAGTATGTACCTTTTTCACCTTCTTGGCTACAGTCTTACCAATATCCAATGCCCTGGAAACCCCAGTATCTTCAATCTAGTCCAAATTCTTCATTGTCCCAGAATTGGTGTGGACCTCCTCCTCCTCCTTCAGGACAATTCTCCCAACCTATGCCACAATAGCAGCTACATTTGCCTACTAATGCACCCACTAGTAATCCTCCTCTTCGTCCTCGATTTCTTGTCCAACCCAATCCAAATCCAAATAACAGAGTGGCACAATAGGTTGAGACACTCAACCTCCCTGCATATAGTATTGCCACTATGGAATGTAATGAATTACATCTTTGATTTGGTTGAGTGGTTTGTTGTCCTTTGAGATAACCTAAGGTTAATTGGTTATGACAAAGCATCTATAATGTTTTGTTGATTTTAATGATTGGATGACCAGTGAACTGTCTATAAATAGGTTCTATAAACTTAGAAATATTCTTAGTCAAATAAAAGGTTGTTCTTTACATGCACATGGTTATTTTGATTTTAGCAGGATGGATAAGAATATGTGTAGAGGTATAACTAATTTAATATTCAAACCGAATATTTAATAATTTATAATTAGAAATCAAGAAAACAGTGTTTCCTTGATCAAGAGAATATAATTAAACTATTACATAAATCTAGTGTAATTTAAGTTCAAAGAGGAATTTACAATAACATATAGTTATGCAAATTAATCTCTTATTTAAATTACAACTTCACAGCAGATTCAAAATGAAACTGATATTCAATTAAATTTTAAATTGGATGACTGTAAAAGAAATAATTTATATGAAGAAGACATAATGAAAAACTAAGATGAAAACAACTCACTAAGAGACAGACCATATGAGGCAAATCCAAAATCTTTTATTATCTCAAAAATGCTCTAGCTTAGTACAAATATGCTTGATAACTGGTTCAAGGGTTGAACCCTGAATACTTCGACAAAATGAATTATTTAAACACAATTACTAAAGTATTACAATAAATGCTTGAGTGACACAACATTCTATTATTAACTTAGAATTAACAGAAAATAAGTAATTCGATCAAAATGAATGAATATAAACATCTGGCCCTGTTATGAAGAAGAGTAGTTATTGAGTGGCAACTATTCGGGTGCTGCGCTGGTGAAGCTGATCTGTCCTTTAGTCCTAAAATTCACACAACTTATCCCATTGTTCTTCATCTGGAATAGCTATCTTGGTTACCTTGTGGTAGATTTCGTCTACCTTAGTATACCAAGAAAAAGTGGGGTTTATTGTGAAAATGTGTTTTATCTCATGTTGAATAAAACTTATGTTGTTGATGGCTTCGTAAAACGCTCTGTCTGTCATAGAACCTTTGATGTTGGAAGACTTAGCTATATCCTTGGCAATGTCCTCAAGCTTCTTCATGTAGTCTTCCCTCGTCATTAATTTTTCATTGATTACAAACAATGAAGGCATACCTTTCTTGTTCAATGCATTAATCCCTGTGAAAAACTTGTTGATTTCTCCCTGTAGAGTGTGACACTTCTCTGTCAGTTGTACAACCAAGTTCTTCTTTGTTAGAACTTTCTTCACCTCCAGGATGGTTTCTATTCTGTCATCCACTCCTAGATCATCCAACTCATATCTATTTTTGGAATTAAGGAACTTTATGATGTTGTTGGTTGTAGCAGGCATTTCTCCTAGTTGAGCATTGATATTGGCAATGGTCTGCTTTTCTTTCTCCATGAGTTCCTTCTGTTAAAAAATAATTTAGATACATGGCCAAATTTCATCTATTTCTTCAATGATATTATTCCAGATGATTTCTTTAACATGATATAGTGTAGATCCAATAGAAGACTCAGCGACTGACTTCTTCCATGCCTCTATCTGATTTTGAGTTCTCTAAAGCTTTGTTGCATGAAAAGTCTCAATTTTCTTTTGATGATCCTCTAGAAGTTTCACTTGATCCTGTAACTTTTTAATCTCTTCGGTCTAGAGAGATATGTTTTGTACTACATTGGCCAATTGATCTATAGCATCTCCTGTACTTGTTGTAACAAATGTGGATGTAGGAATGGTTATGATAGGAAGTTCTTCCAAAGGGACAATAGTCTTTTTAGCAACTTTCTCCTTTTCTTTAATCAATTTCTCCATCTCTGTCTCCATTTGCTTCAGCTGTGCAGTTTTGCTCCATGATGAGCTTCATCATATCTGCCTTTTGTGTCTCTATCTCTTCAATATCCTTGGCTAGAGGATCTTCTGTAGCTGGTAGTTTTAACTGCTTCCTTAATGTTGCTATGTCTAAATTATTTTTCTTCACAAGTTCCTCTACAACATTGATGTTTGAAGGGTCATAACCCAGTTTGATTACCAAGTCCTCTAGGGTTTTAATCCAGGTGTCATTGGCAAGTGCAGAGACCTTCTCCATATTTAGTTGTGATTGGACATTTGCTAAGGTAACCTGCAGTTTTGATAAACTCATAAATGTGTTAGTGACAATTGAAAATATCATTCCCCAATTTTCTTATGCATCTCCATTTGGTCAATGGGATGTATATCTTTTACATCAAACTCAAAGGTTGTCTTCTTGTAGTCTGATATTACCTTGGGTTGGGGAACTTGTGCTTGGAGGAATGCCATTTGCATTTTTCCTTTTTCTGAATCAAAGGTTGACAACAACCTGCCTTGAGCACCAGAAGTCTGCTTCCAGAACTGGCTTTAGGTGGCCTCATTCCTAACTTTTATCTCCTTAAAGATGTCTATTATCCTCCTCTGTTTCCCCTGAAGTAGATTTGCTAGTCTCCATAATTTGCTACTGCTCTTGTGAAGTCGTGGAGGTAGTAGGAGACAATGTGGTTTGATCATCCACTAATGAGGAAACAAGTGGCTCATTAGTTGTGAGAATGTTCTCCTACTCTCAGTCCTTGCAGAGGCGTAGTTTGGAACTAAGCTTGGTCTTCTTTCTATACATTAAAATGTCAGTCCCTAAATGGGACTCTTCCTCTCTATTTCTCTTGGTTGTTTTCTCCTGCATGGTAGGAGTCCGCACTGTAGATGATGATACCGGCTGTTCTTCTACCTCTTGTAGGGTATTCTCAACCCATTCTAGCTTATTTTTGTATTTCTCTATCTCTGGCCTGGATGTGTCAAAGTAAGGAGTATATTTGGTTTCTAATCTTAATTTAGAAATGATCCCTATTGGATCGTATGACTAGGTAAAGCTTAGGGTGAAATGAATTTCCTTTAATAGCTTATCTGCTTCTTCCCCTGCTACCTTGCATTTGAAAATGAAAGGACCAATCTATGTTTTTATTTTGAACTGGGACTTCTTCTTGGCAACAACAAAGTGGATTTCATCCATATTTAACATCTTCCTTATTGTTGAGGGTGAGAACACCCTAGGGTCTTGGGTTGAAAACCCCAATAGAGAGGAGGGCAAACAGTAGCAAGAAATGCTCAGACAAATAATCTAAATGCTTATTCTACTAAACTGGGAAGAAGTGTCCTTACTCGGAGGTCCTACATTTGGGTAGATCCCGTAGGTTGCAAACCCTCTGCTTCTCCTAATGCCTTTGAAACCTGTAAATTATTCAAAAAAAGTATATACAACAGTAGAAACATAAATCATATTCATGATATATACATTAGATCATATAAACGAATGAAAAATTACACATCAATATAAGATTTATAAACAAATCACAATATAGATCAATGCTCAACATATTTTAATATCAAGAATAGAACAACATTTGTTTACGGATGTAAGCTACAAGAAAGATGGAATACTACAACCTGAGTCTTCCTCCAGCTCCAAGAGGAACTGTCCTCTGGATCCGTCCTTTCCCAACCTCATCAATATTCCTCCATCATCATACACAAGGATATCTGAAGAAGGATGACGAATATCTCAAAAGAAGAAACAAGGGTTTCCTAAAGCTTTTGGGAGTGCAGGAGGTACAAGGATATCTTTAGACTCGATCAGGGCTAAATAAACTATAATATCAATATCTCATTTCTTCTCCCTTAAGGCCTTCTCAAAGAGGTTTATTTATACTTCTCCAAATTAGTTTTTTTTTTCTTTTTTAAGTTGGGAAACAGTTGGGCCACGAGCTATAGGAGGTGAGTAACAGGTAAAACCTGTTAACTCCACCCAAAATTAAGGAAATTTACTATTTTTTAGTGTTTTAACACATGTACTCGGGTTGGGTATATTCTCATCTGCATGTACACACTTTTATCACAGGGAAAAGTAGTGTATAGGAAATAAAACACTATTTTTTAGATTTTGGACCGAGTCTGGAAGGAAGGGTTGCCCTAGGCCATAACTAGAGCATCAGATCTACCAAGAGTGGTAAATGGTGCTATAACAAATGCCCCCTAATATATGAGATCAGAATGGGTACATGATGGCCGAAATGTATTAAGTGTATAGAAGGAATCATGTCAAGACTGAGGAGGAGTTCACTAGAATTCAACCTGCCAAGCTAGCGAAAGAGATCAGAAAGAAACTGATGTCTGAGGCAGGCATACCCATGCTCAGAGATAGTAAAGAATGTCTGCATGTCAAGTACAAAAGAGGATCCAATATGCATACAAGTATAAAGGAACTTAAAATACATAATGGATCATCTGATCATAACCAAGAAAGTACAAGTCTGAATATCACATATAAAGAGTTGATCAATGATGCTGAAGTATGAAGTTGATCACTGAAGTCATAAAACTGATCCAAATGGTACCAAGTCAAAAATGGTGGAATAAATGGTACTACAATGCAACTCAGGTGCCAACATATGGGATGTCATTGTAAGGAACTGCAACATATCAGGTGGATGGTGTCAACAAAAAGAAACAGGAGCAACTTACAAGTGAACCAAGATATGCTGATGCAAACCCAAGGTCTTCACCGACCACTGTGATACATTTCTACACAATGGGAATAAATTATCTGAAGTCGACCATGTGAGAAATCGTTTGATTACCAGTCATTGATGTATACTGTTAACAAATGTGAGACTAATCACCGATAATGATGATGACAGCCAAGGTACCCAGTATAATCTAACAAGTGCGAATAAATGAGTTGTAGTCGAACACTTGGAAGAATCTATCAATCATGATACAATGATGTTTTCCCACTATCTATAGCGAAGGAATCTGCCACTAATGACTACAAACCCTAAGGTACTACCAAGTGGACTCTATATATTTTTTCCAGAGAAATGAGCTGAAGTCAATGGGAAAAGATCCGCTAGAAGGAAGGCATTAAGGCATCCTTCATCAATCTAGTGCAAGTGTAACCTATAGGCCAATAATGTGGAAGGAATCAAATGAATAAAAATATAGTAACCCAACCGAAGGACGTTTCCAGTGTACACAAGATGTAGCTAGCGCACGATAGAAACCCTCTGAACCAACCAATAATGAAATCTAACACAGAGGCGAGGAATCCACCAATAGGGTCAAATGGAAACCAAGGTACTGCATGAATCCCAATGTGTGATAATGAAAGTTGATGTTGAACACAAGGGAAACCACTCAGTCAAAGACCCATGATACTAATCGATGTTGAGCACAAGGTGACCTATCAATAATGAAAACAGGGCCAGGGTGCGGATCTAGATTTACCCTTAGAGAAATTTGTCGTAGTCGATAAGAGTAAGGCCTGCCAACAAGAAGTCAATGAAGACCTTCTCAAACTGACACAAGAAAATGACCAACATAGCTGATGTGATAATGAACATGACGCTAACAACTAGGGATGGTTGACTGAAAAATAGGTCAAGGACACCGCAGAGAGGCCAACTCAGGGTTACTTCCCTTGAACAAAAGCATGACTCAACTGTGAAAACATGGCAGCATATGATAACTTTGTATAAGTTTGTCATGCAGGAGGCATAAGCAAACTTTCCATATGATTGGAAGAGATAACCAATCGGAGGAGTACTGACTCAATAACAAGGTAAAGGCTCTCCTAAGTCAAACTAAAGCCCATCTCAATGGAGGAAAGACTTATTTTTTGAGTGCTTTGTTCAAGGGCAACACAAATGAGTCTAGCATCAAACATGGAAATAATGTCTCGATCCTGCTCTTTTTGGGATATACAATCTTTTTGTCTTTTTCATTTATATGAAGCCTGAAAAAGAATAAAAGAACACTATAGTACAGTGGAAAGAACGAGTGTTGAAAAAGCAGATGCTCTAGTTCCTGGGAGGGGAACATTCCTATGTTCAATGCAAGGTGGTGAAACTAGTTAATGACACTCAAAGGAATGTTCTTTCCATGGGTAAAATGGTGCGCCAAGTTGTAGAGGCTAAGTGATTGCACAGTTGATTTTTGTAGAAGACATGGTCGAAAAGTGACTTAAACACCAATCCAAGTGAAGCTGGCTCAAGGCCAAAAGGTGAAAATAGTCAATATGCAATGTAGCAATACAACTCAACACAAAGGAGCCTCTAGGGTATAAAACTAGAAAGTAGCGAAGAAGAAAGAGAATGAGTCTCCAATGCACAAGTCATGGTGGGACTAAAGAGGACACCCGAGCCTAAGAAAAAAAGTTCAGCATGGGTGTCAAGTGACAATAGGGTACTATCTAGGGTGCCATGATAAGGTAGGCTCTACCACACAAGTCATGACACTTCTAAGCAATGAGAAGGCTCCGCATCATATCTTGGTGGGGTCGATCCTAAGGCCAAAATGGAAAAGGAAACTGATAAATGCACAATGTAGGTGAAAAACCTTTCCTATATGCCAATGTCGAGAAACAATATGTAATGCCCCACTTAATCTTATCATGCAAATTTTATTAATGTTTAAACTACCTGAAAATATTGACTTATAATTATCAAGAAATATTGGTGAATACATTCATTTGGGAAACTGTAAATTTTATTTACTGATATAAAATTTATTATTGTTATTATTCAATTCCCAACTTGTCTTCTCAAATTTAATCTTGGATAGGATATGGTCTCCTTCCATTATTCCAATTTAAATATCCCCAAAATGCCCTCTCATAATATCCTTGGGAGAAGACATGGTCCTCTCCAATTAATTACCCAATTTTATATTCATATCACATCCACAAAATGTCCTCTCATATTTACTTGGGAGAAGACATGGTCCTCTCCAATTAATTACCCAATTTTATATTCATATCACATCCCCAAAATTTCCTCTCATATTTACTTGGGAGAAGACATGGTCCTCTCCAATTAATTACCAATTTATATGTTCATCTCTCATCCACAAAATATTTCTTGGGAGAAGGTATGGTCCTATCCAATTAATTACCCAATTTTATATTCATATCACATCCCCAAATGTCCTCTCATGTTTACTGGGGAGAAAAGAAGCCAAATGTAAGGATGAGGGAGTAGTTATGACATTAATGAGAGGTGGTTGAGGTGGAGAGGAGAAGGGGGAGCATAAAAGGGAAAGGATGAGGGAAGGAGGGGAGGTCCCTTGGTCTTGCTTTTGGTTTTGGTCTGGCTATGGTTTTGGAGGAATTTTTTGAGGGATTATTGTTTTATCTTGGACGCACTACATCTAGTTGGACTTGGACTCGAGGGGCTAGGGAACCTGTGGAGGTTTCCTAGGCTAAGAATACTTCCTAGTTGGCTGGGAGGTAAATCCAGTCGGTAGTCAAGAGGAGCTTTCCAGTAGGATCAGCAGCTCAAGGGCATCTCCACTGGGCTATCGATACAGGTATTCCTCTATGCATAGATTACTCATGTAAGTGATTGAAATGAAATGTTCACTATTTAAATTATAGGAATTAGATTTAAATGGTAAATTATCATCGTTTAAATGTCTTGTAAGAAAATAAATTATTTCCCTTTTATTGCATTTAAAATTAGAGAATATAGATCTGGTAAAGGACCCTAGGATGGAGTCTTACACGTGGTATCAGAGCCCAGATTCAAAATCTGGACCTTGAAGCCTACCTACTAGAAAAAAAAAAATTATTTCAAACAAATTTAATTATATTAAAAACCAAAATAAATTGAATTATTAAATTATTAAATGAAATAGACCTTCTATTGATTTTAGAATAGTCCCATCTATTTCCATTCCCGGAGGAGCTGGATATTCTACCACATGGGGTCTTTGTAAGCATAATAGTCTAAAACTTGAGATGTAGCCATGGCTGCCCCTAAATATCACACTTGTCTATACCTGTAACATATTTTACTAAAAACAGTGGGTGGCTTTGTCTGTCTGAGATGACCAGATTTACTTGCTGCCTGGGAATTATGTCTTCGTTAGAGATTCTATTCTTCGGCGTCTATGGAAAAATCGTAGAAGATAACATTTTTTTAATGGAGGTTCTGCTCTACTTATTGACAAAAACAATATTCTTGCATTCTCATGCCTTCTCTGGGTAGACTCATATTGTCTGCATTTCTACAACTAGGGCTTTTGGGGTGGATTCTTTGTTAGTGTCAGCTGTGGTCGGCCCATATCTCTCCTCTCAGTAGTGAATCCATGTCGATGCTGATTTCATTTCTTGTTTATTGTTGTTTGTTCTCACGCTCCCCTCAAGTGGGATTATCATGGGCCCGGTCTAATGTCTCGGTTATGGATCCTGTCGGGTGGATTTCTTCACAAAGTTCTATACAAGTCTATTTCTGTGCTAACTGAACTCTAAATTATGTTTATGGCATATGTGAATGTTTCATGGAGACTTACATTACATACCAGTGGTTAGGTTTATTGTCAAGGTTAATTATAGTGATAGTCTTGCAATTGAAGGAGATGGTTGTGCTGATAATGTTCCAAGTCCCTGGCAGACAACTTACTCTGGAACTAGGTTATCGTGTGATTTAGATTGTGCCAAAGAATCTGTGGATCCTCACACCTCCGATGAAGCTGAAGGATCATTAACAGTCCACTGATCAGAATTGACATTTAATGATAGTTGTTCCAGGAGGGTCAATCCTTTGAGATCCCTTAACTGCAAGGCCTTGGCATTTTTGGATTCCAATTGAACGCCTTTCAACGTCTGCAAAGAGATGAGCTTCGATATACCTACGGGCAACCATTTCAATTTTTTTTTGAACTCTCGACATTCAGATGTAGCATAGACTAGTGCTTACCTATCCCTGGATGCAACATTTTTAGCTCGTTGCGATTACTGACATCTAAAAGAGTAGGCGCATAAGATTTTTCAATGAATGAGGCAGCTTCTCAATATTTGTACTGGACAAATTCAAAAAACCTTTAGATGATTTAATTTCCCAATAGATTTAGGCAATGACTTGATAGAAGTCATACTTAAATCTAATACACTGAGATAACTCAAATGCTTAACAAAGCTTGTAGAAATGGATCTAATATTCACATTATAAGATAGCAACAAAGTACGAATCCTTTATTCCCTTAAGGCCTCCTTGATTTCCAATATATTGTTTTTCATCAATGAAATTCTATACACTTTCTGGCGCTATTGCACTGGCAGTTTAACCAATTTTTCTCCTGGCTTGAAGAAACATGTAGGTTGATGGATGGAATCAGCCAAATCATGCAAAAAAATCATGTATTTTACAACTCTTTACTTGCCCATTCCCACTAAATTTTGAGCTTTTGATTAAACATCGATCAACAAGTTCATTTAAGTAGGAACGTCCTACGGCATATGCATCTTCCCTGGTTGAAACAAATCCTTCACTAATCCAAGCATACACTAAATTCTCTGCTTGAATTTTAGGAAAGGTTGAAAAATACAGAAAACAAGGCTTCAAATGACATGGCAAAGCTTCGTAACTCAACATCAAACAAGGCATAATGCCACTCATGGCCTTTGATTGTAGATGCTCTGTTTCTAGACGCTTCAGTGTCAATTCCCAGTCATTAGGAATCATCCTCCATTCCTTATCATCAGAAATCGTCTTTCCAGATATCGCCATATAACGTCCTATTGTTTTTAGGGCCAATGGTACTCCACAACATTTTTCTTTAATTTTTTGAGCGACTGCCTTAAGTTGCGTTGTTGGAGGGTTGTGATTTTGTGTGTCTAGGAAGGCATGATAGCAAAATAGTTTCCAGCTGTTTTCATCAGATAATCGATTCAACATGTGCACATAACTGTAACTTGCGGCCACACTGCGATGACGTGTAGTGATCACAATCTTATTTTCGCTGGACAAGGTCAATCCAGTCTTTTCCAAAACAAAATCCTCCCACACATCATCGATAGCAAATAGACAATGTTTTCCCTTTAAATGTTTTTCAATCGCTGCTTTGAGCTCACTTTCATCTGATTTCTTCCTTCCGGAATCTTGGTCTTGATCGAAGAGTTTGACCTTCTTGCATATTTCTGAGAGCAGCGATGGATATTCAAATTTATGAGATACTGACAACCAGACTCGATAATCGAACCCTTCTTGATTGACCTTTTCATTCCTGAAAACATGTTGTAGTAGAAGATTTTTTCCTGACCCTCCCATGCCCACAATGGCAATGATTTGAGGATTGCCTTTCTGCAATACAAGATTAGTAATTTCACTAATATATTTTTCCATCCCTACTATGTATGTCTCTGTAACACGATCCATGGATGTAACTTGTCTTCTAATTTATTGGATTTATTAGGACGATCATTCATAACAAGCACAGGCTCAAAATTCTTGAATTTCTTGCCACTCCATTCCATATTACTTATTTTCTCCTTCAATCCCCTAATCTTGTTGCCCATTGTATAACGGAAAATGGGGTTACGAAATTTGCAATTTGTAGCAGCAGTGCATTCCTCCACAATGTACTCAGCTTCAATGAGAACCTTCTAAACTTTGCGTAACCAATTTGACATTGAACTAG
The DNA here is from genome assembly GCA_031772625.1 of Pinus tabuliformis. NCBI lineage: Eukaryota > Viridiplantae > Streptophyta > Pinopsida > Pinales > Pinaceae > Pinus > Pinus tabuliformis. The sequence goes on along the minus strand of CM062819.1, from coordinate 70,914,314 downwards.
AGATCTGTCACAAAGAGTATTAAGCTCATCACAAAGAGATTTAAAATCGTCTCCAAAAGTAGTAACCAACAATACCTCTTGGAAGATTTTGTCAATGAGTATAGAAGTGAATTTGTCCGTAAGCATGCAACCATCGCTGCTTGTGCCATGTTTCTTTTTTTTCGTTTCTTCTGCTGCTGTCACTCACTTTACTCTGGAGTTCTTCCAAAATCTAGTAATCACACAAGGAACTTTTGATCTTCGAGTATGAGTTATCCACCAAGCTGAGAAAGTAATATAACCTTCATTTCTTAGTAAGATGGTAAGGAATGTTCCTTACCCAAGGCGAAAGTAGTATAATTTTCATTGTTTAGTGAGGAGGTAATGAATGCTCCCTATTTTAGAAAGAATATGAAAGAATGCTTTCTTTTTTTTTCTTGTGTCACCTAATTTCTCAGCAACATCAATAAATTTCATTGTGTTAACTGAACTAACAAACAAATTTGAACAAACTGTTGGAACTTGTTCTTTCTTTCCTAATCCATTTCCTTCATTACTCTCAGGAGATCCCTCTTGAGGTGATGAATGGTCCTAATCTTGATTATGATTTCTAATGGGTTTCTTGTCTTCTGGCTTATGTTAATTTTCTTTCACCAAGTGTTCAATCATATTTTCTATTACATCAAACACAATTGTTACCGCCATTTGAGTTGAATCATCCAACCCAGATAATGCTTCAAAGCTTCTTTAACAATAATTGTAGGAGGCTGAACAGAAAATGGACCACTTTGGGGTGTTGAGTCATCAATTTTAGCGTCAAAACTTTGCTTATTCTGATCTCCTTGACAATTCATGCTCTTTTCATCATTTGTTTTTTGACTAGAAATCCCTTCTCTTTTGACGCCTGCTCAACTACAGATTTTGCATCCAGTTTTGTGTTTTCTTTCCCTTTATTCTGCTTAGTATGCACACTATCTTTTATCTCCTATAGTTTCAACATCCCTAACTATGCATCAACTCCAGATTTGGATTGCATAGCTACCACTGTATTCATTCACAACTTATGTGCCTAGATAGACATAATCCAAAGAATCTCCCTGGATTCTGGGAGTGTACCTGATCCAATAGCTCTTGAAACACCAGATTTATGAAAGTTAAAGTGGCACACATCCAATCAGTGATAAGTTTGGAATCTCCCAAAACCTGTAATCTGTCTAAATAAACCATCCACTAGCAATCTGAGAAGTAGATCCAACACTTGAAGTTCAGCCTAGTTGTTGGTTCCATGCATTTCGATGGCTTGCATAAGATTGGTTGATGTGGAAATCCCAAAAAATTAATGTATTTGTTGAGTGGAGCGTAGTAAAAAAAATGAATTATTTAAGGATTTCAAAATGTAAAAAAAAAAAGGTTTGTTAAATTAACTAGGTTATGCTAGAAGGGCAATGTGGATGGGTATACCTGTGAATGGTATTTCGGTAACACGAATATTTGGTTTAACATTTGAACAATTGAAACAATGAAACATGGTTGAACTAAAGTAATATATAAAGAACAAAATAGAGATGCACAATATTATCTTCTTAGATGATGCTAAAAAGGAAGCAAAGTTAGAAACAAAGTGATGAATCAATGACCAAGGTACTGTGAGGCTATTGAAAGAGGCTACAACAAGAAATACCAACACTACTGTAATGAGAGTGAGCAAAAAAATGCAAAAATGACACCATTTTCTAGATGAAAAAAAGTTTGGATTAATCCCACCACATCAAATTTAGAACAATAGACATTAGAAGTTTCATAGATAACAAGCTGCTAGCTAATATAACACGGTTCTCACCCAAAAAAAAATATTTAAAAAAAATAAATAATAAATAAAATAAATAAATGAATAATAATAATAATAATGATTAAATATTCAGAGACTTTGTATGACAATTCAGACAAGAGATTGGATGAGAATTGTAATAATGAAGCAAGAGAGCTAACTTTCTACATGCCACATTGATTGGATTTTCCCTTATAGTGTGAAGATATTTTCAAGAAGGTTGAGATGGGCATGAAGATCATATTAGTTTGCAAACATGAAAAAAATTGTGAGGTAGTTTAAGGTTGGCCTTAGGACAATAAATTGTTTGAAAGGCGAGGCAGACACACAATGAGTAGGAATGACTATGACTAGTCATCATAATGTATAATTAATTGAGCAGTTCATGATGTCATGACTATAGAGGAAGGGGTTGTATGCCATGATATATTGAACAACTATATATTATGGTAGAGGGGACCTCAATTAAGAAAGTGCATCCTTTGTCCTTGTCCTTGTCCTCGTTAGATCAAGATAAGAACAGATAGTGCTTTGAGGTGGTAATAATGGATCATCTTATCTTGAGTGAAGAACAAAAACATAATTAACATGATGTCTTCTATTGGAGGTAGCACAAACTCTATTCCTTCTGATCATGTACGAAAGAAAATACATAGACGAAGGTTTGCATAGCAGACATCTGGCAGTTTATGGAAGGGGGGGGGGGAGCTATCAGATGCCAAGCCAGTGCAAATGTTCTCATCTCTGGCCTTCAAGGCCTCGGGGTTGAAATGGTCAACGATGTGATACTAGCGGGAGCAGAATCAATGACTTTGCATGACCAATCAAATGTTGAAAGGTAGGACTTGTATGCCAATTTTCTATTTTACTGAACCTGATATTGGCAAAAACGAGGCAGTTGCTTGCTGTAATAAGTTGCAGAAATTAAATGTTGGTGTTGCAGTTTCAGTTTCTGCTAAATCTAAGATATGACAACAACACCTCTTTTGTTGCCAGGAAATTTCGTTGATGCCTAATTTCCTAGGAAATGATGGAACTTCCAAGTGGTAATGGATTCCATATTCCATGCAATTGCAGGGGACAATGTTTAGAGACATAGGTGTCGAGAAAGCAGTTGAATACAAACGATTTCTATCATAATCATAAATTGTCAATTGCTCTAATCAAATCCAATGTTCGGGGATTGTTTGGCAGTATGTTTTGTGACCTTGGGACAGAGCTTAATGTGGTTGATGTGAATGCCGTGGAAGCACAGATGGGCATCATTTCTTCTGTTCTAACTACAATCCTACTCTTGTGTCATGTGTGGTTGATGATGAAAGGCTCCATTTCAAGGATGGTGATTTTGTTGTTTTCTCTGAAGTTAAAGTTATGAATGAATTCAGTGATGGGAAGCCAAGAAAGGCAGAGACTGGAAGACCATATTATTTCCATGTCCATGAAGATACCACTAAATTTTAAATGCTATGAGATGGGTGGCATAATCGCTCAGGCAAAGAAATCCAAGCTCTTAAAGTTTCATGCACTTGAAGGTCCTAGCGAACTTCTTCTCAATGATTCTCCATGTTTGACTACCCTCCCCTTGTACGCTTGGTTGTCTGAACCCCAGATAAATTTGTTCATAAATTTGGGTGTTCCATTTCGCATCTTGGGAAGATGCCAATATGTCATTGATGTGGCAAAGGTTTTAAAATGATAGCTCACTGGTTAAGATGGATGTTAATGTTGTTGACTATAATGTATTCGAATATTTTGCAAGTGGTTTTAGTGGAGTGTTGTATCCCATGGCAGCTATATTTGGTGGAACCGTTGGGCAGGAGGTTGTGAAAGAATGTCCTGGAAACTTTCATCTACTTTTCCAGGTTTTATTTTTGTCTCTCTAATCTATCCCACCCTTTTAATTCTTTGATTCATCTCTCTGGAGTTGATGAAATTGTACATTATATCATTTAGTTTTATATAGACAGCAAAGCATGCAATTATTGTATGATGGTCTCTCTGCCTAAGAACATTAATTATTTGTATTCTCATTCTATTCCTGTACTTCTGTGCAGTTTTTCTATTTTGATTCATTGAATCTGTTTCTGTACAACCCCTTGGGCCAGGGTACACACTGCAGCTTTGAATTGTCTTCTTTTTTTCCTCGCTTGAAATATATATATATATATATATATATATATATATATATATATATATATATATATATATATATATATATATATATATATATATATATATATATATATATATATATATATATATATATATATATATATATAATATATATATATATATATATATATATATATATATATATATATATATATATATATATAGATATATAGATATATATATCCTAAAGAAATGCACCGGGCACTTACCTTCATTTGGAGAATGGTAACTAGGGTAAACCAGATTAATTTCATGATAATCATAGTAGTCAACAAATGGCTCATGAAAGAATCATGTCACAATGTGGAATTTGAACCTAGGTGAAAAGGATAATAATTGATCCACATCAAAAACATCAAGGCCCATCATGTTACTAGTAGGGATTTGAACCTGTGTAAGAAGGATAATAATTGTTCCACCTAACCACCTGAGATAACCCCAGGTAAATCCTCCTACTACTTACATCTTAATAAGGAATGAATTTTAAAAATGAAATGGGGTTTCCATTTATTGTGAAATACAAATTTGTATAGTGTAGATATTGCTTTCTAATGTGAAACATAAAATTTGGTATAATTTAGATATTTCAAATTTTTATTTTGGAATTTGAAAATTATGTCTTCATTTCTGGTTTTAAATTTGAAAACCATGTCTTCATTTCTAGTTTTGAATTTGAAAACCATGTCTTCATTTCTGGTTTAAAATTTAAAAATCTAAATTATGTGCTTCATCTTGGATAGTTGGTTTGGAAGTTGGAGACTTTTATCTATTTTTTCCACCTGTTGCATAGTTTCATGAGTTTGTTTATTTTCTTTCCTACTATGTGCTTATAAAGGCATATTTGCATCTAAAAATGAGTTTTTTGGCCTATAGAATTCAAGGAGTTATTTTATTTTATTTTTAACATTATATACCTTTTAACCTTACCTTTCACCATAGAAGCAAGGAAGGAAACTACTGGATACATATTTTTATGGCTTAGAAAAATCTGAGTGTCGATAAAGTTGTCTTTTGTAGATGCAATTGGGTTGATCATTAATTGGACCAGCCCCTATCATAACTGAAGAACTCACCCCTTGGGTTCGCTTTATTTTCAGTATTTTCTTCAATGTTTTCACAAATATTCAATTGGTGTTTTAGCTCTTAAATGTATGAAGATGGAAGACAGTGGCATTTATTTTTTAAGTAGATTGTTCATTTTAGCATTTTACCAATAATAGATTAAAAAATACCAAAAAAATATCCAACACTGCCTTTGAAGAGTTGAAGGGTTGTAAGAGTGGTCAGAAGTGTATGTGATCATATTCAACTTGTTGACAAGTTTCTAGGTGGATTTTGAGTGAAGTATTTCAAACCTTGGATCGTCCCTAATTTTTTTTTTTGACATTGTTATAGGGGATGTGTACCTCCCAACTTTTGAAGACATGAAACAAGTAGAACAAAATATTATTTGAAGATAGGGTAGAGAAAAATGATCAAATTCTCCATTCCTTCCTGCAAAGGGAGGCATATTTTCCTTATTGTGTGACCCAAAAACAAATATTTATAGAAAAAAAGGGGAAAGCAATCTGTACAAATGTCTACCATTATGCGCTAGAAGAATATGCAAGCACCTATTCTATTCCTATTCAATTTGAGAAATGTGTGAAGTTACCACATCGATTTATAAGACCTTTTAGAATCAAACAGAAAAATTGGACCAATTTCCTATTGTCTTGTAATACCACCCCACTTGCATAAAACTCATGATGTTTTTATGTATCTGTCCTATAGCATTATGTTTCTGATGAATCCCACAAACTCAACTGGATGGAATATAGGTCTCGGACGTAGGAACCAAAATGATCAAATCAATATGCATAGTATACCATAGGGCTCGATGGCTCAGGCATCACTCGGTGGACCAAGTTAAGATACAAAGGGGACAAGTCTAACCCAAGTTCTGTTATCCAGGAGGTTGTAGAGGCTATATGTCACAATTACCCCTCACTTTTGACCATTTACGATGTCCATTTTGACTTAGATAGCTACCTATGCTAAGGCTCTATTTGTAGTTCCATGTTATTTATTTATGAATGCTATGTAATTTTGATGCATTTAGTTGAACAAGTAAAAATATGTATATAAAGCATTAGATGGATTAGATATCGGTGATTGAAATGCTCGATGTATGACCTAATGTATGAATTACTTGGTTATGATTTATCTAGTGCATGACTTATCAGAGTTATTGTTGTTTCATGTATGGCTTAAGTGGATATGATTTATCTAATGAATGACTTAGTGAAATTATGATTTATCTAATGTAAGATTTATTTCTAGTATGAACTACAAAATTGACACGTGGATACTAGACTTAATAACATGATGTTTAAGATCATGTATCTATATCTATTTTGTTGTTATATATATGCATGGATGAGAACTAACCTGCAGATCGGAAAGAACCGTATGATAACCAAGATCTACTATTCCATTGGGGAAGGTCGAGACATCCGAGAAAAGGTGTGATGTACATTGCTCTATTACATTTGGTATCTACTTGATATGCACTCTTATGACATGGGTAAAATGTAAATGACAAGTGGCAAGACTACCTGACTGGATTATTCGATGACAAGTCCAACCAGCGCTGTAGTGTGGTCCATATTAGGGTTTTGACCCTAGTTGTAAGGAGGGGTGGAGGTATTTCCCACTGTGTAACCTCCAAACCTGGAATCATGGGAGGGCAGTGATGGACACGCTCCCCTAGATGCATGATGATGATTACCAGTTGGTGTTGACCCTAGTTGTAAGGAGGGGTGGAGGTATTTCCCACCGTGTAGCCTCCAAACCTGGAATTGTGGGAGGGCAGTGGTGGACACGCTCCCCTAGATGTGTGATGATGATTTCCAGTTGCCTGCTAGGGAAGTTAGGTTGATATAGTCAACGCTTCCACCATATTGGCTTTATCAGTGGTTAGATTGGTATAGCTGATGCCATAGTATATAACAGTAGAGTATGGATAAGGTGGGAACGGAAGTAGGTAAGGAAAGATAGGATGATATAGATTAGTTCGAGATTCTTGATGGGAAGTGGTATCTGTTAGTGTCAGTCTTCCCAGCCTTCCTCCAGTGATCAAATATGCTCTTACAAAGTGGTCTCAGAGTTTCCAAGTCAAATTTTGTCATTTCAAAGAGTTTTCAAGCAAAATTTGGTCACTAGGCATTAGGTCTAGGGTTTGCCTTAACTCCTTCTAAAGTTGTCAAAATGTTGGTCCATGCCACCATTCAGCTGAGTCTATCATCATTCATAGGGTTTTCATTGTCATGTCAGTGTCTAATGAGTCATTTTACATCTTGTTCATGCTTCAGTTGTGCCTTGGCAAGGTCATTTCCCTCTCCTAGGGTTTTGAAAGCCAATTTCTCTTGGACGGTCAAATCATCAGCAAAACTTGTTTCCTAATGTTCATACACCTTCCCTTATCCTTAAAGTACCTTATCAAACACTTCCCATCCCTTAGATCTGCCAAATTCCTCATTTTTGCACAAACCCTAGTTTTTAGCTACAACTTGGCAATTTTCTAGGTTGGGCCTGTGTTTTACCCTTTTGGACCCCTTCCCCTCACTCAATCTCTGAGATTCCACTTTCCCCTGCTTCCTAACATCCCTCCCTACTCCCAAAAATTTCCCCAAGAATTTAGAAGCCCCCTATCCCCTTCATTTCGCTCCATTTCGACAAAATTCCTTGTTTCACACATCGGGACAAGTCGCACTCAAATGATGTTCCAGAGCAATAAAAGATGAATTTTGGAAACCTGAGAGAGGTTTTTGTCCACAACATGCCAAAGAAGAAAAACCTCCTTCACTTTTTGCACAAGTGTCATGGTTTTAGAGAAATGTCAAAATTACAATCACCGGATCCAAGGCCGTTGGCCAAGGCACAAAAAAGGAGAAAGAGGCCCGATCCCCTCCGTATCTTGGTTGAGGCTTCACTCAAAGATCATGGCACTCATTAGCCTAGCCACAGCTCAAATCCCAAAAAATTTTGAAAGTTTTGGGTAATTTTGGCAATTTTTGGAAATTTACAGGTTTTGGCTCCTCAACGGGTCTCACCCTCGGTGAGACCCTTTGTCATGGCAACTCCTTTTCACAAAAACTCAGAATTTCCTGATTTTTTATGCAAATTTACATATTCCCATGGATGGACTTGAGTTTTTATGGAGTTTTGGGCCTCCAGAAGGTCAAAATACATGAAAATTTTGACTTTCTGCCACTTTTTTGAACTGCAGAAAGCTGTCTTGGGAGAATTGATTTTTGATAGGACAAATGAACTCCAAATTGAAAACTTTTAGTTAGGTTGGAAAGTAGACGCAAAGACATTTCCAACAAGCTATCCTGCACCTGATTCTGACACCAGGAAGTGCCTCAAACAGAGCTCCAAAGGGGCGCGACCCGTTGAGCAGGGGGGCGCGACCCGTTGAGCAAACTTTGCCAGATTTCACTGTACAGCTCGGAAAAGCACAGTTTGACTTGGTTTGACTTTTTGGGGTTGAAGATGATTATCTTTGATGTAATAATTGTAACTCTAAGACACTTTTACTCTTGTTTAACACTTCTAGAAGATTCATTCATGTCAAGGGTAAATATTTAATGAATGGATTGGTTTCCTAGCTTATAGAGGCAAGTTGTTTTGACTGCCTAGATTTTAGTGCTCAGTTTAGAATTAGTTGAAACAGCTCCTAGAAGGATGAGCTCGACCCCTAGAGGCAAGGGAAGAGGTTGGCTTGCCTATATTATGTATTTTCTTAATCATTTTTAGAGGTTGGAAGGTTGGACTCTTGAGGGAGAAGCTATCATTGTATATTTTCACTGTATCTCTGCAATTTTTGGCTAAGGAAGACCAGGGTTTTGCAGTCCTCTTTGGGATTCTTGTGGACTCATGTGTTGATGGTGTGTTTCTCAATGTTCTTGTAAGCTTTGTTATGTGATTCATTTCCTTTCTTTACTGCTGCACATTAAACAAATGGAGTGTTAAAGTATGAATTCATGCTAGCCATGCTCTACTTTTAAATTTGTTTAATTTCAATGTTTTCTTCTGTCTAAAGAGAATTCAAAGTGATTGTTTGCTCTCTTTAGCTCCTCATCTTTCATTCCTGACCATTCATTTCAGTTAAAGGCATCAATGCTATCTCCTACCTCGCCCCAAGGAACCCCCTGCAGAAATTGTGTCCAATCCCCGCACCCAAAATTGCAATTCCTCAAAATTGCCACCAAAAACCCAAAAAACCCCAAATCAACCTTTTTAATCAGTTTACTAGCCTAATATCAGTGTTACCTTGTTGGTCATCTCATCCCATTGAAGATCTGCCGAGATTGACCGGAGAGAGCCTTCTCCTGCCCCGTAGGGCTAGCTACGAGGCTGAATGGTTTGATGTAGCCTTGAGGTTTACCTTTCTCAGCCTGAGGTGAAATTTCAAGCGCTAACAGTATCATTGCTTGACTTATTAAATTTTACTACTATAACTCTCTCTCTATTTTGTTATGCCTTCGAACTCCTTGTATCTTTTCACTCTAACTTCAGGACGAAGTTTTCTGAAGGAGGGGTGTATGTAATGCCCCACTTAATCTTATCATGCAAATTTTATTAATGTTTAAATTACCTGAAAATATTGACTTATAATTATCAAGAAATATTGGTGATACCTTCATTTGGGAAACTGTAAATTTATTTACTGATATAGAATTTATTATTGTTATTATTCAATTCCTAACTTGTCTTCTCAAATTTAATCTTGGATAGGATATGGTCTCCTTCCATTATTCCAATTGAAATATCCACAAAATTCACTCTCATAATATCCTTGGGAGAAGACATGGTCCTCTCCAATTAATTACCCAATTTTATATTCATATCACATCCCAAAAATGTCCTCTCATATTTACTTGAGAGAAGACATGGTCCTCTCAAATTAATTACCCAATTTTATATTCATATCACATCCCCAAAATGTCCTCTCATATTTACTTGGGAGAAGACATGGTCCTCTCCAAAAATTACCAATTTATATGTTCATCTATCATCCCCAAAATATTTACTTGGGAGAAGACATGGTCCTCTCCAATTAATTACCCAATTTTATATTCATATCACATCCCCAAATGTCCTCTCATGTTTACTTGGGAGAAGAGAAGTGAAATGTAAGGATGAGAGAGTAGTTATGACATTAATGAGAGGTGGTTGAGGTGAAAAGGATAAGGGGAGCATAAAAGGGGAAGGATGAGAGAAGGAGGGGAGGTCCCTTGGTCTTGCTTTTGGTTTTGGTCTGGCTGTATTTTTGGAGGAATTGTTTGAGGGAGTATTTTTTTATCTTGGACACACTACATCTGGTTGGACTTGGGCTCGAACGGCTAGGGAACCTGTGGAGGTTTCTTGGGCTAGGAATACTTCCTAGTTGGCTGGGAGGTAAATCTAGTTGGTAGTCAAGAGGAGCGTTCCAGTAGGATCAACAGCTCAAGGGCATCTCCACCAGGCTATCAGTGTAGATATTCCTCTATGCATAGATTACTCATGTAAGTGATTGAAATGAAATGTTCACTATTTAAATTGTAGGAATTGGATTTAAATCGTAAATTATCATCGTTTAAATGTCTTGTAAGAAAATAAATTATTTCCTTTTTATTGCATTTAAAATTAGAGAATATAGATCTAGTAAAGGACCCTAGGATGGAGTCTTACACAATACCTATAGAGCGGATCAACCATAAAAATGTTCAAAGGGTAAATCTTCCAAGCTCTATACACATAATTAGGAACACTTGACAAGAAGTTAATACATCCCATATATAAACTTCAAATAAAAGGTGGTGTTATAGAATACAAAACTTGAAAATGTGTACCTTATATGTACAATATGGTACAGGGAATTATGTAGCCTTGTGGCTTACGCAATAGTTCTTCAGGGCAAGCCCCTCACGAGGCTCAGGCCAAGGACTCCTTTGGTAGTTAAAACTCATGGCTTCAAAAATTTCCTCCTGTGAAGGCAAATCAAATTCCAAGAAGTCATGAGAACTACAAGGATCAAAAGATGGAATTAAGGGGTCCCATGTCCCCATAGTAGGAATCACTTGGTCAACTACTGGGACCAAGTCTTGAGAAGGAAGATAATAGTTCAAAGGATCCTTCTTAGAAGCAATTCAACATTGAGGATTCAATGCCACATAGTTCACCCTTGGCGGTGTAGAGTCTACTTGAACACTTAGAACAAACCAAGGGGTATTCTGTAGTAAATTCGAATTAGGGTGGTGATTACGAGATGCAAGCTAATCAATAGTGACAATATTTCCATTATGAGGAAAACACATCACTCGAAAGAGTGAAGACACCACAACATTCTTAGCATAGACAAAATCACGCCCAAGTAGCATATTAAAGTCGAAAGGGTGATCAACCACCATCATATCGATAAAAACAATATTCCCACATAAATTAATAGGCAATTGAGAAAGAACACCCATAGATTCACTAGGTCTTCTATCATAGGCTAACAACTAACTATTAGTTGTCAAAACCTTTGGATAACCCAAAGCTTTCCAGGTCAAGGAGTATATAATACTTGCATAGGATCTTTCATCCACCATACATTGATAAAAATAGTCTTCCCACCTAAAGTAATAGGAAATTGAGGAAGAAGACCCATAGATTCACCAAGTCTTCTATCATAGGCAAACAACTGACTATCAGTTGTCAACAACTTTGGAGAACCAAAAGCTTTCCAAGTTGTTATCACTCAGATTTTCCTTGAAGTTATTAGAAGAAGGAAAGGGGTCCAAAGTAACCACAAACCAACTTTTATGTACATAATCTAGCCAATCTGTACTCAGAGAGGGCTATCTATTTAAGATTTAGCTTTTTTTTATGAGATATTAGGCTAGTTATGAAAGCTTGAGGGTTTTGATTGTGTTTGGTGGTGGAATTCAGGAGCAGATGGATAGAACAGAGTATCTCAGGCCACTGGGCTATGGAGTCAACTGAAGATGGCTTAACTGGATTAAGCTGATTCAACAAAGGAGGGCTTCACAAGGCAAGATAGCTAAACAAGGGACAAATGGTAACTTGAAAGGGTGAGATGGTCTCAAAAGGGAAGAAGGGCGGTGAAGAATCCTTCAGAAAATTTCAAGAGGAGGGAAAGTGGGTGATCATTAATAAAAAGAAATTAAGAATTTCTTATTAAATGACCACAATGATAAACTAAGAAGCAAGGAGCAGTTAAGAATTCCTTTCCTATGATAGCTTAGAAGAAAACATTAAGAATATAAACACTTTTAAAGACAGAATGCAGTAAAGCACTTTCTGAAATATACTTTTTCATTTATTATTCAGATATGAAACACATGTGAAATATTAAACCAGAAAACAATAACACATAAGATATAGAATACTTATTTGTCCAACGTTTGACACATGAATCCTGTAAAAAGTCCTTTGCTTTATTTCTTCATCCAGCCAGCCATACAAGAGTTGTTCAACAACACTTTATTCCAAAATAATAAGTCTACAGAAATGTCTAAGAATCCACACTAAGTACTTCGAATGGGGAAGTACTTATACAAAAATTTACAACAAAATATCTCATAACTGAGAGAGATATAATCTAGGAAGACTAACTATATGTTACATAAAAGTAGAGACAGATGGTCTCGAAGATAGAAGCTAAAAGTGAACTGATGGCTTGCTGTCCCTATTTTTGTGAATGAGCTGGAGGCAAGCCCTATGTTTGAGCATCTTGCTATCTTGCCCGTAATTCTGTTCTGGCTATTTGCTTTTCATCCTGTTACTGATACTCCTTGACCTATTCTAATATTCTTTACCTGTTTTATCCCTATTCACCTTCTTTTACCAAAATTGACTATGGTAAATACTTCAATTTTACTTTTTACCAAGGTAAATCATAAAATGTTTGTCATATCTGTCCACCAATCATCCCTTGGTATCCTGGTCCTTTGTAGCTTCCTAAAGATTTCATCAGCCTAAGTGTATTTTACAAAATTGGGCTAAACAGGAAACAAATGTTCAATTCATGTTCAACATAGAAGAGGTTCTCCAGACTATCATAGAGAACTCTGCCTGTAGGGAGTGCCTTGGGTGCAGATAAACTAGTGGATGAACTAGCTTGGTGATTTGCATACTGACCCAATTTTTCAATATAGTCCTCATGCCTCATCAATTTATTATTAATAACTAAAGGACTGGGAAGTCCTTTACTCTGTAAAATGCCAAACTTTTCCATAAATTCATTTATATCCTCTTGCATGTTCTGACATTTTCTTTCTAAGTTCTGCATTAGAGACCTTTTGGTTAAGAATTTTTTGATTTCTAGTATAGTTCCAGTCCTATCCTCAATATTCAGCTGTTCTAATTGATATTTATTTCTCCTATTCAAAAATCTTATTAGCCTGATAGCTTCCTCAGGCTTCCCTCCCAGCTCATCCTTAGTTTTCTGAATTTCTTAAAAAGCAACCTTCACCAGGTCAATCTGTTCAAAAATGATCTGTATTGATGACAAAACATCATTGATTGACTAAGTGATGTTGGTCCAAAAAATTTTCCTAATATCTGTTAGAGGTTTTTCAAAAGTGAGGTCCTTTTCTAATGTTTTTACTTGTTGAGCTAAGCCTTTATTTTTCCTCACTTCTTCAGCAAAATTGATCTTGGACACATCATATTTCTGCTCTAAGGTGACAAATTTTTCCTTTACCTTCTGTAATTCAGAGACTTGGAGTTTCATCTCTTCCATGGACTTGATTAATTCTTCGGTGCTCTGACCTGAAGTTCCCACCTGTGATGCACCTATAATTGCACCTGTGATTTCTTCTACTATGGCCAAAGGAACATTTGGTGCAAGGGTTGTGGCCAATGTTAAAGGAACTACCGTGGAGACTACTGGTACTGCATTTTGAGGCTCAGAGGTCGACTCATTCTGACTGATTTTTACTAATTTTTCTAATTCCTGCTCAGTCTCCTTCAATTGTTCATTTAGCTTGATGACTAGGTCCATAAGCTCTTCTTTGGCCTTCTTTTCAATAACTCCAGCAGTTTGTGGATTCCTTGATGGAGGCAACTTTAACTGCTTTCTCAAGGCAGCTATGTCTTCATCTTTCTTCTTTATCAAGGCCTCTACAACTTTTACATCTTTTGGGTTATGACCCAATCCAATAATCAACTCCTCCAGTGATTTAATTCTATTGTCCTTAGCCTGTAAGGAGGCTCTTTCTAACTGTAATTGAGCAGTAGTGTTGTTCAATGAATTCGATAATCTATGGGCCATAATGGCTTTACTTATCAAGGTGGAATACACCATCTTCCCTATCTGCTTATGTAATTCTATCTGATCTAGGGGGTGAATGTCCTTGGCCATGACCTCAAAATCAGTTTTGAGGTAATCTGCAAGTGACTGAGGTTGTTGTACTTTGGACTTCAAAAATCTCAATTGCATTTTTCCTTCCTTGATGTCATAAGCTGACATCAACCTAGTCTGATTGGTAGGAGCCATCTTCATATATTGATTGTAGACTTGGGCCCTTAATGGTTCATTTTTGGCCTTTATCTCTTTGAATTTTTCTTTGATGTCTAGGGACTTGTTAGATGAAGGCCTAAAGGATGAAACTTCAACGCTTTGCTGTCTCTCTAGCTCCTGTCTCTATGAACTAGAAGGTGTCCCACCAGCTGGGAATGTATGCTGACTATCTGCACCTTCTCTTCTCAAACTCCCTGTAGTTTCTTCAAAAAATTCTTCCTCTGAATGAGGATTTAGCCTGTGCCTCTTAGCACCAGGCTGGTCTGAGGGACCACTGGCAGGGGTAGCTACTTCCCTGTCTCTCTTTAAGCTCTTTTCCTCATTTAGAGGAGTCTGTAGAACAGTTGGATCTCCCATGTTAATATGAGTTGGATGGGACTGTGTTTAAGCCTGCTCTTGAGAGGTTTTAGGCTGCTTTGACATGCTTGATTGCCATGTTGCTGGAGTGCTAGTTTCTTGTTCTTTTCCTTGTGATGGTTCTGCAAGTGGTGCACTAGTCTCCTGTGAGTTCCTTTGAGAGGTATCAACTGTTGAGGTACTAGTCCCTGATGCTAGCTTGTGAGAAGTCTCAACTGGCACCTGTTCAAAAGAATCCAGGTCAAGTGTCCTTTCTAAGTCTTTCATTACATTTTCTACATTGACCTGATCACTATCAATCTCTACAAGAATTCCTTCTCTCCATTCATCCATATTGGCATATTGCTCAATCTTTGGAATTTTGTGATGAAAATATGGTGATAGTCTATTTTTCATTCTCCTATCACAAATGAAACTGTGTGGGTCATATTTCCAACTAAAACTTTTGTTTAATTTCATGTGGTCTTCTAGGATTTGTTCTGCTGCTTTTCATGCTTCTCTATTGTTGTAGAAAAATGGGCCTAAGTGATCCTTGATCCTCAACTGTGCTTTCTTCTTGGCCTTGGTAAAGTGGATCAGATCTGAGTATATCATTTGTCTATAATACTCCAATGCAAACAACCTCATTGGAACATATTTTGGTAGCTTGAATGGGGGAATCTCACAACCATATATCCTGATCTCTGTGTGATTTTGGTACAAGTACCAGTCACCTACCTTGTACTGTTTGGATAGCTGAAGGATCCTTTTGATTTCATCACTAATCCTAGGAGGAGGATTTCCTGTCAGCATGGTGGTTATTGGGTGGACAAATTGGTCAATGAACTCATTATATAAATAGGGACAAGCAAAAGAATGGTGGAAGATTGAAGTCCAAAAAATGACTGATCTTGGGTTACCCTTTGTATCAAGTTTATTGACAGAAAATGGGAACTTGTCAGACTGATAGTAGAGAATGAGGTGATATATGAATGTGGAATATTTGAAAACCTTTTCATTTTCCAGTCTCATGACCTGGTAATGGATTTTCTCAGCAATAAATGCATCATAATTGTCCTTGACAGTAGGGGGCTGACCAAGGATAAAGATGGACATCAACACTAGGGTCAATTCATCTACATATTCACTGGTATTGAATCCCATGAATGCAACTATCATATCAACTACAATTTTACCTGTATCTGTGAAAAAAGCTGACATATAAGGAGGGGGATCTTTGGGTTGATGGTTCTTATCCACAAAAATTTGACAAAGGCGACTGAGTTCAGACTGGGACAATTTGGATGATTTCTCAAGCAAATCTCCAAGGGAAATGGGGGTGAGGGCTTGACTAGGTTGAAATTGAAGCATCTCATTAATGGAGTTTGCAGTAATGGTGAAGAGGACTATTTGATTTGGGGACATTACTGCTCTGAGGTTGGGATCATAGTTGGCATGACACTGATGGATAATGTCAGGGAAAATGTGCACAGAGGGGAGAAAGTATATTGGGAGATTGGATTCCCACAGTCCTATGGTATCATTGCCATTCAAATGATTATCTCGACATTGACAAAAGACTTTCAGGTGGTCTTTATCAGTGCTTAGGTCTTTTATTTGAAAATCCTTATCTGCCAGGGGCAGATAGTCTAAATCACGGTGAGGGGTGGTAATGGGTGCAATATTTAGGGCCACGGGGGTTTCCATTCTGGTTCTTGTGGATTCAGAAAGGAAACTGGGATTTTTATGGGAAATTGGTGAAAACAAAGGGTCTGGGGAACTTGAATTTCAAGTGTGGTAACTGAATTATGGTTAAATTTTGGGTTCTTTTCAATTAATTGCAGAAAAAGCAAGTATTCAGAGGGTTTCTTGATGGGAATTGGTAAATACCTATTTTTAGGGATGGGCAACAGAATGCAGGTACACTGGGTGTGAATGGAGGACTCTGAGCAGCGTCGACTGCAAATTTTGAAGTTGGTTGGCGGCTGGGAACACGAGCTGGTTGACCTCATCGTTAAGTTTGCATGGACGTATGTGTTCACAGAATAGAACGACAAAATGATTTCTTTTGTTTTTTATACAAAGTCAAAAATTTGGCGGGTTTCGGGATTTGGATGGGTGGCATCAGTGGGCGAATGATCTGATGTTTTTCGTTTAGTGGGAGGTGGTAAGCGGTTTTCATCGCACCGCTAATGGAGGGGAGGCGGTATTTGGGGGGAGCCGCGCGATTCCATAGGATGAGCGACGCGTGGCAAGGGCACTATTTGCAAAACCCCTCGCGATCACGCGCTAACGTTCGGTCGCGGAGGGCTATGCGATATGCACGACAGTCGTCAGATCTGGGAAGCTTGATCGGATGACTATCGGGGAGGTCATGTGACGGGAGTTTAATGGAGGGCGGGCCCGACATGTTTAAATTTTTTTAATTGCATCGGGAGTGATGGGATTGGTGGAAAAAGATATTAATTAACCACGAGGGTTAATTAATACTTATTTAATGTGGCGGGGGTCGGTGTTCTTAATTAGTTACAGATTAACTAATTAATCCCAATTAAAAGTGCATTATGGTTATATTTTAACCGAGGGGCGGTATATATAAGAATTTGGGGTTTTTTTTTTACGTAGTTAGAATAATACAGGAGTGTGTAATTTTCATTGGGAATTACTTAATAATATAAATTAGTAGTTAATATGACATTGAATGGAAAAAGCACTAAGTCTAAAACATTTTCATGCATATATTTAAAACTTAGGCTAGGTGAAAAATGAGGGTTTTTATGGAAAATATGTTAATTTCCCTAAGTAAAGTAAAATTTTACTTAGGAAAAAACTTTATAAAGGGAATGAATGACTTATGAAGGGGTGTGATCATTGATGAATGGGCTTAAGTACTTAGGCATTATAAATTATTGGGCCGAGGGTCCGGTCCCTCCAAAAGTCAGAGAAATGCTCTGAGCCCCTCTAATTTGATAGATACCTTGGCACTTAGGGGAAATTAGTGAAAAATTAGGGGAGGGGAAGTGAAGTTAATTATTTTGACTTTGCTTGCTTGATGTGCCTTCCATGTGATACATGCCTTTGCCTTGTGATGAAAGTAAAAGATTTACACATTTAGACATATCATTCACCACATATTATTTATGCAACCATCATCTACTTACCCTACCTACTTAACCTAGCATTTTCACTTCTTTATTAGGGTGCACTTAGACTGGAAAACCCTTATCAAACTTTCTTTTCTTTTACATGGTAATGCCTATCTAAGTCTACACTTATTACATCCAAGGGCTCATATTAAACTGTTGAGCTCCTTTTTCCACTCTACCTATCTACTTATCTGCCAAGATTACACTGTTTGGTCATATCTTTATTCTCTATTTCTACGACATGAAATTGAAATATGAACCAGTCAAGCTTAAACTATTTGACTATTCATGAATTGTGGCATAGGTGACAAGCTGCACACAATTTTTATTATACAAAAGTAAAAAAGTAGTGGCATTTAGACTTGCACACTTTCCTGGTATTTTATTTTTGTTGGGGTTCATTTTCTTTCCTTTTTTTTTTACCTTTCTTTATTCTTTTTACCCTTTGATTTTTATTTTAGGGTATACCCTCTTTACGTTTTTAATTTTTATTTTATTTTTTACAAATATGGAAAACCTTTGCAACAAGTAAAGGTATGAACATATCACAAAACTCATCAAGTCAATCATGATATATGACACCTATTGGTATAGGGGCATAACAGTGGCTCCACTTGGGGATGCCTTTCCCTAGTGGAAAGTCAAGGACAGTAGATCAAAGGCCTTTGAATGACTTTTATTGTGCTTTGCAATCTTCTTTTGCTTGCTACTTTATTGTATGTATGACAGTGATACTTCTGAAGCTTAGGGACTTCTCTACGGGCTTCAACTCTAAAATGTTATTGTCCAATCAAAACTGTGACATTACAAAGGATACAATATGTACATGAAGAACATGGTAAGATTAGCAAGTAGGATCAAAGTAATGCTTTAACATCTGACCATTAACTGGTCCTTCTTCCGCTTCTGTACCATCTAACTCTTTAAGAAAATATGCATTGTTTCCCTTGAAAGCATAGATGATGTATGGTCCTTTCCATAGGAAGTCAAACTTCCCATGTTTCCCCTTATCCTCTCTTTTGGAATCCCATCTTAACATTTTGTCTCCAAGGTAGAAATCTTCTGCCTTGGTTCTTATGTAAAATATCTTCTTAAGCTTTTCCTACAACACTTGGGATCTTTGGTACACCTCCTCTCTGGTTTGCTGTAAATTGATGGTCTGGTTTATCCTTCTTTGAATATCATTAGGTTCCACTTGAGATTCTTGGAGTATTTTCATGACAGGAACTCCTAATGATGAAGGAAATATAGCCTCCATGCCATATACTAATTCATAAGGATTGGTTCCAATGGACTTTTTAGTTGTAATCCTGTCAGCCCATAATGCATTTATCAGTTTCTTGTTCCAAGTTTTCTTGTTTTCTTCTAACAGTTTTTTGATGATGTTAATGAGACTCTTGTTGGAAGTGTTAGCGCTTGAATTTGGCCTTAGGCTGAAAAGGGCAAAATCCAAGGCAACATCAAACCACTTAGCCTTGTAGCTAGCCCTACGGGGACAGGAGAGGGCTCTCTTCGGGTCTATCTCGGAAAAAGGTCTTCAAAGGGCTGAGATGACCAATAAAGAACACTGATTTTAGGCTAGTAAACTAATAGGGAAAGTTTGATTTTAAATTTTTAGGGTTTTGTTGGAAAACTGAGCACAACAATTTTGGGTGCGGGGATGAGACACAGTTTTTGCAGAGGTCTTTTTGGGGCAAGGTAGGAGATTGTCTTGATGCCTTTGAAATAAGTGAATGGATAGATATGACCGGTGAGGAGCTAAGGAGAGCAAGAAACTATCGAGAGTTCTCCTTAAACAGATGAAAACATAGATATTAATCAAACTTAAAGGCAGAGCATAGAAACCATGAATTCTACCTTAACACTTCATTTACTTAATTTGCAGAAGAGAAGAGTAGGAAAATGATACACATAACAAACTTACAAGTACATGAGAGAAACACACCATAAACACAAATCACCATAGGAATCCCAAATAGTGCTGCAAAACCCTGGTCTTTCATTTGCCAAAATTGCAGAGATACAAAGAGTAAAACAGTCTAAGCTTATCCCTCAAGAGTCCAACCTCTCCAACCATGAAAATGATTTAGAAAATACATAATATAGACCATGCCAACCCATTCCCTAGCCTCTAGGGGTCGAGCTCATCATCCTAGGATCTGTTTCAACCAATTCTAAACAAAGCATTACAATCTAGGCAGTCAAAACAACTTGCCTCTATAAGCTAGGAAACCAATTCATTCATTAAATGTTTGCCATTTTATGAATGAATCTTCTAGAATAGGTAAATAAGTGTCATGTAAACATGAAATTACATTACTTACATCAAGGAGGATGAAAAATCCCACCAAAAAGTCAAAACTGGTCAAATGCTGCGTTTTCCTGAGCTGAAGGTGAAAAATTGAGAAAATGTCCTGATGTGTAGCGCGCCATTTCTCAACGCGTAGCGCGCCTTTCAGCCCACTTTTTGGGCACTTCCTGGCATCCAAATGAGGCTTAGGTGGGCTTTTTGTAAAGGTCTGGATGTCTACTTTCCAACCCAAGTGGAATTTCTCAATTTTGTGCCCATTTGTCCTGTCAAAAATCAAATCTCCCAAGACTGGTCAAAATGTGCCAAATGAGGCTGCCTCAAGGCAGAGTGCTGTTGCAGTCAACTTTTGAATGCCTTCCTCAACTCCAAATTGAGCTCATGATAGCTCATTGGAAATATCTTTGTGTCTCATTATCATTTGACTCATCAAGAAATTCATTTGGCCAACCAAGATAGGAGAAAACTTGATTTTCCCAAGGTCACTTCAGAGGTGCCTTCAATTCTCCTGAGGCAACGATATTTTTGACATTTATCTAAAACCATGACACCTGTGTAAAAAGTGAGAGAGGTTTTTCTTATTTGGCATGTTTTGGATAGAAACCTCTCTCATTTTTCGAAAATTAATCTTTTATTGCTCTGAAACATCTTTTGAGTGAAACTTATCCCGATGTGTGAAACAAGGAATTTTGTGGAAATGAAGCGAAACGAAGGGGATGAGGGGCTTCTAAATTCTTGAGAAAATTTTTGGAAGTAGGGAGGGATGTTAAGAAGTAGGGGAAAGTTTAATCTCAGAGATTGAGAGAGGGGAATGGGTCCAAAAGGGCAAAACACAGGCCTAGCCTAGAAAATTGCCAAGTTGTAGCAAGAAACTAGGGTTTGTGCAAAAATGAGGAATTTGGGGGATCTCAATGATGGGAAGTGTTTGATAAGGTACATGAAATATAGGGGAAGGTGTATGAACATCTGGATACCAGTTTTTCTAATGATTTGACCATCCAAGAGAAATTGCCTTCAAAACCCTAGGAGAGGGAAATGAACCTTGCCTAGGCGCAACTGAAGCATGAAGAAGGTGTAAAATGACCCAATGGAACCTGACATGATAATGACAACGTCTTAAAACTGATGATACACTCAGCTGAATAGTGAAATAGACTGACATTTGGGAAATTTTGAAAGGAGTGAAAGCAAACCCTAGACCTAATGCCTAGTGACCAAATTTTGCTTGAAGACTCACTGAAATGACAAAATTTGGCCTTGACATTATGAGACCACTTTGTAAGAGCATATCTGATCACTGGAGGAAGGCTGGAAAGACTGAAACTAACATTGGCTCCAATGGGGATGGTAGCTCCTTGGAGGTGCCAAGAACGACAGATCTCTGGAAGAGCTAGACAGTGCCTTCATCCATTGGGCAATGGAGTCAAGAACTCAAGCTGAAATGCATGACTGAAAACTGATGAATTGACAACACAAATTGACTCTCACTCAACTAAAAACTGACTCAATACTTAAACACAACTGACAAA
The DNA here is from genome assembly GCA_031772625.1 of Pinus tabuliformis. Taxonomy (NCBI): domain Eukaryota; kingdom Viridiplantae; phylum Streptophyta; class Pinopsida; order Pinales; family Pinaceae; genus Pinus; species Pinus tabuliformis. Next base: position 70,892,461 of record CM062819.1, on the reverse strand, counting down.
CTGGAAATGATGCTCAAAGGGGAGCTTATTCATCACAACCTACTCTAACAATTTCATTCATCACTTATCAAGTGAAATGAAACAACCAATGCAACCAAGTAAGTATCCCATCTGCTGTTCGAATTCTCTGCAAGTGCTCACTTATGAACAACAAGAGAGAACTACTGAAAGGCAACTCCCATGACAACTTAGAAACAGATCCGTTGAATGATATGAATTCTCTATCCACCTCCAAAAACACTGCATAAGGATCTTGAAATTCAAGCACACTAGAACTTAGCTCATCCAATGGATTACTTCTCTTTTCCTCATACCATGAATGCAAACTTTGATCTGAGCCTTGTGACGAGACCTCTGCTGAAAATGAGAAAGAAACCGGCTGCCGGATCAAATTCATATCAGCACATGTTTCAAGCTCACATGTAGTCAATGGAGAAAGACTTTGACTGCAAACCTCATCCAAAACATCAGCTATTGGATCATGAAAAACTTGAAAAGACTGTTGTAATGTATCCATTGAAAATGTATGACATCCTTCTAGCTGTTCATCTTTTTCTTGAGAGATTTTACGAAGATTCTGCCTTATAAACTGAAATGCTTCGAAACAAAAGGGTATAGAATCTTCCTGCATCATCAAATCATGTATTTCATCTTCCACAGCTTCATCTGTAATCTGCCCTTCAATTTCATTTGGTGGCTGCAAATCTGATGCTACAGGCTGCTCAAGAATTTTGTTATCTGTCTCATCCTCAACATTAACACTGAGAGATTGCTGATTTGTTATAGGCTGTTCATTTGAAGATTTACTATGAAATCTACCCTTCAAAAACTGAAATGATTCAAAACAGAATGGTACGAAGTCACCTTGAATCATTAAATCATGTGTGTCCACTTCCAAGTCTTCAGCTGCAACTTGACAATCAATGGCTTTCAGGGGTTGTAAATCTGAATATGAGAAGTCTTGAACAAAATTTTCATTGCTCTCAAGATGATTCAAATCAAGACTTGTTGACATTTGATTTCTGATTGCATGGTAGTTATCTCTGATGAACTGAAACGAATCAAAACAAAAAGGCAAAGATCCTTCACTTACTTCAAATTTTGCTGCACTTTCCTCATCAATGTCATAGCTGATATGTGATGGCTGAACATTGTATTCAAGCTGCTGAAAATGAACTTCTTCCTCCCACAAACTAGCTGCTTGTTTGATTGCAAGATTAGCTTCTGTTTGGAGAACATAATCATCATCATACTGATCAAACTGAGGCAAATCATCGGTATAAAACATATCATCAAGCATGCAGGTCATATCAACAGTTCTTTCTTCGCCAAGGTGATCTACAAAACAATCATTATCAGATCTATGACAACTAGGATAAGAAACAAAATGTTTTGGATCAGCAACTTGTTCTTCTTCAATCAACAAGCCATGAGCTTGAACATCATAATCATTCCTTGCGTTGATCTTGTCCATCATCTTTTCCACTGCACTTACCAAAATGTCAAGCTTCACCTCTAGAGATGTTGATTCGGCCGGATCTATGTTTTTCATCTCTTCTTCTTTCAACCTTGCCCGTCGGATCAGCAGATGCGCCTCTACATTTACTGCACTGTTTTGCATCTCGTGAAGTGTTGCAATATCCCTTTCTCTCAGCTGAAACTCCATCTCCGGATCAAAGGCACCCGGATAGTGCAAGAGAGCCGATCTAGGAGTAGGCCTTATATCAACTGGCATCGAATAATAAACTTGGTTAAATCTGGCTGAAAATTGTTGTACTGTCTCCCCTGGCAATCTTTTCAGCTGGTTATACTCTTCTACAATCAAGAAAAGGTTCTGCCCGATCATCCACCTGTCGAGAAAAACTTTGACAAACTGCTGGAAATCTGAGATGCTCGCATCAGGCAGGGCTTTGAACCAACTCTTCACTTTAGCTTGCAAAGAAAGAGCAAAAAGCCTAATACTAACATCCTCTTCATCAACTTCAAAAAGGTCAAGAAAAGACTCAAAATTCTGCACATGTTGCTCAGCGTTGACATTCTTACATTCACCGTCAAACCTCGGCAAGTATAGATCATAGTTTTTGGGGAAAGCATGGAGAACAGAAGGTAAAACAAGAGGTTTATACCGATCTGGAATTTTACAAGGTGTAGGGGTATGTACAGCAGGTATAGAATCAGTCTTGGTCTCTTGAGATTCATCAATCTGAAGATGGTCATCACAAAATTTAGAAGAAAGGTCTTGATCAAGCTCAAAGGCATGCAAATCTTTGGTATTCACGATCTTCAAAGGGAAAGAATCAACTGCAGGCCGAGGATCTCTTCTCAAATACAATATACTTTGCAAAGCCTTCTTGACATTCTTGGGAAAAGAGAAGAAATAATTTATGACAAAGAACAAAATGTCTTGGATGAAATTCCAACTTGAATACCTGATATGTCCATGTTGTCCTTTCATGTTTCTGCTGGTCAGGATCATCCTCCAATGGAGTCTTTGGATCTGATCTCAAAACTAATTTAGAGTCGCCAGGTGAATGATTTCAGCCTTGCCAGTGTCTGATCGTTGTCCACCATCAACAATCAGATCTGAACTTGATACATGTACTGGGGAAATTAACAAGTTAGATGTCACGATTACAAGCTAGACCCTAGATTGATTGAAGCAGCGTTTATCTACTTCCGCTAATGCAAAGCAAAAGCGTTTCGAAGGCTACCTGGCATAACTTCAAGCTCCGTCTGTAGCTTATAAAACAAATGGCATCAACCAGCAAACCATTTGTTCTTCCCCAGTATGGTCGCCAATATGTTAGCACTTGAATTTGGCCTCAGGCTGAAAAAGACAAAATCCAAGGCAACATCAAACCACTTAGCCTCGTAGCTAGCCCTACGGGGACAGGAGAGGGCTATCTCCGGGTCTATCTCGGCAAAAGGTCTTCAAAGGGATGAGATGAACAATAAAGAACACTGATTTTAGGCTAGTAAACTGATAGGGAAAGTTTGATTTTAAATTTTTAGCGTTTTGTTGGAAAACTGAGCACAGCAATTTTGGATGCGGGGATGAGACACAGTTTTTGCAGAGGTCTTTTTGGGGCAAGGTAGGAGATTGTCTTGATGCCTTTGAAATAAGTGAATGGATAGATATGACCGGTGAGGAGCTAAGGAGAGCAAGAAACTATCGAGAGTTCTCCTTAAACAGATGAAAACATAGATATTAAGCAAACTTAAAGGCAGAGCATAGAAACCATGAATTCTACCTTAACACTTCATTTACTTAATTTGCAGAAGAGAAGAGTAGGAAAATGATACACATAACAAACTTAAAAGTACATGAGAGAAACACACCATCAACACAAATCACCACAGGAATCCCAAATAGTGCTGCAAAACCCTGGTCTTTCCTTTGCCAAAATTGCAGAGATACAAAGAGTAAAACAGTCTAAGCTTATCCCTCAAGAGTCCAACCTCTCCAACCATGAAAATGATTTAGAAAATACATAATATAGACCATGCCAACCCATTCCCTAGCCTCTATGGGTCGAGCTCATCTTCCTAGGAGCTGTTTCAACCAATTCTAAACAAAGCACTACAATCTAGGCAGTCAAAACAACTTGCCTCTATAAGCTAGGAAACCAATTCATTCATTAAATGTTTGCCATTTTATGAATGAATCTTCTAGAATAGGTAAATAAGTGTCATGTCAACATGAAATTACATCACTTACATCAAGGAGGATGAAAAATCCCACCAAAAAGTCAAAACTGGTCAAATGCTGCGTTTTCCTCAGCTGAAGGTGAAAAATTGAGAAAATGTCCTGATGCGTAGCGTGCCATTTCTCAACGCATAGCGCGCATTTCAGCCCACTTTTGGGGCACTTCAAGGCATCCAAATGAGGCTCCGGTGGGCTTGTTGGAAAGGTCTGGATGTCTACTTTCCAACCCAAGTGGAATTTCTCAATTTGGTGCCCATTTGCCCTGTCAAAAATCAAATCTCCCAAGACTAGTCAAAATGTGCCAAATGAGGCTGCCTCAAGGCAGAGTGCTGTTGCAGTCAACTTTTGAATGCCTTCCTCAACTCCAAATTGAGCTCATGATAGCTCATTCGAAATATATTTGTGTTTAGTTATCATTTGACTCATCAAGAAAGTCATTTTGCCAACCAAGCTAGGAGAAAACTTGATTTTCCCAAGGTCACTTCATAGGTGCCTTCAATTCTCCTGAGGCAACCATATTTTTGACATTTCTCTAAAACCATGACACCTGTGTAAAACGTGAGGGATTTTTTTCTTCTTTGGCATGTTTTGGACAAAAACCTCTCTCAGTTTTCCAAAATTCATCTTTGATTTCTCTGAAACATCTTTTGAGTGAAACTTATCCCGATGTGTGAAACAAGGAAGTTTGTGGAAATGAAGCGAAACGAAGGGGATGAGGGGCTTCTAAATTCTTGAGAAACTTTTTGGAAGTAGGGAGGTATGTTAGGAAGTAGGGGAAAGTGGAATCTCAGAGATTGAGTGAGGGGAAGGGGTCCAAAAGGGCAAAACACAGGCCTAGCCTAGAAAATTGCCAAGTTGTAGCAAGAAACTAGGGTTTGTGCAAAAATGAGGAATTTGGGGGATCTCAGTGATGGGAAGTGTTTGATAAGGTACATGAAAGATAGGGGAAGGTGTATGAACATCTGGATACCAGTTTTTCTAATGATTTGACCATCCAAGAGAAATTGCCTTCAAAACCCTAGGAGAGGGAAATGAACCTTGCCTAGGCGTAACTGAAGCATGAACAAGGTGTAAAATGACCCAATGGAACCTGACATGATAATGACAACGTCTTAAAACTGATGATACACTCAGCTGAATAGTGAAATAGACTGACATTTGGGCAATTTTGAAAGGAGTGAAAGCAAACCCTAGACCTAATGCCTAGTGACCAAATTTTTCTTGAAGACTCACTGAAATGACAAAATTTGACCTTGACATTCTGAGACCACTTTGTAAGAGCATATTTTATCACTGGAGGAAGGTTGGAAAGACTGAAACTAATAGGAAGATTCAACCAGTCCATTCCCTTGTGCGTAGTAGGCTATGGAATGGCCCAGTGTAATGTGATACTTGTTACAGAAACTGATCATTTTCTTTGATTTGAAAGCTGCAACATTATCAGTAATGATTTTAGTGGGGCAACCAAACCTTGACAATATATTGGTCTTTAGGAAACCTATGATCATTGTGTCATTGGCCTATCTGGAAGGAATGGCCTCTGTCCATTTAGTGAAATAGTCAGTGGTAGTGAGTATCCATTTGTGTTTACCTGAAGAGGGGGGGTGTATTTCTCTAATGAAGTTTAGACCCCATTGTTGGAAAGGCTTCTCGGTGGAAATGGGTTTTAAGGGTAAAGGTAACAACTTTCTCTTGCCTTCAAAAATTTGACATTTATGGCAAGAAGTTACAAATTTCTTCACATCTGCAAACAAGGTTGGCCAATAGAATCCAACCCTTAGGATTTTATCTGCAGTTGACTTCCAATAGAGGTGTCCACCACAGTCTCCTGCATGAAATTCTTGGAGAGCCTTGTCAGCTTCATCTTTTAATAAACAATTCAATAAAATTCCTTCATGATTTTTCCAAAAAAGAGTATTATCTAAGATACAAAACTTTGAAGCTTTCATTTTTAAAAACCTATTCTTGGTTCTGGATAACCCTGGAGGAGCCTGCAGGTTTTGTAAAACATAAATTACATCAGCATACCAAGGTGAGTCTGAAAAGGCCTGGCTAATTTGTGGAGTCGCCATCTCCTGCTTGTTATCCAGTTCATTTATGTCTAGGGCTTGATAATTCATTTCTTCCATGAGTTTAGCCAATCCCTATCCCTTTATTAGTTTTGTAGGTTTTATCTCTATATCATACTCTAATATGACAGCAATCCATTTACCTCTTTTGCCCAATTCAATCCTGAGTTAGGATGTCTTTGACAACTGCAATAGGTACATAAGCTATCACATGAGAGTATAATATGTAGACTCTAAAGTCTTTAATGGCTTTTACAAGTGCAAAAGCTTGCTTCTCCATGATTTTGTACTTTAATGATGCATCTCTGAGTGCTTTACTAAAAAAGGCTATAGGTTTTTCACATCCCTGATCATCCTTTTGTAATAAAACAACTGCTATAGTGTGTTCTGATGCAAAAGAAAAAATTATGAAGTCTCTATCAAATTGAGGACTTGTGAGGACCGGTGTTCTAGTTAAGGCCATTTTAATTTCTTCAAATGATTGCTTGGCCTCTACTGTCCATTTGATACTTGAATCATTTTTTAGCATGTTATTTAGTAATCTAATGAGTTCTGCTAAGTTAGATATGAATCTTCTCAAAAAAATTATCTTCCCTAAGAAAGCTTGAAGTTCTTTGATACTTCTTGGATGAGGTATTTGTAGAATAGCTTCGATTCTGGAAGGGTCAATTCGAATGCCATCCTTGGATATGATATGACCTAAAAGTTTACCCTCCTCTAGACCAAACAAGGACTTCTTTGGATTCAAAGAAATACCATATTTTCTGCATTTTAAAAAGACTTGTCTGAGATGGTCCAAGTGTTGTTGATCTGATTTAGAAAAAACAGTTAGATCATCTAGATATATAACAAGAAAATCATGAATTTCTTTGGAAAAGGCAATGTCCATGGCCCTTTGGAAGGTAGCTCCTATATTTTTTAGTCCAAATGGAATCTTGATGTACATAAAAGTGCCCCATGGTGTTGTAAATGAAGTTTTCTCTTGGTTATCAAGATGAACCAGGATTTGATTATATCCTGAAAATCCATCTAAAAGTGAAATTCTAGAAGAACCCACTACCCTTTGCAAAATATGATCCATTTTGGGTAAAGGATAGTTATCTTTAAGAGAGACCTTATTCACATTCCTCAGATCAACACATAACCTTATTTCCCCAATTTTCTTCCTAGTAGGTACCAAGTTAGACACCCACTTTGAAAATCTAATAGGGGCAATAATCCCTACTTCATACATACGTTTAATTTCTTTTTCAATTAATGGTAATAACACAGGGTTGATTCTTCTGAGTTTTTGCTTAAAGGGCTTTTGATTTTCTTTCAGAGGTATAGTATGTTGGATAATGGAGGTGTCATAGGATTTCAAATCTTCATAACTCCAGGCAAATACATCCTGGAATTATCTCATGAGTTCAACATACTTTAACTTCTGGTCAGGAGGTAAAGATTTGTCATTCTTTCAGAGGTATAGTATGCTGGATAATGGAGGTGTCATAGGATTTCAAATCTTCATAACTCCAGGCAAAGACATCCTGGAATTCTCTCATGAGTTCAACATACTTTAACTTCTGGTCAGGAGGTAAAGATTTTGACAATTTTATCATTTTTGGATTATCCTGAGTTCCTAAGTTGTACTCTTCAATATTTTCTTTTAATGGTTCCATTTTAGGTTTCTTGGGAATGTCATTGGAATCAAACAGATCTTCTAGAGGAGTTAATCCTTTGGGTAGGTGATTGTCCTTTAGGTTGATAACCTCTGTTTCCTCATCAATTATTTCATCTAGGTCCATTTGTTTCAGGTCTTGAACTTCTTTTTGTGTGAATTTTGTGGGATGAAGCATATTAATTGAACTTTCCTCTAAAATGTTTGTTTCTACCTCATCTGTCTGATTAGAATTAATAACTATATCTACATCTATGTAACTGTTAGAAAACTCTTCATCTAAAGTTAAAAAGTTATTGATCTGCTCATCACTATCAAAAACCTGCCAGTTCTTCAGATTATCAGGTATGGCTGGTCTATGCCTAATTTCAACAGTAAACTGATGATTAGGTTCGAAAGGTAATTTGCAGGTGCTAGCAAACATGGCCAGGTTGTGGGCTTGCAAGTTGTGTTTTCTAGGGATTGTAGCAAGCTGAGTTTCCAGAAAAGTGTTGAGAATTTCTATGACTGTTCCTCTGTAATATCCTAATCTAGGATCCCTAGTTAGATATTTTCCTTTAATCTGTTTGATTATTAATTCTGAATCTCCTATGACAAATACTCTGATTGCTCCTAATCTTTTAACAAGTTTAAGACCCAGCAAGAGAGCCTCATATTCTGCCATATTATTGGTGCACTTAAAATTTAATCTGTAGGCATGGCCTTCAGTGTGATCGTTTTCTAAATTGTACACCCAAACTCCTGCTCCTGCCCCTAGTTTATTGACTAAGCCATCAAATTCTAAATGCCAAAGAATTTCATGCTTATAGTTGGTGTTAGGGGTGGTAGGAATTTGTTTAACAGTGGATCTGGTTTTTCATTCTCATCTAATTTTTCTTTGTTATTGTTAGGTTCCTATACCAATAGGTGTCATATTTCATGATTGACCGTGGAAATGCCAAATATGATCATCCTTTCCATGCTGCAATGATTCCATATTTTCAAAAAAAACCAAAAAATTTAAAAAAAGTAAAGAGAGTATGCCCTAAAAGAAAAATCAAAGGGCAAAAAGAATGAATTGGTCAAAAAACAAAGAAAATGAACCCCAAAGAAAAGACCAGGAAAGTGGGCTAGTCAAAATGCCACTACTATCCTATTTTTTGCAAAGAAGTTTAAATATGCAATCAGTGACTTCTGTCACACTTGATGGATGGCCAAACAACTCAATCTTGGCTAGTCCATGTTTAAATTTCTTGTTTTAGCATTAGACAATAAGGTTTGTTCAAACAGTTTAAGCTTGGCAGATTAGTAGTTAGGTAGAGAACCAAGGGTGCTCAACAGCTAAATTTGAGCCCCTGGAAGAAATAAGGGCAGACTTAGATAGGAGGACAGCTAAAAGAAAACAAGAGAGAAAGGGTTGGCTAGTTCAAATGCACCCAATCAAGGGAAAAGAAGAAAAAATGTTAGGTGTGTTAGGTTGGGTAGGCAGTTGGATGTTGCAGAAGCAAGTTCATGAACAGTTTTGTCTTTTTTATGATCTATCTCATGGCTATCACAGGTACCATGGCAAAGTGGTTGCAAAACATTTGGAGCATGACTAATTTCCCTTCTCATTTCCCCAAAAATCATTTACTAACATCCCCTCAAGGACATTGGGATCTGCTCAGTGTTCCTAGTTCCCCTCATTTTATGAGGAATACTAAGTGAGACTTTGTGTTTACTTGGGCAAGGGAAGCCACATTTCTTGTGTAAAATAAAAATCCTTTCATTTCCCTTCCATTTCCCTAAAAACCTAAGTTTTTACCTTATAAACTTAGCGTTCTCCATTCATAAAACCATATTAACACATTAACTTTATTGTATAGCTCCTATATAATCTTTCCCCGCCCCTATTTTATAAAAATATACATAAAAACCCCCAAATATTTAAATATTCCCCGCCCCGGCAATTATAGCCATAAACCATAGTATTTCGGGAATTATAGGTTCACTTGGAACCTTATAATAACCCCTCCGCATACACAAACCATGGAATTTATTTAACACCTGGTTAAATAAATAGCCGCGCCTGCAAAACCCCGATAAACCAAAGTTTAATACCCCGCAGAAACATTATAAAACGTTAAAAATTAACGCGGGTCCCATACTCCAGCCCTTCGCCATGTTTCATTTTCCGCCTGCCGTTGGATCATACCACGTAGATCCAACGACTCGTATGCATATCGCAACCCCCCCGATGACCGAAAGTTAGGCTCCGAGAGATCGGCGGTTTTGCTGCCGTACAAAGTCCACGCGTCGCCTCCACGGTTTATCGCGTCCGCTCCACCCAAAACCGCCACTGTTCAATAAGCGGTGCGATAAAACCATAAATCGCCCTCCTTTCCTGCCGCTGACGTCAGCACCCACGTCAGCTGCCACCTCACCACTGTATCATCCGTCGTGTCTGCCATGTCAGCGCCAAGTCAGCTTCCGTACCCTCACTACCCGACAAAGATGCCGTCATGTTGACGTCACCCGACAAAAGCGTGCCAAAAACCCACCAATATCAAATTTTTGTTAAAAAGCCGTTAAAAGGTCGTTTTTCGTCCATTTCTCTTTGTTTCTTCTGCACGGCTTCTGCATGGTTTTTACATTCAAAATGCCATTTCCACTGCACAGTCCATCATCCAGTGAAATTCACTTCATAGCTCGGCCCCTCAGCTCAGTCTGCAATCCACATTTTGCACAGAGCGCCCATTTGAAGCAGGTATTTACTCAATTGCTCCCGAACCCTGTGTATTTCCAGTTTTTCTCTGTGTTTAAATCCATGACACCAAAAATTGCACAAATCCAGTCTACAGCTCTTGAGAAATATACCGCCACCATCCTTGTTTTTAACATTATTTCCACAAAGCAACCTGTTTTATCCATTTTTTGCAGCAAACCAGACTTCCACAACTAAAAACACAGTACCGCTTTCAAACCTGTGAGCTATAACCTTTGTTTTTATCCATTTTACCAAAAGAATTCCTCAAAATCCATCTCCCTCTACAATTTCGCCCATTTAGCTAAAATTCAAGCCTGTTTCGGTCTACAACTTCCGCAGAAAAGCCCACAAACTGTCATTTTACTATGTTGTTGCTGCAAAAGCCCTAACTGCAAGTTGAAACATAATAAAATAATTTGAAAAATGGAGGCTCTAGTGGCCCTGAATGTTGCCCCCTTGAAAGCACCACATAAAGAATTGGAATGGATGCCCCTTGCTGACAAGGATTTCCAAATTAAGGATATGATGGGTGACAAGCCTCACCTTCAAGCTTTTTGTGAAATTAGGAATAGCTACAGAAGCAATACCGATGTCTTTGGAATTTGGGAGTCCAACATGCCCATCTACTACCTCCCTTCAGTAAATGTGCTTCCTGATCTCATCCATTTGTGCTGTGCAAATTATGACCCCACACAAAGAGCAGTTATGGCTCCATCTGGGACTGTCCTCTTCTATATTACCCCTCAATCCATAAATGAGATGCTACATTTTAAGCCAACTCAACCTCTGGCCCCTCTCACCATGGAATTCTTGCTTGACCAAGGTGCCAAACTGCCCAGTTCAGAGATAACCAGAATAGATCAATTATTCATGAGACCAGAAAGCCAGCCCAGGCAGCCCCCCCCCTTTTAATTAGGTCTGGTTCAATGAAGCTGGTATATTCATTACTGATATGATTTCCTATATCTTGGGCTTCAAAACCAGTGAGTATATTGATGAAACTATCTTAGTGTTGATGTCCATATTTACTCCCGGATAGCCCCCTGCTGTCCAATATGATTATGCCACCTTCATAGCTAATAAGATCCATGAGCAATTCATGAGCCTGGACAGAGAAAGAGTATTCAAATACACATCATATATATACCATTTGCTGCTGTACAATCAACCTGATAGTTTTCAAATTCCTCTTAGAAAGTTGGACCTCAAAGGAGAAAGGAGGTCTATCATATTCTAGACCTCAGTATTCCATGAAGTCCATAACTCTCCTTATACATATTGTGAGTTAATTGACCTATTCATATATCCAGCCACTTCTTTATTGGTTACAACTCCTCCTGCCAGGCTTTCTACTGAAATGCAGAAAATTTTGCATCTCTCAAAAGACTACAGTATTGGTGACTGGTACTTTTACCAGAATCACACAGTGATCAGAATTTATGGTTGTGAATTATCCCCCTACAAGCTGCCAAAGTATGTCCCTATGAGACTATTTGCCCTGGAATACTTTAGGAAATTTATTAGTTCAGATTTGACTCATTTCTATGGTGCTACGAAAAAGGCACAACTCAAGATAAGAAATCAATGGGGCCCTTTTATCTTCAACAAAAGGGAAGCCTGGGAAGAGGCAGATAAGATTTTAAGGAATCAACTTATGCTAAAACAAAGCTTTTATTGGGCACCATATGACCCTGAACATTTCATAAGTTATAGAAAATTCAAAAACAAGCTCACAGGATATGTTCACCACAAAATCCCTGAAATTCAACAATATGCTAACCAACAAGAATGGGTAGAAGGCACATTAGTAGAAGAGATTACTGAGGAAGAGAAATTGGAAAAAGCAATGAAAGAGCTTGAAAAAACACTTGACCTGGACTCTTTTGGACAGGTCCCTTTCAAATTGCCTCAACACATTGGAGCGGGCACATCATCTGCTACAACTTCACAACAACCTGCCCAAGAAAGTACTCCACCTGCAGCGACATCCAAAGGCAAAGAAGTGTTGCATTCAGAGCAGCAAGATATAATGGCAGACCAGCCAGATACATCAAAGGAACAAAGCCAAGGGCAAGGTCCTTCAACACAAACAAAGGTACCTAAAATCCCTATATTACAAACTCCTCTTAATGAGGAAAGAGGCAAGAAAAGAGATAGGCAAGAAGACACACCTGCAAGTGGACCAGCAGAACAGCAAGGGGAAAAGAGGCAAAGGTTAAATCCTTACTCTGAAGAGGAACTCTTGGAAGAGACAACAGGCGACCTGAGAGGTGAGGGAAGAACTGAACAACAGACTCCTCCAATTTTGGAAACATCAACTAGCTCATATCAGCAAGAGCTAGAGAGGCAACATGGTGTGGAGGTTACATCCACCAGGCCACAAAGCAAACAACAAAGCAAGCAAGGCTCGGATATCAAGAAATCATTTACTGAAATAAAGGCTAGAAATGAGCCAATAAGGATCCAACTTTATAATCAATTGCTGAGAATGGCCCCCACAAATCAACAAAGGTTAATGGCAGCGTACGATAGACAAGAAGGAAAAATGACCCTTAGTCACTTCAAGCCCACAATGCAGCAGCCACAATCAGTTGTTGATTATATCAGGACCAATCTGGAAGTTTTCTCTAAAGAAATCTACCCAATGGACCAGATTGAATTACATAAACAAACGGGAGAAATGGTGTACTCCACCTTGGCAGACAAAGCATTATTAGCTCACAAATTGCAAAATTCATTACATAATACTTCTGCCCAATTGAAATTGGAAAAGGCTTCTTCTTTGGCTAAGGATAACAGAATTAAATCCTTAGAAGAAATTATCATATAGCTGGGACATGATCCCAAGGATCCCAAAGGCATCCAAGCATTAATAAGAAAGAAGGAGGAAGACATTTCAGCCTTCAAAAAGCAATTAAAGTTGTCGATTACATGCATCCACAAACCACAGAAGTTGCACAACAGAAAGTAGAAGAGGACATGATGGGTTTACTGATGAGGATGAATGAGAGATTAGCAGAAACAGAACAAGCATTGGAGAAAGCAATGAAAGAGAAGCAGGGAGTGTCGACCTCCCAGCCACCAGAAACAGCTCCTCCTACAACCACAACAGCTGTACCTCCTACTGTCCCAGCAACAGGTACATCAGTCACAGATACTTCAGCAGCAACAACAACAGTACCAGATACCAGCATGAGCATGGAAAAGATGATGAAGGAAATAAAAGAATTAGAACTCCAAATGGCAGAACTGAAGGAAGCCAAAGAAAAACTAGCCAAGTTAGAGGTAAGCTATGATAAATCTAAAATAACTGTGGCTGAAAAAACAAGAGAGGTAAAGGCCTTGGAAAATAAGGTAAAATCCTTGGAGAAAGATCTTACTCTTCATAAACCTCTATCAGAAATCAAAACAATTTTGTGGACTAAAATTGGCCAGTCCATCACTGATCAATGGAGATCAATACAGACTATCCATGAGCAAATTGAATTGATAGAAATGGCCCAAGTAGAGATTCAAAAGGCCAAAGCATTATTGGGAAACATGCCCGAACATGCCAATAGACTAATTCATTTTTTGAATACTCATACCAAAGAACAACTAGCAGCTCTAGATATCAGGGATAGAATAGGTACCATTTTAGCAGTTAAAAAGGTGCTAACTATGAGGAATTTTATACAAAATCTGGAGAGAAAGTGTCAAGAAATGTAGATAGAAATAACTTCTTTTACAGAAAAGTTTACAGTCTTGCAGCAAAAGGGTCTACCCATTTTGTTAACCAGCAGTCAGAGACTGTTGACACATGAACAATATGCTCACAGGGTGAATACATATGTTACCAATCAGATCACAGCATCATCAAGCACTTCAGAAGACACAGTACCTCCCTCTGGACAGAGCTTATACGACAAGTTGGAAAATCTATTCTATATTGAGCATGAAATAACACATCTTTTTGAAATCCAACCCAATTTCTACAGGTATATCGAAGCTGATGAAATATTGATAAAACTACAAAGACACTAGTTGCCAACAGACCAATGGTGGCAGAGCATGTTAGAGGTTTTACCAATGTAGTTTTAATTCTCTTTTGATCATCTGCATTTAATCAAATTCAATGCACGTGCCACATATCATAAAAATGAAAACAACAGAGGAAGGAAGTCACACCAAAACGCATTAAAGCGGAATCAGGCACAGATGAAAGGGCTGAGACAGCAACGCAGGAACGCAAAATAAAGAGACAACTACCAGCCGACTTGTTGAGTTAAAAAGTCAAATATATCTGACCACCTAAGGCAGCCAGTACGGCGGAAATTACTCCTACATTCATTGCCCCCTGTTTTCAATGTCATTTACTTCCTTTGTAGAAGTAGATGGATAAAGTTATTGCTTGATATTTTCTCTATGAGATATTTTGTAACTCTTTTTGTATAAATACCTCCCCTAGAGATGTATTGTTGGTTGGTGAATATCATTCTGGACCTGCACTGTAAATTTGAGAACTCTTCTTAATAAAGATTGCTGGAATGCTTTGCTGATGAACTCTCTGGTTATGGAATTGATGGTAGAAGCCCATGTTGCAGAATTCTTGGATTATCTCATGGATCAATAAGTCTTTTAACTCTTGTTTTACTATTTCTGAGTTTTATATATCATCTAAGTATCACGTTCTAAATTGCAGGAAAAAAGAATAGCCCAGAATTTACTTTGTTGTACTCTGTGTTCAATTCCTATCATTTTTATGTTTTCTTCAGGACTAGCATAGGCAGGAATTCTTGACTGCTCCTGTCTCCCTGGTTCTTACACTCTGAATATAATTAAGGAATTCTTAACTGCTCCTTGGTAATATTTATCCATTTTCCCTCTGTTAGCATAATGAAAGATCCTTAATTGCCTTTCATTCCCTGACTCCATTTCATCCTATTCTAGCTTGAAGATTGTTCCGTGGTTAGTTATATTGCTCTGTAGTTCCTCCTTTTGCCAAAGAAACCATACCCAGAAGTTTATTTTCATTGACTCCATCAACCCAATGGTCTGAACTTCTCATACTTTGCAGCCCTGTTCTATTGAATGTCACCATCCAAAATCAAACAAATAAACACTTGTGCTTCATAACT
This sequence comes from Pinus tabuliformis, assembly GCA_031772625.1. Lineage (NCBI taxonomy): Eukaryota > Viridiplantae > Streptophyta > Pinopsida > Pinales > Pinaceae > Pinus > Pinus tabuliformis. The sequence goes on along the minus strand of CM062819.1, from coordinate 70,877,184 downwards.
AGCCTAACATATAGCTAAACAAAGCTAAATCATAAAGAGAGAGCCCTCTTTGGCTACAGATTGGCTAGAATCTACATCTAAAAGATTGGTTAGTGGTTACCTCGACCATATTCCCTTTTCTCATTGCTTTTGGGGAACAACCTGAGTGATAACATCATTGGCGACTCCACTGGGGAACTGAATGACTGTGTTTGTTACTGCTGTCTATTTTCTAAAGCTACAGATGGAGCCTGAAGTTAGCCAGGTAGCCTTTGAAACTGTCTTTGCTGTGAAATTACAGGAGTAAATAAAAGCTGCTTCAGTCTATCTCCAGTCTAGTTTTAGGCTTTAAACAGTTGTCTCAAGAATTTGATCAGTTTCCTTTTGTTTCAAAAGATCTTCAGGAAAATTCAAGGCTCTTACAATTTATAATTTCCTAGAAAGATATTGTTCAAAGCAGTGTTCTTCAAATACTTCCAGAAAATACCAAAAACAAAGTTAGAAGCTAGCTCCAAAGAAGAAAACTTGTTACATAAGATTAAATCCAGATCCAAATCCTCCAACTATTTTTGGAAACCCTAACTTGATCTCTAAAAATCTTATAAGACAAGAAAGTCTAGAAAAATCTATCGATTTAAACAGTGATACACCTCACCAAAAACCCATCCAATCTGAGCTTACTTCCGGAAAAGCAGCAGTCCTTTCTACTATTGATGCAGCTTCTTCTAGTTCACCATCATCACTTCAAAGCACCTTTTCCACTCCTCCATCCACTCCACTTATCTCAGTTGTTATCCCTGTGCTTCCAGCCGTCCCATTTATACCTATAAATATGGCAAACCGATATTCTCCTTTGCAATTGCCTACAAATCTAGGGGCCATGCCTCAAGATTATCAAAGCAAAATCACCTATTTTGATGGTACTGGCTCCTACACAGCACAACAACATACTAAGAAAATGATGGATTATTTTGAGAACTATGAAATTGATGATAATGATGTCAAGATGAAATTTTTTGTCCAAAGCTTAACCGGTGATGTAAGGACCTGGTTTATGGCACTTGCTATAAATACAATTGCTGATCCAGATGCCTTGTTTCAAACCTTTTTGAACAGATGGGAAAAGAAGAAGGACCCATTACATATCCTATCAGAATATGAAAGCCTGAAAGGAGGCCCACAAGAAACTGTCCAAGACTATTGTGCTAGATTCAATAATGTGTACAATGCTATTCATCAGAACCTTATACCTCCACCTGACTTAGCCTTGATCAAATTCCCTGATGGATTTGATTCTAACATGGCATATCAACTAAGGGAAAGAGCTCCTCCAAGCCTAGAAGACATGCAGAACATAGCTGTTAGTGTAGAGGCTAATCTAATCTCTAAAAGAGCATGAGATAGAGCTGAAAGAAGGACTCCCTTCAAAGAAGAGCCTTCTGCATTTGAGCAAAAACTAGATGCAATTATCAAAGGAATGGATAGATTGGGTGATAGAGTAGAAACCATTGAAAGGAAATCCTCTTGGGAATTTCAACCAAGTAACACCACTAGAAATCCAAGCTTCAGAAAAAATCAAAATCCTAATACCGGGAAGGCTGGTCCTGACCAGAATATCAGACCTCCATTTCAAGAAAACTATGTTGAAGCTTCAACCTCTAGTGAGCCAACAGAGGATACTCAAATCAACCTAATGGGTCTGAATAGTGAACAACAAATCTTTTTAACCCAAGATGACCAAGAGGCTCACACTTTCAACCAATTTCAAACCAAATCCGGAGAATCATTTGATTTCAGAGAAGGATATGATGCAGCTGTCTATGAGGTTCACAAACAATACAAATTAAGAAGCAGAACAATAGATGTGCCTGAACCCAGCAAGCTGAAAGATACCAAGCAGCCTAAGAAAGCAAAGGATAAAACTTCCCTGACAGAACTCCCTGCTAAAACAGACCTCAACCCAAAAGAACCCACGGTTGAGGACATATCAGACTTACAACCATCAAATAATCAGCCATCCACCTCCTTTCCTCCAAAAGAAAATGCAAACAGCTCTCCTGAAAGTAACTTTAAAGCAGATCCAGTTCATAACAACACTCTTGATGAAGAAAAAACCACTGAAAACACAGTAGAAAAGGAAAACCTTGTTGCCCGGAATGCAAAAATTCAAGTGGAAAAACCTTTCAACCTAGAAACAGAAATAGGCAAGTTAAAAATAGCCATTCCACTGTCCGAATTGGCTAAACATGAGGTATATAGAGAACAAATTAGCAGGTCACTTCAAATATCAGAGAATAGAGATGCAGTGAATGTCTTAGATGACCAACCAGAATTGATTTTTGGTCCTGAAGTTAATGGTAAATCAATAGATGGAGGAGTTCCTCCATTCTATGTAAGCTTAAACATTCATGACAAAGTACTACATAATGCAATGTTTGATTCGGGAGCTTCCCATAATCTGATGCCTAAGTCTGTGATGGAAATATTGGACCTAGATATCACAAGGCCATACAAAGACTTGTTTTCATTTGATTCTAGCCAGGTCAGGTGTCTGGGCCTAATCAAAGATTTGTGTGTATCTCTAGTGCAATAACCTGCCAAGACTATTTTAATGGATGTAGTGGTAGCTGATATCCCAGCAAAGTATGGAATGCTTTTGTCCAGATCTTAGGGTGCAAAACTCCAAGAATCTTTGTAGCTAGACATGTCCTATGCCACCATTTTAGTCTTTGGCCAGCCAAAGAGATTGTACCGGGAAACATTGATGAAATATGTGGTCAGTAGTCAAGAGAAACCCCAAAATTTCCCCATTTATTCCATGCATTCTGATATGGATTCGTTTATCTTATACAATGCTAAAATGTGTCCCAATACTGATGACAAGTTCCTAGAATCAGCACAAGCAAGAAGCATAAATAAAGAATCCAATGCTCAAGATCTGAAAGTTATTGAAGCGATTGATGCAACAAAAAAACCAGCCAAACCATATGACTTACAAAATCCAAATCTGCCCACTAAGACAGTTTCTAAAACTCCTCATCCTAGTTGTAATCAAGAAATCTTATGGTATCTAGAATTTGATGGGTCAGTAAATAAACTAGGAGCAGGGGCAGGAATTTGGGTACATAACATGCAAAATGATCATGCTAAAGGACATGCATATAGGTTGAATTTTAGATGTACAAACAATATGGCCGAATATTAGGCCCTTTTGCTAGGACTCAAACTGATTAAAAGTCTAGGGGCAACTGGGATTTCAATTTTAGGGGACTCAGATTTGATTATTCAACAGATGAAGGGAAACTTTGTTACAAATGATCTCAGACTGAGGGCTTATAGAGGAGCAGCAATTGAAATAATTAATATCTTTCTAGAATCACAGCTCACCAAAATTCCGAGAAACCACAACTTACATGCTCACAGTTTGGCAACATTTTCCAGCACTTGTAAGCTGCCATTCGAGCCCAACCATCACTTTACTGCTGAGATTAAACACAGACCTGTTGTTCCAGACAATGTTAAAAATTGGCAGGTGTTTGAAAATGACACACAAATCAATAATTTCTTGACTTTGAAAGAGGAATTCTCAAGCACAAACATAGATACAAGCACCATTTGTGAAGAACAACAAATAGACAAAATTGAAAAACATACATCAGCTGAAACAACAAATCAGATTTTGCATCCAACAAATTTTACCAGCAAAAATTTACAAGAGCTGAAGCAAATGGATCTTGATGAAATTGCTGAGGAAGAGTCTGAAGTAATTGATTTAAAAGATAACTTTTTGCCCACAGGCCTGACTCCTTTGGAAGATATATTTGATTCAAATGATATTCCAAGAAAGCCAAAAATGCAGCCATTAAACGTAGAAATCAAGGACTATAATATAGGAACTGCAGAAAATCCTAAGATGGTAAAATTGTCCAAAGCCTTGCTTCCCGATCTAAAATTGAAATACATTGAGTTGTTTAAAGAATTTCAAGATGTTTTTGCATGGAGCTATGAAGACCTCAAGTCATATGACACCTCAGTCATCCAGCATACAATACCCTTAAAAGAAAATCAAAAACCTTTTAAACAAAAACTTAGAAGGGTCAATCTAGTCCTCCTTCCTCTCATTGAAAAGGAAGTCAAAAGAATGTACCAAGCTGGAATAATTGCACCCATCAGGTCCTCAGAATGGATCTCAAATCTAGTGCCTACTAGGAAGAAAACAGGAGAGATAAGACTGTGTGTTGACTTGAGGAATCTGAACAAAGTTTCTCTCGAAGATCACTACCCCTTACCCAAGATGGATCACATTTTACAAAGGGTAGTGGGGGCTTCTAGAATTTCACTGTTAGATGGATTCTCATGCTTTAATCAAATCCTGGTTCACCCAGATGATCAAGACAAAACTGCCTTTACAACACCTTGGGGAACTTTCAAGTATGTAAAAATGCCTTTTGGACTTAAAAATGCAGGGGCAACATTTCAACGAGCAATGGACATAGCCTTTGCAAAAGAGATTCATGATTTTCTAGTCATATATCTTGATGATCTCACTGCTTTTTCCAAATCAGACCAAGAACATTTAGAGCATTTAAGACAAGTGTTCCTAATTTGCAGAAAATATGGCATATCATTGAACCCAAAGAAATCATTGTTTGGCCTAGAAGAAGGCAAACTGTTAGGTCACATAATCTCAAAAGATGGCATCAGAATTGACCCGGATAGAATACAAGCTATTCTCCAAGTGCCTCACCCAAGGAACATCAAAGAACTGCAAGCCTTCCTAGGAAAGATCAATTTCCTAAGAAGATTCATACCCAACTTGGCTGAACTAATAAGATTGTTGAATAACATGCTGAAGAAAGATTCCAAAGTCAAATGGACAATAGAAGCTAAACAAGCCTTTGAGGAAATCAAAATAGCTTTAACCAAAACACCGGTCCTCACAAGCCCAAAGTTTGATAGAGACTTCATAATCTTTTCCTTTGCATCTGAGCATACTATTGCTGTTGTCCTATTGCAAAAGGATGATCAAGGATGTGAGAAGCCCATTGCTTTTTTCAGCAAAGCACTTAGAGATGCTCCACTCAAATATCAAATCATGGAAAAACAAGCTTATGCCCTTGTGAAAGCTATCAAGGATTTTAGAGTTTATATCTTGTACTCTCATATAATAGCTTATGTCCCAAATGCCGTGGTCAAAGATATTCTAACTCAAGAAGGAATAGAAGGAAAGAGAGGCAAATGGATAGCTAACATTTTGGAATATGACATTGAAATCAAACCAACAAAGCTGATAAAAGGACAAGGATTAGCTAAATTAATGACTGAAACCAATTTCCAAGCCCTTGACATCAATGAACTGGATAACGAACAGGAGATGGCGACTCCACAGATCAATCAAGCCTTCTTACAATCACCTTGGTATGCTGATATAATTTATGTATTGTTAAACCTGCAAGCTCCTCCAGGGTTATCCAGAACTAAAAAGAGATTCTTGAAAATGAAAGCTTCAAGATTTTGTATTCTAGATAATGCTTTCTTTTGGAAAAATCATGAAGGCATTTTGCTAAATTGCTTAACAAAGGATGAAACTAACAAAGTTCTGAAAGAATTTCATGCAGGGGACTGTGGTGGACATTTGTATTGGAAATCAATAGCTGATAAAATCCTAAGAGCAGGATTTTATTGGCCCTCCCTGTTTGCTGATGTAAAGAAATTTGTAGTTTCTTGCCATAAATTTCAAATCTTTGAAGGCAAGAGAAAACTTTTACCTTTACCCCTAAAACCCATTTCCACTGAAAGACCATTTCAACAATGGGGTTTAGATTTCATTGGAGAAATTCACCCTCACTCTTTTGGCCAACATAAGTGGATTTTAACTGCCACAGATTACTTCACCAAGTGGATAGAGGCCATCCCTTGTAGGCAAGCCAATGACTCAATCATCATGCAATTCCTAGAAACCAATATCCTATCTAGATTTGGTTGTCCGGAGAAGATTATAACGGACAATGTTGTTGCCTTTAAATCCAAAAGAAAGATCAATTTTTGTCATAAATACCATATTACCTTAAGCCATTCCACAGCCTATCACCCTCAAGGTAATGGTCTAGCTGAATCATCCAATAAGAGCTTGATCAACATCATAAAGAAAGTATTGGAGGAAAATAAGAATAATTGGCAAAAAAAGCTTATGAATGCACTGTGGGCAGACAGGTTAACTACAAAAAGATCTATTGGAACAAGCCCCTATGAGTTGGTTTATGGTATGGAGGCTGTATTCCCTTCATCCTTGGGAATCCATGTGATAAAATTGATGCAAGAAATACATGCAAAACCCAATGATATTCAGAGAAGAATTAATCAAACAATTCATTTACAGCATACTAGAGAGGAAGTGTATCAAAGATCTTAGATTCTCCAAGAAAAACTGAAGAAGATTTTTGACAAGAGGACAAAGGTTGAAGATTTTTTCATAGGAGAAAAAGTGCTGAAGTGGGACTCTAGGAGGGAAGATAAAGGAAAACATGGAAAATTTGATTTCCTATGGAAAGGACCTTTTGTTATTCAGGTTGTACAAGGAAACAACACCTACTTTTTTAGAAGCCTGGATGGTACAGAAGAAGAAAAAGGGCCAGTCAATGGGCAGATGCTCAAGCATTATTTTGATCCTCTTTGTTAATATATCAGGACTGTATTTTGTACATAATAGTGTCTATTTTCTGTAGTTTATTACCGCAATAAGGTAGGGAGTAACATGCAGCAAATTTTGAGAAAAGGAAAGGAATTGTGCCACTTTTTGTATGATATTTTGAGTTTATTAGAAGACTTGAAGAAGAAGACTTGGGAGCTATAAAAATGATGACAACCACTCAGACAAGCTGTGAGATACAGAGCTGTAATTGTTCAAACCAGCTTATAAAGAATTCATATATGTTACAGAGATACAGTTTGTTTGTTTACAGCAAAAGGAAATTTCAGGTTGCAGCCAGAGTTGAACATAAGGCCATCTGACCTGTTGTTCTTGGCTTTTCACCTGGAAAAGCCATCCCCAAGTGGAGCCACTGTTAGGTTCCTATACCAATAGGTGTCATATTTCATGATTGACTATGGAAATGCCAAATATGATCATCCTTTCCATGCTGCAAAGATTCCATATTTTAAAAAAAAAACCAAAAATTTTAAAAACTGTAAAGAGGGTATGCCCTAAAAGAAAAATCAAAGGGAAAAAAGAATGAATTGGTCAAAAAACAAAGAAAATGAACCCCAAAGAAAAGACTAGGAAAGTGGGCTAGTCAAAATGCCACTACTATCCTATTTTTTGCAAAGAAGTTTAAAATATGCAATCAGTGACTTCTATCACACTTGATGGATGGCCAAACAGCTCAATCTTGGCCAGTCCATGTTTTAATTTCTTGTTTTATAATTAGAGAATAAGGTTTTTTCAAACAGTTTAAGCTTGGCAGATCAGTAATTAGGTAGAGAACCAAGGGTGCTCAATAGCTAAATCTGAGCCCCTGGAAGATATAAGGGCAGACTTAGATAGGAGGACAGCTAAAAGAAAACAAGAGAGAAAGGGTTGGATAGTTCAAATGCACCCAATCAAGGGAAAAGAAGAAAAAATGTTAGGTGTGTTAGGCTAGGTAGGCAGTTGGATGTTGCAGAAGCAAGTTCATGAACAGTTTTGTCTTTTTTATGATCTATCTCATGGCTATCACAGGTACCATGGCAAAGTGGCTGCAAAACATTTGGAGCATGACTAATTTCCCTTCTCATTTCCCCAAAAATCATTTACTAACATCCCCTCAAGGACATTGGGATCTGCTCAGTGTTCCTAGTTCCCCTCATTTATTGAGGAATACTAAGTGAGACTTTGTGTTTACTTGGGCAAGGGAAGCCATATTTCTTGTGTAAAATAAAAATCCTTCCATTTCCCTAAAAACCTAAGTTTTTACTTTATAAACTTAGCATTCTCCATTCATAAAACCATATTAACACATTAAATTTATTGTATAGCTCCTATATAATCTTTCCCCGCCCCTATTTTATAAAAATACACATAAAAACCCCCAAATATTTAAATATTCCCCGCCCCGGCAATTATAGCCATAAACCATAGTATTTTGGGAATTATAGGTTCACTTGGAACCTTATAATAACCCCTCCGCATACACAAACCATGGAATTTATTTAACACCTGGTTAAATAAATAGTCGTGCCTGCAAAACCCCGATAAACCAAAGTTTAATACCCTGCAGAAACATTATAAAACGTTAAAAATTAACGTGGGTCCCATACTCCAGCCCTCCGCCATGTTTCATTTTCCACCTGCCGTTGGATCATACCACGTAGATCCAACGACTCGTATGCATATCGCGACCCCCCCGATGACTGAAAGTTAGGCTCCGGGAGATCGGCGGTTTTGCCGCCGTACAAAGTCCACGCGTCGCCTCCACGGTTTATCGCGTCCGCTCCGCCCAAAACCACCACTGTTCAATAAGCAGTGTGATAAAACCATAAACCGCCCTACTTTCCTGCTGTTGACGTTGTCACCTATGTCAACACCCATGTTAGCTACCACCTCACCACTGTATCGTCTGCCGTGTCCGCCACGTCAGCGCCAAGTCAGCTTCCGTACCCCCGCTACCCGACAAAGATGCCGTCATGCTGACGTCACCCGACCAAAGCGCGCCAAAAACCCGCCAAAATAAAATTTTTGTTAAAAAGCCATTAAAACGTCTTTTTTCGTCCATTTCTCTTTGTTTCTTCTGCGCGGCTTCTGCATGGTTTTTACATTCAAAACGCCATTTCCACTACACAGTCCATCATCCAGTGAAATTCGCTTCACAGCTCGGCCCCTTAGCTCGGTCTGCAGTCCATATTTTGCACAAAGCGCCCATTTGAGGCAGGTATTTACTCAATTGCTCCCGAACCCTGTGTATTTCCAGTTTTTCTCTGAGTTTAAATCCATGAAACCAAAAATTGCACAAATCTAGTCTACAACTCTTGAGAAATATACCGCCACCATCCCTGTTTTTAACATTATTTCCACAAAGCAACCTGTTTTATCCATTTTTCGCAGCAAACCAGACTTCCACAACTAAAAACACAGTGCCGCTTTCGAACCTGCGCGCTATAACCTTTGTTTTTATCCATTTTACCGAAAGAATTCCTCAAAATCCATCTCCCTCTGCAATTTCGCCCATTTAGCTAAAATTCAAGCCTGTTTCGGTCTGCAATTTCCGCAGAAAAGCCCACAAACTATCATTTTACCATACTGTTGCTGCAAAATCCCTAACTACAAGTTGAAAAGTCATAAAATAATTTTAAAAACGGAGGCTCAAGTGGCCCTGAATGTTGCCCCCTTGAATGCACCACATAAATAATTGGAATGGATGCCCATTGCTGACAGGGATTTCCAAATTAAGGATATGATGGGTGACAAGCCTCACCTTCAAGTTTTTTGTGAAATTAGGAATAGCTACAGAAGCAATACCGATGTCCTTGGAATTTGGGAGTCCAACATGCCCATCTACTACCTCCCTTCAGTAAATGTGCTTCCTGATCACATCCATTTGTGCTGTGCAAATTATGACCCCACACAAAGAGAAGTTATGGCTCCATCTGGGACTGTCCTCTTCTATATTACCCCTCAATCCATAAATGAGATGCTGCATTTTAAGCCAACTCAACCTCTGGCCCCTCTCACCATGGAATTCTTGCTTGACCAAGGTGCCAAACTGCCCAGTTCAGAGATAACCAGAATAGCTCAATTATTCATGAGACGAGAAAGCCAGCCCAGGCAGCCACCCCCTTTTAATCAGGTCTGGTTCAATGAAGCTGGTATATTCATTACTAATATGATTTCCTATATCTTGGGTTTCAAAACTAGTGAGTATATTAATGAAACTATCTTAGTGTTGATGTCCATATTTACTCCCGGAAAACCCCCTATTGTCCAATATGATTATGCCACCTTCATAGCTAATAAGATCCATGAGAAATTCATGAGCCTAGACAGAGAAAGAGTATTCAAATACACGTCATATATATACCATTTGCTGTTGTACAATCAACCTGATAGTTTTCAAATTCCTCTTAGAAAGTTGGACCTCAAAGGAGAAAGGAGGTCTGTCATATTCTGGACCACAGTATTCCATGAATTCCATAACTCTCCTTATACATATTGTGAGTTCATTGACCTGTTCATATATCCAGCCACTTCTTTATTAGTTGCAACTCCTCCTGCCAGGCTCTCTACTGAAATGCAGAAAATTTTGCATCTCTCAAAAGACTACAGTATTGGTGACTGGTACTTTTACTAGAATCACACAGTGATCAGGATTTATGGTTGTTAATTATCCCCCTACAAGCTGCCAAAGTATGTCCCTATGAGACTATTTGCCCTGGAATACTTTAGGAAATTTATTAGTTCAGATTTGACTCATTTCTATGGTGCTAGGAAAAAGGCACAACTCAAGATAAGAAATCAATTGGGCCCTTTTATCTTCAACAAAAGGGAAGCCTGGGAAGAGGCAGATAAGATTTTAAGGGATCAACTTATGATGAAACAAAGCTTTTATTGGGCACCATATGACCCTGAACATTTCATAAGTTATAGAAAATTCAAAAACAAGCTCACAGGATATGTTCACCACAAAATCCCTGAAATTCAACAATATGCTAACCAACAAGAATGGGTAGAAGGCACATTAGTAGAAGATGTTACACTAAAATTTGTCACCATGACTATTTGTAGTTAGTATGGCTCCATCAACTGTCATACTATCCTCCTTGGCAAGTCTTATACCTCTGCTCCTCATGTCAAACCCCAAGAAAGAGAGAAAGTCCTTAAAAAGTCAATTAACTCTGGTTACGCAGTTTCTCTTAACCTTACCTACGTGTACGCACCTCAAGTTCACAATACCTGCGTACTTGTACGCTCTGTCTGTAAAGGGGTGGGTGCATACTCCTATAAAGGTCAAAAGGCGCGAGTTTTACTTCAAAAAAGTTACTTGTGGTCGAATCTAGAGCATTCTAGAAGATGGTTTGACGTGTATTGAGCGCCTCCAGATGGTTCATGCATCCCTATGAAAGAGGAACTTATCCCATCAAGAGGGGAGCTATCCCATTGAAAGAGGGGCTTATCCCATTGATGGTGGACCTAATTAACTTCCTCCAAAGCATTATAAATACAGGCATTGGGCCAGAGGGAGGAGAGGTTGAAAGCTGAACATTCCTAAGGGTAGATGCTGCTGAAATTAGGACTCCCTTATAGAGCTTGAGAGGAGAGATTCCCATCCTTTCTTAGCTTCATTTGGAAGTGGGTGAGCTGATAAAAGTAAAGGAGAACTCTTGCTGGACCCTGGGAGGGACCTGCACAACACCAAGGCACTGGTTGTAATGGTTTCTTTTGTTTCCACTTAATACAATTAAGTTCATTTTTCTCAACAAGTTGTTATCTATAATTTGTTTCATATACTCCTTGGTCTTTATGATGAATATGTTTTATTTTATGAGTTATTTAGGTGCTATGTAATCGTTTGCTTGTTAGTGAATGCAGGTTTCGAAGAGAAGGAGGAGCTCATCTGGATCGGAGAGGCTGGACTGCTACAAACAGCGTTGGACTAAAGGTATGTTGTAAACACCTGGTTGCTTGTATTCTAAATGCATATTTAGGGAAAGATAGTGCTTAATTGTCTTGTTTGCCACTAGAAAGCCTTAGCTTCTAGGGAGGTCGGTTTTTTCCACAAAATTGACTCTTTCCGCATGACAGAAGAGATTACTGAGGAAGAGAAATTGGAAAAAGCAATGAAAGATCTTGAAAAAACACTTGACCTGGACTCTTTTGGACAGGTCCCTTTCAAATTGCCTCAACACATTGGAGCGGGCACATCATTTGCTACAACTTCACAACAACCTGCCCAAGAAATTACTCCACCTGCAGCGACATCCAATGGAAAAGAAGTGCTGCGTTCAGAGCAGCAAGATATAATGGCAGACCAGCCAGATACATCAAGGGAACAAAGACAAGGGCAAGGTCCTTCAACACAAACAAAGGTACCTGAAATCCCTATATTACAAACTCCTCTTAATGAGGAAAGAGGCAAGAAAAGAGACAGGTAATAAGACACACCTGCAAGTGGACTAGTAGAACAGCAAGGGGAAAAGAGGCAAAGGTTAAATCCTTACTCTGAAGAGGAACTCTTGGAAGAGACAACAGGAAACTTGAGAGGTGAGGGAAGAACTGAACAACAAACTCCTCCAATTTTGGAAACATCAACTATCTCATATCAGCAAGAGCTAGAGAGACAGCATGGTGTGGAGGTTACATCCACCAGGCCACAAAGCAAACAACAGAGAAAGCAAGGCTCAGATATCAAGAAAGAATTTACTAAAATAAAGGCTAGAAATGAGCCAATAAGGATCCAACTTTATAATCAATTGCTGAGAATGGCCCCCACAAATCAACAAAGGTTAATGGCAGCATACGATATACAAGAAGGAAAAATGACCCTTAGTCACTTCAAGCCCACAATGCAGCAGCCACAATCAGTTGCTGATTATATCAGGACCAATCTGGAAGTTCTCTCTAAAGACATCCACCCAATGGACCAGATTGAATTACATAAACAAACCAGAGAAATGGTGTACTCCACCTTGGCAGACAAAGCATTATTAGCTCACAAATTGCAAAATTCATTACATAATACTTCTGCCCAATTGGAATTGGAAAAGGCTTCTTCTTTGGCTAAGGATAATAGAATTAAATCCTTAGAAGAAATTATCATAGAGCTGGGACATGATCCCAAGGATCCCAAAGGCATCCAAGCATTAATAAGAAAGAAGGAGGAAGACATTGCAGCCCTCAAAAAGCAATTAAAGCTGCCGATTACAATGCATCCACAAACCACAGAAGTTGCATAGCAGAAAGCAGAGGAGGACATGATGGGTTTACTGATGAGGATGAATGAGAGATTAGCAGAAATAGAACAGGCATTGGAGAAAGCAATAAAAGAGAAGCAGGGAGTGTCGACCTCCCAGCCACCAGAAACAGCTCCTCCTACAACCACAACAGCTGTACCTCCTACTGTCCCAGCAACAAGTACATCAGTCACAGATACTTCAGCAGCAAAAACAACAGTACCATATACCAGCATGAGCATGGAAAATATGATGAAGGAAATAAAAGAATTAGAACTCCAAATGGCAGAACTGAAGGAAGCCAAAGAAAAATTGGCCAAGTTAGAGGTAAGTTATGATAAATCTAAAATAACTGTGGTTAAAAAAACAAGAGAGGTAAAGGCCTTGGAAAATAAGGTAAAATCCTTGGAGAAAGATCTTACTCTTCATACACCTCTATCAGAAATCAAAACAATTTTGTGTACTAAAATTGGCCAGTCCATAACTAATCAATGGAGATCAATACAAACTATCCATGAGAAAATTGAATTGATAGAAATGGCCCAAGTAGAGATTCAAAAGGCCAGAGCATTATTGGGAAACATGCCCAAACAGGCCAATAAACTAATTCATTTTTTGAATACTCATACCAAAGAACAACTAGCAGCTCTAGATATCAAGGACAGAACAGGTACCATTTTGACAGTTAAAAAGGTGCTGACTATGAGGAATTTTATACAAAATCTGGAGAGAAAGTGTCAAGAAATGCAAATAGAAATAAATGCTTTTACAGAAAAGTTTACAGTCTTGCAGCAAAAGGGTCTACCCAGTTTGTTAACCAGCAATCAGAGACTGTTGACACATGAACAATATGCTCACAAGGTGAATACATATGTTACCAATCATATCACAGCATCATCAAGCACTTCAGAAGACATAGTACCTCCCTTTGGACAAAGCTTATATGACAAGTTGGAAAATCTGTTCTATATTGAACATGAAATAACACATCTTTTTGAAATCCAACCCAATTTCTACAGGTATACCGAAGCTGATGAAATATTGATAAAACTACAAAGACACCAATTGCCAACAGACCAATGGTGGCAGAGCATGTTAGAGGTTTTACCAATGTAGTTTTAATTCTCTTTTGATCATTTGCATTTAATCAAATTCAATGCACGTGCAACATATCATAAAAATGAAAACAACAGAGGAAGGAAGTCATGCCAAAACGCATTAAAGCGGAATTAGGCACAAATGAAAGAGTCGAGACAGCAATGCAGGAACGCGAAATAAAGAGACAGCTACCAGCTGACTTGTTGAGTTAAAAAGTCAAATATATCTGACCACCTAAGGCAGCCAGTACGGCGGAAATTACTCCTACATTCATTGCCCCCTATTTTCAATGTCATTTACTTCCTTTGTAGAAGTAGATGGATAAAGTTATTGCTTGATATTTTCTCTATGAGATATTTTGTAACTCTTTTTGTCTAAATAGCTCCCCTAGAGATGTATTGTTTTGGTGAATATCATTCTGGACCTGCGCTGTAAATTTGAGAACTCTTCTGAATAAAGATTGTTGGAATGCTTTGCTTATGAACTCTTTGGTTATGGAATTGATGGAAGAAGCCCATGTTGCAGAATTCTTGGATTATCTCATGGATCAATAAGTCTTTTAACTCTTGTTTTACTATTTCTAAGTTTTATATATCATCTAAGTATCATGTTCTAAATTGCAGGAAAAAAGAATAGCCCAGAATTTACTTTGCTGTACTCTATGTTCAATTCCTGTCATTTTTATGTTTTCTTTAGGACTAGCATAGGCAGGAATTCTTGACTGCTCCTGTCTCCCTAGTTCTTACACTCTGAATATAATTAAGGAATTCTTAACTGCTCCTTGGTAATATTTATCCATTTTCCCTCTGTTAGCATAATGAAAGATCCTTAATTGCCTTTCATTCCCTGACTCCATTTCATCCTATTCCAGCTTGAAGATTGTTCCATGGTTAATTATCTTGCTCTGTAGTTCCTCCTTTTGCCAAAGAAACCATACCCAGAAGTTTATTTTCATTGACTCCATTAACCCAATGGTCTGAACTTCTCATACTTTGCAGCCCTGTTCTATTGAATGTCACCATCCAAAATCAAACAAATAAACACTTGTGCTTCATAACTAGCCTAACATATAGCTAAACAAAGCTAAATCATAAAGAGAGAGCCCTCTCTAGCTGCAGATTGGCTAGAATCTGCATCTAAAAGATTGGTTAGTGGTTACCTCGGCCGTATTCCCTTTTCTCACTGCTTTTGGGGAACAACCTGAGTGATAACAGTTATCTGATATTTCCTGAATCTGAACACTTGATTTTTCTTTTTTAATTTCTTTTGGTTCTACTGCTAAAACTTCTAAAGCATTAGAAGGATTGGTTTCTGCACTGTAAAGAATGAATGAGTCCATATCAGAGTGTACTGAGTAGATGGGGAAAATTTGTGTTTTTTCCTAACTACTTACTACATATTTCATCAATGTTTCTCTGTATAGTTTCTTTGGTTGGCCAAAAACCGAGATAGTAGTATATGACATATCCAATTGAAGAGATCCCTGAAGCTTAGCACCCCAGGATCTGGACATTAACATGCCATATTTTGGTGCTATATCTACTACCACTATATCCATTAAGATTGTTTTTGCAGGGTATTGAACCAATGAGACACACAAGTCTTTTATCAATCCTAAACATCTCACCTGACTAGAATTAAAAGAAAACAAATCTTTGTATGGTCTAGTGATGTCTAGGTCTAGCTTTTCCATTACAGACTTAGGCATGAGGTTATGAGATGCCCTAGAGTCGAACATGGCATTGTGAAGAATCTTATCATGTATGTTTAAGCTCACATAGAAGGGAGGAATTCCTCCTTCCAATGGTTTTCCATTCACTTCTGGGCCAAAGGTTAATTCGGGTTGGTCTTCAAAAACATTAACTGAGTCTTCAGTTCCAGTAATTTTTAGTGATCTATTGATTTAACTTCGGTAGGCATCATGTTTAGCTAATTCAGATATTGAGACAACAATGTTTAGCTTACCTACTTCGGTTTCTAGATTAAAGGGTTTTTCTACTTGGGCTTTTGGATTACGAACATCAGTATTCTCTCTATTTTCTGTGTTTTCCATGTTTTTCTCCTTTTCAGGAGTGGAATCATGATTTGCAAATTCTCCTGAATCAACCTTTGGAGGTTCTTCCACAGTTCCCTTAGGAGGAAGGGATATCAAATACATCTTCAATTATGGGCTTATAAGGATTAGTGTTTTATCTAGAAAGAATATGTATAGGTGTGGTGACTATCTTACCTTTTATGCGCTGTTTTGGAACCTTTTGCTTGTTTGTTTTAGGAACATCAATTCTCCTACTTCTTAAGTTGTATTGCTTATGCACCTCAAATATGGTTGTGTCATATCCTTCCCTAAAGTCGAATGATTCACTTGATTGAGTTTGAAACTGTTTAAGAATGTGGGCCTCTTGATCTTCTTGGGTCAAGAAAACTTCTCCTTCATTACTGAGTCCCATCAGATTTATTTGAGTATCTTCTACTGGATCTTCAGAGTTGGAAGCTTCTGCATAATTCTCCTGGAAAGGGGGTCTAATGTTTTGGTCTGGACCAGTCTTCCCAATGTTCTGGTTTTGATTTTTTCTGAAATTAGGATTTCTCCCTGTGTTGGTTGGCTGACCTTCCCAAGGAGCTTTCCTTTCAATTGTTTCCACTCTGTCTCCTAGCCTATCCATTCCTTTAATTATGGCATCTAGTTTCTGTTCAAAGGGTGAGGCTTCTTCCTTTAATGGTATTCTCCTTTCACTCCTAGCCTTGGATCTTTTATACATCAGGTTGGCTTCAACACTGATTGTTATGCTTTTCATATCTTCCAAAGTACAAGGGGCTCGTTCTCTCAGCTAGAAAGCCATATCATAATCAAATCCATCTGGGAATTTGATTAAGGCTAAATCAGGTGGGGGTTTGAGGTTTTGAGGGATGGATTTATAGACATTGTTAAATCTGGTGCAATAATCCTGCACAGTTTCTTGTGTTCCTCTCTTTAGGTTTTCATACTCAGATAGAATATGTAGAGGATATTTCTTTTTCTCCCATCAGTTCAAGAATTGTCTATAGAGAG
Organism: Pinus tabuliformis; assembly: GCA_031772625.1. NCBI lineage: Eukaryota > Viridiplantae > Streptophyta > Pinopsida > Pinales > Pinaceae > Pinus > Pinus tabuliformis. The sequence continues at coordinate 70,860,137 of CM062819.1, read as the reverse complement.
TTTCTAGGTTGTTTATACTATTTGTTGCTAAACCTCTGAACCAGGTTCTGACTTCCCCAGTTAAACTTTGAACAAATATTCTCATTTGCACATCATCAGCGTCTATTTCATAAATTTCAAAGTAATCAGTCATCTTCTTGGTGTGTTGTTGGGCTGTATAGGTACCAGTACCATCAAATTGAGTGATCTTACTTTGGTAATCCTGGGGCATGGCACCTCGGTTTGCTGGTAGTACCAGGGGGGTATATCTGTTTGCCATTGTTGTAGGTAATGGTGAAACAATAGCTGGGGTTGGAATAACAGTAGGTGTTTGGGTTGTGGATGGAGGGCTAGAAGGGGTGGTCTGATGTGGAGTGGTTTGAGGTTGAGATGTCTGAGGAAAAGATGATGAACTTGCAGTAACAGTTGTGATTACAGATGGATTGGGTGTTCCTTCAGTGGTAAGATCAAGTTGCGGTGAGTTCTGCAAATGTCTATTAATTGACAACTTGAAGCTGTAATTCTTCGAGGAATACTGGGTCTAGGACCAGGTCAATTAATTCAGAATCAGATGAAGTCCTAAACAAAGAGGTCTCAAAGTATTCGTCAAAGGGTTGGTCTTCAAGGTAAATCCACCTAATAGGATAGGATGATGATCTGAAGGTGGGTCGAGGACTAACAGAACTTTCTTGTCTCCTAAGAATTCTAGGGATCAGATTGGGATTCTCAAACACTTGCGATGGATTGGGATCAGGATTATCTCTAGTGTAAGAAGTCTTTTTGAAGCCAGGTTTTTAGGTTTTGTTTTTTATTTTCTTAGCTGATATAAAAACAACTTCTATGATTTCTTTAAGATGCTTTAGATTTAGGGTTTTAACTTTCTTAAATATTTGTTATGACTGAGGATTTGGTCTCCCCAGTGGAGTTGCCACTATGTTATCACTCAGATTTTCCTTGAAGTTGTTAGAATAAGGAAAGGAGTCCGAGGTAACCACAAACCAACTTTTAAGTACAGAATCTATCCAATCTATACTCAAAGAGGGCTCTCTCTTTAAGATTTGGCTTTTTTTTATGAGATATTAGGCTAGTTATGAAAGCTTGAGGGTTTTGATTGTGTTTGGTGGTGGAATTCAGGAGCAGATGGATAGAACAGAGTATCTTAGGCCATTGGGCTATGGAGTCAACTGAAGATGGCTTAATTGGATTAAGCTAATTCAACAAAGGAGGGCTTCACAGGGCAAGATAGCTAAACAAGGGACAAATGGTAACTTGAAAGGGTGAGATGGTCTCAAAAGGGAAGAAGGGTAGTTAAGAATCCTTCAACAAATTTCAAGAGGAGGGAAAGTGGGTGATCATTAATAAAAAGCAATTAAGAATTTATTATTAAATGACCACAATGATAAACTAAGAAGCAAGGAGTAGTTAAGAATTCCTTGCCTATGATAGCTTAGAAGAAAATATTAAGAATATAAATGCTTTTAAAGACAGAATGCAGTAAAGCACTTTCTGAAATATACTTTTTTGTTTATTATTTAGATATGAAACACATGTGAAATATTAAACCAGAAAACAATAACACATAAGATATAGAATACTTATTTGTCCAACGTTTGACACATGAATCCTATAAAAAGTCCTTTGCTTTATTTCTTCATCCAGCCAACCATACAAGAGTTGTTCAACAACACTTTATTCCAAAATAATGTCTTCAGAAATGTCTAAGATTCCACACTAAGTACTTTGAATGGGGAAGTACTTATACAAAAATTTACAACAAAATATCTCATAACTGAGAGAGATATAATCTAGGAATACTAATTATATGTTACATAAAAGTAGAGACAGACGGTCTCGAAGATAGAAGCTAAAAGTGAACTGATGGCTTGTTGTCCCTGTTTTTGTGAATGAGCTGGAGGCAGGCCCTATGTTTGAGCATCTTACTGTCTTGCCCATAATTCTGTGTTGGCTGTTTGCTTTTCATCTTCTTACTGATACTCTTTGACCTGTTCTGATACTCTTTACCTGTTTTATCCCTATTCACCTTCTTTTACCAAAATTGACTATGGTAAATACTTCAATTTTACTTTTTACCAAGGTAAATCATAAAATGTCTGTCATATCTATCCACCAATCATCCCTTAGTATCCTGGTCCTTTGTAGCTTCCTAAAGATTTCATCAGCCTCAGTGTATTTTACAAAATTGGGCTGAACAGGAAACAAATGTTTCAATTCATGTTCAACATAGAAGAGGTTCTCCAGACTGTCATAGAGAACTCTGCCTGTAGGGAGTGCCTTGGGTGCAGATGAACTAGTAGATGAACTAGCTTGGTTATTTGCATACTGACCCAATTTTTCAATATAGTCCTCATGCCTCATCAATTTATCATTAATAACTAAAGGACTGGGAAGTCCTTTACTCTGTAAAATGCCAAACTTTTCCATAAATTCATTTATATCCTCCTGCATGTTCTGACATTTTCTTTCTAAGTTCTGCATTAGAGACCTTTTGGTTAAGACCTTTTTGATTTCTAGTATAGTTCTAGTCCTATCCTCAATATTTAGCTATTCTAATTGATATTTATTTCTGCTGTTCAAAAAGTTTATTAGCCTGATAGCTTCCTCAGGCTTCCCTACCAGCTCTTCTTTAGTTTTCTGAATTTCTTGAAGAGCAACCTTCACCAAGTCAATCTGTTCAAAAATGATCTATAATGATGACCAAACATCATTGATTGACTAAGTGATGTTGGTCCAAAGAATTTTCCTAATATCCGTTAAAGGTTTTTCAAAAGTGAGGTCCTTTTCTAATGTTTTTACTTGTTGAGCTAAGCCTTTATTTTTCCTCACTTCTTCAGCAAAATTGATCTTGGACACATCATATTTCTGCTCTAAGGTGACAAATTTTTCCTTTACCTTCTGTAATTCAGAGACTTGGAGTTTCACCTCCTCCATGGACTTAATTAATTCTTCGGTGCTCTGACCTGAAGTTCCCACCTGTGATGTACCTGTAACTGCACCTGTGATTTCTTCTGTTGTAGCCAAAGGAACATTTGGTGCAAGGGCTATGGCCAATGTTGAAGGAACTGCCATGGAGAATACTGGTACTACATTTTGAGGTTGAGAGGTCGACTCATTCTGCCTGATTTTTACTGATTTTTCTAATTCCTACTGAGTCTCATTCAATTGTACATTTAGCTTGAGGACTAGGTCCATAAGCTCTTCTTCAGCCTTCTCTTCAATAACTCCAACAGTTTGTGGATGCCTTGATGGAGGCAACTTTAACTGCTTTCTCAAGGCAGCTATGTCTTCATCTTTCTTCTTTATCAAGGCCTCTGCAGCTTTTACATCTTTTGGGTTATGACCCAATCCAATAATCAACTCCTCCAATGATTTAATTTTGTTGTCCTTAGCCTGTGAGGAGGCTCTTTCTAACTATAACTGAGCAGTAGTGTTGTTCAATGAATTCTCTAATCTATGGGCCATCATGGCTTTACTTGTCAAGGTGGAATACACCATCTCCCCTGTCTGCTTATGTAATTTGATCTGATCTAGGGGGTGAATGTCCTTGGCCATGACCTCAAAATTAGTTTTGAGGTAATCTGCAAGTGACTGAGGTTGTTGTACTTTGGGCTTCAAAAATCTCAATTGCATTTTTCCTTCCTTGATGTCATAAGCTGACATCAACCTAGTATGATTGGTAGGAGCCATCTTCATATATTGATTGTATACTTGGGCCCTTAATGGTTCTTTTCTAGCCTTTATCTCTTTGAATTTTTCTTTGATGTCTAGGGAGTTGTTAGATGAAGCCCTAAAGGATGAAACTTTAGTGCTTTACTGTCTCTCCAGCTCCTGTCTATGTGAACTAGAAGGTGTCCCACCAGCTGGGAATGTATGCTGGCTGTCTGCACCTTCTCTTCTCAAAATCCCTATAGTTTCTTCAAAAAATTCTTCCTCTGAATTACGATTTATCCTGTGCCTCTTAGCACCAGGCTGGTCTGAGGGACCAGTGGCAGGGGTAGCTACTTCCCTGTCTCTCTTTAAGCTCTTTTCCTTATTCAAAGGAGTCTGTAAAACAGGTGGATCTCCCATGTTAATCTGAGTTGGATGGGACTGTGTTTGACCCTGCTCTTGAGAGGTTTCAGGCTGCTTTGACATGCTTGATTGCCCTGTTGCTGGAGTGTTGGTTTCTTGTTCTTTTCCCTGTGATGGTTCTGCAAGTGGTGCACTAGTCTCCTGTGAGTGCCTTTGAGAGGTATCAGCTGTTGAGGCACTAGTCCCTAATGTTGGCTTGTGAGAAGTCTCAACTGGCACCTGTTCAAAAGAATCCAGGTCAAGTGTCTTTTCTAGGTCTTTCATTACATTTTCTACATTGACCTGATCACTATCCATCTCTACAAGAGTTCCTTCTCTCCATTCATCCATATTAGCATATTGCTCAATCTCTGGAATTCTGTGATGAAAATATGGTGATAGTCTATTTTTCATTCTCCTATCACAAATGAAACTGTGTGGGTCATATTTCCAACTAAAACTTTTGTTTAATTTCATGTGGTCTTCTAGGATTTGTTCTGCTGCTTTCCATGCTTTCTTATTATTACAGACAAATGGGCCTAAGTGATCCTTGATCCTCAAATGTGCTTTCTTCTTGGCCTTGGTAAAGTGGATCAGATCTGAGTATGTCATTTGTCTATAATACTCCAATGCAAACAACCTCATTGGAACATATTTTGGTAGCTTGAATGGGGGAAGCTCACAACCATATATCCTGATCTCTGTGTGATTCTGGTAAAAGTACCAGTCACCTACCTTGTACTATTTGGATAGCTGAAGGATCCTTTTGATTTCATCACTAATCCTATGAGGAGGATTTCCTGTCAGCGTGGTGGTTACTGGGTGGAAAAATTGGTCAATGAACTCATTATATAAATAGGGAAAAGCAAAAGAATGGTGGAAGATTGAAGTCCAAAAAATGACTGATCTTGAGTTACCCTTTGTATCAAGTTTACTGACAGAAAATGGGAACCTATCAGACTGATAGTAGAGAATGAGGTGATATATGAATGTGGAATATTTGAAAACCTTTTCATTTTCCAGTCTCATGAACTGGTCATGGATTTTCTCAGCAATAAATGCAGCATAATTGTACTTGACAGCAGGGGGCTGACCAGGGGTAAAGATGGACATCAACACTAGGGTCAATTCATCTACATATTCACTAGTGTTGAATCCCATGACTGCAGCTATCATATCAACTACAATTTTACCTGTATCTGTGAAAAAAGCTGACATATAAGGAGGGGGATCTTTCGGTTGATGGTTCTTATCCACAAAAGTTTGAAAAAGGTGATTAAGTTTAGATTGGGACAATTTGGATGATTTCTCAAGCAAATCTCCAAGGGAAATGGGGGTGAGGGCTTGACTAGGTTGAAATTGAAGCATCTCATTAATGGAGTCTGCAGTAATGGTGAAGACGACTGTTTGATTTGGGGACAGTACTGCTCTGAGGTTGGGATCATAGTTGGCATGACACTGATGGATAATGTTAGGGATAATGGAAGACTCTGAGTGGCGTCGATTGAAAATTTTGAAGTTGGTTGGCGGCTGGGAGCACAAGCTGGTTGACCTCGTCATTACATTTGCATGGACGTATGTGTTCACAGAATAGAACGACAAAATGATTTCTTTTGTTTTTTTATACAAAGTCAAAAATTTGGCGGGTTTCAGGATTTGGAAGGGTGGCATCAGCGAGCGAATGATCTGATGTTTTATCGTTTAGCAGGAGGTGGTAAGCAGTTTTCATCACACCGCTAATGGAGGAAAGGTGGTATTTGGGGGGAGCCGCGCAATTCCATAGGATGAGAGACGCGTGGCAAGGGCACTATTTGCAAAACTGCTCATGATCGCGTGCTAACGTTCAATCGCGGAGGGCTTTGCGATATGCACGACAGTCATCGGATCTGGGAGGCTTGATCGGACGTCTATCCGAGAGGTCATGTGACGGGAGTTTAATGGAGGGCAGGCCCGACATGTTTAAAGTTTTTTAATTTCATTGGGAGTGATGGGATTGGTGGAAAAAGCTATTAATTAACCGTGAGGGTTAATTGATCCTTATTTAATGTGGCGGGGGTCGGGGTTCTTAATTAGTTATGGATTAACTAATTAATCCTAATTAAAAGTGCATTATCGTTATATTTTAACCGAGGGGTGGTATATATAAGAATTTGGGGTTTTTTTTACATAGTTAGAATAATACGGGAGTGGGTAATTTTCATAGGGAATTACTTAATAATATAAATTAGTAGTTAATATGACATTGAATGGAAAAAGCGCTAAGTCTAAAACATTTTCATGTGTATATTTAAAACTTAGGTGAAAAATGAGGGTTTTTATGGAAAATATTTTAATTTCCCTAAGTAAAGTAGAATTTTACTTAGGGAAAAACTTTATAACGAGAATGCATGACTTATGAAGGGGTGTGATCATTTATGAATGGGCTTAAGTACTTAGGCATTATAAATTATTGGGCCGAGGGTCTGGTCCCTCCAAAAGTCAGAGAAATGCTCTGAGCCTCTCTAATTTGATAGATACCTTGGCACTTAGGGGAAATTAGTGAAAATTTAGGGGAAATGAATAGGGAAGTTAATTATTTTGACTTTGCTTGCTTGATGTGCCTTCCATGTGATACATGCCTTTGCCTTGTGATGAAAGTAAAAGATTTACACATTTAGACATATCATTCACCACATATTATTTTTGCAACCATCATCTACTTACCCTACCTACTTAACCTAGCATTTTCACTTCTTTATTAGGGTGCACTTAGACTAGCAAACCTTTATCAAACTTTCCTTTCTTTTACATGGTAATTCCTATTTAAGTCTACATTTATTACATCCAAGGGCTCAGATTAAACTGTTGAGCTCCTTTTTCCACTCTGTCTATCTACTTATCTGCCAAGATTACACTATTTGGTCAGATCTTTATTCTCTATTTCTACGACATGAAATTGAAATATGAATTATTCAAGCTTAAACTATTTGACTATTCATGAATTTTGGCATAGGTGACAAGCTGCACACAATTTTTATTATACAAAAGTAAAAAAGTAGTGCCATTTAGACTTGCACACTTTCCTGGTCTTTACTTTTTGTTGGGGTTCATTTTCTTTCCTTTTTTTTGACCTTTATTTATTCCTTTTACCCTTCGATTTTTCTTTTAGGGTATACCCTCTTTACATTTTTTAAATTTTTTGTTTTTTTACAAATATGGAAAACCTTTCCAACAAGTAAAGGTATGAACATATCACAAAACTCATCAAGTCAATCATGATATATGAAACCTATTGGTATAGGGGCATAACACAAGTTAAGGAGGATATAATACTTGTAGAGGATCCTTCATCCACCATAAATCGATAGACATTTGTGGAATTAACTCTAACATTTATTTGGAAAGGTGCAGCTGAAGGAAGACGAGGCTCAACAAGACTATCCCAATCAAAGAAGACACTCCTAGAATTGGAGGGGGATCATTTGAAGAAACCGAAATGCCCCTTATACCAGAAGACTCTATACTAGAAATCAAACGGATTCTATTGTTAGGCACTTCACCCCCCAAAAGAGGAGTGTAATCATCCAGCAATTGCACTGACTCAACCACATTATCAACTAATGGTTGATGAGACTGTTGAGAAACCATATCAGATTCAAGAGTAGAAGAACCTTCAGACTTGGACCATATCCTTTATACCTCTAGAATACCAGGGCATAAATGAGTAAGACAGTATCCCTTACATATCTTACAAGGAAAATTAGGTTTAAGACATCTACGCTTAGGTTTCTTATCAACATACATTCCGCCAACATGACTAGCAGTGGTTTTCAGAGAGTCCCTAACATGACTTGCAAAGGTCAGTGACTCTTTCCCAAGAGAGATAGGACTTGTGCCACCAGCCCCACTCATAGAGGTAGGTGAGCCAACATAAATATGACTCATAGAGGTAGGTGACCCATTGCTAGTATGACTCACAGTGAATAGACTTATGCCCCCAACGTGACTTGCAAAGGCTGAAATCTCATCTCCAACATGACTAACAGAGGTTGATGATGATTCATTGCTAGTATGACTTGCAGTGACTAGAATTATGCCCCCAACATGACTTGCAGTGGCTGAAATCTCATCTCCAACATGACTAGGAGAGGTTGGTGATGCTTTGCTTGTATGACTTATAGTGACTAGACTTATGCCCCCAGCATGACTTGCAGTGGTTGAAGGCTCATCTCCAACATGACTAGTAGAGGTTGGTGATGCTTCTCTAGTATGACTTGCTATGACTAGACTTATGCCCACAGCATGACTTGCAGTGGCTAAAGGCTCACCTCTAACATGACTAGCAGAGGCTGAGGATGAATGGATAGAACTATTCTTCTTCTTTATCCTCCTCTTTCTCTTCATTTTAGATCTCTGAGAAAGAGGAATCCAAGATTTCTCTTTGAAAGAAGATGAAAAATTAACACCCATTTTATGCCCTTGAAATAAAAAATTCTTCTGAGAAGCTTCAAGAACATCAGGAATATTCGGAGTGGACCACAGCCAAACTGGTAGTCCAAAATTCAATCTAGGAATATTAAAAGTGGCCATCAAGGGGGTACCAACGTTTCCAAAGAAATGAAAAGCACAAGGATCCCCTTTTGGAAGGGTACTATGGTTTATCTCCACAGGAATAGTGGCCATACCAGACTTATTCGCAGATCCCTCCCTTACGGGAATGTAAAAATGACTTTCCAAGGAAAAGAGATGTACAATCAAAACCTTTTCCCTTAAGGAGGAAACTCCACAACTTTCAAGTCAGAGGGACCTACCACTCAGTCACTCATAATCTAAAGTCCAAAAGTGACAAGACAAATCCACCTAAAACCAACTAAATACAAAGAGAAAAGAGCACTCGACTATAAAGTCCCTAAATATGAAACCAATCAAGCTAATTCCAATTATTTGCGCTTCGAGTGATGAGGACCGAACACCAAAATATAAGAAATTGAAGGGACCTTCCGAAGATATTTTGGGATAATAACGGCCCAAGCCTACCACCGAAGGGAACAAAAATAGTTACGCTAACCTCCAGACAAAAGCCTTAGCCGGTGCAAGCACAAAATCTTCGCAAGGGTACCCTCCAGAAGTACTAATGAATGTGATGCAAAGTCTGCCTTAGGTGTCGTGGGATTCCCCTCCATAGCCACCTATGTGATCCCTAGGAATGGCAACTATGGGCACCAGTCCATATCAAAAGCCAAGCGGAACAGTCGTGAGGCAGGATCCAACAAGTAGGAGAGGCGATATCTCTCTTCCTTGTCTTCACTTTCCCTCGTGCTTAACTCCTAGTCACGGAGCTTTCCCGGTCTTTCTAACAACATTAGATTTTGCTTGTTATTCAACTTCTATGTTTGATAATTTGAGCATCCTTGGAGAGTTAACTCTCTACTCACCTATTCCAATGCCCTAAAGAACTTAAACTTGTTGTTTTTTGTTAATGATAAATTAAAAAGTTCTAGTTCTTCTTATTAAATCGCTTGATTTTAAAGGGATGTTCTTTATCTCAAGGGTAAAGTGAGTGTGAAGCTAATGATGTTTTGATGCAAAAGAAATCAATAGAAATTTAACTACATGCAAATGCAATTATTTTCTTCAATGAAAAGAGATTTATATAGAGTTCTACGAATAAACATGTACAAGCAAATTTTCTTTTTCCAGAAAACACACTCCACACACACAAAAGCTAACAAAAAGACTAAAATTTCTGCTATGCAATCAATCCTAATGCAAACTTTAATGACGATGCATGGATGCTCATACAATAAGCGACTGTGTTGCCTTACAAGATCAACAAGCCAACTTGAAAGTAAATAGGGAAAAAATTCAATAACAAATTTCCCTCAAAACCAAGCAAAGAAAATTGAACAAGATCGCAATTGCTCAACAAGAAAAACAAAAGAAACCAAAAAGCCAAAAGCTTGGAAAAAAGAAAAGCAAAAGCAATGTTTTTGTTTTTTTCTTTTAAGGAAACTAAAGAAACCTTTGAGGTGACAAAAAGCACTACTAAATTCAAAAGATCAAAAAGAAGCACAAGGAGTCCTTGTACCTTCCAAGTTATAAAACTCATTACTAAATGAAACTTGGAATAAGAAGGAATACAAACTCACACAAACTGACCCGAACAACAGTAAAAGACTTCAGCAAACCGACAAAATGTCAAGAAAGAAAAAATCTCAAGATTGCCAAAGAGACACTCAAAAAGCACGAAAAGCAACAAGGCCAAACAAAAAGGAAAGCAAAGCAACACAATTTGAAATCCGGGTTATAAACGAAATCAAAACCAATTTCTTGTTCTAGAAAACCAGAACATCCAAGAACTTCAGACAGAAGCCTTGAACCCAAGACACAAAAACTTGCTCAAAAAGTGATCCTAGGCCATCTAGGATTTTCACTAAGAAGGAGATTTGAAAAACAAAAGTTGCAAGAGAACAAAGTTCTTCAGACAGTGGATGACCAGAAAACAATAGAAGTCACCAGGCATTAGACCTAACTTGGAAAAAATATTTGAAAAAACAATCCAAAAAATTGTATACACGACTTTGTAAAGACATAGAAGCATGCACACGCGTTTCTAACACAATAAACTCGGTTATAAGTAAGTCTATTTGAGGAAACTTGCATGTATATGTGACTGTAACCCAAGAAAAATGCATATACAAGGCTCAATTAAGAAAAAAAATCAAGGCCTGATCCAGAAGATCAAACTTGATGCCTAGGAAGCTAATGAGTCGAATAACACCGTAAAAGCAACCAATCAAGAAAAAAACCCTAATTGAGAAAAAATAACCCAAACTAGGAATAACAAGAATGTTATCCCTAGCGGAGTTGCTAATTCTGTTGCGGGTGAGAACACCCTAAGGTCTTGGGTTGAAAACCCCAACAGAGCGGAGGAAAAACAAGAGCAAGAAACGATTAGACAAACAATCTAAATGCTTATTCTACTGAACTGGGAAGAAGTGTCCTTACTTGGAGTTCCTATGTTTGGGTAGATCCCACAGGGTGCAACCTTCTGCTTCTCCTGATGCCTTTGAAACCTATACACTATTCAAACAAAGCATATACAATAGTAGAAACATAAAGCATACTCATGATATATACGTTATATCATATAAATGAATGAACAATTATACATCAATATAAGATTTATAAAAAAATCACAATATAGATCAATGCATAAACATGGTTTAATATTAGGAATAGAACAACATTTCTTTATTGATATAAGCTACAAGAAATATGGAAAACTACAACCTGATTCTTCCTCCAACTCCAAGCAAAACCGTCCTTTGGATCCGTCCTTTCCGAACCTCAGAAATCTTCCTCCATCATCATACACAAGGATATCTCAAGAAGGATGAAGGATATCCCAAAAGAGGAAACAAGGGTTTCTTAAAGCTTTGGGGAGTGCGAGAGGCACAGGCGTTTCATTCGACTCGATCAGGGATAAATCAACTATAATATCAATCATTTCTTCTCCCTTTATACTTCTCCAAATTAATTTTTTCAGTTGGGAAACAGCTGGCCCACAGGCTATAGGAGGTGAGTAACAGGTAAAACCTATGAAATTCACCCAAAATTAAGGAAATTTATTATTTTTAAGTGTTTTAACACATGTACGCAAGTTGGGTATATGTTGACCCGCGTGTACGTGCTTTTATCACAAGGAAAAGTAGCATATAGGAAATAAAACATTGTTTTTTAGATTTTGGACCAAGTCTGGAAGGAAGGGTTTCCCTAGGCCATAGCCAGAGCATCAGATCTACCAAGAGTGGTAAATGGTGCTCTAACATATTCCTCCTAATTTATGAGGTTAGAAGTGTTGGAAATAATACTGAGAGGGGGGGTGAATCAGTATTATCAAATCAATAATTTTATTTCCCAAACAGATTTATATACGCTACTTCAGCTAAGTGAACTAGCGTGTACACGTGATTGTACTTAAAGCAACCAGCGTATATGTAGAGAACTTTTGATTTAGACAATTTATCATGTATTGAACTTTAACTAGTATATTAGAGTGCAGTAAAAGTAGAATAAAGCATCACACATAAGAAACACACATGACCACCAAGATATAAGGTGGAAACCCAATGTGGGTAAAAACCACCTACTACTGTCGTCTCTGTCTTCTTTTAATAATAAGAAAATCTATTTACAATCTTGTACTGGTGCAGGCTCATACCAGTATGCAGGCACCCACCTGCAGAATGCTACAACCTTCTCTCGTTCTCTAGCTACTACTGGAAGGGAGCTACAACCCCCTAGCTCTTGTACTAGCTAATATATTTACTAGTACGTAGGCACCGACCTACAGAAGGCTACGACCTTCTTTCTTCCTCCAGGGACCACGTTTCATGAATTTTTAGACTGGATACTCCTAGAACACAACACCACAATCTCAAGGCCATGTTTCATCCAATTTTCATACTAGACCCATCAACAACATTGAAACTCAGAAAATCATAACTGCAATACAACCATCAAATACATCTGCATCAACCAATCATTGAAACCCAATCATCACTTTCTGAATCAACCACAACTGAATCAATCAATCACTTGACAACCCATCATCACTGAAGCAAATCACAATCAATCAATCTGATCATTCAAAACACTGTCACTAGAATACAGTCACCAAAACACAAAGCAGAACCCAGAACTCTGCAATAGCAAACAGAGACAACTAAAACTTTAAACATCATACTTCATAAGGTATACGCTACTTCCATGTGTCGAACCAACATGCATACGCACTTTTACCAAAGGGAACCTGTTAGTGTCGGTCTTGAGCCCTCCATCAGTGATCAATAACTCTTTGCATATGCATTTATAGGTGTCTCATCAGTGTCAGTTTTGCATCCCGCTAGGCATGCCATAACACTGAATGGAGGAGCTGGTCTTTGTTCCCTTCTTGGCTTTGCTGGATCAGGTCATACAACAATGTAATTGAGTCAGGCTTGTTCTTGTTTTTGTCTTAAGGTCCCATGGTCTTAGGTCTAGGGTTTTGAGTCAAAATCATTTCAAGGTCATGAGTCATGGTCAGTAGGTGCCCAGCAAGCCGGAAGGAGTCTTGTACATAAGTTTCATTATCATTTTCTTCAGCTATAGCTCATTTTATGCCTTGGATTTAAAAACACTGTTTTTAATTCCAAGGTCATGTGGAATTTGAAAAAACAAAGAAATTTTCAAAAATTTGTAAAAGTGCCGGCAACAACCCTGGTTCCTTCGCTACAGTCCATCAGGCGGTCAACCTGCAAGAAGAACGGAGTCAAACGCATCAAAAAGCTCATTCCAGGACAAAAAGACTCTAAAATAGTGTTAAAGAGAATACAAAGGTTTAAACATTATAAAGTGGGTTTTTGAAAGTCAAATTTTTTTAAATATGAGCCTATAAAAGCAAATTCCCTCTTGAAAGGTCTTCATTGTGCATTTGGAGCAAGAAATTACAAGCAAAAGGCGATTAGAGGGCGGAATTGGGCAAATTGCAGAAGTTTCAGTCTTTTGGAGGCTGCGCGACCAAACGGAGGGGCGCGACCAAAAAAAAGGCCAACGCGCTGTGTTAAATTACACAGGCGCGACCAAACGGAGGGGTGAGACCAAACTGGGAGCTTGCGCGACCAAAAAAGTCTGCCCGCCTTGAAACTCTCCCAAACGCTCAAATTCACTCAAATTCACTCCAATTTTTAAAGGTATGCCTCCTCCACGTTTTGTGTAATGGTGTTGGGGTTGCAAAAGAAGATTATGGTCATGATTTTATGCAAGGAAATCCATAGAAAATAGGTTAAAATGACTTGATGTTTTGCATGCATATGTATGACAGTTTGTTTGTTTTTCAAGGCAATTTTTTTCCTTATATCCCTCCATTCATTTTCCCAAAATTAAATTACATATGTTAACATGTTATATTTGTTAATCTCATTTGCAAATTAGTCATACCAAACCTGCACCTTAAATCCTATCAAATCCTACCCCTAAATCATGTGCAAACCCTAGTCCTTTCAAACCCTATAAACCCTACCTTTTCCCATGTGTCATGTTCAAACCCTACACTAGTATATACAGCAAATTTACATATGTAAATACACAGCAGAATAAAAAAAAGCATATAAAAACAAAAAGAAAAAATGATAGCAAGGCATGCTTATGAATATCACACAAAAAAAACAGTGAAAAATGTAACTTGCATAGCCTTATAAAAACAAAAGAAAAATGACCTCTTGCTGTGTAAATGTCAAAGATTAGTAGCTGTATGGTGCTCATGACAAAAATTCATTAAATATACAGCTGCATAGTTATCAAAAGAGCAGTTTTGCTGTGCTAGGGTTTGCAAAGTGACATGGTATTTATCTCCCTATCCTTAAACTCTGTTTTCCCTTACCTTTCCCCTCACAAAAACCTTGATTCAATTGCTCATTAAATCCCCTAAAATCCCTATGCAATTGATACCCTTCCCTTTTGACAAAGTATGTAATTGAAAACCCTAATTCACTCATGGCAAATGAAAAAATAAGGCTGCCTCTGTTTTTAATGAATTGTTGTTACAAAAATTGATTGGCAGCAGACTTTGTTGATGGGTTCCATTATTTCCCCTAAACCTAATTCCTAATATCTTCTATTTTCCCTCATTCCTATGTTACAATCCCCTCTCCCTTCCACTGTAAAATGATCACAACAACCCCTTCCTTTCCTCTTACAATCAGAAACCCTAATTCCCTATGGTAAAGCATGATGGAAACTGCCAGCATTAAAAAAGAACTGCTGTTATGTAAAGTAGTTGGTAGTGATTGATAAAGGGGTTTCATTGTCCCCTTAAACCCTAATTCCCTTTCACCCTCATCTTCCTAAATACCATTGACACATCATATCCCATTTTTCTTGCAAATTTATTACAGTAACCCTTCCCTCCCTTGGTGATCAAGCATACAAAGTCCCTGTTCCCCAAAAGCATCAATGACCATTTTAAAAGTTATAAAAAACAGAGTATGCTCTTAATAGACATTCAAAGACAAAATGAAATGAGCAGCCGGTTAAATGTTGATAGTTGATGCTGCCTTATCCCCCTATGCCCATGACATCCTTCCTTCCATCATGATGAAAATTCTATATTGTCCTTTCCCTTGGTGATTAAAAATCACAGTTTCCCTAAATAAAGTATTGATTTGCAAATGATGAAAGATGAGATGGCATGTTTAACATTATGTGATGTTTTCCTTCAGAATTCCCTGCTTATATATATATTTTTTCCCTTTCCTATATGTAAATTCCCTCCCCTAACATATCCCTCATGATGTTTCCCCTTGAAAACAGCATACTTCACAGCATTTTGCAGGCAGGGCAGCGGTCATTTTGACTTATTTATTCCACCTTGCTCAATAACACCATGTCAACCACTGAGACTAATGAGCAAGGTGATGACCGATCATCATCTACTGAGATTGAGATACAGCAGAGGCCTCGTAGGGGAGGCAAGGGTGGTCACCACAAGAGGGAAGAGCCTACATCACTGACAGAGTTGCAGGCTTGCCCATTGGCAGTATCTTGCTTTCAGCATATGGCTTGTTTTCAGTTTTGTGAGAGGCTGTCACACATCCAGCATCACAGAGACTTGGCCCGGTTGTTTGTCCTCCATCTCCATGACAGGCAGGTCACCCTTGCAGGGGTGAATTTTGTGTTTTCTCCAGAGGCTATCACAGATGCTACCGGGATACCCAATGTGGGTGAGGTATGGCCAAAGCGCAAGTGGGTGGACCTGGTATACTATGAGCCATATGTTAGGCCTGCCTATGTGCATCACTTGACAAGGAACTTTCCTATCAAGTTCCTCCGAGCAGAGTATATAGACACCATGAGACTCATTATGCACTACTTCACATGCGAGGGGAGATTCTCACGAGTATTTTCTTGTCATATCCGCATGATGATGCACTTCACCAGAGTGAGGATGATGAACATCTCGGCATACTTATTTCATGACATTCAGAGGATAGCCACTACCTTTCGGAGACAGACTCCAGTACAGCAGCTCCGGAGCCTATGCCATCATGGTCTTATTCAGCTAGTAGTTTCCCATCAGCTGAGCCAGCAGGGCATCCCTTGGGCGGATTTCATCTCCCGAGATGTTTTCACACAGCCACATTCAGGGCCTGAGGCAGTTCATGAGGAGGGAGGGCCATCACATCAGCCCGAGACCAGCATCCCGAGACACATGGCTTCTTCTCCTCGGGTCACATATCAGAGAGGTCACAGGACCTTATTTGCAGCAGCCCGACGAGTACTTTCTCTACAGCCAGTGGAAGGGGTCTCGTCTTCATCATCAGAGCAGCGAGTGTTATCTCCACACCAGGTGGAAGGGGCCTCGCTTTCTTCACCGGCACAGGCAGTACGAGAGGGCAAGCAGCCCATGGTTGAGGATGAGGCAGTTGGCGAGGCACATGATGATTTCACTGGTCGTGATGCTCATTCTCCTTCCTCTTCAGATTTCTATGAGCTCAAGGAAGAGAACCTTGTGTTGCAGCGGAAGCTTGAGATGGCTCAGTGGACTATCACTTATTTAGAGCAGCGGACCAAACAGCTGGAGACCGAGAAGGAGTTGGATGAGTTATGGAGGATTCGATTCGACCGAGTCATCAACCGCAGGAGGCCTGGGGACCCACTGCCCAAGGATAGAGAGTTATTGCTCATCCGAGCAAATTGGCGCTTGGAGGGACTATTAGACAAGGCAAACCGTGACAAAGAGCTGCTCCGGAACATGAAGACACACTACTGGGCAAGATTACATGTTTGCAAGGCGAGAATGAAAATTCTCCAAAGAGAGCTGTCAGAGGCCCGGAAGAAGAAGAAAAGGACAAATCCACTCCGCATCTTGGCTGAGGCATCCCTCACTCATCATGGTACTGATCAGCCTTGATCTAGCATCAAAATCTGAAAATTTTGAGAATTTTGGAGCATTTTGCAAATTTTTGGTAAAATTACAGGTTTTGCCCACGGTTTGGTCTCACCCCGGGTGAGACCATTTTGAAGGGCTGCTCGGAATTTTGCAAACTTGGCATTTTTGGAAAGGGCATGCAAAAAGAAAAATTACCAGTACTTGGGGGCAGCCTAATTTTGAGTTTTGAGCCTCCAAAAGCTCAAAATACACCTAAAAAATGACTTTCTGCCCACTTTTTGAGTTGCAGAAAGTGACCTTGGGAGAAATGGTTTTTGAGGGGTCAAATCTACACCAAATTCAGAAATTCCACTTGGGATGGAAAGTAGACAGACCAAGCTTTCCAATGAGCCATCTTGCACCTGATTTGGATCAGTGGAACCCACTCAAAAATAGCTGTAAAGGGGCGCGACCAGAACTTCCAGGGGCGCGACCAGAACTTCCAGAATTGCCAGAATTTGCCATTTTCGGTCAAAAAACACTATTTTGACTATGGTTGACCATTTTTACTTGCAGATGATGGATGAATGTAATATTTTCATGGTACTTTGATAGGTTTTATCTTTCTTTACTCTTCTAGAAGCTTCTTTGATGTAAATAGTTAATATTTAATGCATGGATAGGCTTCCTAACTTTTAGAGGCAAGTTGTTGTGCTGGCCTATTATCTAGTGACTGATTTAGAATTAGTTGTAACAGCTCCTAGGAAGCTGAGCTCGACCCCTAGAGGTGGGGGAAGAGGTTTGACCTTCTATATTATGCCTTCTCTTTCTCATTTTGATGGTTGGACTCTTGTGGGAGAAAGCATTATTGTGTATTGTACATCTACTTCTGCAATTTAAGGAAAGGAAGGCCAGGGTTTTGCAGACTTCATTGTGGATTCTTGTGGATCATTGTGTTGATGGTGTGTCTTCTAATTGTTACTGTAAGTTTGTTTATGTGTTACATCTCTCTTTCTTTGCTGCTAATTGAACAAGATGAAGTGATAAAGTTTGAATTCATGCATGCCATGCTCAGCTTTTAATTCTGTTCAATATATATGTTTTCCACTGTTTAAAGAGGATTCAAAGTCCTTGTTTGCCCTCTTTAACCTCCTCTCTTTCTTCCCTGATCACTCATCCAAGTCAAAGGCATCAGCACAAGTTCCTACCTTGCCCCAAAGAACCCCCTGCAAAAACTGTGCTCCATCCCCGCACCCTAAATTGCACTCCCTCCAATTGCCACCAAAAAACCCAAAAATCTTTAAATCAACCCCCCTCTATCAATTTACTAGCCTAATATCTTTGATCCTAATTGGTCAGCCTTATTATATTATAAGATCTATCAAATCTGACCCGAGAGAGCCTTCTCATACCTCGTAGGGCTAGCTACGAGGTGAAATGGTTTGATGTAGCCTTGAGAGTTTGTCTATCTCAGCCTAGGTGAATTCCAAGCGCTAACAGAACCAACGTACAGATCTTCACATTCAAATTTATGATGTATACGCTACTTTGATATGTTGAACCAATGTGTATATGCTCTTTTACTAAAGCAAACCTGCATATAGATCTACAACTATTCCAGACTTCAGTCATACCCAGATCATCACATTTACAGAATAAAACATGTGTTAGTATTTAGATCTAGACTGTTCAAGATCAAATCACCTAACGAGAATACTTTTAAGCCTTTATGATCCCGGTTCATCAACCTTCATCAGCCATATAGGCGCCTCCTTAGATCAGATCAAGCAAACCATCAGAAGTTCATTAACCTGCATATATGATCCAACACCTCATAAGATATTCAAAAATACTTGCTCACATGGCCTAATGATCTTCTCCTCCTTATATAGTTTTAGGCCTTTCTCAATACCATGGACCAAAACTACTTAGGACCAATACCTTGGACCAAATACCTCGGACCAATTACCTTGGGTCAAATACCTTGGACCAAAAACTTTGTTTTTCCAAGATATACGTGCTTTTCCTTCTGTGAAAGTGTGTGTGTACGTATATGCTCCTTTTGTTCAGTAAACCTGTGTGTATACGCATCTTGGACAAGGTGAACCTGCGTATACCTCTCTTTATTCATTCTTTGTAGTCTGATCTGTAATTCTTTGTTGTTAACTTGTTGCACTGTGAACTGCCATCTAAGAGAGTTGCCATTGTACATTACTTATAAACTGATTCCTTTGAACTGCCCTGCATTTTGTCACATCTGTAAACACAAGTGCCATGCATTCTGTCACATCTGATATCTCTTATGTAGATTCATCTAGTTACCATATACAAGTGAGTTGTTCTGCTACAAATGGGTTGCCATCAAGTACAACACATGCATCATAATGCCAACAATCTCCCCCTTTGGACTTGATGGCAACAACAACACCAAGTCACTCGCCCCCTTTGACATCAAGGGAAAAGGGTGGACCAAGATATTTTCTCCCTTTGACATACATTATGTTGTTCATGCTCCCCCTGAGTACATGTTGAATTCTATGATTGAGCTCCCCTTTTGTACATGCTGAGATGCACTAAAACCATCCATGCTCCCCCTAAGCACAAGTAGAGTCTGCAAAAAATATTTTCTAAAATAACATGACTCTATAACTCAACTATGTGAGGATGACCTTCCTATCACCAATGACTCATACATACATCCATCTCCCAACCAAGTTGGGATATACCAATTGTTTATACATGATAGAAACAATAAATATTACATCATCCATCCCATGTAAAGTGGGGATACAAATTACATCATTTGTCCAAGAGGACTCATTCAAATACCCTAGACTTTTACATGACTTAAGCAACAAATGGTATAAATATCTGAATCCATAGCTGGACTCAGAAACCATAATGCCAACAATGTTGAATGTACGTGAAGGCTAATGCTCCCCCTGAACCTGTGCTACCTGTGCATTGCGAACAGATCAATGATCAAGGCATCCTTGTCAGTCAGATAAAAATTAATGAACAAATCATATCGACAGACATTAATCATCAATATCAGTCAAAGCACCCATATCAGAACCCGCCCCACTATTTTTCTTGTCTAAAAAACATATACGCTCCTTGACCCACAGAAACTCGCTTGTGTACGCGATTATTCTTCATGAAACTCGTGTATAATAACCTTTCTTTGAAAAATTGTATTTAACAGCAAGATGATGCAGCAACTACTCCCAGCTTTTGTCTGAGATATTCAAATGTCTCTCTAGGCAGTGGTTTAGTGAATATATCAGTAACCTTTTCTTTGGAGGGAACATACTCTAATTTGACCTTTTTGCAAGCACTTGTTCACGTAGAAAATGGTATTTGATGGGTATGTGCTTGGTCTTGGAGTGCATGACTAGATTCTTTGAAATACTGATGGCACTTGTATTATCACATAGAATGGAGATGGGTGGAGTACATGTGATCTGAATGTCTTGCAAGGTTTGCATCATCCAAAGTAGTTGTGTGCAGCAAGATGCAGCAGCCACATATTCTACTTCAACTGTAGATAAAGCAATTGAACTTTGTTTCTTGCTGAACCAAGACACTAACCTGGAACCCATATAGAATGCACCACCACTAGTGCCTTTTCTATCATCAACACTTCCTGCCTAATTTACATCTGTATATGCATGAAGAGTAATATTTGTATCTCTAGGATACCATAAACCAAAGTTCTGAGTTCCTTGAAGATATTTGAAAATTATTTTGACTACCTGAAGGTGTGATTCCTTTGGATTTGCTTGGAATCTTCCAATTATTCCTACTGCATGCATGATGTCAGGTCGTGTACCTGTTAGATAAAGAAGACTGCCAATCATGGATCTATAAGTTGGTTGATGTACTGCTGTTGATTCATCATTTGAGATGAGACTGCATCCTGTTACCATTGGGGTACATACAGGTTTAGAATATTCCATGCCGTACCTTTTTGTTGGGTAGCGGATCCCCCCATAATGGATTTTTGGGGCTTGTAGCCTGAATTTTGGTCAAAAGTAATGTAAGACCCCGCAAAATGCGAGCGCAGAGCGCGAGAGTCTAGGGTTGTCCACCCTAAAATATTGTAATTTAATATAGAATGTGTCGGCCTACCCATGGTCCGTGGACCATGGGAATGTATAAATAGAGCGAGGCTCTAAGTGTAGAAGTCAGTTTTTGGTTAGAGTTGATCTTAAGTGATATGGGTTTTTGAAAGTGATATTCGCTCTAAGTCTGTAAGTCCGAGTCTTGGGTTGTAGGAATAGGAAGAGGCTCTGTAGTTGTGTGCGCAAAGGCCTAGTAGAGTCCGCATCTGTGTGCACGAACCCCTGAAGCTGAGTACATAGGGCGGGTTTTGGATTGTAACGGAACAGAAGTTTAATAAAAGCTAAGTTGATTCTGAAATATTGTGCATCTATTCATAGATCTGTATGTTTATGCTTCCCTTATATTTTTATGCATCTCTTTCCTTGTTTATGATTGCACGCACTTGTTATAAATGTTGAATGATTAATGAGAATACTAGGCCCACAAAATTAAGTCAGATCTATATTAATAACACAGTAAGAACAAGGGATCTAGACAGCGCCCCTTCGCAGAGCTACGTGAAGGTCAAATAGCTACGAGGAGCAGCGTAGCATGCAGGATCGGTTTGCAAACTTCCCAGCCTTCATCAAGACATCCCTAGGGTGCAGAAACCTGGTTCCAGCACCCTCCCATACTACCTCGGGTGAGACCTCAGTCCACGCACCACGGACTATTGCCGAAAGGGCCGGTAGTTTCAGGATTTGTTTGGCTAAATCACTTCTGAACCTGGGTTAGGCCCCAACAAGCCAACAAATGGTTCCGTTGCCGGGACCGAGATCTACCTAAGGGATGTTTGATGTCGGAACACTGGAATCCTATGAAGAAGGAAATTGAAGATTGGTTGGATTAGAAGCTTCACGAGTTCGTGACACAAGAAAACAGAACTCTATAGATATCCAAGAAGAGGTGGCTGGATCGCTACGTATATACGGAAATCCACGAGATCTTCTTCGCGTCCTTCTCTTCAGAGCTGTATGATTGGATTGCAAGGTTAGCTAATAGCCAGGGAAGGTACAAGCTTGATCAACCGATAGTGTGGACTCCAGAGTTAGTGCACAGACTAGAGGCATTAGAAGATAAGATCACGCGGGCCATGGACCATTGGCTCGACCGGATAATAGGGGGATTTATCACTGAGTTCGTGATAGACACAACCGTGAGCTATAGCAAAGCAGAATGACATTTTCTCAAGGGACCGCGAGGTAGGTACATTAAATCCCTGAATACCTGGATTAAGATGTTGTTATGTGAAAAGCAGGTTATGTGAATACATTAATGATTGGAATGATGCGGAGCGGAAAGATCTACAAAGGTATCGAAGGATTAGGAAACAGTCCCTTAATTTCACCTTTGCTAGAGAGCGAGGAATATCGCAGTCAAGTTTCTCCGAGGAATGTGGTTAGTATGATAAGGCAACGCATTCCATAGTTATCACCTCCACTTATGTCGTCACCCACTTCGCCTACTTCACCTCCATCTTCACCCACCCCACCTCCACCACCCCCACGGTTTAGCATGGTGAGCACAATCAAGCTACCCATATTCAGAGGAGTAGGGAATGAGGATCTGGACCAGTTCTGGTTCGTGGTAAGAGCAGTGTGGGAAGCACAAGGGATTGCAGATGACAACATTAAGAAGGCCACATTGGTGAGCACACTGTAGGATCGCGCGTTGACATGGTATATCAAGAACTTGAGTGATCACCCAAATGCAGGAATAACGGAGATCCAGAATGCGTTGAACAAAGAATTTAGCCGGCCGAAATCAGAGACACAATCAATCATCATATTTAAAGAGATCGTGATGCTTCCAGGCGAGACCCCCTGGGATCTAGATCAGAGACTAAAGAGTACGATCCACGAGGCTAATATGACGCTAATGGATGCACAGCACCACGCATGGTTTGTGGCGTCTTTGACACCACACCTGAGGACGGCGCTGTCACAGCAGAAGCTTTCAACCCAAGCAGAAGCGTTGGAAATGGCAATGAGGTTTCATGAAATACTGATGCAGGATCCGGGATTGGGAGTTCAACAGATCCACGCACAGCTTCAGAATCTTTTCCTAGAAATGTAGAGCTTGAAGCAAGATAGGGCAACCTGACCCGAGGCGTGCGAAGAAGTGTGGTGCATAAAATGTAAAGGCCAGGGCCACGATAATGATCATTGTCTAGTATTTGCGAACTACTTGGTAGGAGGGGGACCAATGCTGTTGAGATCGGAGGCACAGGCAGGGCCAAGTATGACACTCGTGCTCTGGTGTGCAATCTGTCAGGTGGGAGGAAAGCACACGATGGACAACTGTCATTTGTTGCAGAAGTATACACAGACTCCCCAGCAGCTGTTTTGCAATTTCTGTAGATTTGTGGGTCATGACGAGCATACTTGTCATAACTACAAGTTTATGATGGAGAAAACCCTAGCATATAGAGTGTAGACAAAAACACGAGGCCTCGACCCAGCCGCGAGGATGGCGCACGCTAGACTTCAGGGCTGAGGTCGAGGACGAGGAGGAATGGGGCCAAGAAGGGGCCGAGGACAGTTAATCTGTTACAATTATGGAGGATTGGGGCACTACGCTTGCAATTGTACCAACCCAACAAGAATATCTTATTCGTACTATTCTTAGTTTGATCACGAAATGGTATCTTGTCCTACGTTGATCGCACAGATGCACAAGAAAGGGGTACTACAGCCTACTCTGACGCAGAATATTCAAATGATAAGGTTTGAACCACGTGAAGAACACCCAAATGTGAATATGGTGCTCATAAATGGTGTGACCACAGGGGAATATAAGGGAAAGTAACCCGAGGAAGATACATGGGTTCACAAGTCTCCTACAAAGGAACCTGAGTTTGACTTGGAATGCGCAAAGGAGAGATTTATGGAAGCTAAGAAGAGCTTCGCAGAGGCCTCTATTACAGGTAGTAAGGATCAACCAAAGCCAGGAATGGATCCTTTTATGCTTAATACCTTTTTAGAGACATGCATGAATCTGATGTGCGATAATAGAGCAGTGAAAGGACTACAAGAACTGATAATTAGGTGTGCAGGGTCAAGTGAACCGCACGTAGTCCGGAAACTAGGAAAGCATACATTGCACACTGGGAGGGGAATGAGATTAATGGCGCAAATTGGCGAATATGAAATGGATCAAGTAATTCTAGACTTGGTTTCGAACGCAAATGGGTTACCAAAGCAGACATGGGAACACATGGGCAGACCCGCATTACAGTGGTCTCCTATTCAATTACAGATGGCGAACCAACAAAAGATCTTGCCCATGGGGAGGTTGCAAGGGGTAACAGTGGATATCGAAGGCACGAGCATGCAGAAGGACTTTGAAGTGATAGAGATTGTTGATGACAACAATCCTTACCCCGTGTTGCTAGGAATAGACTGGGCCATTGATATGAATGGAGTCATCAACCTAAAGAAGCAGGAGATGATATTCGAGAAAAAGTCTCTACGTGTAGTAGTTCCGCTAGATCCAGCCGAAGGAGCGCGCTACACTAAACCTGTGTGTAACGGTGACAACGATGATGAGCTAGATTGCATTTACCAGATAACAGTGTAAGACCAGGATCGGGTGAACCTGACTGCAGGTGGGAGAATCTCATGGGAGCGCCACAGTTCCTGTACTTTAGATTCAGATGAAGAGATAGAACGCTAGCAGAACCGATTGCACGAAGTGACAACGTTGAATTGCAACATGATGATTAGATCACTATAGTGCATGACGACCGAATAAAGGGAACTGCCAACATATGATGGGGTAATAGGAGTAGATGAATTATTAGATAGATTTGAAAGTACAGTACCAGAGCAGCAACGATACAGTGTGGTGGAATGGGTGTTGCAAATGACACTCGCACGATGGTGGAATACACACTAGAAGAATATTAGAAACTAGCGCGAATGTAGAAGACGAATGTGCTTATGATTTGGAAGTCCCCAACGATGAACGCAAGCTGGGCAACCAGGACAAAGCAGTTTTCTCGCCCACTTATGTCGATGGGTGCAGACGTATGCTGTGCAAGCACCTCCAAGACTAAGTATCGAAAATCAGAACCCGACGCAGCAGTAGGGAAGGCGACGTGCTCCACAAATAGTCTGCAACGAAGCATTCAAAAGGCTATGCGGAGTCATGAACAGAGTTCACCAGATGGGACACACTAATTGGGACCTGTGCGTGCCAACTGTCCGATGGGCCTATGGGGCCATGTGCAGGAACCTGAGCACGGAAATGGTTCCGAAGACGACGAGCAGAGTCAAGGCCATAGCTTTGGGAAAAAATCCTCACGCAATCACTCCTATAATTGCGACAGCACACAGGGACCAGAGCAAAGAGATTATGCAGCCATGTGAGGATGAACATATGTAGATTCAAGAATCCATTCAGTGAGGGAACCTTGAGCTTCGTGAACTTGAAGAAGATAGGGTACGACTGAAGCAGGAAATCATATTAATGGATGAGGATATGTGAAAGTTGGAAACCACAATCTCGCAAGCATTATGCCTTGACAGAAGGATGGGGCCACATATGGGCAACCCTACCACCGCACTAGAAGTTTGTCACCAAATTTTTTTGGCTATACTACCATGGTTGCGACCGCACCTTATCAGACAAAGTCACCAAGGAGGTGCACCGCATAAGGAAGAATGTGAGGCATTGATGGGCGCGGGGATAACTAAGGGAGGCCCACAGACTGGATTGAAAGGTGACTTGAAGCCTTGCACCAATAGTGTGACCAACTGACTATCCGTAGGAAGCACAGTCTCAACACTCCAAGTAGTTGAAAGAGAGTGCAGGACTATAAACGAGTCTGTATGGGAGCTACGCGACACAGAAGTTGTGCGTAGGATCAGTATGATGCAAAGGTTTTGTTCTCACACAAGGTATTGTGTTGCCGCGCAGACAGGCTGGAAGGTGACCATTGGTGTCATTGTTCATGACAAGATGGCCAATTTAAGACAATGAGGAGCAGATGGTGGAAAATTAAGACACAAATGCAAAACTAGATTTGGGACTATCTGCCGCCAATCTCGCATTAATGAGCTAAATCCAGGGGGAACGGTCAAATTTGAATTCAAAAGGGCCTATAAATCACAGGTGGCCCTCCACTGAACAACCCTTGGCATTTTACGGATTAAGTTGTTGCGTTATCAAGTGGGCATGAACTTGATGAATTTGGAGGTTGTAAGAGCAAGTCCGTGGTTTGAAGCATTGCCAAAGGAGACACAGGATTCCCTGATCAAAATAATGTCAACAACCAAGGGAGCCACGCAGAGTTCTACGCCACCGGTAGGGGATGCACCAAAAATCCCTAAATCGCCCCGGACGCCGAGGCCCAAAAAGGACCCACAGGTAGCAGGATCGGTCCGTATGTCTCCGCGAAATCTGCAGTTCGGAAAACTGTTGATGGAAGAAAAAGGCAAAATGGTTAATATTGAGAGCGATGATGAGGAGGAGGATCCTCAGACCTT
Organism: Pinus tabuliformis; assembly: GCA_031772625.1. Taxonomy (NCBI): domain Eukaryota; kingdom Viridiplantae; phylum Streptophyta; class Pinopsida; order Pinales; family Pinaceae; genus Pinus; species Pinus tabuliformis. The sequence continues at coordinate 70,833,608 of CM062819.1, read as the reverse complement.
TGTAGAAGATATGGAACCAAAGGAAGAGATGGAAGACAACATCCAGCTAGTAGCAAAGCTGCCCAAGTATGTCCCTCCGCGGAAAGGGATGGTAAAGATACCTAAAGACTTGGATGTCGTTAAAAGCACACTCAACCACCCGTTCCTCCCCGAGGGAGTTTTGTTTGAAGGTTCAGCTATGGGCGACATGCCCACTATTAAGTTTGAAGACTGGGACCTTGCATATAGCGAGAAGTTCCCTCATTTGGAAACTAGCCAGCTGATGGAACAAAGCACGGAGGGGGTAGTTACAACATTGTAGCCATGGACATGGCTGCGCAGGGTGGAGGAGGTCGGGCTACTCCACCTCCTATCGATTCCACACTTTCATCGAGCCCCAATCACGATATTTGTCATCAGGCAACTACTTTTCTTGGTGCACGATGGGTACTTGTGGCTGGAGGAGCCCATTCTCATCACAGCAGAGCTCATTCATAGGATTTATCAACTTCCCTGTACGGGAAGGGACCTCGTGGAAATAGCTAGCACAAGTAGAGACTTGGCGATTGTGGAGGCCAAGAAAAAGAAATATAAGTTGGAGAAAAAGTAGAGGGGTTACATCATTACTAGTATTCAGAACAAAGTGGTCCGCGTCGCTACCCAGTTGTTGGCAGGAAAGGTGATGAGAAAATGCCGTGGCAATGAGGTACCAACAATGGTCATTGCACTGGTTGAGCAATGCGCAGAAGGGGTATGGTTCAACTGGGCGCAGTTCCTCTGCGACAAGTTCCTGACGAACTGCAGGGAGGCCCAAGAGCAGGGTAAGACCTTCCACTACGCGTGGTTGCTCTTATCCATCCTGTTGGTTATAAGTGAATTTCCTGAGGATAGTCAGTTTCCTCCCCTTGACCAGGACTGGCCAGAGGCAACAAAATACGCGTCGCTATGGGTGATGAAGGATGCCATGCGAATCCAAGAAACTAAGATCTTTTGGGTACTGATGGAGGTGAGCGTACAACTTGGGATCAACAAATGGTTGCGCCTATCCGCCTCGATATATGACAGTCTGAAGAGCTTTGCAGACTTTAAAGCAGATATGCACAATGTGTATATCTGGGCACGGAAGGATCCAGAGCAGAAGTGGACCACACTCCCATTCATCACAATAAATGAGGTTGCTTTCGCGGTGCTCAACACATGGCCACCGGAATGGCATGCCCCAGATCTAGTGGTGCATGATGAGACAGAGATTCAAAGGCAGAAGGTTGCTGCCAAGCTGCTAGCACAACAGAAGCAGAACGAACAGCTAGCTGAAGAAGTACGGGCATCCTGGGAGGCAGTGAAGGCCACCATGGAAAAGACAACAGCAGTAGGGGCCACTATGACACAAGAAGAAAGAGGCTCAAACTTGACCACAGGGCATGGGACAGATGATACAACGGAAGGCACAGACCCAAGCACCACCTCTACACAATTGAAATGGTCGCACGCGATAGAACGAACAGGGCCACGGAAGAAGACCAAGGCTTCCAAGTTGGATGGGGAGCCTATTACACTAACCGAGGGTGACCTATACGACATCGGCAACACAGTTCACGAAGTCACTAGGGAGGCACTCTAGGAGGCCATGATGGAGCAGCAGAATTTGTTGGGGGCACTTAGGACGCAAATCTAGGAACTTCAGGTGTGGCCCCCATAATAGGAAATGGTAGCTGCCTACGGGGCTACGGGCACATCAGCAACCGAACAGTTGCTACATACCAAAATGGCTAATACCGTCGCGCTGCCAGAAGGAGCACTAACAGTGGACAACACGGAGGACAGAGCCGTGGTAGGCCGACTCAAGGGACTTGGACTAAACTTGGCTGCCCTTCCGCGAGAGATATTATACCAGTTGCAGGATGGAGTGATGACAGAGCTCCATGCTACGGAAGGACGTGCATTACAGATGCTCAGTGAACAATGAATCAACATCGAGCAGCTGAGCCTCTAATGTGATGAAGTGATAGCACAATCTCAGCAGTTGGAACAAATCGTCGAGGAAGCATGTCATCGCGCACCCCAGCTAGAGATTACAATAGATTTACCAGTAGGTATACGGATCCACAAACTGGCTAGTGGATTCCGCGAGGCAAAGGAGGAAGCAACAAAGATCCAGCTGGATCTCAACCTGCAGATTGCGGCGCTGAGGCTGAAGGCATATCCCTCTACATCGTCGGAAGTCAGAGAACAATGGCACCGCGCCATTCAATCAGGGTTGGAAGCAATAGAGCACGTCGTACAGGATTGCACAGGCTTGTTAGATCAATCACTCGTAACCCTCATTTCACTGCAGGAAGACCCAATGCTACAACGGTTAGAGACAAAATCACGTGAGTTGCAGCAGGCCTATCATAATGTCTGAGGGACTGCGCAGATGATCGCCCTTACTCAGCAGCTGACCAAGATGAGGGAGGCCCAGGTTCTAAAGGCATAGGTGGATGTCGCGCGTAAGAAAGAAGCAGTGCTTAAAGAATGCATCCAGCCTTGGCTTGAGGAAGCATTCACAGTCACCGCCAAGATCGAGGGAAAGCTGGCACAGATGTAGGGCGTATATGCACTCAGGAAAGGAATTGCACCTGACAACGAAGCATTGGAGATACGTGCACAACGGGTACATCGGACAGCAGAAGAATGTGCTATGGGCGTAAGCGAAGCGCAGAAGTTGCTAGATGGACTTTGAGCAAAGATCACTGCACCAGCCGAGTGACTCGGGATGAGTCATGATGATTGTGTTGGGGGCCTGTTGGGCAGCGGATCCCCCCATAGCGGATTTTTGGGGCTTGTATCCCGAATTTTGGTCAAAAGTAATGTAAGACCCCACGAAATGTGGGTACGAAGCATGAGATTCTAGGGTTTTCCACCCTAAAATATTGTAATTTAATATAGAAGGTGTCGGCCTACCCATGGTCTGTGGACCATGGGAATGTATAAATAGAGCAAGGCTCTAAGTGTAGGAGTCAGTTTTTTGTTAGAGTTGATCTTAAGTGATATGGGTTTTTGAAAGCGATATTCACTTTGAGTCTATAAGTCTGAGTCTTAGGTTGTAGGAATAGGAAGAGGCTCTGCAGCTATGTGCACAGAGGCCTGGTAGAGTCCACAGATGTGTGCGTGAATCCCTGCAGCTGAGTGAGCAGGGCGGGGTTGGGATTGTAACGGAACAGAAGTTTAATAAAAGCTAAGTTGATTCTGAAATATTATGCATCTATTTGTAGATCTATATGTTTATGCTTCCGTTATATTTTTATGCATCTCTTTATAGTTTATGATTACGCACACTTGTTATAAATGTTGAATGATTAATGAGAGTACCGGACCCAGAAAATTAAGTTAGATCTATATTAATAACACAGTAAGAACAAGGGATCTAGACAATGCCCCTTCGCAGAGCTACGCGAAGGTCAAACAACTACGCGGAGCAGTGCAGCGCGTAGGATCGGTTCATGAACTTCCTAGCCTTCATTAAGACATCCCTAGGGTGCGGAAACCTGGTTCCAACACCCTCCCATACTACCTCGTGTGAGACCTTAGTTCACGCACCGCGGACTGTTGCCGAAAGGGCCGATAATTTCGGGATTTGTTTGGCTAAATCACTTCTGAACCTGGGTCAAGCCCCAACAAGCCAACACTTTTCAAGATCTATTTGAGATATTTGGTTTGTGAAAGAAAAATACCATCTTTATTTTGTTGAACTTGTAGACCAAGAAAATAGGTAAGTTCACCAAGCAAGGACATTTCAAATTCTTGCTGCATTACTGAAGCAAAATTCTGACTCATGGATTCTTTATTGCTACCAAAAATGATATCATCAACATAAAAAACAATAATTAGAAATGTATTAGTTTCAATCTTTGTATATAGATTGTTATCTGTTGATACTTTTGTAAAACCTTGTTGGTGTAAATATTTGTCAAGGCAGTAATACTAGGACCTTGGAGCCTGTTTCAGACCATAGAGAGCCTTTTTGAGTCTGCATACAATTTTTGCATCATTTTCAAGAATGAATCCTTCTGGTTGTTCAATATAAACTTCTTCTTCTAAATCTCCATTAAGGAACACAGATTTTACATCCATTTGGTATACTTTGAATTTCTGAAAGCTAGAAAGAGCAAGAAACATCCTTATGGCTTCAAGTCTAGCAACAAGTGCAAAAGTTTCTTCAAAATCTATACCTTCTTGTTGAGCATACGCTTTACAAACAAGTTTAGCCTTGTTTCTAATGACTTCTCCATTTTCATTCAGCTTGTTTTTGAATATCCATTTAGTTCCTATAATATTTTTATCATGACGTCTAGGAACTAATTCCCAAGTATTATTCTTTTCAATTTGCTCAAGTTCTTCATTCATGGCCTTGACCCAACATTCATCTTTGCATGCTTCATTTACATTTTGAGGTTCGATGGAGGATAGTAATGCTAGATAGCTTGAGGTTTCTGTAATAGTTCTTCTTGTCTATACACCTACCTCTTTTTCTCCTAAAATTTGAGTTTCTGGATGATTTTTCTGAACATACCTAGATGGAGTCTTTTCTTCTACCGTTATCTCTTATTTTGGTGCTTCATTGGTTTTTTCTTCAATATCATTGTGATTTGATGTGGGAAAATAATCCCCATCTTCTTCATTGTTATAATCTTTTGTTTTTGTTTGTTTTGGATTTTTTCATGCTTCATCAACTACAACATCAATACTTTCAACAATTTTCCCAAGTCTTTTATTATAACATTTATATCCTTTACTTCGGGAAGAGTAACCAAGAAGAATACCTTCATCTGCTCTGGGCTCAAACTTACCAAGTTTTTCATCAGTCCTTTTGATATAACATTTGCTTCCAAAAACTTTAAAGTATTTTACAGTAGGAGTCTTACCATACCAAAGTTCATGTGGAGTTTGAGTGCTATTTACCCGAACATTTTCTTGGTTGAGAATAGTTACGGCGGCGAATGCAGCTTCACCCCAGAAGGTTGCAGGAGTTCCAAATTCATCTAGCATAGCTTGAGCCATTTGTTGAACAATTATGTTCATTCTTTCTACCACTCCATTTTGCTGAGTCCTTGCAGTGGAGAATTGCCTTTTTATTCCATGTTGTTCACAAAAGTCAAAGAATTCATCCGAGGTAAATTCCCCTCCTCGATCAGATCTGAGGCATTTGATTTTTCGATCTGATTCATTTTCAACCAAAGATTTGAAGGCTTGGAACTTTTCAAATGCTTCATATTTATGCTTTAGAAGACCTATCCAACACATTCTGGAAAAATCATCAATGAACAAAATAAAGTATTCTTCTCCACGAGGTGACTTTTTCCTTGATGGTCCACATAAATCAGTATGGACAAGTTCAAGAGGCTTACTAGCTAACCCTTCTTTTTCAATGAAGTGAGCCCTGGTTTTCTTATCGATTTGACATGGTTTGCATATTGTATTTTCAGGGATGCTGATATCTGGAAGATCACGAACAACCTTGAATCTACATTCTTTTGTTATTTGAGAAAAGCTTAGATGTCCCAATCTTCTATGCCACAACCATTTTTCATCATTTTTGCTTAGATAGCATTGTTGTTGTCTTCCCTTGAGTATGTATAAGTTGTTTGGAGTTCTTGTACCTTTTATCACCATCTCCCCTGTATCAAGGTCACGAACAACACATATGTTTGATCAAAACGCCACTTCATTTCCTTGATCACACATTTGACTGACACTCAATAGGTTATGCTTTAAATTGTCTACATATATAACATTTCCATATTTAACCTTTTCTTTCAAGAAAATAGAGCCTTTACCTTTTATGATAGAAGGAGTGTCATTTCCACATGAGACATTCTTTTCCTTTTCTAAGGCATTATATGAGTGAAGTTTTCCTTTGTCACCTATCATGTGTTTTCAGCATCCATGGTTGATGTACCACTGATTTTCTTGTCATTCTGCATACAAGGCTATACCACATCTTTTTGTTTGAGATTCTTTCCTTCTCCATATCTTGGGATTTAATGGAGTTTGCTCCTTTTGAGATGTTTGCTGAAATTTTCTCCCGCATTCAGATTCTTCATGACCAAAGTTGTTACAGATTGAGCATTCTATTTCATTTTCAAGAAAATAAAAGTTATTATAGGAAATTTTCTCAATCCCTGTTACATTCCTTTGATTTCGTGCTTCTCTAGTCATGATGGTTTTGTAAGAAACACATTGAGCAACTTTTTGTCCAAAATTATGACATGAAAAGCATTGCCCATTAAAGAAGTTCCTGCGACTATCGAATCTATTGACCTGGTGATTGTAGTTTCTATTGATATTCATATTTGGAGAAAATTGAGTATAATTTACCTGAGGTTGGTTGTGGCTTCTATTCATCCTTGGCATAAATTGAGTGTGACTTACCTGGTGATCTGCTTTATGCCTTTGCTGACGATTGTCATACTGTTCACTGGTCTTTGTTGCATCAAGATAGGTTTTAGTGGAGGTTGATGGCTTCTCTGATTGAGATGCTTCTTTAGTATATCCAAGACCTGTATTTATCAGGGGAGAATGTTGTACTTTGATAATTTCATTTAAGGTTTCTGATCCTTTAGCATATCTAATATTGAGAGATTTCATTTTCTCGAGATGCTTTCTTAGACCCACAATTTCACATTCTAGTTTTTCATTGTGTTTTTCTTTTTCAGCATGTTGGTATGTCAAGGTATCCATAATCATATTATTTTCTTCTAAATAGATTTTGAGTTTAGATATTTCTTCATAAAAGTCATCCTCTTCTAAAGAATCCCAAAAATTATCATCTTCATAAGCCATTAGAAGTCTATAGTCATTACTATTTTCATCTTTATCACTATTTCATAAACCATCACTATCTTCATGAGTATAGTAACTCTTTTTATTTACAACTTGTTTTCTATTCCATTTTGTATATTCCTTCCCTTTTTCATATTTATCTTTATGAGGACATTTGGCAGCATAATGACCGACTCTGCCACAAGCAAAGCATTTGAAGGGTAGCTTACCTCTAAATCTTCCAGAACCCCGTTGAAGCTTCTTGACAAAGTTTACCTCATCTTCTTCTTCTGAAATATGTCTTGATTCATTGTGTTCTTCCTTTCCTTTTGCTGAAGCTTTAAATGTGGCTTCTCTCATATCTGATGGTCCTCCTTTTCTCATCTCAAAGGCAGTTAAGATTCCGTGAAGCTGTGTCATAGTGATAGTCTGCAGATCCTATTTTTCTTCTATGGCAGACACTTTTGATTCAAATTTAGCAGACAAGGATCTCAAAACTTTCTCAACTAAGGTAACTTCCTTTATTTCTTCACCCAGATTCTTCATACAATTAACAACCTCATATATACATAAGAAGTAACTAGATATACTTTCAACACTGTGCATCTTAAGAGTTTCATACTGAATTCTGAGAGTTTGAAGTTTAGCACGTTTTACTTGAGAGTCTCCTTCGTAGCTCAGAACGATTTTTTTCCCATATTTATTTGGCTAATTTGAGCTGCATGACTTTGACAAACTCTAATTGTGACAAACTTCCTAATAAAGTATTGACATCTCTGACATTGATTTCATATTGCTTTTTACCTGTCGTATCTGTAGGAATTGCTATTGGAAATGTATATCCTCCTTCCACAATTTCCCAGACATCCATTCCAAGTGATTTTAGATAGGTTGTGGTTCTTATTTTCCAATAAACAAAATTGCTCCCATCAAAGATTGGCGGTCTGATGGATCCCACACTTTCTTGATTACTCATGATGATGGATCTCCCTTCAAGATATCAAGCTTCTTTTGAAGGACCTGCTCTGATACCAATTGTTGGAAATAATACTGAGAGGGGGGTGAATCAGTATTATCAAATCAATAATTTTATTTCCCAAACAAATTTATATACGCTACTTCAGTTAAGTGAACTAGCGTGTACACGCGACTGTACTTAAAGCAACCAACGTATATGCATAGAACTTTTGATTTAGACAATTTATCATGTATTGAACTTTAACCAGTATATCAGAGTGCAGTAAAAGCAGAATAAAGCATCACACATAAGAAACACACATGAACACCAAGATATAAGGTGGAAACCCAATGTGGGTAAAAACCACCTGCTGTTGTCGTCTCTATCTTCTTTTAATAATAAGAAAATCTATTTACAATCTTGTACTGGTGCAGACTCATACCAATATGCAGGAACCCACCTGCAAAAGGCTACAACCTTCACTCGTTCTCCAGCTACTACTGGAAGGGAGCTACAACCCCCTAGCACTTGTACTAACTGATATATTTACTAGTATGTAGGCACCGACCTACAGAGGCTACGACCTTATTTCTTCCTCTAGGGACCACGTTTCATGAATTTTCAGACTAAATACTCTTGGGACACAACACTAGAATCTGAAGGCCACGTTTCATCAAATTTTCATACTGGACCCGTCAACAACATTGAAACTCAAAAAATCATAACTGCAATACAACCATCAAATTCATCTGCATCAACCAATCACTGAAGCCCAATCATCACTTTCTGAATCAACCACAACTGAATCAATTAATCACTTGACAACCCATAATCATTGAAGCAAATCACAATCAATCAATTTGATCATTCAAAACACTGTCACCAGAATACAGTCACCAAAACACAAAGCAGAACCCAGAACTCTGCAACAGCAAACATAGACAACTGAAACTTTAAACATCATACTTCATAAGATATACACTACTTCCATGTGTCGAACCAGCGCGCATACGCACTTTTACCAAAGGGAACTAGCGTACAGATCTGCACATTCAAATTTATGATGTATACGCTACTTTGATATGTTGAACCAGCATGTATACGCTTTTTTACTAAAGTGAACATGTGTACAAATCTACAACTATTCCAGACTTCAGTCATACCCAGATCATCACATTTACAAAATAAAACATGCGCCAGTATTTAGATCTAGACTGTTCAAGATCAAATCACCTAATGAGAATACTTTTAAGCCTTTATGATCCCAGTTTATCAACCTTCATCAAGCATATAGGTGCCTCCTCAGATCAGATCAAGAAAACCATCAGAAATTCATTAACCTGCATATATGATCCAACACCTCATAAGATATTCAAAAATACTTTCTCACATGGCCTAATGATCTTCTCCTCCTTATATAGTTTTTAGCCTTTCTCAATACCATGGACCAAAACTACTTAGGACCAATACCTTGGACCAAATACCTCAGACCAATTACCTTGGGTCAAATACCTTGGACCAAAAACTTTTTTTTTCCAAGATATACGTGCTTTTCCTTTTGTGAAAGTGCATGTACACATATGCTCCTTTTGTTCAGTAAACCTGCGTGTATACACAACTTGGACAAGGTGAACCTGCATATACCTCTCTTTATTCATTCTTTGTAGTCTGATCTGTAATTATTTGTTGTTAACTTGCTACACTTGAACTATCATCTGAGAGAGTTGCCTTTGTACATTACTTCTGAACTGATTCCTTTGAACTGCCCTGCATTTTGTCACATCTATAAACACAACTGCCATGCATTCTGTCACATTTAATATCTCTTCATAGATTCATCTAGTTACCATATACAAGTGAGTTGTTCTGCTACAAGTGGGTTGCCATCAAGTACCACACATGCATCATAATGCCAACAAGAAGGGGTACATGATGGCCGAAATGTATTAAGTGTATAGAAGGAATCATGCCGAGACCGAGGAGGAGTTCACTAGAATTCAACCTACCAAGCCAGCGAAAGAGACTGTGGAGGAGTTCACCAGAATTCAACGTACCCATGCTTAGAGATAGTAAAGGATGTCTGCATGTCAAGTAAAAAAGCGGATCCAATATGCATACAAGTATAAAGGAACTGAAAATACATAATGGATCATTTGATCATAACCAAGAAAGTACATGTCTGAATATCACATATAAAGAGCTGATCAATGACGCTGAAGTATGAAGCTGATCACTGAAGTCATAAGACTGATCCAAATGGTACCAAGTAAAAAATGGTGGAATAAATGGTACTACACTTCAACTCGGGTGCCAACATATAGTATGTCGCCGTAAGGAACTACAACATATCAGGTGGATGGTGTCAACTAGTAGAAATAGGAGCAACTAACAAGTGAACCAAGACATGCTGATGCAAACCCAAGGTCTTCACCGACCGTTGTGGTACATTTCTACACCATGGGAATAAATGATCTAAAGTTGACCATGTGAGAAATCATTTGATTACCAGTCATTGATGTATATCGTTAACAAATACGAGACTACTCGCCAATAATGATTATGAGAGCCAAGGTACCCAGTACAATCTAACAACTGCAAATAAATGAGCTGTAGTCGAACACTTGGAAGAATCTATCAATCAGGAGACAATGATGTTTTCCCACTATTAATAGTGAAGAGATCTACCATTGATGACTACAAACCTTAAGGTACTTCCATATGGATTCTAGATCTTTTTCCCAGAGAAATGAGCTGAAGTTGATGGGAAAAGATCCGCTAGAAGGAAGGCATTAAGGTATCCTTCATCAATCTAGCACGAGTATCACCCATAGGCAAATAATGTGGAAGGAATCAGATGAATAAAGATGTGGTAACCCAACCGAAGCATGTTTCTAGCGTACACAAGATGTAGCTAGCGCACGATAGAAACCCTCTGAACCAACCAATAATGAAAGCTAACACAGAGGTGAGAAATCCCCCAATAGGGTCTGTTGGGAATGGGATCCCCCCAAGGCAAGTTTTGGGGCTTAAAGCGCAAGTTTTTACTAAGTCCATTGTAAAGACTCTGCGATTTGAGGGCATAGAGCACGAAGCTATAATAGAGTCATAAGGTTGTCCACCCTTACTTTTGTAAATATAGTGTCGGTTTGAGCGATTTACCCATGGTCTGCGGACCATGGGATTGTATAAATAGAGCGAGGCTCTAAGTGTAAAAGATATCTAATAGTCTAAGAATCGAAGAATTGATGAAGCAGTAAGTCAAAGTGTAGAGTTGTGTCTTTAGGGTCATAGAGTAGGAGAAGGTTCTACAGCTGAGTGTGCAGAGGCCTAGTAGTTTGTAGATGAGTGCGCAGACCCCTGCAGCTGAGTGCACAGGGCAGGTCAAGTCTGTAACCATTGGAAGCATTAATAAAGAGAACTTTTACCATATTTATGTGTATCTTTTCCTATTTTATGCATTATTGGGTATGAATTGCAAGTTTACTATTTATTTACTACATGAACTTATATAAATGTGTTAGTAAGTGAATATAATACAAGGTATCTGTTTATGCGAAGATAACTAACTGTTATAAGAAGATAAGTAAGATCCACAGTGTGACTTGGGGAAATAATGCAGATCGTTGCTCCAACAGTGTGAAATCCCACAGCCACTAGTTAGGGCTGCGCGAAGGCGAATATATCAGGGCGCAAAGGCCTCACAGGCCAGGGAAGTGCACGAAGTAACCTGCATGAAGGTATTCACAATTGGACCAAATCAACCCCTCAGACATCTCCAAGGTGTAGAAACCTGGTTCCAGCATCTCCCCATACTACTTCAGGTGAGACCTCAGTCCGCGCTCTGCGGACTGTTGCCGAAAGGGCTAGTAGTACAGGGATTTGTTTGGCTAATTAACTCCGAACCTGGCTCAAGCCCCCACAAGCCAACAAATGGTTCCATTGTTGGGACTGGAATCTGCATAGAGATGTCTGATGTCGTATCATTGGAATCCAACTAATAAAGAAACTGAAGGTTGGTTGGACAGGAGAATTCATGAGTTCGCAGCATAGGAGAATAGGAATCCACGACTATCAAAAGAAGAGTGGTTAGACTACTACCTGTACACAGAGATCCACGAAATTTTCTTCACATCTTTCCCTATTGAGCTGTATGAATGGATCACGAAGTTAGCAGATAGCCAAGGAAGGTCCAAGCTTGACAGTCCTATTGTGTGGACACCAGAGTTGGTGCGCAAATTGGAAGCATTGGAGGATAAGATCACACGTGCTGTTGATCACTGGCTCGATGGAATTATAGGAGGATTCATTACTGAGTTCGTGTTAGATACTTTAGTCAGCTATAGTGAGGCAGAGCGACGCTTTCTCAAAGGACCGCGAGGTAAGTAAGTTAAGTCTATAAACACTTGGATTAAAATGCTACTGTGTGAAAAGAGGATTATGTGAATACATTGATGTTTGGGGCTACGCGAAGTGGGAGAATTTACAAAAACGAAGGTAGTGCAAAACTAGAAACTAGCCCCTTGATTTCACCTCCACGAAGGGATGAAGAAGAGCTCGCGAAGGTCTCACCAAGAAGTGCGATCAATTTGATAAGGCAAAGGATTCCGCACATACCACCCCCACCCACACCACCACCAGCTTCACTGCTTTCACCCCCATCTTCGCCCATACCACCTCTGCCACCACTGCGAGTCAATATGGCAAGCGCGATAAAGTTTCCAGTGTTCAAGGGAGTAGGAAATGAATATCTAGACCAATTTTGGTTCATGATAAAAGCGGTATGGGAAGTGCAGGGAGTTATATATGAAAATATAAAGAAGGTGACGTCGGTCATCACTCTGCAGGATCGTGCGTTGACCTGGTATATTAAGAATTCTAATGACAATCTGAATGTTGGGATCGCGGATATCCAAATTGCGTTGAACAAAGAATTTAGCAGGCCGAAGTCAGAGGCACAATAGATCATTGTGTTCAAGGAGATCACGATGCTACTAGGAAAGACTCCTTGGGAGTTGGATCAGAGACTAAAGTGCACAATTCGCGAAGCTAATATGACTTTGACAGATGGACAACACTGTGAATGGTTTGTAGCAGCGCTAACGCGAAATTTAAGGAATGCGATGTCACAACAGAGGCTAACAACTTAGGCAGAGGCCTTGGAGATCATGATGAGGCTGCATGAAACCTCGATATAGGATCCTAACCTGGGAGTTCAGCAGATCCATGCGCAATTGAAAAAATTGTGCCTTGAGATGCAAAGTCTAAAACAAGACAGGACAGCTCACCCAGAAGTGCGCGACGAGGTATGGTGTGTTAAATTTAAGGGTCAGGGTCATGACAAGGACCACTGCCTAGTGTTCGCGAATTACCTCGTGGGAGGAGGACTGATGCTGTTAAGACCGGAGGCCCAAGCAGGACCTAGCATGGTGCCTGCATTGTGGTGTGCGATTTGTCAAATAGGAGGAAAGCATGCTACGGAAAACTGCCATTTGTTGCAGAAGTACACGCAGAATTCGCAACAGTTGTTCTGTAATTTCTGTAGATTAGTGGGACATGATGAGCGCACCTATAGAAGCTATGAACTATTGATGGATAGGACTCCCACCTACAAAGTTCAGGCTGAAACGCGGCTTCTTGACCAAAATGCAGGAGTGCGCGAACCAAATTTCAGGGGCGCAGACGAGGCCGACGTGGAGGAGGACCTGGAAGAGGTCGTGGACAACTGATATGTTACAATTGCAGGGGGCCAAGACATTATGCTCGTGATTGTACGAATCTGATGCGTCCATTATGTTTGTATTGTACATTGTTTGATCATGAGACAGAGGATTGTCCCACACTAATAGCAAGGTTGTGTGACAAGGGAGTGCTCCAACCTCCCCCAACTCAAAACTTGCAAATTATGAGGTCTGAGCCACGCGAGGAAGACCCTAATGTAAACATTGTGCTCCGAAGTTGGATAACAACGAGGTATGATAAAGGAAAGCAGCTTGAAGATAGTACTCGGGTTCATAAGGCTCCGACGAAAGAACCAAAGTTTGATTTGGAGCGCACCAAAGAAACCTTCATGGAAGCTAGGAAGAGCTTTGTTGATGCCTCCACTTCAGGCAGATCAGAGCCAGAAATGGACCCATCAATGCTCATGACATTAATAGAAACATGCATGAAGCTACTGTGCGATAGCAATGCTATAAAGGGATTGTAGGAACTCATAAATAGATGCGCTGGGACTGCACCAGGAGAACCCCGCGTAGTCTAGGAGTTGGAAAGAATGCAACTAGGACGAGAAGAGAAATGAGATTGACTACGTAGATTGGAGAATATGAGATGGACCAAGTGATTCTAGATTTAGGATCGGACGTGAACGTTCTGCCGAAGCAGACATGGGAGCACATGGGAAGGCCTACACTGCAATGGTCTCCTATCCAACTACGAATGGTGAACCAACAAAAGATCCTACCTATGGGAATATTGCAGGGAATCATCATGGATATTGAAGGAGTAAGCGCATTGGTAGATTTTGAAGTGATAGAGATTGTTGACGAAAATAATCCCTACCCTGCGCTATTAGGAATAGATTGGGCCACTGACATGAACGGGGTGATAAATCTGAAGAAGCACAAGATGATTTTTGAGAAAATGTATCTATGGGTAGTCGTACCTTTGGACCCTGCAGAAGGATCACGCTACATGGAGCCAGTGCGCGACTATGAAAGCGATGATGACTTAGACTTCATCTATAAGATAACCGTGTGAGAGCAAGACTGGGTAAATACCATCGCAGATGAATGAATCTCATGGGAGCGCGAAAGTTCTTGTATGTCGGATTTGGATGAAGAGATAGAGCGATGGTAGAACCGGTTACATAAGGTAACCATGCTGAACTGCAACATGATCACAAGATCGTTGCGCTGCGTATCAACGGATGTAAGGGATCTACCTACGTATGATGGGTTAAGCGAGGTACCAGAACAACAATGTTTCGAGGCTTTGAAATGGGTTCTACACGCTATGTTCGCGAGTTGGTGGGGTACGCACCAAGGAAGCTTTGAGGACTGGCATGAATGCAGGAGAATGATGCACATGCATTTTTGGAAGCCTCGGATGCATCTAAAAGACAAGTATGACGGACGAGATGATCCACGTTTGCATCTTTCCAGGTGGGTATAGGCATATGGTAAACAATCTAGGCGGATGCACATGGACTTCGCGTTTGGAAACACGGCCAATAAGCAGGTCTTGGAAAGGCAATTGCATGAACAGTCCCTCCAATTGGGATGACGAAGTCTAGAAAGAACGCGTGTGCGGAAGGTTACCCATGCAGAAGCCTTTAACAGAGTGTGCGAAGCATTGAACATGGTATATGATGCACAGCGGAGTGATTGGGACCTGCGCGTAACAATAGTTCTATGGGCTTATAGGACAACATGCAAGAAACTGACAGGGAAGATGCCTTCTATGTTGGCCTATGGAGCAAACACTGTAGTTCCAATAGCGTGCAGTAAGCCTAGTCTGCGCATAGCAACACCAATAGATATTACGGTTCACGGAGCCTTGGAAGAAGGGATCGCGTAGCTGAACAAAGCAGAACGCTTGGAACCTAAGGAAGAAATCTAATAGGGTGATATTAGGCTCCAAGAACTTATGAAAGAAAGGGTGCGATTAAGGGAGAAAAGCGCTCTGGTGGAAGAAGAAGTCAAGAAGCTTCAAGAATAAATAAAGAAGGATTTTCTCGATAAGAAAATTAGGATGATAAAACAGGGTGCACACGATTATGGTGATGAATTTTGGGACTACCACTGAGAGTTGATTAGCTTGATGCCTTGGGTTAGACCACATATTACTAAAGGGATCACCCATGGTGGTGTGATGCAGATGGTAAAGTGCGCAACAGTAAAAATAAAATATGGATTTCTTCCAGGGAAAGTGATGGATGACCGGTTGAAACCCTATACTGGTGGTGCGGCCACCTAACTAGCCATGGGAAGTATAGTCTTAGCGCTCCCGATAGTTGAAAGGAGACGCAGGACTATAAACTACTCTTCTTGAGAGCTGCGTGATGTCAAGGGTGTGCACAGAAGCAAAGTTTTACAAGGTCCGCGACCATGCAAGGAGGGCTACGCTGCTGCGCGGGTAGCTAAAAAGTGACCGTTGCAGTCACTATTCACGATGTGATGCTTGACTTGAGACCAAATGGAGCAGGCGGTAGGCATTTAAGAAGAGCTTTATGGGCAAGATTTGGGAAAATCTACCGCCAAGGGAGCATTAATGGACCGGCTTTGGGGGGAACGCCCGAACTCAAATTCAAAAGGTGCTATAAAATACAAAGAGCTGCCCAGCAAACAAAACTTGGCCATTTGCGAATTGAGCTGTCGAGCACCCCGAGTATTCTGAACCGAGATCTGTTTGTCCTACACAGAGCGTTGTTTGATCCCCTGAGTGAGCGGTTGAGAGATTTCAGGATGAACAAGATGGCAGCGTCTAAAGAAGCTAGGGAAATCACAGAGATGACCACCGAAGAAGCTGCCCAAGCCTTAACTATAGATGATTCCCCTGAGAGCATCGGGATTGTGGCAAAAATCCCTAAATCACTACGCACATCGAGACCGAAGAAAGATAAACAACTAATGATTCTGGTGTGTGTGTCCCCCCGAAACTCGCTGCGAACCAGATTAACTATGGAGGAAAAAGGGAAAGCGGTTAACCTGGAAACCGATGAGGAGGAAGAAGACCTCATAATCAAAGAATATGAGGATGATGGTATGGAGGAAGAAACCAAGGGCGCAATCCCTATAACTAAGCTTCCCACGTATGTCCCTCTGCGGAAGGGGAAGGCGAGGGTTCCCAAGGACCTCGATGAGAGCAAGAGCTCTCTGTAGACTCTGCTCCTCCCGAACAATATCATCTTTGAAGGAAAGCACTTGGGAAGGGTGCCAAGCTTAAAATTCGAAGACTGGGATCTCGCTGACCACGAGAAATTCCCTCACCCAGTAACTGCGCACCTCATGAAGCCAAAGAAACACACTGCGGCTGGAGTCATAGAGCTGGAGTCGTGCGAGTGGTTACACAGAGTCGAAAAGGCAGGGTTGTTGAACCTGCTCTGGGTGTTGCATTACCATCGTGCCCAAGTGATTATCTTCATCATCACGTAGCTACTCTGCCTAGTGCATGGTGGGTGCTTGTGACTAGAGGAGCTGATCCCCATCATGGACCACCTAATCCACCGAGTTAATCGACTGCTGTGTAAAGGCAAAGACCCCGCAGACATTTCAAAGGGGAAGGGCAGCGATTTGGCCATCACGAAGGCCATGAAAAAGAAATACAAGCTGGAAAAGAAGAAGAGGGGCTATGTGATCTCTAGTATCAACAACAAAGTAGTCAGAGTAGCGACTCAGATACTGGCGGGTAAGGTCATGCGGAAGTGCCTCGTGGATGAAGTACATGTGCCAGTGGTGGCACTTGCTGAACAGTGCGCAGAAGGGGTCCAGTTTAACTGGTCCGAATTCTTGTGCAAGGAGTTCTTGGAAAATTTCCGCGATGCACGAGAACAAGGAAAAACTTTCCACTATGCATGGATTCTGCCGTCCATAGTGTTGGTGGCCGGGGAATTGCCGGAGGATAGCCAGTTCCCCACAATTGCAAGGGATCTCTTAGAGGCCGCGAAGTATGCTTCCCTATGGGCCAGTAAGGACGTGAACAAGATCTGCGACAGTAAAATATTCTAGGTGTTCAATTGAAATTAACATCAGAATGGGGATTAACCACAAGGCGCGGTTATCACCCACTGTCTGCAACAGCTTGCAAAGTTTTGTAGAATTTAAAGTGGACTTTCATCACATCTACCTCAGGGCACACAAGGACCCTGCAAAGAAGTGGAAAGAACTGCCTTATATAGCCACAAATGATGTGATCTTCGATGTGCTTGAGACGTGGCCGCTAGAGTGGCGCGCTGTGGACATCTCTGTGCTAGAAAAATTTGCTGCACAGAAGAAGGAGGAGGAAAAACTGTGTGTGGCACAGTTGGCGGAAGAAAGAAGGAAAGAAGCAGTAGCAGCAAAAGCACAGGAGGCATGGGACACTATGCAAACAGCAGTAGAATAGAAAAAGGTCGCAAAAGCAGCATCACAAAGGGCAGCAGAGATGGCGAACGAGGGCCAGAAGTCGCCTTTGCCTGAGCAGGAGACAGAGATGGAAATAGCGGAAGAGAAGGGCGATGCGGACCCACAAAAAATGTCAACACAATTCAAGCGCCAGTGCCCGAGTGAGTGGATGGGGCCGCGCAAGAAGGTAAAAGCGTCCAAGCTGTCTATCGACCTGATCACCCTTACTGAGGGGGATCTGCATGATATAGGAGAGACGGTGCGTGACGTCACCATAGAGGCCCTCCAAAACTTTGCGGAGGAGAATCAGATTGTGTTGGGGGCCCTCCGAGCACAGATTCAGGAGTTGTAGGTGCATGCTCCTCAGACTGGTACACTCTCAACCAGCCTCGTAGTAGGAATAGCCACAGCTGAGGAAATGTTGTGCGCTCATACAACCAACACAATAGTGCTACCAAAAGGGGCACTTGTTACAGAAAATGAGGCCGATTGGCCTGCGGTTAGTACACTAAAGGGGATAGGGATCAACATGGCTACGCTCCTGCAAGAGACACTCTGTGTTCTGCAAGATGGGATTACTACAGAACTGCGGGCTAGGGAGAGCTGCGCGTTGCAGGTGCTGAGTGAGAAGAAGATCAACATGGAGCAGTTGAGCTTGCAGCGTGACAAGGTCGTGTCTCAAAACAGGCGGATGGTGCAAGTACCGGAAGAAGCCTTCCAAATGGTCCCTGAGCTAGCCATCCCAGCAAAAGCACCAATAGAGGCGTGCATCCAAAGATTAGAAGCAGGGGTGCGCAGGGCGCAAGAGGAAATGGCTAAGGTTTAGCTAGAGTTGAACCTTAAGATCACAGAGCTATGGTTGAAGGCACAACCTTCAACTCCTCCAGAAGTAAGGGAACAGCGTGCCAACATCATTACATCAGGGATGGAGGAGATCAGCAGTGCAGTAAGAGACTGAACCAGAATATTGGAAGAATCATTTGAGGTCCTCACAAATCTACAGGACGACCCGAACATACAACACTTAGAAATAGAGGCGCATGAGCTACAACAGTAGTACAACAACATCAAAGGGACCACGCAGACGGTGGCCCTCACTCAGAGGATCGTGTGAATGGAACAGAGGTAGTGGATGCAGTGTGACACAAAGAAGCGGTTTTGAAGGCGTGTGTTTAGCCTTGGATCGATGAGGCCTTCGTAATCACAGCAACAATTGAAGGCAAGCTCATGTAGATGCAGGGGATGCAGGAATAGATGTAAGGGAGTAGTTCTGACACCGCGGTCTTAGAACAACTAGTACAGGAGATTCAGCAGGCAGCCTCTCAATGCGCTACCAACCTTGCCGTCGTCCGAGCAGAGTTGGGAGGTCTCCGTGCAAAGATCTCCGCATCGGCAAAGTGACTCAAGGGTGAGTCATGATGTTTGTGTTGGGGGCTTGTTGGGCATGGGATACCCCCAAGGCAAGTTTTGGGGCTTAAAGCCCAAGTTTTGACTAAGTCCATTGTAAAGACTCCGTGATTTGAGGGCGTGGAGTGTGAAGCTGTAATAGAGTCATAGGTTTGTCTAGCCTTACTTTTCTAGATGTAGTGTCGGTTTGAGAGATCTACCCATGGTCCGCGAACCATGGGATTGTATAAATAGAGCGACACTCTAAGTGTAAAAGATATTTAATAGTCTAAGAATTGAAGAATTGATGAAGCAATAAGTCAAAGTGTAGAGTTGTGTCTTTGGGGTCGTAGAGTAGGAGAAGACTCTGCAGCTAAGTGCGCAGAGGCCTAGTAGTCCGCAGCTGAGTGCGCAGGGCAGGTCGAGTCTGTAACCGTTGGAAGCATTAAAGAGAAGTTTTACCATATTTTTGTGTATCTTTTCCTATTTTATGCATTATTGGGTATGAATGGCAAGTTTACTATTTATTTACCACGCGAACTTATATAAATGTGTTGAGTAAGTGAATATAAGTGAATATAATACAAGGTATCTATTTATGCGATGATAACTAACTGTTATAAGAAGATAAGTAAGATCCACGGTGTGACTTGGGGAAATAGTGCAGATCGCTACTCCAGCAGCGTGAAATCCCACAGCCACTAGTTAGGGCTGCGCGAAGGTGAATATATCAGGGCGCGAAGGCCTCACAGGCCAGGGAAGTGCGCGAAGTAACCTGCACGAAGGTATTCACAGTTGGACCAAATCAACCCCTCAGACATCTCCAGGGTACGGAAACCTAGTTCCAGCATCCCCCCATACTACTTCGGGTAAGACCTTAGTTCGCGCTCCGCGGACTGTTGCTGAAAGGGCCAGTAATATAGGGATTTGTTTGGATAATTAACTATGTACCTGGGTCAAGCCCCCCGAAGCCAAAAGGGTCAAAAGGAAACTAAGGTATTGAACGAATCCCAATGTGTTATAATGAAAGCTGATGTCGAACACAAGGGAAATCACTTAGTCAAAGACCCATGATATTGATCGATGCTGAGCACAAGGTGACCTATCAATAATGAAAATAGGGCGAGGGTGCAGCTCCCCTCAGAGCAATTTTTTATAGTCAATAAGAGCAAGACTTGCCAACAAGAATTCAATGTAGACCTTCTCAAACTGGCACAAGCAAAGGACAAACATAGCTGATGTGATAATGAACATGACGCTGACAACTAGGGATGGTCGACTGAAAAATAGGTCAAGAGACACTACAGAGAGGTCGACTCAGATTTACTTCCCTTAAACAAAAACACGACTCAACTTTGAGTACATGGTAGCATATGATAACTTTGCATAAGCTTGTCATGCAGGAGGCATAAGAAAACTCTCCATATGATTGTAAGAGATAACTAATCGGAGGAGTACTAACTGAACAACAAGGTTAAGGCTCTCCTAAGTCAAACGAAAGCCTATCCCAATGGAGGAAAGACTTATTTTTTGAGTGCTTTGTTCAAGGGCGACACAACTGACTCTAGCTGCCATCAAACATGGAAATAATGTCCTGTTCCCGCTCTTTTTTGGGATATATAATTTTTTTGTCTTTTTCATTTATATGAAGCCTAAAAAATAATAAAAAAATGCTATAGTATAGTGAAAAGAACAAGTGTCGAAAAAGTAGATGCTCTAGTTCTTGGGAGGGGAACATTCCTATGCTCAATGCAAGGTGGCGAAACTGGTCAATGACACTCAAAGTAATGTTATTTCCATGGGTAAAAGGGTGAGTCAAGTTGCATAGGCTAAGTGATTGCAAGATTGATTTTTACAGAAGACATGGTCAAAAAGTGGCTTAGACACGAGTCCAAGTGAAGTCGACTCAAGGCCAAAAGGTGGAAATAGTCAATATGCAATGCAGTAGTACAACTCAACACAAAGGAGCCTCTAGGGTATAAAGCCAGAAAATAACGAAGAAGAAAGAGAATGAGTCTCCAACGCACAAGTCATGGCGGGACTATAGAGGACTCCCAAGCCTAAGAACAAAAGTTCAGAATGGGTTCCAAGTGACAACAGGGTACTATCTAGGGCGCCCATGATAAGGTAGGCTCTACCACACAAGTCATGACACTTCTAAGAAATGAGAAGGTTCTGCATCATATCTTGGTGGGGTAAATCCTAAGGCCAAAATGGAAAAGGAAACTGATAAATGCACAATGAAGGTGAAAAACCTATCCTCTATGCCAGTTTTGAGAACCAATACCTGTCAAAGTGGATCAACCATAAAAATGTCCAAAGGAGAAATCTTTGAAGTTTTGTGCACATAATTAGGAACACTTGACAAGAGTTTAATATGTCCCATATGTAATCTTCAGATAAAATCTGGTTTTATAGAATACAAAACTTGAAAATGTGTACCTTATATGTACAATATGGTACAGGGAATTATGCAGCCTTGTGGCTTATGCATAATAGTTCTTCAGGACAAGCCCCTCATGGGGCTCAGGCCAAGGACTCCTTTGGTAGTTAAAACTCATGGCTTCAAAAAGTTCCTCCTGTGAAGGCAAATCAAATTCCAAGAAATCATGAGAACTACAAGGATCAAAAGAGGGAATTAAGGGGTCCCATGTCCCCATAGTAGGAATCACTTGGTCAACTATCGGGACCAAGTCCCGAGAAGGAAGATAATAATTCAAAGGATCCTTCTTAGAAGTAATTGAACATTGAGGATTCAATGCCACATAGTTCACCCGTGGCGGGGTAGAGTCTACTTGAACACTTAGAACAAACCAAGGGGTATTTTGTAGTAAATTCAAATTAGGGTGGTGTTGAAGCCTCGAAAATCGTTGCCTCAACATGGGGGAAAACCACCTGATCCGAACCTTGGTTGGCAACTCCTTTTCCGTTTGGAGTAGTGGCTCTGACTGGGGATAATGGGACCAGTTTCCCAATCTGTTTAATGCTTGTGCTAAATGGGGTGATGTGTGATGTTTTAGAGTAATGTTTAAGCTAACAGTAATCTAGTCTAAACTAATCAATCACAAATGCATTTAAATTCTAACTTTAAAAACTATCTAATCATAATATACCTGGGATAAACTTGATATATGCAATCTACAATAATTTCTAAAAGAAATTGGTAATAAAGATCATTCAATTACGATTATAAGTGAATCTGTTTTAACAATAATCATTTCGTATAAAAAGTTAGTTGAAACGATTGTGAGAAATATATCGCATAAAGAGTTATTCATATATTCAGCATAAAATAAATATCATCATCATACAGAAGTGCAATAATGGTAATCAAAATTCAGACTTGCATACATAAATAATTTGGAAAGAAATGATTTCTTAATACATAAGTAAAAAGGATTATGAGATAAAAGTACCATTTATAATATGTCCTACTCATGTGTTTCAGCAATATTGATCTATCTTCAATCCATTCAACATCATCTAAGAGTACAAAAGTGCAATTTCAATAGAAGATGCTAAATCAGATAAAAATAAATCTTGTTCCATATATTTCACCAGAACTTCCTCAAAGGGATAGAAGTGCATGTTTTGAAGAGAGTTTCTGATAAAATTCTGGACCCCTCTCTAAATGCATGAGAGGGGTTTAAATACTAAAACTATAAAACTAAAAATAGATTATTACAAAAATAGTTGAGGAGGTTTAAACGACCTGCCTCAATTTATGCAAAAATAAAATCAAAATTAAAGTAAACAAGGTGACTAACTATGTTGCATTTGATCCTTCAGATCACAAATATCCACCATAGGCTTCAGCGGTGTAGCCTGGCCGACTCAACTGTCCATTGAATACAACATCGATCAGTGTTGGCACTATTTTCTCGGCAGAAGTGGTTAGGCATCGCAAGGTCATCCATTGGCTGTGAGGCTTGACCAAATGTTGTCAATACGCCTCCTAGTCTAGCCTAGTCATTTTCCTTATCACTTCCACTGCCTGTTTCCATTGTTGTTTGAGCTGTTTCGCATCTGGAAGGAACCTTGGAATGGACTCTGCCACTAGATTGGCACCATGCAAATTCTCATTGATATTTTCTATGATAATGTTTGTTGTTGTTGCCACGTCTTCTGTTGCCTTTTCTGCTTCTTTAAGCCAAGAATCCTAGCTTGCAAACAGAATTTCCTTATGTGATTCTTCTAGCTTGGGCAGGTTGGCTTTTCTCCCCTCCTCTGTATTTTTCTAAGTGATGAAATCAGAGACCTTTTTAAAGATCTCATCATATTCAAGTCACATTTCTACGACTTGACTTGTCATTTTATCACTTGTTTCGCAATAATATTTCTAGTGTGAAATCTTCTGGCACAATAATTCTTTCTGATGTGTCAACTGGGAATTAAGTCTGAGTGCTTTAGTAATAAACTGATCAATTTTTGGATCGTCTTTATGTAGATCAGTTATTGCCTGCACCTGTGCTTCCTTCTCGGCTAAGTTGGTTTGATGTTTTATTTGCATTTGTTCAAATACCTGTTGAAGCTTGGCCAATTGTATCTCTGCCTGTTGGTCGGATTTGACTTGTTGTAATTGTTGCTCAAGTGATGTTATTTTATTTTCCTTTTCTCTAAGCAACATTTGGACTTTTGTTGCTTTGTCTATGGTCGTTGTATCATAAGTACTTGCAAACTGCGAGAGTCTAGTTAGGTTGGCGGATGGATCGACAGGCAAGTCCTTCCATAGAACATCCATTAGTTCATTTTCAGGGGTAGTAACAACTATAGAGTCCAATTTTCTTTTCTTTCTTTGCATTTTCACCACAGCCTTATGCTGTGGGATATAGAATAAATCTAGAGGGGGTATTTCTTCAATTCTCAAAATTATTTTGGAGGTGGGGGTAACAAGAATGTGCTTTACTTCTTATTCGTTCGTAGTTTCTTCCACTGTAATTTCTAGAGCTGTTTTCTGTTGTGGAGTATGCAACTCTGGAACCTCTTCCTCTATATTGAGACTCTTATTAAAATTATCCCACTCTTCCTCTAAGTCAATTACCGTGGGTTTTATTGGTTCTGCAAAGGTACTAGGGATTTCAACCTTCTTGCTAGCTGAAGCTTCTTCAATTATCTTTTGTGTAGATTGGGCCATATCCTTTATTGACTCGATGCTTCTGCTTCTGCCATTTTGTGATGACTGTCGCGATTCCCCGATAGATTTTTCTTGAAAATCTACCCCAGAATCAGATTTGGAATTTTCTTTGGAGTCACCTTCTATAGTCACACTGGGAGTAGGATCCCTTATTGGTTCTGTTAGTGTTAGTCTTGTTAGCCTGTCACCTGGATCAAAAATGCTTTTACCATGTTTTTTTTAGGCTTTCACCATGAAATTTTTCTGTTACTAGGTTTACACAGCAAATTTGGTCATTATATGGTCAATCCAAAGATGAAGTCATCATTTGAGATTTCACTCATGCTAGTCACTTATCACACTTTATGAAGGTTTCACAATGAAAATGGGTCAGTCATCATTATCATTCCATTAGGTCTTAGATCATCCATTAGGTCACAAGGGTCTCCAAGGTCCATCATTTCTATGAAAAACCAGCAATAATTCAAACATGACAAAGAAACTGTTGAAGAATTGATCATGATTTTCACACACTCTTCATATTCTCATGATATCAAAGGTTTCAGAAGAGGAAGCTCCAGCACTCAGGAAAGAAAAAGCACATTTGTAGTGGTAAAGGACTTTGTGTCATCATGGAGGTTGAATCTTCACCAGAAAGAAAGACACAACACAAAGGAGGGAGGATTCTCAAATAGGAACCATCAGATTGCAACCAAATAAACTCTTATCCTTTCATCAAGCAATGCTTTGAGGATGTTCACTGCCTGGAGTTTTGTAAAAGAGTAAGTGAAATAGGGTTTTATGAGCAGCTGACAGATTCGGTAGCTACACAACTAAAAGGAGAGATTGCTGTCATTGTTGGTATTGAGTTTAGCTTCTTAGTGGCCTCCATCTCACTAGCAACTAGTTTACCAGACAATGGCAAATATTGGTTCAAGGGAATGAGTCTAGATCTTGAAAACTACAAGCCCTTCTTAAAGACTCCATACAGAGATACACATACTCACCTCATGCCTTTCAGATATTTGCTTGAGAAGTATGCCCCTTTAATGAAAACTATCATGAGGTTCTTTACCTGTGAAGGTAGATTCTCCAGGTTGTATGCCTATCATATTCGCCTCTTGATGCACTTCACATCTCAAAAGCCACTCAACATGTGCAATTACCTGTTCAGGAGAATTTCAAAAATGTCTAAAAAGATACAATTAAAGGACAAAGAGCACTCTCCAAGCTTGTTTCATCACAATCTCATCAAAACCATTGTCCTTCATCAGCTGGCAGAGAGAGGTATGGCTTGGGAAGCCTTTTTAGAAGCAGCTTTAAAATGGCATGAGGAAAATGCAACATCTCAGTCCCCAAGTGCACCAAAACAACAAACAGAGATGGGGTCATCTAGAAAAATAACAGAGAAGATTCAGCTACCTAAGCCAGAGGTGACCAAAGTGTATAAGAAATGGCAGAGACTTGTGTTTTCTTCTCAACAAGAGAAGGGGGCCAAGCCTTCTTCATCAACAAAGCAGGAATCAGCAGCAAAGGATAAGGAGACAGTTGAGCACGAGTTTGAGCTTATTGATTTAGAGGCGGAAGATCAGACTTCAATCATGAGACAAACTATCAGGGACAAGGATTACCAAATCAAGGAGCTGGCAATAAATCTGGAAAGGGAAAAGTATGTTATATCATTCCTTAAACAGGAAAATAGTCAACTCAAAGCAAAAGAGTTGATCCTAGAAAAGGAAAAAGCTAAGCTAATGCAGCAAGTCAGAAAAGGTAAGGAGATAATGACATCAAGCGAGCCTGAAGCATCAGAGGTGAAAGGGAAAAGGAAAATTCCAAGAACCAGAGGTCTCAAGGAAGCTTTGCAAGAGGAACAAAAACAAATATTTCATAATGAAGACCTTGACCTAGAAGAAAGGATTGTCGTAGAGGTACATCAAGATAATAATATTGGCTTAACAGGGTAAATGAACACTTAGAGAAGCTCGTGGAGAAGGAAAACAGAGACAATCAAATGCTCAGACACATGGCGCATCACTATCAAGCTCAAAACATGATCGCCAATGTCAAAGTAAAACAACTTAAAAACAAGCTCAAGGAGGAAAAAAAATATCAAAAGGATGAGGGAAACTTGGAGATGCTTGCTGAAGCATCCATGAAGCTATAAAAAACTCATTTTTACACCTTCCCTCCAATTTTGAGCCAATTCTGAGCATTTTGAGTTTTTTGGAAAATTTTGGTCTAAATTCAGAAATTTAGCCTTTCCAGCAAGGCGCTGTGCTTTTTCCTCAAGCCTCCATTTGAGGAAAGGTCTACATTTTTGGAAAGGTATTGACATCCTCTAAAAACCCATTTTCCCAGATTTTGCAGAGGTGGCTTAGTTTTGGAGAAAAGTACAAAAAAGTGGCAAAAACCTAGCATTCTGGACCATTTTTTGACAGGCGCTGCACTTCTGGAGTGACCTTGGGAGAATGGATTTGTGAAGGTCTTCCCATGCTCCAAATTCAGAAATTCAAACTGTTCTAGAAACTAGACTTGAAGGGCTAGTAGGACATTCTCTCATATTTGCATTTTGACCCTTGGAAGGCACCTCAAAATCAGCTCAAAGTAGGCGTTGTGCTTCTGCACTTTCTGTGTTTTTATTTGCAAAATTTCGCTGTGTAAAATTTTTGGTTTCTAGTTTGACTTGGTCAAAGTCAAGATTATCTATGTAATGGCACAAGTTACGAGGCTAGGTGATGTAGAAATGAAATAAATTTATATCATAGGTTGTTTTTTATGTTTATTAGGCCTCATAAAAGAAGCAAACTCCTAAACAAACTCTTCATGAGGTGTTTGAGTTGCACCTTCTCACTCTCACCTGTTGGTTGAGAGAATCTTGGAGTCAGTTCCTCCACCAAGGAATTCGACTCCTGAAGGTGGGAAAGTGGTCTAGGAGAGTCTATAAGTACTATTTCACCTCAGGAGAAGAGGTTTGAACTTTTTGTGAAGGAAGCTTGCATGTAATAATCTTTGAGCTAATATAGAGACATGTTGTAGTTATTTTCAATGAACTTTAGCCCAGTGAGTTCATGGTTCTTGTACTTCATTATTTTTGTTTTCTCATGGTCTAAACATATTTATTTACATTATATCTCTTCTTTCTATGAATGCCTTGTGATAAAATGCTCAGAATTCTTGTTTTTCAAGCTCTGTTATTTGGTTTTCATGGTTGTGTTTTGTCTTCCTAAGCTAATGAAATCATGTTTATTTATGCTCATTAGTTTTTTCCACACTATATCCTCTATACTACACTGAAAAATACTCAAATTACACCATGGATTCTAACATCTAGCTCCTTCTTATGTTTGCTCTTGCATTCCCACAGCCTAGACCTACTTGTGGCTCCAAAACCTAAGTTCAACAAATCCTTAAAAAACCAAATTTTCACAAACAAATACACATATCTAGCCTAAAATTCATGTGCTTTAAAGTCATATCACTGATGAGAGACTTAGAGAGATCCCTCTCATGCTCAGTAGGGCTAGCTACTGAGCTGAAGTGGTATGAGATTACCCTTGTCGATTTCCTTTTTAGCCTAGGAGATTGTAAGGACTAACAGGTTCAATTAATAATTGGTCCAATGGGACCATTGTAAGCCTTCTTTCTCTGTAATTGTAAAACTTTTCTAGATCTTCCTGGTCAAAAAGTAGTTGTGTCATATGCTTCATCTCTATAAAGGTGTTTTTCTGCAAAAAGATATCATCAAAAACATCCTCCTCATCAGTGAATACTTTTATTTTCACCAAAGTGGTGAAATTATTGACAGTGCCAAACGGGTCATACTGTCGTCTAGGGAATTTGGGTAATTGCAGAGATAGCATGTTCTCTGCTTCTTTGAATGTGTGTCCCGGGTCGTGTAGTGTAAATGCTTCGCATTGTACAGCGAATGTAGGCCAAATGGCCTTTTCTGACTCCTTCAGTGTATGGCTTATTCCTCCCTCACTAGTTGTTTGATAGGCTATCTCCCTAGCCATCAATTTATCTGGAAAATAGTATGGGAGGATATGGGGGGAGATGATGCTGCCAAAAACTATTATATATGTAAATGTTTCCTCCTCAAACCATCTGGCCACTGGGAGGATGTCAACTTCAGCCTCTTGGGAAAACCTGGGGGCATCTTGATTATAAAGAAGCTTGTGAATAAGGAGCATAACTCCATGGCAAATCTTGAAAAAATGTGGTTGAAAATTGGATTCCCACATGACCTTTTGGTACATGTGAATGGGAAGTGGATTTCAAATATTCCATTTCCATCCCATGATGTGGAACTTTGAACTAAAAAAAATAGCATCCATAACATAGGTGCTCATAAAAAATGGAGGGTAAAGCCTCGAAGCAATACTTCTTCTCCTTCTATATTCGATAATTGTTTTTCCTAAATTGTCTAACAAGATTTGGGCCCAATTCATTATAGTTGCGTTAACGACTGCGTCTATTAATGACAACCACTCTAGGGAGAACTTAGTACTATCCAATCTGCCAAACAGTCTACATAACATAGCCGCTGCAAAACTATAAGGGGGACAAATAGACGTAGTAGTGTACATACCAATTTTGTCTTTCGTGATTTTCTCTTCATTATTCGACCAGGCGTGAGTGAAATCTGTTGGGTCGTTGTTCTCTTTAGCAAACTTCTCTACAAATTGCCTGTTGTAGATGACCTATGGCTCTGGTAGGTGGTACATAAGTTGTAGGTTGTCCGGGGTAAAATATCCGATGACCTCTTGGCTTCTCGTCTTGAATTCTCTATCTAAGATGTCGGCTTCATCGATAACCCATTTTACCATGTCGGTATAAGGGATTATCTTCAGTCGAGCATCTATGTGGTGCAAAAACGAGCAAGCCATCTCTAGCATGGAAGCGTCTGAGGAATCTCGTCCATCAACTGTAACGTTTGTTTCCATAATCCTCGGTTGTTCCTCCTCTAGTATTTTTTACATAGCCTGCCATGTAGAGGTTCCTCCCTCTCTGCTGCATGTGGTATTTATGAATAGGGGAGTCAACTCTATCTTCTCAAAGGCTACAACCTTTCCTTTCTTCCCCATTGTTCTCAACGCTCTGCTCTATGTGTTTTTCATGAAATGAAGAACAATAGCTACCAGACACACAAATATGAACATAAAAATGAAATAATGCAGATAGCTTGTAAAGGTGGTAAAAGAAGCATTATTTGAACGCACGTAACAAGATATCTTATCGCGCTAAATGGCTTTTCACACATAAATGCAATTATTTCCCACTAATGCCCACTAATGATTTGTTATGCCTTAGCTTTATTGCTCATAAATGTTTGCGTCGTAAAACGGGATGAAAGTGTCTAGGGTGGCGAGTCATTGTATTGTGATGATAGTGATTGTGCGATTTGCGAAGCAATATCACAGATCGCAATATCGCAAGATGTGCCTTTAGTGTTCTTACCTCTTGTTGTGTTTCTGCGAGATGCGAGATGCGAGCCATCCGATAGTTGTTTGATGTATAGCTAATCGCTAGGTTTATCCTATGCAATAGACTTGATGAACTCGAAATATTTACTTTTAATATTCTAAGGTGTGGGTCCGGGCACCAATCGCATTTCGCAATATTGGCTGGTGGTAAGTGCAAAGCGTTTGCTTGAATGCCTGAAATGCGATGCGATAAAGTCAAAGCACCATTGCAGTTTCGCATCTCGCAAATTTCGCTATTTTTAAGAGAGAGTTCTTTATAAGTTGTGATATGTGATGCGAGACTTAAGCCTAAAAAGCTTAAGGACTTCTGTTTTCATCGAATTTTATGATAATTTAGACCATGGAGCCCTTATTTAATCATTTTGTTTGATTTTGGAGGTTTTTGGAAAGGTCCTTTGGTGGGTTTTAGACATGCTATATATGAAAAGGTAAGTCTTTAGTAGTTCCCAAAAAGGTTTTGATTGTTATCTTTGCTTTATTCAAAAAATAAAAGAAATGACTAAATGTTAAGTTTTTTTTTTGGGGATGAAACTTTTTAAAGGGTCCCCATTTATAAATGTAACATTAACTATTATCCTTAACAAACGGGGGGTTGTTGAATACCACAACAAGTAGTGATTACCAGATACAATCTGATCAATAGTGACAATATTTCCGTTATGAGGAAAACACATCACTCGAAAGAGTGAAGACACCACAACGTTCATAGCATAGAAAAAATCACGCCCAAGTATCATATTAAAGTCTAAAGGGAGATCAACCACCATCATATCAATAAAAATAGTCTTCCCACCTAAAGTAATAGGGAATTGAGGAAGAACACCCATAGATTCACTAGGTCTTCTATCATAGAATAACAACTGACTATCAACTGTCAACAAATTTGGAGAACCCAAAGCTTTCCAAGTCAAGGAGGATATAATACTTTCATAGGATCCTTCATCCACCACACATTGTTAAAAACAATCTTCCCACCTAAAGTAATAGGCAATTGAGGAAGAACACCCATAGATTCACCAGGTCTTCTATCATAGGCTAACAACTGACTATCAACTGTCAACAACTTTGGAGAACCCAAAGCTTTCCAAGTCAAGGAGGATATAATACTTGTAGAGGATCCTTCATCCACCATAAATCGATAGACATTTGTGGAATTAACTCTAACCTTTATTTGGAAAGGTGCAACCGAAGGAAGATGAGGCTCAACAAGACTATCCCAATCAAAGGAGACACTCCTAGAACTTAGAGGGGGAACATTCGAAGAAACTAGAATTCCCCCTATACCAAAAGACTCTATACTAGAAAGAAAATAGAATCTGTTGTTAGAAACTTCACCCCCCAAAAGAGGAGTGTAATCATCCAGATATTGCACTGGCTCAACCACATTATCAACCAATGGTTGATGAGACTGTTGAGAAACCATATTAGATTCAGGAGTAGAAGAACCTTTAGAATCAGACCATATCCTTTGTAACTCTCGAATATCAGGGCATAAATGAGTAAGATGGTCTCCCTTGCATATATTACAATGAAACTTAGGTTTAGGACTTCTACGCTTAGGTTTTTTATCAACATCCATTCCTCCAACATGACTAGAAGTGGTTTGTGAAGAGTCCCTAACATGACTTGCAAAGGTCAGTGACTCTTTCCCAAGAGAGATAAGACTTGTGCCCCCAGCCCCACTCACAGAAGCAAGTGAGTCAACATAAATATGACTCATAAAGGTAGGTGACCCATTGCTAGTATGAATCACAGTGACTAGACTTATGCCCCCAACATGACTTATAGTGGCTGAATGATCATCTCCAACATGACTATTCATTACTAGTATGGCTTGCAGTAACTAGACTTATGCCCCTAGCATGACTTGCAACGACTGGAAGCTCATCTCCTACATGACTAGCAGAGATTGATGATGCTTTGCTAGTATGACTTGCAATGATTAGACTTATGCCCCCAGCATGACTTGCAGTGCCTGAAGGCTCATCTCCAACATGACTAACAGAGGTTGGTGATGCTTTGCTAGTATCACCTGCAGTGACTAGACTTATGCCCCCAACATGACTTGCAGTGGTTGAAGGCTCATCTCCAACATGACTAGCAGAGGTTGAGGATGAATGGATAGAAATATTCTTCTTCTTCGTCTTCCTCTTTCTCTTGTTTTTAGATCTCTTATTACAAGAGAGAGGAGAAAGAGGAATCCCAAATTTCTCTTTGAAAGAGGATGAATAATTAAGACCCATTTGATGCCCTTGAAATAGATCATTCATCTGAGAAGCTTCAAGAACATCAGGAATATTTGGAGTGGACCATAGCCAAACTGGTAGTCCAACATCCAATCCAGGAATATTCAAAGTGGCCATCAAGGGGGTACCAACGTTTTCAAAGAAAGGAAAAGCACAAGGATCCCCTTTTGGAAGGGTACCTTGGTTGGTCTCCACAGGAATCATGGCCATACCAGACTTATTCGCACATCCTTCCCTTGCAGGAATTACAAATGACTTTCCAAGGAAGGGAGATGCACAATCAAAACTTTTTCCCTTAAGGAGGCAACTCCACAACTTTCAAAAGAAAGGTCAAAATCCTTTCAATATTGGTGGAGTGTTAGGTCAGTCACTCAGAATTTAAAGTCAAAAATTGACAAGATAAATCCACCTAAAGCCAACTGAATACAAAGATAAAAGAGCACTCAATTATAAAGTCCCTAAATATGCAACCAATCAAGCAACTTCCAAGTATTTCCGCTCTGGGTGATGAGGATCGGACAACAAAATACATGAAAGTGAAGTAAGGGACATTTCAAAGATAGTTTGGGATAATATAGGCCCAAGCCTACCAGCGAAGGTAACATAAACAGTCACGCTGACCTCCAGACAAAAGCCTTTACCAGTGCAACCACCCAAGCTTCGCAAGGGTACACTCCAGAAGTACTAATGAATGTGATGCAACGTCTGCCTTAGGTGCTGCAGGATTCCCCTCTTCAGCCACCTATGTGATCCCTAGGAATGGAAACTATGGGCACCAGTCCATATCAAAAGCCAGGCGGAACAATCGTGAGGCGGGATCCAACAAGTAGGAGATGGGGTATATCTCGTATATTCACTCTCCCTCATTCTTAACTCCCAGTCACAGAGCTTTCCCGCTCTTTCTAACGATAGTGGATTTCACTCATTATTCAACTTCTATGTTTGATAATTTGAGCGGCCTTGGAGAGTTAACTTTCTACTCACCTATTCCAATGCCCTAAAGAACTTAAAATTGTTGGTGTTTGTTAATGACAAATAAAAAAGTTCTAGTTCCTTTTATGAAATTGCTTAATTTTAAAGGGTTTTTCTTTAAGTCAAGGGTAAAATGAGAGTGAAACTAATTATGTTTTGACGCAAAAGAAATAAATAGAAATTTAACTACATGCAAATGAAATTATTTTCTTCAATGAAAAGGGATTTCTATAGAGTTCTACGAATAAACTTGTACAAGCAATTTTTTCTTTTTCCAAAAAACACACTCCACACACAAAAAAGCTAACAAAAAGACTAAAATGTCTTCTATGCAAACTATCCTAATGCAAAATTTAATGACGGTGCATGGATGCTCATATAAGAAGAAAATGTGTTGCCTTACAAGATCAACAAGCCAACTTGAAAGTAAAGAGGACAAAAATTCAATAACAAATTTCCCTCAAAACCAAGAAAAACAAATTGAACAAGATCACAATTTCTCTACAAGAAAAAAAAAAGAAACCAAAAGCCAAAAGCTTGGAAAAAAGATAAGAAAAAGCAATGTTTTTGTGTTTTTCTTTTAAGGAAACTAAAGAAACTTTTGAGGTCACAAAAAGCACTACTAAATTCGAAAGATCAAAAAGAAGCACAAGGAGTCCTTATACCTTGCAAGTTATAAAACTCATTACTAAATGAAACTTGAAACAAGAAGGACTACAAACTCGCACAAATTGACCCGAACAACAATAAAATACTTCACCAAACCGACAAAATGTCAAGAAAGAAAAACTCTCAAGATTTCCAAAGAGACACTCAAAAAGCACGAAAAGAAACAAGGCCAAACAAAAAGGAAATCAAAGCAAAGCAATTTTAAATCCGGGTTATAAATGAAATCAAAACCAATTTCTTGTTCTTGAAAACCAGAACATCCAAGAACTTCAAGCAGAAGCCTTGAACCCAAGACACAAAAACTTTCTCAAAAATAAATCCTAGGCCATCTATGCTTTTCACTGAGAAGGAGATTTGAAAAAGAAAACTTGCAAGAGAACATAGTTCTTCAGATAGTGGATGACCATAAAACAACATAAATCACCAGGCAGTAGACCTAACTAGGAAAAATATTTGAAAAAACAATCCAAAAATTTGTATACGCGACTGTGTAAAGACACAAAATTGTGACATGAGTTTCTAACACAAGAAAATCACATATATGCAAGTCTGTTTCAGGAAAATTTGTGTGTATACGTGACTGTAACCCAAGAAAAAGGCATATACAAGGATCAATTAAGAAAAAACAAAAATCAAGGCCTGATCCAGAAGATCAGACTTGATGCCTCGGAAGCTAATGAGTCAAATAACACTGTAAAGCATGCAATCAAGAAAACAAACCTTGATTGAGAACAAACAACCCAAACCAGGAATAACAAGAATGTTATCCCCAGCAGAGTTGCCAATTCTGTTGCGAGTGAGAACACCCTAGGGTCTTAGGTTAAAAACCCAAATAGAGTGGAGGGCAAACAACAACAAGAAATGCTCAGACAAACAATCTAAATGCTTATTCTACTGAAGTGGGAAGAAGTGTCCTTACCCGAAGGTCCTATGTTTGGGTAGATCCCGCAAGGTGCAAACCCTCTACTTCTCATGATGCCTTTGAAACCTAAAAATTATTCAAACAAATCATATACAACAGTAGAAACATAAATCACATTCATGATATATACATTAGATCATATTAATGAATGAAAAATTACGCATCAATATAAGATTTATAAACAAATCATAATATAGATGAATGCATAAACACGTTTTAATATTAGGAACAAAACAACATTTCTTTAATGATGTAAGCTGCAAGAAAAATGGAAAACTACAACTGGAGTCTTCTTCCAAATCCAAGCAGAACCGTCCTCCGGATCCATCCTTTCCCAGCCTCAGCAATCTTCCTCTAGCATCATACACAAGGATATCTCAAGAAGTATGAAGGATATCTCAAAAGAAGAAACAAGGGTTTCCTAAAACTTTGGGGAGTGCAGGAGGCACAGGGATTTCGTCAAAATCGATGAGGGATAAATCAACTATAATTTCAATATCTCAATTCTTCTCCCTTAAGGCATTCCCAAGGAGGTTTATTTATACTTCTCCAAATTAGTTCTTTTTAGTTGGGAAACAGGTTGGGCCACGGGCTATAGGAGGTGACTAACAGGTAAAACCCATGAACTCTGCCAAAAATTAAGGAAATTTATTATTTTTAAGTGTTTTAACACATGTACGCGGGTTGGGTATATGCTAACCCACATGTACATGCTTTTCTCATAGGGAAAAGTAGTGTATGGGAAAGACAACACTGTTTTTTAGATTTTGGACCATGTCTGGAAGGAAGGGTTGCCCTAGGCCATAAATAGAGCATCAGATCTACCAAGAGTGGTAAATGGTGCTATAACACTTATGTACTCCAGAGAAAAAACCTTCATTGGGAGGAATTTGGGCAGCTTGTAAGGTGCAAGCTCACATCCAAATATTATCAATTCTGTATAGTTCTCATAGAGGTACTAATCCCTGTCTGAACATGGTCTGATAGCTGCAAAAAATTTTGTATTTCCTCACTAATCCTTGGCTCTATCCTGCTACTCAGAGGACTGATTGCTGGATGAAAAAATATCTCTGTAAACTGTTTATATGTGTACTCCTTTTGTTCCTTCATGTCCAGAGTAGTCCAAAAGATGACTAACTGTTGGTTTCCTTTTTCATCCAGCTTTTGTAAAGCAAGGTTGATGTTGTCTCCCTGAAAGTATAAGAACATATAAACTAGTATAGAAGAATACTTGAATACCTCCTCAGTTGGGAATTTGATAAGTTGTTGATGAATTGACTCTGCAAGAAATTGGTTGAAGTTAAACACAATGGAGGGTTTAGAATCAGTAGAGAAAATGGACAGAAATCCTATGATGGCCTCATCTACCCACTGATCAGAGTAGTAGCCAAGGAGGTAGGAGACAACTGTGATAATCTACTTGGCTCTCTCAGGGAAAATAGAGGAGGGATAGGGAGGATTTTTCTTTGGCAAGGAAGCATCTTCTATTAAGAAATGTTCCAGAGTTTTGGCCCTCTTGGTAAAGTTTAATTTCTGGTACAGTTCAACCAGTTCTTCATAGGAAAATGGGGTAGCATTCTCTACTATGGGGGCTTGCATCATTTGGTCTATCACCTAAGGAGTGATGATAAATAGAATTTCTCCAGTAGGGTTAATGATGGCCCTTTGTCTTGGAAAATATGATGCATTATACTTTCTAACAAAATCTGGGGTGCTGTGGGTGCGAGGAGAAATATAGTGGGGTAAATTGGACTCCCACAATTGCATGTTATCGGACTTGTCAATGTATTTGTCCTCAAGCCAGCAATACATCTCAAAAAGGTCGAATTCATAGAGAGTTTCATGGATTTTATAGTCTTTGTCAGCAAAAGGAACGTGATGAAAATCTATGGGAGGATAGATCAGAGGATTGATAGGCTCCTCTATTCCTTTGTCCTTTGGAGGCATTTTGGATAAATATAAGAACATGAATGTAAATTGGATTGGAAGTTTGAATAGTAGATAGGAGTTCGGTTTTGGAGGGAAGAGAAGAGGCAATAGGCTAAAAATAATGAGAAAACAATGTCGTTGGCGGGTGGAAACAGTCGAAGTTTTAGTCCAGCAAACCTGTAACAAATAAATAACATTGATAGTGCATGAATTTAGTAACCTGTTAACCTGTGAAAGGGAGGTTTATATAATCAATTTGGTTTTTCCATTGGAGGTGGCACAGGTCCATTGGATTAACGACTAAACAATTAATTTCTTAACAAGCTAATTCTGGAGGGAGCGGATGCAATTGGTGGAGCTAACAAATGAGTGTCGTGGCAGAAGGTGAATTGTGGGAGTGCAATGGATAAGAGAGCAGTATCGGGAGTGAGGAAAACAACTTTTTGGAAGGGGGGGGGGGGGGAGAGTGGTTAGTGGTTTGACCTGAGGGGGGTCTGAAATGCTCTAGCAGTGACACGTAGGGGAGGGTGCGGTTTTTTATACGGCCCATTTTGGACCCCCACCCCCCGACTGTAAAGTTCGGATGGTGACGGGGGGGCGAAATTTAGCGTGGGCCATCAGATATTGGGAGATGGGCACAGAGATGGAGTGAAATGTGTCAGAGGGTTAACTCATGATATGACGGGTTGTTCTTGGTGGGGCCGAGAATTAATAATGTAATGTGTTGGGGATATGTGCGATATATGAGGAGTGTTAAAACTTAGGTATATGAAGGTGGAGGATAGTATAAGCGGAGGGTTGATTTGGGGGTTTTAAACTTAGGTGTTGAGATTTATACCAAAGTTAATTGATATATGAAACCTTAGAGCAAAACGTTTACTCCTTGCCTTTTTGTTCTGCACATTAAAACAATATTTGATAATTGACTTGTGGCACATTTTGACTAGCAACCTGTGCATTTATAAAAATATGAAAAGAAGCCTTTCTTTTCTTTTTTCTTCCCTAGCATTTTATTTTCCTTTTGCCTTCTTTATTTAGGGCAGCTAACACCTAACGTTTTATTGATATGGATGCCTATAAAACATTAAATTTGCCTAACATTTTAACTTTTCTTTCTTTTGCATCCATATCCTAACTTAACATTTTAAAATTATTTTGACTAATATACTAACTTATCAAAACCAAATAATGTTACAACATTGGCTCCAGTTGGGGACTGCTTCCACTGTGGGATGCAGAGAACAAGAAGATCCAAGTGTCTTGTCCTCGGGCTATGGAGTCTTTGCTAAAACAGATACTCGCTTGCAATTTTTTTCAAAAATAAAATAAACTCTCCGGATATTTACAAATGATGAATGAATGAAAGATAAATATTGAATGTAATGTTTCAAGTATTTTCCATTGACTGGCAATGAGGAATGCTCTCCTTCCAAATTTTGTCGGATGAATGTATTGTTCCCTTTAACTTCTGCAATGTTGAATGGACCAAACAAAAGGTTGTCAAATTTTTCATGCTTGCCTTTATCTTCTCTCCTTGTATCCCACATAAGCACTAGGTCACATTTCTTGAAATTTCTTTCTCTATCCTTTCTGTCAAATAGTTTTTTCATCTTGTTTTGGTATTTCCTTAGCTTATGCTAAATTCCATCCATGTATTCATTCAACTCAATAATTTTATTAATTCTCCTCAATAAATCATCTTTTTCTTCATAGTATTCTTGAAGAAATCTCATAACAGGTAAAGCTAAATGAGTAGGAAAAATTGTTTCCTTGCCATAAACTAACTGCAAAGGAGACTTTCCTGTTGATCTCTTAGGAGAAACTCTGTTTGCCCAAATTTCATGGATTAGATGGCTATCCCAAATATTTTTATGGTCTTCAAGAGTCTTCTTAATGACCTTAACTAAAATCTTTTTGGAAGACTCTGCTAGCCCATTACCCTATGGATAGTATGGTGTAGAATGGTGTAATAGGATTGAATATTTTTGACAGAATTCAATCATTTTAACACTTTTGAAAGATGTTGCATTATCTCTAACAATCTGTTGAGGGCATCCAAATCTTGATAGGATGTTTTCTTCAAGAAATTTAATCACAACAATATCAGTTGCATTTTTAATAGGTATGGCTTCTACCCGCTTGGTAAAATAGTCTGTAGCAATTAAATTCCATCTATGTTTATTTCTTGATTGTGGATGAATTTCCCCTATAAATTCCAATCCCCATTGTAGAAAAGGAGCATGAACTAACACTAGAACCAAAGGAAGTGCTGACAATTTCTATTTTCCTGCAAATAATTGGCATGGTTTGCAACTTCTTACTCTTGCTCCAACTTCTTTGAAAAGTGTGGGCCAATAGAAACCTGCTTTTAAAATTTTGTAGGTTGTTGCTCTCTAGGCATAGTGTCCACCACAAAACCCTGCATGGAACTGATCTATAATTCCCTCTGTTTCATTTTCAATTAAACAAAGAAGAAGGATATTAAGAGGGTCTTTCCAGTATAGATTAGCATTGATAATGCAATATTTTACTGCTTTAAGCTTTAGGGCTTTGCACTGCTTCAAGTTAAGATTAGCTGGACATTGAAAATCCCTAAGAAACTGCACAATATTAGA
Organism: Pinus tabuliformis; assembly: GCA_031772625.1. Taxonomy (NCBI): domain Eukaryota; kingdom Viridiplantae; phylum Streptophyta; class Pinopsida; order Pinales; family Pinaceae; genus Pinus; species Pinus tabuliformis. Next base: position 70,794,435 of record CM062819.1, on the reverse strand, counting down.
GTACCAATCAGAGAGTAGATATTTCTGATCTATGTGAACAAGAATGGCTTGATCTGAAGAAATAGGTTCTTGTGGATTCTCCCCTTCTCTAAGAGGAGGAGGTTCTTGTGGATTCTCCTCAGATATCAAGGAAGGTTCTTGTGGATTCTCCCCTAATGAAATTTCAGAAACCAGATTTATTCCCAATACTTTGCAGTTGGATTCAACCAACAATTTGGCCAGGCCTTGGCCTTTTACTAGCTTTGTGGTCTTAATTTCAAGATCAAATTCAAGGATTTTAGCAATCCATCTTCCTCTTCTTCCATCAGTATCAGGATGGGTTAAAACAATTTTAACATCATGATTAGGGACATAAGCTATAATGTGTGAATGTAGGACATAGGTTCTAAAGGATTTGAGGGCTTGAATTAAGTCATAAGCTTGTTTTTCAATAACATCATACGTAAGTTCAACATCCCTCATAACTTTGGAAAAGAAGGCTATGGGCTGGTCATTACCATTTGTGTTTTTCTGTAAAAGTACAATAGCTAAAGTTGTCTCCGATGAAAAAGAAAATATGTTAAAAGGTGAAGAATAATCAGGTCTAGCTAATGTAGGGGCCTAAGATATAGCCTTTTTGATCTGATCAAAAGCATATCTAGTAGGAACTGTCCATTTCACTTCATTGTTTTTCTTTAGCATATCTGTTATATATTTAACTATCTCAAAAAAAATTAGGATGAACCTTCTGAGAAAATTGATCTTTCCAAGGAAGGCTTGTATCTCTTTCTTGTTCCTTGGTAGAGATAGGGTTTGAATAACTAAAACTCTCTTTGGGTCAATTATAATTCCCTCCTTGGAGATTATATGCCCTAGTAATTTCCCCTCCTTTACAGAAAATAAGGATTTCTTAGGATTGATGGATATGCCAAATTTCCTGCACCTGTCAAAAACCTTGCTCAAGTGTTTTAAATGATTTTCATCAAAATTAGAGAAAATAGTTAAATCATCTAAATAAATGACAGTAAATTCAGATGTTTTACCTACAAATGCTAGATCCATGGCTCTCTGGAAAGTGGCTCCGTCATTGGTTAAACCAAATGGAGTTCTAACATACATAAATGTACCCCAAGGTGTGGTGAAAGTAGTTTTGTCTTGGTCAGCTGGACTTACCATGATCTGGTTGTAACCAGATAATCCATCTAGCATAAAAATCCTATTTGCACCTAAAACTTTCTGAAGTAGATGATCCATTTTGGGCAATGGATAATTATCCTTTAAATATGATTTGTTCAGATTTCGGAAGTCTACACATAGCCTAATCTCACCATTTTTATTTCTGACAGGAACTAGGTTGGCTACCCAATTAGAATACCTTAAAGGCACAATGATATGAGCATCAAGCAACTTTTTAATTTCTTTCTCAATGGTTGGAAGTAGTATGGGATGGATTCTTATTAGTTTTTGTTGAAATGGTTTTTCTTCTGGTTTCAAAGGAATCTTATGCTCAATCAAAGATGTATCATAAGTTTTTAACTCATTATAAGACTAGGCAAAAACATCTTTGTAATTTTTAAGAAGATTCAAGTATTTGATTTTTACATCCAAAGGTAAGGTTGATGACAATTTAATATTTCTCACATCATCCAAAGTCCCAATATTGCATTCTTTGATTTCTTCTTCAGGTGGGTTAAACAAGGGATTTTTAGAGACATCATTATTATCAAATAGTTTCTCCAATGGAACCAATCCTTTAGGAATAAAATTATTAGATAATTGGATGATATCATGATCAAGAATTTTAGGACTAAATGAAGTTTCTAGATTTTGTTGATTTAATTCTTGAATATCGTTTTGATCTCCTTCAATTTTCATATTTGAGAATTCATCAATGACTTGAAGAAAATATTTTAATTGTTCATCACCTTCATAAATTTGCCAGTGTTTAAGGTGATCAAGAATTGATGGTCTATACTTGACTTGAATTTGGTATTCTAACAATACTAGCTAAGGGATTTTGAAAGAGCTTGTTGATACAGCTAGTGAGTCAGCGTGCATATTTTCATCTCTAGGAATAGAATTTATGTTAAATCCTTGAAAGAAATTTTCAATCGTGTCCCAAGCTTCATTTCTATAGGACCTAAGCCTTGGGTGTTTCGTTTGGAAAAGATTTCCTGGTTCACTATAAGCTCAGAATCAGAAAATACACTCAAATTTTGAACCTTTAAACTCCTAGCTAGCTCAACGCCAAGAAGAAAAGCCTCATACTCAGCCACATTATTGGTGACCTCAAATTCAAGTTTACATGACTGAGTTATGTTTTCTTTATTTGGTGAAATTAAAACAATTCCTGCTCCTGCTCCTGTTCCTTCTTTTGAGAAAGAGCCATCAAAATAAAGTTTACAAATATATGATTCTACAACTTTAGGTTTGGAAACTATATTCTCAATGGCAAGTTGAGTGCTTGATGCATTTTGTGAAGATCAATAAAAGCAACCAAAATCTTGATCTACTACATAGATAGGGTGGTTTTCTTCTTGATCATACCTACAAACATTATGAAGGAATCTGACTTCCCTATATAACCTTAAATGTTCACCTACAAGAATAGTAGCAAAAGACATGTCCATCTAAAGTGATCCTCCATGTTTATCACAACATGATCTAGATAGGAACACGCAAAACTTGGCAGGAATATCAGTGACAACTATGTCTAAAACTATACTCTTGACAGGTATTTTAGCTAAGGTGACAACTAGGTCTTTGATCAATCCTAGGCATGGTACTTTCTTTGAATCAAAGGTGTAAAGGTCATGATAGGAACGGGTAACTTGTAACTGAAGATGATCCATAATTACCTTTGGCATAAGGTTATGAGAAGCTCTAGAATCCAGCAAGCAGTTATACAAAAGAAAGTCATGAGCCTTTAAAGATACATAAAATGGTGGAACAATCTCATCGATCATATCAGAACTAGGGCCAAATACAACCGAGGGATTTTCATACTGCAAACTAGTAACATCTCCCTCAGCATCTGCACTAGAGGACTGTATCCATTTAGACACTTGATTTTTATAACCAAGGTTTTTTGAAAGTTGAGCTAAAAGTATAGGAATCTTGACCCTTTCTAATTCCTTTTCAATATTAAAAGTTGTCAAAATAGTCTTGTCAAATGAAGAGGTTTCAGTGGATGACTCTGTGATCTGAGGTGTTGGAGTTTGTGTTTGAATGGTTTTCATTGTAGGTTCAATTATGGTGGTATATTTTGGAGGTCTACCAGGACTTGATCTAGGTATTAGATCATACCTCTTATTTAATTTTGCAATCAAAAATTCAGAGAATGCTAGGTATTTTGAAAGTTGAGCATCTCCTGGTTCATTTTCAAAAGATTGAGGTGAAGGAACTATTGCCATTTGTACTGATGAAGAATCAATATTATTGATATCCTTAGTGATTAAAGGGCCTGTATCATGTGGTTGTTGATCATCAATCAACAAAGGTGGTTGAGTGTTTTGATCAGAACCTAGTCTCTGAAGAATCTGCAGTTGAGGAGTTCTTCGAAATTGAGTTTGAGCTTGAGGTCTAACAGCAGTTTGCTAAAAGTTCTAGGTTGTGTTTCAATTTTATAAATCATATTAGAAAGGTTTCTGAGTAAAGATGCAATTTAATCAATTTTCTGATCTTCAGGTTTAGATTTGGAAGAGGATGAATCATCAACCCTATATTTTAGTTGTCTTTCTTATTTTTCTGCTTTAGCTTTGAGTTTTCCAGAAGATGAGCTATTGACTTCTATCTCTATAGAATTTGTTTGCATGTCTTCTAATGTATTAGAAACCCTTTCCCTTAGCATGATTATAAATTCATCATCAAATTCTTTGGAAAATCTGACCTTTGCAGCTACTACTAGTGGTTTACAATCAGCAGGCATTTTATGATAGAGTTTGTTAAATATTTTGATGAATTTAGCACTGGTTCACTAGGGTTTCTCTTCAGTTCTTCAAATTCAACGAGAAAGTAGTCAGGATCTTTCTTTACCCCCCATTAGTTTTTAAAGATAGAGATGAACTAATTCCATGTTATGATAGAGTCAGCTCTGAGTTGCCTAAACCAGAGCCTAACATTTCCTTCTAAAGATTGTACAAATAATCTCATATGAACATTTTCCTCTTCCATGTTCATATTGTCAGCAAAATCTAGGAAAGTTGATACATGATCTTTTGCTGAGGGACCTGTTTCTCTATTAAATATTGGTAGATGTTTTAGATATTCATCAGGAAAATTTCCCAAGTTTGCAGGGAGAACTAGAGTAGCATACCTTGCCTGCACAATGGGTCGAAAATCCGTTACAGCAGGAGGAGTATGGGGTGACTGAGTGGATGATGATGAGGAAGAAGATGAAGATGTAGGAGATGAAGATGAATCCATAGGTGTATTAGTATGTGGAGGAGAGAAAGAGGGAGGATACCTTTTTGAGGATCTCAAAGGGATTTTAATAACCAACTTCTGAACTCCTGGTGGAAAGTATTCCTTATTATCAAACAAAGGATTCAAATAGACAGAAAATGTCTCTTCAATATTAGTAGAGGTTGATGGTATAGAATAAGGAGTTGGAGTAATGAAATCTTGAGGCTTGAATTCAGGTAAATGTAAACCCAATTCTTCCTCATATGAAGTTGATTTGATAGGAATGGATGGGACTTGATATGACTCAAGTGACTGTATTAAAAATGTTGATTGAAGATATACTCCTCTAGAATGGAGTTCAAAAACCCTAGGAGGTAGTTCAGTCCAATCAGGATGAGATAGTACAGATGAAAAAGGATATACAAATGAGATGTCTTCAGGGTGTAAAGTTGAAGAAGAAGAAGGTGTTCTACATCTTATCCTTGAAGAGGCTCCCCTAATAATTATTTCTAGGTCTGGTAGAGGGCTAACAATCTCAGAAGCAGAACATGATCTAGTGTGCTTAAAAGGAGCCAACTTGGACCAGTGGAATCACCAGGTGAAAGATACTTACCTATATCCTTATCCTTTATTCACCTTAAAGGAAAAGGAGAATCATTGCCCCAGGGAAAATTTAGCTTTCAATTCTTCGCTCCCCGGCAATGATGCCAATCTGATGTTTTCCTTTGAGATAACCTAAGGTCAATTGGTTATGCCAAAGCATCTATAATGTTTTGTTGATTTTAATGATTGGATGACCAGTGAACTGTTTATAAACAAGTGCTTTAAACTTAGAAAGATTCTTAATAAAATAAAAGGTTGTTCTTTACATGCACATGGTTATTTTGATTTTAGCGGGATGGATAAGAAGAATGTGTAGAGGTATAACTGATTTAATATTCAAATTGAGTATTTAATCATTTATAAGCAGAAATCAAGAAAACAATGTTTCCTTGATCAACATAATATAATTAAACTATTACATAAATATAGTGTAATTTAAGTTCAAAGAGGAATTTACAATAACAGATAGTTCTGCAAATTAATCTCTTATTTAAATTACAACTTCATAGTGGATTCAAAATGAAACTAATATTCAATTAAATTTTAAATTGGATGACTGTAAAAGAAATAATGAAAAACTAAGATGAAAACAACTCACTGAGAGACAGACCATATGAGGAAAATCCATAATATTTTATTATCTAAAAAATGCTCCAGCTTAGTACAAATGTGCTTGATAACTAGTTCAAGGGTTCAACCTTGAATACTTCAACAGAATGAAGTATTTAAACAAAATTACAAAAATATTACAATAAATGCCTGAGTGACACAACATTCTATTATTAACTTAGAATTAATAGAAAAGAAGTAATTCGATCAAAAGGAATGAATGTAAACATCTGGCCCTGTTATGAAGGAGAGCAATTGCTGAGTGGCCACTATTTGGGTGTTGCGCTAGTGAAGCTAATCTATCCTTTAGTCCTAAAATCACACAACTTATCCCAATATTCTTCATCTGGAATAGCTATCTTGGTTACCTTGCGGTAGATTTCATCTACCTCAGTATACCGAGAAAAAGTGGGTTTTACTGTGAAAATGTGTTTTATCTCATGTTGAATAAAACTTATGTTGTTGATGGCTTCATAAAACGCTCTTCCTGTCATAGAACCTTTGATGTTGGAAGACTTAGTTGTATCCTTGGCAATGTCCTGAAGCTTCTTCATGTAGTATTCCCTGGTCATTAATTTGTCATTGATTACAAACAATGAAGGCATACCTTTCTTGTTCAATGCATTAATCCTTGTGAAAAACTTGTTGACTGCTACTTCTAGAGTGTGACACTTCTCTGTCAATTATACAACCGAGTTCTTCTTTGTTGGAACTTTCTTCATCTCCAGTATGGTTTCTATTCTATCATCCACTCTTAGATCGCCCAACTCATATATGTTTTTGGAATTAAGGAACTTTATGGTGCTATTGGTTGTAATAGGCATTTCTCCCAGTTGAGCATTGATATTGGCAATGGTATGCTTTTCTTTCTCCATGAGTTCCTTCTGCTAAAAAATAATATGGATACATGGCCATATTTCATCTATTTCTTCAATGATATTATTCCAAATGATTTGTTTAACATGTCCCAGTGTAGAGCCAATAGAAGACTCAGTTGATGACTTCTTCCATGCGTCTAACTGATTTTGAGCTCTTTGAAGCTCTGTTGCACGAAAAGTCTCAGTTTTATTTTGATGATCCTCTAGAAGTTTCACTTGATCCTGTAACTTTTTAATCTCTTCGGTCTGGAGAGATATGTTTTGTACTACATTGGCCAACTGATGTGCAGCATCTCCTGTACTTGTTGTAATAGATATGGCTGTAGGAATGGTTGTGATAGGAAGTGCTTACAAAGGGAAAATAGTATTTTTAGTAGCTTTCTCCTTTTCTTTCATTAATTTCTCCATCTTTGTCTCCATTTGCTTCAGCTGTGCAGTCTACTCCATGATGAGCTTCGTCATATCTTCCTTTTATGTCTATGTCTCTTCAATATCCTTGGCCAGAGGATCTTCTTTAGCTGGCAGTTTTAACTGCTTCCTTAATGCTGCTATGTCTAAATCCTTTTTCTTCACAAGTTCATTTGCTTCATTGATGTTTGAAGGGTCATAACCTAGTTTGATTACCAAGTCCTCCAGGGTTTTAATCCTGGTGTCTTTGTAAGGCGCAAAGACCTTCTCCATCTTCAGTTGTGATTGGACATTTGCTAAGGTAACCTGCAGTTTTGATAAACTCATAGATGTGTTAGTGAAAATTGAAAATATCATTTCCCCAGTCTTCTTATACATCTCCATTTGGTCAATGGGATGCATATCTTTTACATCAAACTCAAAGGATGTCTTCCTATAGTTTGATGCTGCCTTGGGCTGGGGAAATTGTGCTTGGAGGAATGCCATTTCATTTTTCCTTTTTCTGAATCAAAGGTTGACAGAAGCCTACTTTGAGCACTGAAAGTCTGCTTCCATAACTGGTTGTACGTGTTAATCTTCAAGGCCTCATTCCTAACTTTTATCTCCTTAAAGATGTCCATTATACTCTTCTTTGTTTCCCCTAAAGTAGTTGTGTTGGTCTACATAATTTTTTGTTGTTCTTGTGAAGTTGTGGAGGTAGTAAGAGACAATGTGGTCTGATCACCCACTAATGAGGAAACAAGTGGCTCATTAGTTGTGAGAATGTTATCCTACTCTGAGTCCTTATTGAGGCTTAGTTTGGAACTAAGCTTGGTCTTCTTTCTATACATTATCTTAAATCCTTCACTGAAAATGTTAGTCCCTAAAGGTGAGTCTTCCTCTTTGTTTCTCTTGGATGTTTTCTGCTACATGGTAGGAGTCTACACTGTAGATGATGTTACATGCTGTTCTTCTACCTCTTGTAGGGTATTCTCAACCCACTCTAGTTGATTTTTGTATTTCTCTATCTCTAGCCTGGATGTGTGAAAGTAAGGAGTAGATTTGGTTTCTACTCTTAATTTAGAAATGATCCCTAATGGATCATATGACCAGGTAAAGCTTAGGCTGAACCAAATTTCCTTTAAAATATTATATGCTTCTTCCCCTGTTTCCCTGCTATTGTAAATGAAAGGCCCAATCTGTGTTTTTAATTTGAACTGGGACTTCTTCTTGGCAGCAACAAAGTGATTTCATCCATATTAAACATTTGCCTTATGTACTCCAGAGCAAAATTCCTCATTGGGAGGAATTTGGGCAACTTGTAAGGTGCAAGATCACATCCAAATATTCTCAGTATAGTTCTCGTAGAGGTACCAATCCCCTGTCCGAACTTGCTCTGAACTTGGTTTTATCCTACTACTTAGAAGACTGATTGTTGGATGAACAAACATCTCTATAAACTATTTATATGTGTACTCCTTCTATTCCTTCATGACCAGAGTAGTCCAAAATATGACTGACTGCTGGTTTCCTTTTTCATCCAGCTTTTGTAAAGAAAGGTTGATGTTGTCTCCCTAAAAGTATAAGAACATATAAACTAGTATAGAAGAATACTTGAATACCTCCTCAGTTGGGAATTTGATAAGCTACTGATGAATTGACTATGCAAGAAATTGGCTAAAGTTAAACACAATGGAGGGTTTAGAATCAGCAGAGAAAATGGACAGAAATCCTATGATGGCCTCATCTACCCACTGATCAGAGTAGTAGCCAAGGAGGTAGGAGACAACTGTGATAATATGCTTGGCTCTCTCAGGGAAAATAGAGGAGGGATAGGGGGATTTTTCTTTGGCAGGGAGGCATCTTCTATTAAGAAAAGTTCCAGGGTTTTGGCCCTCTTGGCAAATTCTAATTTCTGGTACAGTTCAACCAGTGCTTCATAGGAAAATGGGGTAGCATTCTCTACTGTGGGGGCTTGCATCATTTGGTATATGGCCTGAGGAGTGATGGTAAACAAAATTTCTCCAGTAGGGGTAATGATGGCCCTTTGGCTTGGCAAATATGATGCATGACACTTTCTAACAAAATCTAGGGTGTTGTGGGTGTGAGGAAAAATATAGTGGGGTAAATTGGACTCCCACAATTGATTGTCATCAGACTTTTCAATGTATTTTTCCTCGAGCCAACAATACATCTCAAAAAGGTCGAATTCACAGAGAGTTTCATGGATTTTATAGTGTCTGTCAGCAAAAGGAACGTGATGAAGATCTATGGGAGGATAGATCAAAGGATTGATAGGTTCCTCTGGTCCTTTGCCCTTTGGAGGAATTTTGGATAAAGCTAAGGACAGGAATGTAAATTGGATTGGAATTTTGAATAGCAAAGAGGAGTCAGGTTTTGGAGGGAGGAATAGAGGCAATAGGCTGAAAAGAATGAGTAAACAGTGTCGCTGGCAGGTGGAAACAGTCGAAGTTTTAGTCCAGCAAATCTGTAAAAAATTAATAACACTAGTAATGCATGAATTCAGTAATATGTTAACCTATGAAAGGAATGTTTATATAATCAATTTGGTTTTTCCGTTGGAGGTGGAGTAGGTCTGTTGGATTAACGGATAAACAATTGATTGCTTAACGGGCTAATTCTGGAGGGAGCAGATGTAATTGGTGGAGCTAACGAACGAGTGTCGTGGTAGAAGGTTAATGGCGGGAGCGCAATGGATAGGAGAGTAGTATCGGGAGTGAGGAAACAAATTTTCCGGGGGGGAGAGCGATTAGTGGTTTCACCCGAGGGGGATCCGAAAATATCTAGCGTTGACACGTAGGGGAGGGCATGGTTTCGTATACCACCCATTTTGGACCCCCCCCCTAACGGTAAATTTCGGATGGTGAGGGGGGGTGAAATATAGTGTGGGCCATCAGATCTTGGGAGATGGGCGGAGATGGAGTGAAATATGTCGGAGAGTTAACTCATGATGTGATGGGTTGTTCTTGGTGGGGTCAGGAATTAATAATGTAATGCGTTGGGGATATGTGCGATATATGAAGGGTGTTAAAACTTAGGTATATAAAAGTGGAGGATAATATGAGCAGAGGGTTGATTTGGGGGTTTTAAACTTAGGTTTTGAGATTAATACCAAAATTAATTGATATATGAAACCTTAGAGAAAAAACTTTACTCCTTGCCTTTTCGTTCTGCATATGAAAACAATATTTGATAATTGACTTGTGGCACATTTTGACTAGCAACTTGTGCATTTATAAAAAAATGAAAAGAAGCATTTCTTTTCTTTTTGCTTCCCTAGCATTTTATTTTCCTTTTGCCTTCTTTATTTAGGGCAGCTAACACCTAACATTTTTTTGATATGGATGCCTAAAAAATATTAAATTGGCCTAACATTTTAAGTTTTCTTTCTTTTGCATCCATATCCTAACTTAACATTTTAAAATTATTTTGACTAATATACTGACTTATCAAAACCAAATATTGTTACAACATGGTTAATACTCAGACTTCACCTATAATTGTTGAACATACCGATGATGAAGTCTTAGAACTAGAATAAAGAACGAAAGGGGATGAGCCAACACAGATTCCTATAAAACAACAAAACCCTTCACAAACTATTCTTACTAAAGGGTGACAGATTGGGACAATTACATAATTTATTCGTTAAAATTCCATTACTTCGGGCTATGAAGGACGTATTGATTTATGCTAAGACAATTAAATAATATTGTTCTAAGAAACCTGACAGAAAACCAAAGGACCCACTTACTATTCAGGTCATGCGTAAATGATCAGATATAATGTTGGGGAAATATATACCTGTCAAATACAGGGCTCCTGGGAATCCAATTATGACAGTGCATATTAATGGGGTGGACATCCCAAATGTACTGGTAGATTTTGGGGCAGCAATTAATGTTATAACCTTTGCAACTGTGATTACCTTGGGTCTACGGAACCTTAAACCAACTCCCACCGTCCTAGAATTGGCAGATCGCTCTACTAATAGACTGGTAGGGAATATGGAAGATATCACTATTTCAGTAGACTCATTGAAATATCTTGTTGACCTTTTAGTTTTACATACCCAGTCCCTAGTCGGTGAGCATCCTTTGATTTTAGGAAGTCCTTGGCTTGCAACAGTAGATGCTTACATTAGGTGTCAGTATGGAAACATGGTAATATCCAATGGGGAAGTTACAAAGAACCTTATCCTTTTTCCCCTTTTAGAACCAAGTTCATCAAATAAACCCGGATTTACCTTGATTCAAAATTCTCTACCTAGCAAAGAGCTTGAATCTAAGAATGAAGAAATTAGACCCATCCTTACCATCAACGAGGTTGTCTGTTTTAAATATGAAATGGAGGATGATGCCATTAGCACCTTTCTCAGCAATCCCGACTCTGTTTCCGACTCAACCCATCAGTTGTTAGAAACTATCATGAGATGCAATGTTCAGGAAGATATTGAACCAGAAACAGAAATAGAAAACATTCCTGAAATTGTAACTCGTAATAGTGTTCTTGTAGAAATTGAACTAGGGAAAACATTGAATATTAATATTGACCTTTCACACTCTCAATCCAAACAACTGCTCAAAGTACTTCGGGAGCATAAAGAAGCTCTTTCTTGGGAGTATACCGATATGAAAGACATCCCTACTGATTTATGTACTCATCATATATACATTAAAAAGGAATGTCGATCTATTAGGCAGCCACAAAGAAGAATGAATCACTTTTAAAAACATTAGCAAAGATGAATTGCAAAAGCTATTAGATTTTGGCTTTATTTATCTGATATCAGACAGTCAATGGGTTTCCCCACTAGTCATTGTTCCTAAGAAGAATGGCAAGTGATGGATTTGTGTTGATTATAGGGAATTAAATAAAGAAACTCATAAAGACCATTTTCCCTTACCCTTTATTGACCAAGTCCTTGACACATTAGCCAAGAAGGAGTTTTTCTTCTTTATGGATGGATTTAGCAGATACAATCATATATAAATAGATCCTGAGGATCAGGACAAAACTACCTTCAAATGCCCTTGGGGAACCTTTTCCTACCAAGTCCTTCCATTTGGCCTCTATAACACACCTACTACCTTTAAAAGGGAAATATTAGGAATTTTCTTTGATCTAGTTAATGATAGTGTTGAGATTTACATGGAAAACTTTACCCCATATGGGGATTCCTTTATAGAAGCTTTGAAAAAATTAGAGAAAGGACTTGAAAGATGTAAAAAAAGACATGTTTATCTAAGTACGGTCAAATGTCATATGATAATGAAAGAAGGGATAGTACTGGGACACTTGCTTTCAGTTGCATGAATTCTGGTTGATCCTACAAAGGTAGAGGTAATCTTGAAATTTCCTACGCCTAAGACATCGACACAGGTACACAAGTTTATTAGTTATGTTGGATATTATAGGAAATTCATAAAATTATTTTCTAAAATAACATTCATGTTGGTTTGATGGGGCCTAACCCAGGTTCAACGTTATCTGCACCAACCAACAAAACCATAACTGCTGGCCCTTTTCGGCAACAACCTGCATAGCGCAGGCTGCAGTCTCACCTGAAGAAGTATTGGGGGATGAAAAAACTAGGTTTCTGCATCCAGAGGCCCGTGTGATGGGTTCTTACAGTCCTTATAGCTTAGATCTACCTTCGCGTACCCTTAACCCTTCCGAGCAGACAATTACTATAATTGCACTTGAACAACTTCCAAATCTTCGCAAGGTTCTTAATTAGTCTTAACATGCATAAATATTATAGATCTACTAATTCCGTGCAACAATTAGGCATTAATTCATATAAATCACAACATAGAGCAAAGATACAAAGACTAGCAGAAGTAATAAATTAGACTCAGATACATCATAATTGGCTCAAACTATCTTTATTAAGTATGATTGTTCAACTACAAACTTCTTTTCCTTGCGCACTCAGTTGCAGGGACCTACGCACTTTGCCTGCAGACTTACCAAGGTCTCCACTCACTCAGCTGCAATATCCTTCCCCTTTCGCCTAAGTACAAGAAATAGACCTTTCCTGCCTTAGCTTCTTACCCTTACAAATATTCTTTCCAATAGGTTACCCCCTTAGACTCGCTATGGCTCATCTATATATAGCATTTTCTCTTACAATACCATGGTCCGTGGACCATGGACGAGTCTCAAATCTCTATCACTTACCCACCTAAGGGACTAAATCCCCTTTGACTCATACTAGCTTCACACTCTGCTTCCACATTTCGCAGAGACTTTACATGCTTACAAAAGAAGATTACATAATTTAACCAAAATTTGACTCAACGTGACCCCAAGGACCCTATCCCAATAGGCCCCCAACACAAATTGGGTGACTCATCCTCGAGTCACTCGACTGGCACTACAATATTCTCATGGAGTTTGCAGAACTCCACCTTCAGTACTTGCAAATCAACAGTACCTTACACCGCGGCTTGTTGTACTTCTTCGACCAACTTCTCTGTAGTAGGGCCTTCTACCATGAGTCCCATCATCCTTTGTGTTTGTTGGATGGTCTTCAATTTTTCCTGAACTGACAAAGTGAGCCAACATGCTTCCTCTATCCATGGTTGTGTCTTGGCCCTCTAGATGGCCTCTTTTTGTTGCAATTCTTCAATCACTATCTGCAGCTGTTGTCCTTCCTGTAGCCAAGTGAAGTAATGGGCTGGCGCAAAAGTGTATGCAGTCGACCTTATTTTGTCAAATTGGTGTTGATTCTCGCTGATATCTGTGCCAATCATCTGTAGAGTGGGATCCTCCTACAAAGATGTCCAAAGTTCCATGGCCTATTCAAAGAGATCTGTGCAATCCTTCATTGTCATGTCCAAAGTGGCCATTCCCTCTTTAATCGTTGCTCCACGCTGCTCCCAGACTTCTGGCGTATTGTTCAGTTGCAACTTTAACTGCAATTCAAAGATCTACATCAGTAACTCAAAATCGGACTCAACCAATTTCCTCCTTTGATTCCCTAACCATGGAAGCCAACTTCCGAATCTTTGTTGCCGATGCTGTATCTTCGAGAATGTTGAGTTCTGGCAGCACATTACATGCCTGTGTAATGGTTTCCTCCAAGCTTTGGCTACACATGGCCATTTCTTCCTTCTCTTTGAGCACCTATGCTTTTTCTGTGAATATCTTATCGTTTTTGGTCTTCACTTCACTAATTACTAGTAGCGCACACTGCTCCTTGACCCTTAATTCCTCGAATAATCCTTGATGTTATTCATGGAGGGTCTGAATAGGAAGCGTTGTGAGATTGACACCCAAGTCCTTGAGCTATGCCAACTGAGTGTTTCCTTCCTCTGACTGCGCACATAGGGACCCCTCTGGAAATGGAATGACTCTGAGGTCTAGAGTTCGATCAGTATCCGATGCAATCGTGCTCACTTGTTGCAGGCTCACTTGAATCCCTCTCACCTAACTAACGATCGCTTGTAACCATCCCATTTGAATCTGTAGGTTGTGAAAATCCTTCTGCGCATTCCCCAGCTCATGCAGGTACTGCTGTTCAAATTGTGTCCACAGTTATATTTTGGTGTCATGGACCTTGTCTCTGATTTCATCCAAGTCCCCCTTAGTGAGGACCATTGGATCAACGTGTGTGTGCTTGTCAGATTTTTGCTTCTTTCTAGGTCCAAAAGTTGTCTCCTTGGTCTAATTTTGTAGTTTAAAGGGAGATATCTACTCCTCATCCCCGCCTCCTTCAACATCAGTCTCCCCTTTATCCTCAATGTGCTGAGAAGCAAACTCCTCAAAATCAATAGTGGTCTCCTTAGCCACCTGGTCTTTCTCAGCAGCTACCTTAGCAGCAACTTCTTTGGTAGTAACTTCCTTCTTTTGCTACGTAGATTTCTCTTGATCTGCGACCTGCTCAACCTCCTTCTGATTCTTCATCGTTGTGGCCTACACAGAGGAACTTTCCTCAGCCTTGCTTGTACCTGCACTTGCATCTGAATGGTGCAATCACTCCCCTGGACATTTCCCAACAACCTCCTCTGCATCTGCAAAAATTTCAAAAATGCAAAAAGTGTCCCAATTTTTTTGAAATTTGGGCTGAGTGCTCTCCATCAAGTGTTGTGTTGGGCCAAGGAAGCCTCAGCCAAGATCTGAAGTTTATCTTGTGCTTTTTTCCTCCTCGATCTCTTCTTCAATTTTGCCTTCAAGCTCCTGATTCTAGCTTGGCACACCATATTCCTTGACAAATAATGATATGCCATGTTTCTCAACATATTCTTCTCATTGATGGCTTTCTCTAACCTCCTCTCCAAGTGGATATTAGTCCTCTCCAACCAAGACTCACGATCAGCATTGATTTCTTGCTCAAGTGTTGTGAACTTGACTCTCCTCCGTTTGGTAGCTTGCCAGTTTTCTCGTATGTTTCTAAGCTCCATTATGGTTTGCTGATCCTCTAGTTGCTTGTTTCTTTGTTCCAGGTACTTTATTATCCACTCGACTCTTTCCAAGTTGAGGGATAAAGCATTGATGTCTGCCTGTTGCTCTTGGATGACTTCCTTGAGCTTTGAGCTTTGTGGGCCCAAATCAGTGTCATCATCCTAAATGAGAATGAAATCAATCTCCTGCTCACCTGAAGGCCCCTCATCATGTAATGGCCTCTTGCCCTTGTCCTGAACCTGTTGTGCTGATGAAGGAAGCGAGACCCATTCCACCCTGGGTGGAGATAATACTCACTTTGTTGCTACAAACAACTGTCTAGTGACCTTTTGATATGTGATAAATACCGGCACACTAGCGGTCTGTGTCCCATGACCCTCATGCTAATGAGAAGGTCCACCTATCTCATGAAAAGTCTCTGGAGGTACCTAAGGAGCTATGAAGAACTCATGAGAAATGAAATCCTCCCATGAGATGCCCTGCAAACCAAGCTAATGCATGACCACAATTTTGATGAGTGCAAAATGGTATATACTGTTAAACTACTGCTAAGGAATCTTCTGTTGTACTAGTGTGGTCATCTTCTCAATATTTCGGCACATGAAGTAGGGGAGATTCATCATTCTCACCCTGGTAAAGTGCATCAATAATCTGATATGATAAGCATATAGGCGAGAAAACCGGCCCTCGCAGCTGAAATATTTCATTATGAGTTTCATCAAGAGAGCATATGAGTCTTTCAAGTGCCGAAAGGGAAACACTTTGCTGAGTTGTCTCAAATAACCGGGCTTGATGTATGGTTCATAGTGTTCCCTGTCAATCTGTTTCCTTTTATTCCACTGCTTTCCAACATTAGGAATTCCGATTGCTAGAGAAATAGACTCCGATGTCAAGGTAAATGTCACACTAGCTAGAGTGGTTTGGCCATTATGTAGATGAAGCACAAATAACCGGGCTAACTCATGATGATAGTGGACTCTAGCAACCATCTCACATAATTGATAACAGGATTGGTGTTGGAAGCATGTAATAGCAAGAGGGTAGGCCTGTAGCTCAGCAAACGAAGTAGGCTCCTCTCTTATATGTTTGCCACCCCCGTGAGGTCTCCTTGGTGCATGCACTTCTATAGGAGAGTCATTGTGTGTCTTTTCTTCTCGGTCATATGAAGGATCAGATTCCATGCTTGCTAGTGGGTGAGTTTTCATGATGAGTATGAAGAGATTTATGGTGATTTTAATGTTTCCTGCCACCAAGGATAAGAATATGTGAGGGACTGTGGAGGGAGAGGATATGAGGGGTTTTGGGACTATTATGACAAGTTTTTGTTTGGGAAATAGGGGATTAGGGAAAATATGTAAGCTTAGGGACAGCAATTAGGGTTTAGGGATTTGTAGTTAGGATTTGGGAAAATGGGAATTGGGGATAGGGATGACTGAATATGGGAGTTAGGGAATGGGTGGATAAGCTGAGAAAATGAATGGAGGAGTGAAAAAATGAGGGAGTGGTAGAATAAACTTGGCAGCAAAATGACAGTGCAAACCCTAGGCAATGGTGTTTGAGAAATTGCAAGGAAATAGGGTTTGATTTTCTTCACACAACCACCATAAATTTTCAAGAAAAACTCCTTTACTAGCAAGGAAGAGGGCTTAACTTACTTGCACACTGGAAGTTTTGAGCGATTTTGGCAATTTGAGGGAGTTTTTGAGAGAATCGGGCTTGGCAGCTCTATGCGCCGCACCTCAAACCCAACACGCCATGCCTCCTGTGTGCGCCACGCCAGTACAAATTAACACTAAGGAGGTCGGCCCTATGCGCCGTGCCTATTGTATGCACCGCGCCTCTCACCCAGTGTGCCGCGCCTCCAAAACTCTGTGTTTTTGCTGCGATTTGCTTCCCTTTCCCAACACGGCTTTCTACTTGCTCAATCTTGCTTCTTGGAATGCCAATGAGCTTTTGAATGTAAAAAATGGTTTATATACAAGAGCCTTTTAATTTTTGATTCATAAAACCCATTTTTATAATGTTTGCCATGTGACTTTGTTTTTCACCTCTGTTTTTTGAGCAATTTGCTTTATTTGAGCCTTTTGATGAACTGAATGACTTGATTTTTGTTTGCCTTGCAAGGGATGGAGCTACTGAAGCTTGGCAAGGTGACCAAGGTTGCCACTGAAGTGATTTACATACAAGAGAACTGAAAATACATGAATTTATACAATGAAAACCTAAAATACTCTGTTTTTCCTCAAAACAGAGTTTTGAGGAAAAATACATTTTTGAGCAATTGATTATGAAATTTCTTGGTACTGGAACTTTATTCAACCTCCTCAAGTGCCTGCTGGCTGTTATTGGACATTTTGAAGACCTCTTTGATGAAACCCTAGAAATGGCTTTTGCAAATTTAAAGACAAAAAGTGACTGCAGATGATCTTGATGAATGGAAATGAGCCAGCAGGTAAAAGACATGAGGGAAAATGTACAACAAGCCACTACCATCAGATGATCCATGCTCCTAATGGAATGCAGCTGACTGAGCGAGACACCTAATATGCAATGCAACAAAAGAATTTGATCTCTGACGGAGGGATGAAGATACTGACACTAACAACTAGTTCGGTCAAAGGAACTGATATCTTTAATTTTTCTATTTCAGTTTTGATGTTGAAAGGGAGCTAAGCTTTGTTTGTTTGAATGAGATTTTCCTTAACAAATGCAGTTTGTGTGTTTTTATCTTGTTTCTCAGTACTAGGCAATTCAGTCTGTGTTTCAGCAGTTTTACTTTGATTACTCCTATTTGGAATGTTTTGAGTGATTGTTTCAGTTTGAGTTTCAATGGAGGTTATAGCTACAATTTTTGGGGTAGAAGTCTCCGGTATTCCCCTAGGAAGGATTTGTAAAATTTTAGTGATAGAACCTTTTGTTATCTTCTTAGTTTGGGTCTGGATTGATCTTTTAGTGGGAGCTTCATTGTTCTTTTTACTTCTTAAGGTATATTGTTTGTGAACCTCATATATAGTTGTCTCATAAATCTGTTTAAAGTCAAAGGACTCACCATATTCTAATTGAAATTGTTGCAACATGTACAACTCATGTTCTTCTTGAGTAAGAAAAAAAGTGTTTTCATTGTTTCTTCCTAACAAGTTTATCTGGGTGTCATCCTATCCTTCATCGCTCTGTGAACCCTTAGCACAATTCTCCTATAGGGGAGGCCTAATTTGCTGATCTGGTATAGCATTATTTCCAGTGTTAGGATTCTTTCTAAAGTTGGGATTTCTTATTGGGGGTCGTTGTTGATTCTCCCATTGAGTTTTTCTTTCCATGTTTTCTAATCTATCCATTATTATTTCTACACTCTTGGCTAAATTATCTATTTCTCCATCAGAAGTGGAAGTTTCCTCTTTAATTACAACTCTCTTTTCATTTCTCATTCTGGTTTCCTTGGCTAATAGGTTGGCCTCTACACTCACAGCATTACTTTGCATTCATTCCAATGTTTGAGGGTTTCTTTCCCTTAACTAGTATGACATGTCAGTGTCAAAAGCATAAGGTAATTTGATTAATGCTAGGTCAGGTGGAGGCTTCAGATTAGTAGGGATTGTAGTGTATATGCTATTGAACCTAATACAATAATCTTGAACTGACTCATTAGGAGCTCTTCTAATGTTATCATATTCAGAAAGTATTTGCAGGGTGTTTTTCTTTCTCTCCCATCTATTGTAGCATTTTTTGGTTTTGGTAAATTAGAATCAATTAGTCAAAAAATGAAAATATTTTTCAGAAAAAATTAAGCTAGGATATGGACAAAAAGAATATTGAATAAAAAGTGTTAGGAAATATCTTGATAATATGTCCATATCAAAGAAAATGTTAGAATAGATGCCCTAAAAAATGAAGACAAAAATAAAATGTTAGGTTAGAGAGAAAAGCAAAAAGCAATAAACTTTGAAGGTGTGCAAGTCCAAGTGCCACTACTTTTACTCTATTATGCAAAATAATGGTTGTGTGCAACTTGTCATAAAAGCCACAACTCATGACAGTCAAGCAGTTTAATCTTGACTAGTTCATGCTTTAAATTTCATGTTTATAGTTAGAGAATAAAGATCTAGCCAAACTGTTTAATCTCGGCAGATCAGTAGTTAGGTAGAGAATAATAAGGAGCTCATCAGTTTATTCTGAACCCTTGGATGTTATAAGGTTAGAACTAGATAGTTTTCTTTTCAAAAGAAAAAGGAAATAAAGGGTCTACTAACTTAAATGCACCCAACTAAGTGAAGAAAAAAGGTTAAAGTAAAGGGTAGGTAGAAGAAAGGTTGCAGAAGTACAAAGTTGATTGAGGCATAAGCACATTTATCATGCTTGATCATGTGTTGTAGTGTGCAGGAGCAGTTATGAAGGTGAAAAGATGTTAACAAGTTAATTTGGTTAACTTCCCCTCATTTCATTTCACCCCCCACTACATACTTACTAAGTTCCTCATTATCCCATCATTTTCTAAGAAAATACCCTTTTCTTTTCATTTTTACCTTTTCCCCTTGGTTTCACACATTTTCCTAGCAATTTACCCTCCAAACTCATTCCCCTACCTAAAAACCCCTTTTCCCTAGTGTGAAACCCATTCCCCTTTCAAGAAATCACTTTCCCCTTGTAATTTTCTTATTTTTCCTAGAAAACCCATAATACCCCTTATCCTAACTTTTTATTCCCCTCTCCGCCTTATTTAACTTTAACTCCGCCATTTCACTTTTCCCGACAAAACGCCTAAAACCCCTTTAAGCCTAAGTTTTGTTTACTCTCGCTTTATAAAGTTAACTCCACCAATATACCTGTTTAACTTATATCTGCTATGTTTTAACCCTGATCCCACTTTATTAAAACCCATCGCATTATACTTTTAACCACGCTTATTCATTAAAATAATTACAAATCCTTTGTAATTAACCCCTGGGCCCCGATAATCTCCGCTAATTGTCCTCCGTGCAACTCCACCGCGCGATAGCGGTCAAATCATCTGCTCCCAGATCCAACGACCCACAGCAATATCGCGCACTCTCGATCTCCTAGCTTTACCTGCCTGACAGCATGCGAGATTCATGGTTTTTCTTGGGCCCCTTGTGGTTATGTGACAGTCCCACATTAACTCACGTGCCCTCAACAAAAACCAACCCACAGCCAAAAGTGGTGCGATGAGCCTTCGAAACTGCTCCCCGTGAAGGCCAAAACCCTCATTTTCGCTCTTTTTTCCCATTTACATAGTGAAACCTGCCTAACCCTGCCTGCACTGCCCTGAGCCTCTGCAACCAAATTCAACCTCCGATTACCGTCCAAACACTGTCAGGACTCCGTCCATACACTATCATGTTCCCTGAAGCCATTTCGGCCCTCCCTGTCCGCCTCTGTTTTTCTTAAAAATTATTGTGTTTTGCAGGCGATCATATAAAACTTATTTGTTCCAGATTCACAAGGAAATCTATTTAAAAGCCTTTATTCAAAAGAAAAAGACATTTATTACAAAGCAGAAGTAAATATTTACAAAGACAATAAATGTTAAACAGAGGAGGAAGAAAAAGAAATATAGTTAAAAGACAAACAGATGAAATATACAGAAATATGATCAATATCCAACTACCTAATACTGAGACATGTAAAAACTAAATGATTTACTATTGAAATACACAGTAAAAACTTGAAATGTATAGTAAAAGTAAAAATCACAGTAAAGGTTATTGACAGGTCAACAAGGTCAAAGAGTATCAGATGAAAGGTCATAAGTAAATATGACATCCAACGTGAAGACCAAACAACCAAGCAGCTTAAAGGGCAAAAGATCAAAGACCAAAGCCAGTAGAACCTAAATAACAGGGACAGCAAGTAGTAGTTCAATAGTTGTCTCTATCTTCTAGCATGAAGATATTTCCTTTTCCTTGAATAAATCTATTTTTGTAAAAACAGTTTAGGATATTTTCTTAGTTCCACTGTTGTATAAATAACTCTCTTCATGAGTTATTATGGGTTCACCATTGAACCAAGTTGACCATTGAAGAAGGGTTGCACCCCTGATGAAGCATTTCAAAACACTTGATGAACTTTACTTTTCCGGACCCTCAATACAAAGAAAAGGATTTTGAATTCAGTTTTACATAGTTTGTGTTTCTTGTAATTTTTTCCAGTGTTACACATTATTTTTTTCTTCATATTCTTATGTCTTAGAGAGATACCTAGGTAGGAATAATTGTGTCTCAATCTATTCCTATAAGCTTTTGAAGTGATAATCTATAAAGAGAATCGATTAATAGACTATTTGTTTAATTAATTCCCTCTAAATCAACAAATCAACAGCATCTTGTTGTAAGCATAAGCATATTCTCTTGAACCTTTTGAACATTGGTCAGAGGTTTTCATACTTATTATTGTTTAATTTTTTGTCTGAAAACTGTAATAATCATATTATTTTTTGTTTCTGCTCACTGTAATATTTAAGCTATTACACTGTGTGAAATTTTATAGCAACCCTCTGCTTTGGTATTAGCATTATTCAAAAGGTTAGGCGTTATAGTGTTACATCTGTTTCATTCATTGGTCCTCCAAATTAAAAACAAAACCCCCAAAACAATTATCTTAGATGCTCTGGCTTGATAGCTGACCATTATCAACTTAGAGGTACAACATCAGCCTGGCGCCGCTGCAGGGGATTTGAATTCCATTAAGTTTTCCTAGGGAAACGATATTCATTCTATTCCTTAAAGGTGATTAAAGGTATAGAAAGGTTAAAATCTTTCACCTAGCGACTCCACTAGACCAAACTAGCACCTTTTAAGCACACCAGATCTCATTCAGAAGCTAACTTAGTTAATCCTTTATCAGATCCTGAAAAACTTCTGAGAAAAGCCAGTTCTAAAAGGACACATCAACCATCTTCTTCTTCCTCTTCAACCTTGTAGTTTGAATATTTAGTATCAATTGATCCTTTTAGTAATATTCCATCTGACCCTAATTTGACACAAATACCTCCTAGGGTTTCTGAACTATTAGATAGGGGAGTTGATTTAGATTCAGCTTCTCTCATTCATTCTTTTGAAAAGCATCCAGAACCCCCAATACACCAGGATCACCTAAAACTGTGTCTAACTTGGGTGTTCATTTACTTGAATACAAATCCACAGATTTCATATCCCCTACCACTTATTCATTTCCTTCCACTTCTGAACGACTTGAAGCTTCTACTTCTGAACAACCTGAAGAGACCATCTTTGTATATACAAATCCACTCTTTGAAACAAAAGAGGGTATTCATTCACAGGTCCCAAAGTTAGTTCTTAAGACTCCTTTAAATTTATTAAGGAGATCTTCTCCTTCTTCACCTCCACATAGTCACACACCCCATCAATCACCTTCTTCTACCTCTTCTTCATCTTCTTCTTTTTCATCTTCTTCTTCTTCATCCACACAAACACCTCATACACCACCTTCTACTATGGCATTCCAACCTATTGTACAGGCTAGATATGCAGCTTTAGTCTTACCTGTAAACCTCGATGCATTCCCAACTGGGTACTTGAAATACCTTCCCAGGTATAATGGAGAAACTAGTCCCACAGCCGAGGACCATCTTCAATCTTTTCTAGATTTTGCAGACAACATGCATATCAAACAAGAAAATGTTTACATGAGATTGTTTTTACAGTCACTTGAAGGAAATGTAAGAATCTGGTTTAGGCGGTTACTTGTAAATTTCATTAGAAACTGGGAAGAGATTACAAACATATTTAAAAATCAATGGGGTGTAAAGAAAGATCCTCTTTACTTTATGACTGAGTTTCAAGAACTTAAAATAAACTTTGGTGAACCTATATCAGATTTTATCAAAAGGCCCAAAGAAAACTCAAATCTATTCAAGAAGCCTCTAGTTCCTCTAGTTCTTCTAAGACTAAAACTGAAGATTCTAAAATAGATTAAATAACTTCTATTCTTAGAAATATATCTAATAGAATTTCCAAGATTGAGATTCAACCTAGGACAATTCAACAAATAGTTACTAGACCCCAAAATCAAAATCAAGGTTAGTACAGAAGGAATCCACAATTACAAATTCTTCTGAGACCTAGTAATGATCAGCAGGTTCCCACTCCTTTACTGATAGATGACCAGCAACCTGATGAAAATAATATGACTATTACTGAAGATATCAATAATATGGATACTTCTTCTAATCAAATAGTTATGATTCCTCTCTCACAACAAAATCAAGTTCAAGAAGATCAAGAATCCTCACAGGTTTCTAAAGACCATGCCTTCTCTGAATTTTTAAATGCAGAGTTGAACAAGAGATATGATTTTAGGCCTAGACCTGGCCCTGGAAGACCTCCAAAGGAGACTCCAATAATTGAACCTCATACCAAAGATGTTGAAACTCAAACAATTGTTATTCGACAGTTAAATCAGTGAACTGATACTGCTCAAAATGATAAAAATGCTTTGACTACATTTAATGTTGAAAAGGAGTTAGAAAGAGTTAAAATCCCAATTCCACTTTCAGAATTTTCCAAAAAACATGGTTATAAAAATCAAGTCTCCAAATGGATACAAAACACCTCAGTTGATGATGAAAGTGATATCATTAGTCTGCAAGATGAAAAACCAACAGTTGTCTTTGGTCCTAGCTCAGATATGATAGATGAAATAGTGTCTCTTTTCTATGTAACTCTTAAGACAAATGATTCCATGTTATATAATTGTATGCTTGATTCTGTAGCATCACATAACCTCATGCAAAAAACTATCATGGACCATTTGAAACTTGACATAACTAGATCCTATCATGACTTGTACACCTTTGATTCTAAAAGGGTGCCCTGCTTAGGATTGATTAAGCATTTAGTAGTCACCCTTGCCCAAATTCCAGTCAAAAGTGTAGTGCTTGATATAATTGTCACAGATATTCCTCCCAAATTTGGAATGCTCATTTCTAGGTGTTGTTGTGCCAAATTAGGTGGAACTCTTCAGATGGATATGTCTTATGCCACTATTCCAGTTTATGGGGGAGAACAACTAAGGTTATATAGAGAGGTAAGATTTGTGCACACTGTTTGCAAAATAGACCAGCCAAGGAACCATCCCATTTATGCAATTGATCAGGATTTTGGTTGCTTTCAACTCTCTTCAAACCAAATACATGAAACTCAAGTTAAAATAGAAGATGTAATTGAAAGTCCTGTACCAAATCAAACTGATGTATGGAAACTATTTTTTGATGGTTCTTGTACAAAAGATGGAGCAAGAGTTGGGGTAGTTTTAATTTCACCAGAAAAAGAAAATATCACCCAATCATGCAAATTCGACTTTGAAGTTACCAATAATGTGGTTGAATATGAAGCTTTCCTTTTGGGACTGCAATTAGCCAAAAGCTTAAAGGTTCAAAACTTAAGTGTTTTTACTAATTCAGAACTTATTTTCAAACAAGTGAGAAATATTTGCCAGACTAAGCATCCTAGACTTAGGTCTTATCGAAATGAAGTTTGGGATTCAGTTGAAAACTTCTTTGATGATTTTAATTTGACTTATATTCCAAGAGATCAGAATATTCATGAAGATGCCTTAGTTGTTTCTACTAGTTCATTTAAAATTCTTGATTAGACCAATGTACTCTATCAAATACAAGTCAAATACAGACCATCCATCCCAGATAATCTAAAACACTGGCAGATATTTGAAGATGATGAACATTTGAAATCTTTTCTGCAGGTTATAGATGATTTTTCAGTTCTACAAATTGATGAAGATAGAACAGAAATAAATGAAAATGATACTTCAAATTTCAATTCAAAAATTGTTGATCATGACATTATTTAATTGTCTAACAATTTTATTCCCAAAGGCATCATTCCTTTAGAAAAGTTGTTTGATCAAAATGATGTCCTCCGAAACCCTCAGTCCATTTCTTCACAAGATGACATAGAAGAAATTAATATTGGAACAGATGATGATATTAAAAACATTAAAATCTGTGCATCTCTAGATCCTGAGATCAAAGCTCAATATCTTAAGTTACTTCAAAATTATAAGGATGTTTTTTCATGGACCTATGATACTTCATTAATACAGCATAATATTCCTTTAAAGCCAGAAGCAATTCCTTATCAACAGAAACTTAGGAGGATCAATCCAACTCTTCTACCAAATGTAGAAAAGGAAATTAAGAAAATGCTAGATGCCCAAATCAGTTTCCCTCTTAGATATTCTAATTGGGTTGCAAATTTAATTCCTGTTAGAAAGAAGAATGGAGAAATTAGACTATGTGTGGACTTTAAAAATTTGAACAAATCATCATTAAAGGATAACTATCCTTTGCCCAAAATGGATCAGTTACTTCAAATGGTTTGAGGATCACAAATACTTTCTATGCTTGATGGTTTTTGAGGCTATAATCAGGTAAATGTTGATTCAGCAAACAAAGAGAAGGCAGCCTTTACTACACCTTGGGGTACATTCATGTATGCTAGAATGCCATTTGGCTTATCCAATGTTGGAGAAACATTTCAGAGAGCTATGGATGTAGCTTTTTTGGGTCAGGTAAATAAATTTGTGGTCATTTATCTTGATGACACAACTGTTTTTTTTAAATCTGATCAAAAACATCTAAAGCACTTGATGAAGGTTTTTGACAGGTGTAGAAAATTCGGAATATCATTGAATCCTAAAAATTCTTTGTTTCTATCAAAGAAGGAAAATTGTTGGGCCATATAGTTTCAAAATAAGGAGTAGTGACTGATCCCAAGCATGTGTCTGCCATTGAAACATTGACCTTACCTAGAAATAAGAAGGAGATTCAAGCTTTTCTAGGCAAGATTAATTTTTTAAGGAGATTCATCCCAAATTATGTTCAGATTGTAAAAGATATAACTGACATGCTCCGAAAGGATCATGAAGTTAAATGGATTGTCTCTTCCAGGAATTCCTTTAATCAAATCAAGAAAGCTATCTCTGAAGTTCCCACCTTGGCCAGCCCTGATTACACTAAACCATTCAGTATCTTTTCCTTTGCCTCAGAAACAACCCTTGTTGTTGTTCTACTACAAAAGAATGAATATTCCCATGACCAACCCATAGCCTTTTTCAGTAAGGTTATGAGAGATGTCGAGCTTAAGTATGACATAATTTAGAAGCAAGCATATGTGCTTATTCAAGCCATGAAATCTTTCAGGATGTATGTCCTACATTCTCCTATTACTGCTTATGTTCCTAACAGTGCAATGAAAATTGTTTTAACCCAACCAAACATTGATGGAAAGAGAGGTAGATGGATCACTCAAATACTGGAGTTTGATCTAACTATCAAAACTACAAATCTAGTAAAAGGCCAAGGATTAGCTAAGCTT
The DNA here is from genome assembly GCA_031772625.1 of Pinus tabuliformis. Taxonomy (NCBI): domain Eukaryota; kingdom Viridiplantae; phylum Streptophyta; class Pinopsida; order Pinales; family Pinaceae; genus Pinus; species Pinus tabuliformis. The sequence continues at coordinate 70,767,776 of CM062819.1, read as the reverse complement.
CTAGCTGAATCCAACTGTAAAGTGCTCAGAATCAATTCTGTTTTAGAGATACAAGGGAAGAATCCACAAGAACCTTCTCAAACTTCAGAGAAGAAGAATACATAAGATCCTTCTGTCCTTGCAGAAGAGGAGAATCCACAAGAACTTTCCCTTCATCCTAAAGAGGAGAATCACAAGAACCTTCCCTTCATCCTGAAGAAAATAATCCACAAGAACCTTTACCTTCAAATCAGATTTCCCCTTTATACATTGATGAAAAATTTCTGTTGTCAGATTGGTACCAAGGCATTATAAATTTCTTGATCCATTTTGAATGTCCAGCATCATTCTCCAAAAGCCAATGTAAAACTCTCAAACTGAAAGTAGTCAAGTATTGTATGATAAATGCAAATTTGTACTAGAAAGGCCCACTAAATATTTTGTTATTATGTTTAACAAAATCAAAAACTGAAGGAATCAATGATCAGTTTCATACAGGATTTTGTGGAGGACATTATGCTTGGAGAGCAACAGCATATTAGATTTTAAGGGGAGGATTTTATTGGCCAACATTGTTCTTACAAGTAGGATCAAAAGTCAGAGGTTGTGTTCCTTGTCAAATGTTTGCTGGTAAGAAAAAATTAGCAGCTCTTCCACTAGTTCCATCAATAGTCTCAGAACCTTTTAGCCAATGGGGATTATATTTTATTGGAGAGATTCATCCCACTTCAAGTAATCAACATAGATGGATCCTCACTACAACATAATACTTCACTAAATGGGTGGAAGCAATTCTAGTGAGAAATGCTACTGATTCAGTAGTAATCAAATTTATTGAAGAGAACATCTTATCTAGATTTGGTTGCCCAACTCAAATTGTCACTGATAATGCAACAACTTTTTCTAGTGTTAAAATGATTGAGTTTTTCCAGAAATATCAAATTATGTTACATCATTCAACTCCATATTACCCACAAGGTAATGGCCTTGCAAAATCCTCCAATAAAAGTCTGGTAAAGGTAATCAAAAAGACTCTAGCAGATCATAAAAAGAGTTGGGACTCTCATTTAGTTTATGCAGTATGGGAAAACAGAATTACTCCAAAGAGATCTATTGAAAAATATCCTTTCCATTTAGCTTATGGGAAATATGCAATATTCCCTACCAATTTGGCCTTCCCTGTCTTAAAATTCTTGCAGGATTCAACAAATGAACCTGATGATTTTTCAAGGAGAATAAATCAGACTAGTGAACTAAATGAAAACAGAGATGAAGTTCAATACAAATTGAAAAAGTATCAGAATAAGATGAAGAGCTTATTTGACAGAAGATTCAGGGAAAGGGACTTCAAGGAAGGTTATCTAGTTCTAAAATGGGATTCAAGGAGAGAAGAAAAGGGAAAACATGGCAAGTTTGACAGTCTGTGGTTTGGACCTTTAGCAATTGCTGAAGTGAAGGGAAACAACACTTTTGTACTACAAAATCTTGAGGGGCTATATTCCACTAATCCTGTAAATGGAAGGTTTCTCAAACATTACATTCAGTACTGAGAAGTTGAAGTAGATTTCATTACTACAATTGTAAAAACTCTGGTTTCTTTTATTTTTCAAGCTGTCAATGTGATTTTTAATAGCAAAAGACTCCATAGCCTAAGGAGAAGGCACATGGATCTGCAGGTTCTCTGAATTCTACTGGAGAAATCAGTCCCCAGTTGGAGCCAGTGTTGTAGCATTTTTTGGTTTTGGTTAGGAAATATCTTGATAATATTTCCATATCAAAGAAAATGTTAGAATAGATGCCCTAAAAAATGAAGGCAAAAATAAAATGTTAGGTTAGAGAGAAAAGAAAAAAGAAATAAACTCTGAAAGTGTGCAAGTCCAAGTGCCACTACTTTTACTTTATTTTGCAAAATAATGGTTGTGTGTAGTTTGTCATAAATGCCACAACCCATGACAGTCAAATAGTTTAATCTTGACTAGTTCATGCTTTAAATTTCATGTTTATAGTTAGAGAATAAAGATCTAGCCAAATTGTTTAATCTTGGCAGATCAATAGTTAGGTAGAGAATAATAAGGAGCTCATCAGTTTAATCTGAGCCCTTGGATGTTATAAGGTTAGAATTAGATAGTTTTCTTTTCAAAAGAAAAAGGAAATAAAGGGTCTGCTAGCTTAAATGCACCCAATTAAGTGAAGAAAAAAGGTTAGGGTAAGTAAAGGGTAGGTAGAAGAAAGGTTGCAGAAGTACAAAGTTGATTGAGGCATAAGCATATTTATCATGTTTGATCATGTGTTGCAGTGTGCAAGAGCAGTTATGAAGGTGAAAAGATGTTCACAAGTTAATTTGGTTAACTTCCCCTCATTTCATTTCACCCCCCACTACATATTACTAATTTCCTCATTATCCCATCATTTTCTAAGAAAATACCCCTTTCCTTCATTTTCACCTTTTCCCCTTGGTTTCACACATTTTCCTAGTAATTTACCCTCCAAACTCATTCCTCTACCTAAAAACCCCTTTTCCCTAGTGTGAAACCCATTCCCCTTTCAAGAAATCACTTTCCCCTTGTAATTTTCCTATTTTTCCTAAAAAATCCCATAATACCCCTTATCCTAACTTTTTATTTCCCCCTCCGCCTTATTTGACTTTAACTCCGCCATTTCACTTTTCCCGACAAAATGCCTAAAAACCCATAAAACCCCTTTAAGCCTAAGTTTTGTTTACCCCTACTTTATAAAGTTAACTCTACCAATATACCTGTTTAACTTATATCCGCTATGTTTTTACCTCAATCCCAGCTTATTAAAACCCATCGCATTATACTTTTAACCCTGCTTATTCATTAAAATAATTACAAATCCTTTGTAATTAACCCCTGGGCCCTGCTAATCTCCGTCGACTGTCCTCTGTGAAACTCCACTGCAATATCGCGCGCCTCCAGATCCAACGACCCATAGCAATATCACGTGCTTCCGATCTCCTAGCTTTACCCGCCTGAGAGCACGCGAGATTCGTGGTTTTTCTCGAGCCCCTTGTGGTTACGTGGCAGTCCCATGTTAACTCGCATGCCCTCAAGAAAAGACCACCCCACGGCCAAAAGCGGTGCGATGAGCCTTCGAAACCATTCCCCGCAAAGGTCAAAACCATCACTGTTCACTTATCGGTTTCCACGCTAAGTTTTAAAAAGTCAACCATTTCCCATTTAAACACCGAAACCCCCATTTTCACTATTTTTGCTCGTTTACACAGTGAAACTTGCCTAACCCTTCCTGCGCCACCCTGAGCCTCTGCAACCAAATTCAACCTCCGACTACCGTCCAAACACTGCCAGGACTCCGTCCATACACTATCCTGTTCCCTGAAGCCATTTCGGCCCTCCTTGTCTGCCTCTGTTTTTCTTAACAATTTTTGTGTTTTGCAGGCGATCATTTAAAACTTGTTTGTTCCAAATTCACAAGGAAATCCATTTAAAGGCCTTTATTCAGAAGAAAAAGACATTTATTACAGAGCATAAGGAAACATTTACAAAGACAATAAATGTTAAACAGAGCAGGTAGAAAAAGACATACAGTTAAAAGAAAAACAGATGAAATATATAGAAAGATGATCAATATCCAACTACTTGATACTGAGACATGTAAAAACTAAATGATTTATTGTTGAAATACACAGTAAAAACTTGAAATGTACAGTAAAAGTAAAAAGCACAGTAAAGGTTATTGACAGGTCAACAAGGTCAAAGAGTATTAGATGAAAGTGTATCAGATGAAAGGTCATAAGTAAATATGACATCCAATGTGAAGACCAAATAGCCAAGTAGCTTAAAGGGCAAAAGATCAAAGACCAAAGCCAGCAGAACCTAAATAACAGGGACAGAAAGCTACAGTTCAATAGTTGTCTCTATCTTCTAGCATGAAGATATTTCCTTTTCCTTGAATAAATCTATTTTTGTAAACATGGTTTAGGATATTTTCTTAGTTCTAATGTTGTATGAATAACTCTCTTCACGAGTTATTATGGGTTCACCATTGAACCAGGTTGACCATTGAAGAAGGGTTGCACCCCTGATGAAGCATTTCAAAACACTTGATGTACTTGACTTTTCTGGACCCTTAATAAAAAGCAAAGGATTCAGAAGTCAGTTTTACACAGTTTGTGTTTCCTGTAAGTTTTTCCAGTGTTACACATTATTTTTTTCTTCATATTCTTATGTCTTACAGAGATACCTAGGTAGGAATAATTGTGTCTCAATCTATTCCTATAAGCTTCTGAAGTGATAATCTATAAAGAGAATGGATTAATGGACTGTCTGTTTAATTAATTCCCTCTAAATCAATAAATCATTAGCATCTTGTTGTAAGCATAAGCATATTCTCTTGAACCTTTTGAACATTGGTTAGAGGTTTTCATACTTATGATTGTTTAATTTTCTGTCTAAAAACTATAATGATCATATTTTTTTTTGTTTCTGCTCACAACTATTCAAGCTATTACACTATGTGAAATTTTATAGCAGCCCTCTTCTTTGGTATTAACATTATTCAAAAGGTTAAGAATTATAGTTTTACATCTGTTTCATTCATTGGTCCTCCAAATTGAAAACAAAACCCCCAAAACAATTACCTTAGATGCTTTGGCTTGATAGCTGACCATTATCAACTCGGAGGTACAACACCATCTATCAAGGAATAATCTATGAAAAGCAGCTAAGTCTGCAATATGGTCAACAGGTAAAGCTTTGAACCATTTCTTAACATCCCCAGTTAATGTTTAGGCAAACAACCTCATTTGGACATCTTATTCAAATACCTCATGCAATTCAAAATAGTCTATCATTTTGTTCACATGTTGTTGGGCAGTGTACTGACTAGTAGCATCAAACAAAAATATTTTTCTTTGATAATCTTAGGGCATGGCATGGAGTTGTGCAGGTAAAACCAGAAGTGCATATCTGTCTACCATGGATTGGATTCTGGCTTGACTAGGGGGTAAGGAGCTGGTAGTTGAGGAAGGGCTTAAATTGAATGGAGATGAACTAGATGATGGTGAGGATGGTTGATGAATAACTGGTTTAAGAGAATGGGCTATGGTGGTTACTATAGGTGAGGTAGCAGTAAATGAAGGTGTATTTATAGTGATTAAAGACTGTGTAGAAATTTCAGAGGCATCAGCAGTAAGGGCAGCTAGTTCAACAGATTGTTGAAGGTAAGAATCATCTATATGGCTTATCAATGTAGAGGTCAAAGCTTCTAACTTATCAAAAGTATCCAAGACAAATTTATCTAAATCTGGATGGATAATCACCCTTTTTTATTCAATGAGTTGAACAAACTCAGGGTCTAACACAGTTTCATGGATGGCATTCTCAAATTTAGTTCTAAATAATGAGAGGTCAAATGACAAATCAAAAGGAATTTCCTCTAAAGTTGACAACTCCTCAGGGAGTAAGTTTGCTTTGAATAACTGGCTACTACTTGCTTGAGTTTCTATCTTTTTTTATTTTCTTAGAATTTTGTCTGGGTCATCAACTATAGTAGCAGGATTTGGATCTAGGTTTGCCCTGGTATAGTGAGTCTTCTTAGGAGCCAGAATTCTAACTTTTTTAACTGTTTTTAATGAATTTTTTTCAAAAACAACTTCTAAAAATGACTTTAAGGGGCTCAAGATGAAATTTAAAGTTTCCTTAAAGTTTTATTAGACTGAGGATTGAAGTCCCCAGTATGGTCGCCAATGATGTTATCACTCCAAAATTTCTTCTAATTTGTCATAAAAAGAAATGATAGAGGTAACCACAAACCGCTTTTGGAGATCAGGACCTAGCCTTCCTAATCTCAGAGAGGGCTCTCTCTTTATGATTTAACTTTGTTTAGTTATTCGTTTTTAGGCTAGTTATAATTGTGCTTGGTTTTTTTATTTGAATTTGGGTGGTGATATCACTTACTTAGATGAAAAGGTTTGTCTTTTACCATTGGACTATGGGGTCAAATGTCAGACAAACAAGACTGGATTAAGTTCTAAAAACAGTGTCTAGAGGGCAAGATAGAGGAGTTACTACAGATCTCAAGGGCTTGAAAGTGAAATGGTTTCCAATCGGATCCAGGGAGAAATTAAGGGTTCCCTACGCTGGATCATGAGGAGAAGTGAAAGAGGTCAACTGCAATGGGAGAGCAATTAAGGGTTCTCAAATCTGGGTATCAGAGGAAAACATATAAATGACTAATTGTGCAAAATAGAGTGTACTTAAACAAATTCTGAGTTAAATTTCCAGTTAATTCATTCAAATTTAGATAAAAATTAAGTTTATGAAACACATAAGAATGTAACAAAATCAGACAAAGAAGATACTTCACTACAATAGCTCATCTCATGAATCCTTTAGTGCAATCTTTTTATTACTTGCTCCAGTCTGTTGACTTGAAAATTGGTAAAATCACACTTAGGTTTAAGATCAAAATAACTCTACAAATGTATAGCAATCCACACCGAATATTTCAAATTATGAAGTATTTATACAAAAAGAACTTACAAAATATCTCAAACTACATTGAGAACTAATCTAGGAAAAGGAAATATCTTCATGCAAGAAGATAGAGACAGTTATTGAACTGTTGTTTGTTGTCCCTATTATTTAGGTTCTGTTGTCTTTTAGTCTCTGATCTTTTGCCCTTTAAGTTTCTTGGTTGTTTGGTCTTCACGTTGGATGTCATATTTACTTATGACCTTTCATCTGATACACTTTCATCTGTTTGTTTTTCAACTGTATTTCTTTATATGTCTCCTTCGTTTAGCCTTTTAACTGAATGCTCTGTCACATGATTTTACTTTTACCTTTCACTGTAAATCTTACTCTCTTTCATGTTTCTGTGTTTTTAGTAAAAATCGTTTTTACTATGTAGAATACATAATGTTGCTTAGAGAGTAATTTGTAAGAATCCTTTGTTGTGCTGGTGAAAATGATTTCATCTCTGTTTTTAACATTTACTGTGTAAATTGTTTCCTTCTGCATATGATAATTGTCTTTTTCTTCTGAATAAAGCTTTATGAATACATTTCCTTGCGAATCTTGGAGTAAATAGGTTTTGGAACTAGTATCAAAACTATTTATCCAAGTTCCTGTTCTGCTAATCACCTGCAAAATAAAACAATTCGTTAATAAAATCCAGGTCTGAGAGGAGGTGACCGAAGGTTGTATTTGAATTGGGAGGAACTGTGGACGAAGTCCAGAGCATGTTCGGGAGGTAATCCATGGTGAAATTTGGTCGCAGAGGCTTAGGGTGGCGTAAATGGCTAAGGCAGCTTTCACTGAAAAAATAAGCGAAAAGAGTGAAAACGAGGGTCTTCGGGGTTTTAACGGGTAACGGCTAGAATTGGCACGGAATTTTATAATATGAACAGTGAGTGGTTTCAGCTTTAGCGGGGAGGCGGTTTCGGAGGCCATCGCACCGCTTTTGGCCATCGGGCGGTATTTTCATGAGAGCACGCGAGTTAGCGTGGAGCTACCACGTAACCAAAAGGGGCCCGAGCAAAACCACGAATCTCGCGTGCTCTCGAGCTAGTAAAGGTCAGACGTCGGGAGCGCGCGATATGGATGCACGCCGTCAGATCTGGGGGTGAAAGATCTAACGGCTATCACGTGGTGAAGCTGCACGGAGGGCAATCAGGTGGAGATTAGCAGGGCTCAGGGGATAATTACACTTAACTTGTAATTATTTAATGAATAAGTGGTGTGAGTTAAAAGTATAATGCGCGGGTTTAATATAGTGGGACTGGGGTTAAATGTGGCGGGTTTGTTAACCGCACCAAGGGGGTGGGTTAAAAAGTTTTTATATCGGGAAAATGGTGAATTTGCGGAGGTTTGTTAAGTAATGCGGGGGGGGACATAACACTTAGAATATATAGGTTTTATGGGTTTTTTAGGCGTATGGTGGAGTTAAAGTTAAATAATGTGGGGGGAAACAAAACTTAGGCTAAAAGGGGTTTTATGGGTTTTTAGGGGAAATATGGAAAATATGGTATGGCGGAGTTAAAGTTAAATAAAGCGGGGGGGGGTGCGGAATTTAAACTTATGATAAGGATTTTTATGGGTTTTTTAGGTAAAATAGGGAAATTAATAAGGGGAAAGTGATTTTTCAAAGGGGAATGGGTTTCACACTAGGGAAAAGGGGTTTTTGTGTAGGGGAATGAGTTTGGAGGGTAATTTGCTAGGGAAATGTGTGAAACCAAGGGGTAAGGGCCAAAATGAAGGGAAACATGATTTTTTAACAAGCAATGATGGGATAATGGGAAAATTAGTAAGTATGTAGTGGGGGGTGAAATGAAATGAAGGGAATTTAATTAAATGAGCTTGTGAACATCTTTTCACTTTCATAACTGCTCCTGCACACTGAAACATCGGATCAAGCATGATAAATGTGTTTATGCTCCAATCAACTTTGTACTTCTGCAACCTTTCCTCTACTTACCCTTTACTTACCCTAACATTTTTTCTTCACTTTATTGGGTGCATTTAAGCTAGCAAACCCTTTCTTCCTTTTTCTTTTGAAAAGTAAACTATCTAATTCTAACCTTATATCTTCCAATGGCTCAAATTAAGCTTATGAGCACATTTTATTTCTCTACCTAACTACTGATCTGCCAAGATTAAACAATTTGGCTAGATCTTTATTCTCTATCTATAAACATGAAATTTAAAACATGAACTACTCAAGATTAAATAGTTTGACTATCATGGGCTATGGCATTTATGACAAGCTGCACACAACCGTTATTTTGTACAATAAAGTAAAAATCAGTGGCACTTAGACTTGCACACTTTTATGATCTGCTTTTGTTTGGGGTTCATATTTTTTTTACTTTTTTGATCTTTTCTTATTCTTTTTGTCCTTTGATATTTCTTTTAGGACATACCCTCTTTACATTTTTTAATTTCTAATTGTAGGAATTTACAGGGTAAGTTCCTCAGAAAGAACACCAAAAGGACACCGCTCACAACCAGATCTCAAATCAATACACCAGTATTTTTGACGTGGTTAAAACCCTCAAAGTGCAAGGAGGGAAACAGTCCACGGCCTGTCCCAACGTGGGTACTACAGGCAATTTATTAATCAAAGAATGAAAATTTACATAAGCTTCTCTCATGCACGGATTACCCGAACAATGACCCTCCATGCGCTTTAAATAGAACTCATGGACCAATCGGGTGTCAAGCCACGGATCAAGTGTCGGTAATACCGAGGAGAGAATGAACCGTCGGATCACTACATATCGTGACCGTCGGATTGTAAGTTACAAAATGTACAACGGTAAAGAAACACACTTTACCTAACTCTAACCTAACTCTATACTAGACCAAGTTGAACTTAACTATATCCTATGTGTCGGAATATCCTAACATCCCCCCTTAAGAACAACTTGGGATAGGATTGAAGGATTTACAAATATGACACAATAGGAGAAGGAAGGAGGCACTAGAGCCTATCCCCCCTTAGTGACAACTTCCTGAACTCCAAGCATATATCGAAGTTTAGTGAACTTCGCCTCTGTGAGAGCCTTTGTGAAGATGTCTGCAACCTGATCATCTGTTGGACAATATTGCACTTCAAGAACATGGTCATGAATGAGCTTTCTGATGAAGTGCATGTGTAGTTCAATGTGTTTGCTGCGCTGATGCTGGACTGGATCTTTGCATAGCTGAATGGCACTTTGATTATCACACCAAAGTGTGGTTGGATGCTGCTGCTCAAAGCCAAACTCTGATAGGATCTGACGAAGCCACAAGGCTTCCTTACTAGCTTCCACGGCACCACGATACTCTGCTTCTGCTGACGAAAGAGAAATGGCAGCCTGTTTCTTACAAGCCCATGTAATAGGTCCTGAACCAAGAGTGAAGACATAACCGGCAGTAGACTTCCGATCATCAGGGTCACCAGCCCAATCAGAATCAGTGAAACCAACTAACAGAGGAGCTGCTTTGGCACTGTAATGAATCCCAAACTGTACTGTACCTCGAACATAACGAAGTATTCTTTTAGCTGCTTTCCAATGACTTTCACGGGGGTTTTGCATAAAACGAGCAACAAGGCCAACAGCAAAGGAAAGATCAGGACGAGTATGGGTTAAATACAAGAGTTTTCTGACAAGTTGACGGTATAAGGTAGCATCAACTTCAGGAGAAGTACAAGAGACTGAAAGTTTGACTCCAGACTGAAAGGGAGAAGGGGCTGGCTTACAGTCTTCCATGTGAAAATGACGAAGAATATCACAAGCATACTTGGACTGGGAAAGGAAAATACCCTCCTTGGATTGCAAGACTTGAAGACCGAGAAAATAGTGTAAGTGTCCTAAGTCTGTCATTTCAAATTTCTTTTTAAGGCTGGACTTCACATGGTTTATAAGGTTGGGATCACTACCAGTAAGAATAAGATCATCAACATAAAGAACAAGGATGATAAGAGAGTTGCCCACTTTCTTGGTGTAGACAGTATTGTCAGAATGACACCTAGAAAAGCCAGATTCTAAAAGAAAGCTATCCATTTTGGCATACCAAGCCCGAGGAGCTTGCTTGAGGCCATAAAGGGATTTCTTAAGTCGACAAACAAGGCTGGAGTCTGTTTGTATGAAGCCAATGGGTTGTTCCATATAGATTTCTTCCTGCAAGTCCCCATGCAAGAAGGCAGATTTAACATCCATCTGATGGACTTCCCATTTTAAAGAGGCAGCAAGGGAAAGAACAAGGCGGATAGAGTTCATTTTGGCAACAGGGGAGAAGGTTTCAGTGTAGTCAATGCCTTCAACCTGTGAAAAGCCCTTAGCAACGAGACGAGCTTTATGTTTATCAACTTTCCCATCTGGTCCATACTTGGTTCTGTAAACCCATTTACATCTAACAAGTTTGCGTCCCTTTGGTAGAGGAACAAGATCCCATGTATCATTTGTCATCAATGAATGATATTCTTCATTCATAGCTGCTTCCCAATGTGGATGGCCTGAAGCTTCTGCAAAAGTGTCAGGATCATGATTTACTGGAGCTTGAGCCAGTAAAGAAGAGGCTCTTTCAAACTGAGAACGTGTACGTCGCTGATCTGTAGGATCACCGGCAAGATCACCTGCTGCATCCCGAGTAGCACGGACCCATCTTGGAAGTTGAGGATCCTGAGAAGGTGGGGGAGGATTATCATCCTCGCTTTCATCATCTGAAGAAGAAATGTTTTCAAAAGTAGAAGAGATAGGAAGAGGTGGCACATCCGCCGGACTAGGCTCGCAGGCCGATTTATTTTCATCAAATTTTACATCTCTTCTAATGATAACATTTTTGGACTTAAATGGAATAAGTCTATAACCTTTTACATCTTCAGAATATCCAACAAAAGTACATTTCTCACTCTTAGGTTCTAAAGCTTTATGCTTTTCATCTGGAATATGGGCCCATGCTTCACTTCCAAACACACGAAAGTGACTTACATCTGGTTTAATGGAACTCCAAGCTTCTTCTGGAGTGATATTCTCTAGAACCTTAGTAGGAGTGCGATTGATTATATAATTTGCACAATTAATTGCTTCGGCCCAAAAACTAAGACTGAGTCCTTTAGATTGCAGCATACAATTAGCCATTTCCTTTAAGGTGCGATTTTTCCTTTCAGCTACACCATTTTGTTGTGGAGTGTATGGAACAGTATGTTGCATTTGAATTCCATTTTCGGTGCAAAAGTTGATGAATGTGTTTTTAACATATTCTCCACCATTATCAGTTCTTAGCTTAAGAATTTGATGTCCAGATTGTTTTTCAACAAAGGCTTTGAAGGCCAAAAATGTGTTAAATACTTCGCTCTTGAGTTTTAAGAAGTATACCCAAGTGCGTCTGGAGAAATCATCAATGAAAGTTAAGAAGTACTTGCAGCCAGAGAATGAAGCAACAGGAAGAGGACCACATAAATCACTGTGCACAAGCTGTAAAGGGGCTGAGGCGTGCCAAGAGGCACGTTTGTCAAAACTGTCCCGATGATGTTTTCCGAGTACACATCCGGAACAAACACCATCTCTGCAAGATACCATAGGAAGACCTGTCACCATATTTTCTTTACATAGATGCTGAAGGGAGCGATAGTTTAAGTGACCAAATCGCTCATGCCAAAGTTTGCTCACTTCATCATTATGAGCAACAAATACTGAGGGAAGATTTGATGACCCAAAGTTGTGAAACTTATACAACCTTTTGGAATCATCAGCAAGACCAGTAGCTAGAATCTGTTTAGGATCTTTTAGATCCTTGATTACAACATCATGAGGTGAAAATTCAACAATTTTACCTTCACCTGAATGAGTTATCTGATAGACAGATAGAAGGTTGCAGGATAAGGTTGGAACACATAATACATCATTAAACTGACCATTGTCTAGATGAACAGTTCCAGTCCCTACAACATTAAGAGATCTATCATCACCAACATATATATTTTTGGTGTTACAATCATTTAAAGAAGAAAACATGGCTTGGTTTTTGGCCATGTGACAAGAGGCTCCAGAATCAATGAGCCACTCATGAGAATGAGAAGAAGAAGAAGATACATTTAATGCATAACCAGACTGAGATGATTGACAATGACATGCAGAAAGTGCCATTCCGGAAGTTGAAGTTGAAGTAGGCTCCACATGGATGTTATGTTTCTTCATTGCGGCTTCCAAGGCTTCCATCTTCTTAAAGCATTTAGATTCTAAGTGGCCATCTCGATTACAAAAGTTACAATGTCTATCAGTCTTCTTCCATTTGTTTTTATTGGTCTTATCATTTTGCTGAAATGATCTTTCATTTTGAGGCTGAGATGGTTTAGGACCATTCTTTTGAGGATATGACTTCTTAGGATTCTTTGAATTTGGTTGCTGCTGGGCGGCTAACGCTTTCGTGGAAGAGTTTCCAAGATTAAGAAGACCAAGGTGTAAGAGTTTTTCTTGTTCTCTTATTAAGGAATCACAAAAGGAGTCAAAGGAAGGGGCCTTGTAGTCTTTTCCTTGACAAATGAAAGCTTCCCTTGTAGAATGGAAAGTGGAAACAAATACAGAGTAGGCTGGTCCCAACTTAGTAAGGATGGAATAAATAAGGTTACCATCTTCTTTCTTAACTTTAACACCTTCCAAGAGATATCTAAGGGTCTTGAATTTGGACAAGAAATCTTCAATGCAAGAAAAATTATTAGGATCCAAAGTAAGCAACTCATTTTCAAGTTGATGGGCTCTAATTTCATTTTTAATCCCAAAAACTTTAGCGAGTTTTTCTAATGCTTCATGAGGAGTCTCAAGTTCTGCAATGTGGAATCTAAGATCAGGAGAAATAGACATCCCTATCAAACCACGTGCTTGATCTTGTCTATTTTCCCATTTTGCAACCTTGTCTTCATCTTTTGGTTTCTTCTCTTGGTCTGTGGCTATTCTGAAGAGACCTTTACTTCTAAGTAAATCTTCCATGTAGGCTACCCATTGGAAGTAGTTAGTGCTGTCAAGAATGACTTGGCATGGACTTTCCATTTTTTTTAAAAAACTGAAGCTGAAGATGCTGAAAGTAAGTGTTCCAATGGATAGATCTCGAAAAAATAGGCAGTTTTAAAAAAAACGGCTCTGAAAAAGGCTTCCGGATGAAGAAGTTATGGCTTTTTGAAAAAAAAATTGTTGAAGTTGCCGGCAAAGTGCGCGAATGTGCGGGAATGAAAAAAATCCGCCCCCACAAAATGGAGACTTGAACCCAAGACCTCTACTCTCTTAAAATAGCTTTGAACCAATTGATCTATACAAAAAAATTGAGAGAGAGAGAGAGGGGGGGGGGGGGGGGCCTTGGTTTGCGTGCTTGCCTTAAGAAAGCTCTTTTTCCCCACAAAACACAAAACCCAACACGAATATGCAAAGAAAAACGAACCTTGCGGCTCGAAGTTAGCTTTAGCCAAAAATCTAAAAAATTTTAAAAAAAAATCTCAAAGTTAGCTTTAGCCGAAAAACTAAATATTTTTTTCAATGTTTCTGATTTTCCGAGATCACACTAAGGTGCAGGGAAAAGAGCATACGCATGAGAAAAATCCTTCCTTTCTGTTTCTGATTTGCCCAGATCGCACAGAGTCGCAGGGAAAAGAGCATACGCAGAAATGAAAGGTATAGATCCGGTTAAAAAAAAGGCTAAATAAACCGAAACCGAAATAAGCAGAGAGAAAATAACAGTAAACTGCAAAAAAACACTGTATACCTCCCGATCTAAAAAATGACGCAGCTAGGGCTACCGGAAACCTTTTCGCGTGAAACAAAAGGGGTTCCTCACTGGAACAGATGCTCCGAACGCAACAGAGCAGTCCTCTTAGCCCAAAAGCAGTCAGAAACAGCAGATCTAGGAAACGACAGCCGCATGCAGTTCTACCGGCTTCAGATTTGGATCACCAACGGACGCGGCCCTCAAATAGCTCTGATACCATGTAGGAATTTACAGGGTAAGTTCCTCAGAAAGAACACCAAAAGGACACCGCTCACAACCAGATCTCAAATCAATACACCAGTATTTTTGACGTGGTTAAAACCCTCAAAGTGCAAGGAGGGAAACAGTCCACGGCCTGTCCCAACGTGGGTACTACAGGCAATTTATTAATCAAAGAATGAAAATTTACATAAGCTTCTCTCATGCACGGATTACCCGAACAATTACCCTCCATGCGCTTTAAATAGAACTCATGGACCAATCGGGTGTCAAGCCACGGATCAAGTGTCGGTAATACCGAGGAGAGAATGAACCGTCGGATCACTACATATCGTGACCGTCAGATTGTAAGTTACAATATGTACAACGGTAAAGAAACACACTTTACCTAACTCTAACCTAACTCTATACTAGACCAAGTTGAACTTAACTATATCCTATGTGTCGGAATATCCTAACACTAATATGGAAAACATTTTGCAGAAAGCAAGAGTATGTACAATATTACCAAACTTACCATAGACAATTCAAAATTATGAATCCTATTATTATAGGACCCTAACACGAGTTACTACCAACAAGTCTATTGGAATGTCACCATTCCAGATAGTGTATGGGACAGATGTAGTTTTCCCAACTTCTTTGGGAATTCCAGTGCTCAAACTTCTGCAAGAAACACAAGTGGAGACCAATGATATGCAAAGAAGGATAAACCAGACTATTCAGTTACAATAGTCAAGGGAGGAAATCTATCATAAAACTCAAGTCATCCAAGAAAATATTAAAAATATTTATGATAGAAGAAGTAAAGCAAATGATTTTCAAATCAACGATCTTGTTTTGAAATGGGATTCCAGAAATGAGGATAAGGGAAAACATGGTAAATTTGACAACCTATTGAAAGGACCTTTTAAGAATGATACTTTCATAGGTAACAATACATTTGATCTAGGTGGATATTGGTTGCCACCTGCCTATTCCACCTAGAACCCCCAGTCAGTTTCATTTGTTTCCTTAATTGTAGCATAGTTTACTATTTTTGGCAGTTTTTCGGGTCCTGAACTTCCGGAGCCGTTTTGAGGCCCTAAACAACGTTTTTTTGGAAAAATTACTTTAGCCATTTCCAAGGCAATCACATTAGCATCTATAGTTGTTGGAGAGATCTTTCCAATGAGGTATCATATGCGTCAAACGGAGATAATATGACCAAGTTATGACCCCGGGAAGTTGGCTACCCATCTAACCCCAAAGGGGCCCATAAACTCTTGGTGTTACATCTCCTCGGGTTAGGGTTTTGGTTGTTCAAGGTTTTCTATTATTGTTCAATAATAAAAAGGCCCTTGAGCCTCGTCGTAACTCAGTTTGGAGGCTTGTCGCCACAACATCTCTTCTCAGAGATAAGTTACCTTCGCCTGAGCTAGTCTTATTTCCATTATGTTTGTAAGCATATTTCAGTGTTTGATATTAATGAAATGAAGTGTTATTTCTGTTGCGTCTATGTATTTATGGTTATATCTATAATTTGTTGTGTTCCCATTTAAATCTGGATCAGTGGTATCAGAGTGATCTTCTCTTTCTTTGTTTTTCTTTGCATGTCCCCAACAAGGTCAAGATATAAGGAGTTAGGGCTTGAACTGGTCGAACCTTTGCAAGACCAGCCTCGTAAATCCCGACGGCCTCCCATGGCAAATGAAAAGAAAGATGAGGGGGCACGAGATCCTATCAAAATCTTTCTCAAAGAAGCCCTCAAACGACAAAGGAACGCGATGATGGACAACTTTTCCCAAATCCTTCAGTGGCTACCCAGGGGTGACGCATCTACTTCCAACGGCTACTCTGGAAGTGCCACACCCTTTAAGGTACAAGTTAACTTTGAAATTCCCATATTTGAGGGTCAGATAGATATGGATGTCGTAGATAAATGGTTAAATCTACTAGAAGGATATGCTTATGCTCATGATTTTTCCAGTCAGGAAAAGATCACTTTTGCACTTCTCAAAGCCGCCCCCCACGTCACGGACTAGTGGGAAACCTACTGTGAGCAGAAGGATGAAAGTATGGCCTCATTGTTTTTAGCACACCCACTTTGAATTCATTCTAGTATGCCATCAAAGATCAGTACTACCCTGTCGGAAGCTACGAGGATAAATACATAAAGTGGACCATGCTATGGCAGGGAAGGGACCAAGACATGCCAGAGTTTACCAATGTTTTTCATACCCTTCGCACAAATTTGGATATCAAGGATTCTAAGCGGCATTTGGTACTCAAATATCGTGCATGTCTACATAGGTACATCCAGATGGAGTTCCTATACATCTCCTCGTTTGGCACGACGTACCAATACGTTGTTAAGATCGAGTAGAAGTTTAAACAAAATAAGCGAGACTTTGGATCTGTGAATCTAAAGAACAAATGACAAAGCCAAGGTGGGGTGACCCAAGACAACCCATCAAAGCTACAACAAAAGAACACCACCACGAAGTCAAAGAAGGACACAGGAAAGTGGTGTGAGATCCATAAAATCCCCAATCAAAACACAAGTGAGTGTCAGGCCAAGTAGTCACTGGTTGATATGAATGTTTGGAAAACTTGTTAATGTTATGCAAGCTCCCTCATTAGTATTAAAAAAGTGTGTTTAGGATCGTCTCAAATTAACCAAAATGTGAGGAATTATGTGTCAAGTATTGAGTGTCTTTTATGAGCAATTTATGAGGTTCATTAGTTGTTTGAAACACATATATAGCAAGTAAATTGCAGAGAAATAAAACACAACAAACTCATAACACAAAGCTGATAAAGGAGTTCTCCCCTCCTAGTCTACATCCCCTTGGACTTGCTTCAATGGCTAGGCCCTCTTTGGATTAATGGTCAGTTCTATGATTACATGCACCTGAACTGCTCCAATGGCTTTGAAACCTACTCCATTGGATTCGGAAGACCCAAAAATGACTATCCAAGCTCTGCAATTGGACTTCATTTGATCTAGGCTTGACCTCCTCTCCTGGTAGCCCTAGGCTTCCTTAAAATTCAACGTGGAAAAGTCATGTATAGAAGTGCCTTTCTACCTTTGCAACATGTTCCAATGTGTTCAGAGCATCCAAATAATCTAGGAATGACTCTTTCTGAGCCAAAATTGGTCGAAATTGAAGAAGTTATGGTCTCTTTAGTTTTCCCTAGGAAAAATCCACCAAATCTGGAGAAACTCCAATTAACCCTGCCAAATTTGGAGTAGTGTTGGATTTCGTGGACCTACCAAAACCGCTACCAACTTAATCCATAGTTAATTAATGGATAAGCTTGGTTAATTAGTGCTAATCTGCATTTGGTGCATTAAACTCATGGTTAGCATAAGCGCTGACTTGTGGTTTTCAGTGTGAGATCACATGTGGAAGGGGCGGCTAGCCCTCTCCTCGCCCTAACCGCCACTTGTTATGTAATGGAATACATTTTGCACCCACCATATGTTAAGAAACATCGGTGTGGCATAACGGTGGCGTGTGGGGCTTGTGCGGGCGAGGTCGCGGGTTCGACTCCGTCGACCTGCCAATAACATTTTACCATTGTGCGTTGATTCTGCTAGGCCTTTGGGGAGGGACACGTGGTGGCCTCCAGGCTTGCCACATGTCACCTTCTCATTGATCCTCCCCCGTCCAATGAAAAATGCCAACTCACTAAAATGTCAACCAACCAGTAAGCACCACTTGGCATGACCTCACTGGACGTTGACCAAACCTTTGACCTGCACAGTCACCTGCCACATCAGTAGTACAGACTGCTAATTGGGTAGTGACTGTACTTTTTTTCAAAATTTTTCCATTTGGAAAAGCGAACATAACGCAATATCTTTCTCATATGAGCTCCTTTTGGAGTGAAATGAGTTATGTTGCGATCGTATCGCTGACACGGACGTGGTCATTTAGGTTTTGAGCAATTCAAAGCACTTTGATTTTTGAGCATATTTTTTCCCCTCATCCAGATTTCGATCACTCCTTCCCCTTGACAGGATTTTGGACCCAAAAAATATGGTTATCTGATGAGATTTGAATACTCTTGTCCTTCCCAAGTTCTATCAATTGATTCTACTTGGAAAAATCTCCATGACAACCACTTGGGTTCAGTGACATGCCTTGCCTTGCAAATGGCTTGGAACTTCAACCAATGTTCTCCTTCTGTTGCTGACCCAATCCAACACTTGTTGGTTTCTTGTTGATTAAAACACCCTGTTGTACCAAAGTGATCCCTCAGTGCTTGGAAATCTGACCGATGGCCTTCCCATTGAGAATCATCTTCCTCTGCAACACATGCATTCGATGCAAGCTTCTCCTTGGAAACCACTTTTCCAAGTTAAGCCCATCTGAGTGAACTACAATAATGAGTTCCAATATCAGTAATAACAAGAAAATAAATGACCATTATTTTACCTCCACTGTTCCAAATTCCACATCTGGAAGAATGCATTCGCCATCTCTTTTGCTTCTTGGTGTCAACACATCAAATGGTCTACAATGCTTGCAAAAAAAAAATTGGCATTTTTGTCCACTTCTGCTTCTTGATTCCATCATCCTCTAGTATTAACATGCTTCTCATGTCATTATTTGAGAAATAAGGCTAATCATGAGCCTCTTTCTCAAGCGTGGACCTCCCAAAATCCTGCGACATCTTGTCACAAGAAACACCATTAACCTTGAAAAACACTCATGTAATAATATAACTTGACAACCTCTTCCTTTTGCTTCTTCAAAGAAAAAAATGTCACATCATGTGAACATCGTCATGTACTCTTACATCTTGGTGTATAAACCATCGAATAAACACAAGTCGGCAAAACATGCTTCCTCAAACAACTGAATTTCAAGTCAAGAAAAATCATGTACAACAACTTATTAATGCTCAAAAAGAATTCCACTTTCTCATGAAACAATTTGTCGCATCTCCCTTTCATCTTTGGAGACAAAATCAACTCTTCCAAGTCAATATAACATACATGTAACAATCAATCGACCACACAAGCCGACACTCATGCATGTCCAAATGATCAACATTCTCAAATTGACAACATACATGTTAACAAAGCAATCAACCAACACAAGTCAATCACTCATGCATGTTCAAGCACAATGAAACTATTAAAAATTCCATTTTTCACACACACAAACTCTCATGCATGTATAACAATTCTCAACTCTCTCATAAGTACAATCGCAAGTACAAGAATACCATTGGTATGTACGAGTACTTAAAGAGCTGAAATGACCAAATTTGCTGCAATAAAGTGAGTCAACATACTCCACTTTCGAACACCTTCCTGGCATAAACATGCAAGTTCAAGAGTGAAACATGCATGCAAATTTGTAGTTGCAAATTTCCATCTTTGCTGCATCTAAGTGAGTCAACATAAGTCCACTTTTCAAAAATCTTTCTTCATGCAATATACAGCATACTTTCAGGAGAAAAGAAATGCATCCAAATAACAAGGAAATGCATCAATAAGGCAAGATTTACATCAATTATCAAAAGAAATGCAAGGCCTTAGTTGGTTAAGAAATCTAACCATCTCTTTGCAAACCATTTCAATGGCGCTTCTTTCAGCTGCACTTCATCATGTGTATCATCCTGACCCACATCAATTATGGAATCCTCTTTTCCATTCTTGCCAAAATCTCTCTCCACCTTCTTCAAATGTCGTGGATGACTTGTTGGATGAAAATTCCAACACTTGTCTACAATATGACACTGCTTATGGCAATGACTGCAAAATAATTTCATCTTATTTTCAACATGGTTTCCATTATCCAATGGACCTTTAGCTTTTTGTCTCTTTTGTTTTGAAAGTTTCCTGTGTATGGATATCCTCTTCCAACACCTCGAAACAGTATGGTTATTCAAACCACAAAAGGAACATGTAAATTTTCTCCAAATCTTATGGGAAGATTTACCATGTTTATCATAATCAAAAGAAACTTGATTAAAGGCAGATTTATGCCTTGCACATTCACCTTTGTCGCCTTCTTGAAGAGGTAAATTTGATGAGGTAGTGGCTCTCTTCAGAATACCAACAATGGTTTCAATGACCTTAGAGCTTTCAACATCCTCTTGTTTCCCATTTCCACTATTTGCATGCTTGTGAGCATCTTCTTGCAAATTGGGTATAAAACTTTTGCATTCCTCATGAACACAAACTTCACAAGCTTGAGGTAATGAACATGTAATGAAAATCCTTCTTGGAACACCTTCATGTGCATCCTTGGCTTTGGAGCATTCTCCATCATGTTTTTCATAACCAAGACCCAAATACCTAGGCCTTTCCTCAACAACAATTGGCTTAACTATGCCTTGTGCATGTTTGCCTAACACTTTACTTTCATAGCCCATCTTCATCAATAATTTGGACACTATTCCTCTAGTGTGTCTTTCAAAAACACCAAAAAATCATTTTGAGAGGAAATTGAAAATAAACTTGAATTCCATACCTTATTTGCATGCACATACTTGGCTAGGGTTTCCTTGGCATCATGGAGTTGAATATCCATCTCATGCATATTTTCAAGAAGCCCTTGCTTCTCCTCCTTCATGGCCTTCAACTCCTCTTGAAGTATAGTGTTCTCCTTCCTATCTTCATTCATCCCTTGCACCATATCTCTCATGATGATAAGCTCTTGCAACATCTCGAAATCAAAGAGTCTTGCTAAGGAAGATGGATTAGAAACATCACTTATTGAAGTTGCCATCACATAAACTTGCACACAGTTAAATTCTCCTTGCACAAATACAAAACCAATAGCTAATTTTCTAGCTAACCTTGGCAAACCATCTCAGGGTTAAAATAAGCTAACATTGCTCTAATACCAACTTGATCTGAATGTTGGGCAAACTTGTTAATGTTATGCAAGCTCCTTCATCAGTATTAAAAAAGTGTGTTTAGGATCATCTCAAATTAACCAAAATGTGAGGAATTATGTGTCAAGTATTTAGTGTCTTTTATGAGCAATTTATGAGGTTAATTAGTTGTTTGAAATACATATATAGCAAGTAAATTACAGAGAAATAAAACACAGCAAAATCATAACACAAAGCTAATAAAGGAGTTCACCCCTCTTGGGCTACATCTCCTTGGACTTGCTTCAATGGTTAGGCCATCTTTGGATTAATGGTCAATTCTCGGATTACATTCACCTACAGTGCTCCAATGGCTTTGCAACCTTCTCCATTGGATTCATAAGACCTAAAAACCCCAAAAATAACTATCCAAACTCTGCAATGGGACTTCATCTTATCTACGCTTGACCTCCTCTCCTGGTGGCCCTAGGCTTCCTTAAACTTCAACATAGAGAAATCATGTACAAAAGTTCCTTTCTGCCTCTGCAACATGTTCCATTGTGTTCATAGCATCCAAATAATCTAGGAATAACTCTTTCTAAGCCAAAATTGGTCGAAAATTGAAGAAGTTATGGTATCTTTAGTTTTCCCTAGGAAAACTCCACCAAATATGGAGAAACTCCAATTAACACTACCAAATTTGTAGTGTCGGATTTAGCAGACCTGCCAGAACCTCCGCCAACTTAATCTACAATTAACTAAGCGATAAGATTGTTTAATTAGCACTAATGTCCATTTGGCACATTAAACTCATGGTTAGAATAAGCGTTGGCTTGTGGTTTTTGGTGTGAGGTCACATGTGGAGGGGGATGGCCCACAGGGCTTGCCCTCTCCTCCCCCAAACCGCCACTTGCTATGTAATGAAATACATTTTTTGCCCACCATATGTTAAGAAACTTTGGTCCGGCATAGTAGTGGAGATCGGGGCTTGTGCGGGCGAGGTCGCGGGTTCGATTCCGTCGACCTACCAATAACATTTTACCGTTGCGTGTTGATTCTGCCAAGCCTTTGGGGAGGGACATGTGGTGGCCTCCGGGCTTGCCACATGTCACCTTCTCATTGGTCCTCCCATGTCCAATGAAAAAATTCCAAGTCACTAAACTGTCGACCAATCAATAAGCACCACTTGGTGTGACCTCACTAGCCATTGACCAAACCTTTGACCTACACAGTCACCTACCACATCAAAAGTATGGACTGCTGACTGGGCAGTGACTGTACTTTTTTTTCAAAATTCTTTTGTTTGCTAAAGTGGACAAAATGTGATATCTTTCTCATACAAGCTAAGTTTTGAGTGAAACAAGTTGCGTTTGGATCGCATCACCAAGACAAACATGGTCGTTTAGGTTTTGAGTGATTCCAAGCACTTGGAGTTTTGAGCAAATTTTTGCCACTAATCCAGATTCTAATCACCAGTGGCCAAGTTGAAGGCTTCAGAATCAGATGCATGTTCTGACCCTGAGTCAGAACCCAACAAGAGGAATGACAAAGGGAAGCATATTATTAATGCAGAGCCCAGCGCCACTGTTGCCACCGCCAAGATCCATAAGAATGAGCCCGAAGATCCAAAGGAGGGGGAGAACCTTTTCCACTCACAAATGTGGGTGAAGGGTTCGTCACTGCAATTCATTGTCGACATTGGCAGCCAAAAGAACCTCATTTCAGCAGAGGTCGTGAAGCAGTTGGGCCTACTGACCATACCACACACGTAGTCATACAACATTAGGTGGCTTCACCAAGGATGAGATCTCCGAGTCAACCAACAGTGTCGCCTTCCCTACAACATCAAACCCTTCACAAATGAGGTATTGTGTGATGTTTCTCCTCTCGACATTTGTGATGTATTATTAGGACAACCATACTTATGGAAGCGACATGTTGTATATGAGTCTAGACCTCGCTCTATGATTATTTCTTTGGGTAATACGTTATATAGGATACCGGAGGTAGCCCCACCTACCGCCACCTCTTTGATCTCTGCTAAGAAATGCAGTAAGATCATCTCCCAGACTAGGAAATTTATTTTATTTCTGGTTCGCTCTCAAAGTAAAGGGAATATCATAGCCACATCCATGGCCCCTGGGAAGGGTTCCTCCATGCAACAAAAGTAGGTGGATACGGTCATGAAAGAAGACAGGGACATCTTCTCCTCACCCACAAGGGTACCGTTGCACTGTCAACTCAAGCATTCGTTTGATCTTACTCCCGGAGCACCTTTACCCAATAGACCGATATATCGTTGCTCCATTATGAAAATGCCAAGTACAAGAAGCGACATGATCAACATCGGGTGCCACACAAGTTTCAGGTGGGAAAAAAAGTTTGGTTGCATTTGCAGAAAGAACGCCTTACCAGAGCCCATCAGAAGCTCGGACCACTCTGATATGGTCCTTACACCATCACCAATGCCATCGGTGACAATGCCTTCGAGCTCAACATATGGGTCATACACCATCACCAAGGTCGTCGGTGAAAATGCCTTCGAGCTCAGGATCCCACCATTCCTTGGTCTGCACCCAGTGTTCAATGTAGATCGCCTTCGGCCATACTTTCTACCATTGTTGGACACATATGACATTGTAGAACAACTCACACCAACAAAGCTCAACCTGGATTGCATGGAACAAGCCACAACTGATCAGATCATGGACACGCAAATCAAGAACAATCAGCAACAGAGGATACAGATATATCGAGTTGTCAAAGCATGCCAACTCCTTCACCATGGCAAGTGGTTCACCAGGTTCAACAAAGATTTCCTCACCTCATGGAAGCTTTGCACGCAATCGGGACCATTGCTTCCTAATCGGGGAGGAATGATCCAGGTGAATATTGGTGGCCACCCATCTATTCCACCTAGCCCCCCCAGTTAGTTTCATCTGTTTCCTTAATTGTAGCAGAGCTTACTATTTTTGGCAGTTTTTCAGGTCCTGAACTTCCATAACTGTTTTGAGGCCCTAAACAGCATTTTTTTGGCAAAATTTCTTTAGTGATTATTATAGAACTCGCGTCAATAGTTGTATTCCTCTGAGAGATCTTTCCAACGAGGTATCATGCCCATCAAACGTATATAATATGACCAAGTTGTTGGAAATAATACTGAGAGAGGGGGGGGGGGTTGAATCAGTATTATCAAATCAATAAAAATTTTCCATTTCCATATTAAGATTCATATACGCTACTTCAGTTAATGGAACCCATGTGTATACGCAATTGTATCTAATACAACTAGCGTATATCCAGAATACTTATGATTCAGTTAATCCATTAGATGTTTATCTTTAGTTAGTGCATCAAAACTTCATTATCCATATGAACAGTAAGCAAGTGCAGTAGAACAGATCATCACACACAAGAAGCACACATGAACACCATGATATAAGGTGGAAACCCAATGTGGGTGAAAACCACCTGTTGCAAGTCGTCTCTATCTTCTTTTAATAATAAACTTCATTTTACAATATTTTTGTACTGGTGCAGTCTTATACCAGTACACAGGCTTCTACCTGCAAAAGGCTACAACCTTCTCTCATTCTCCAGACTCTCCTGGAAGGGAGCTACAACCCTCTTTGCTCTTGTACTAGCCGATCCATTTACTAGTACGTAGGTGCCGACCTACAGAAGGCTACAACCTTCTCTTTCTTCCCCCAGGTACCATGTTTCATACATTTTCAGACTGGATACTCCTGAAGCATAACACAATAATCTGAAGGCCACGTTTCATCCAATTTTCATACTGGACCCATCAATATCATTGAAGCACAAAATCAATCAATACTAGCATCATCAATCTCTGAATCATTGAAACAATGAAACCCTGTCAACAACACAGTCACCAGAACACAGAGCAGACAACAAAACTCTGCAATAACAATCAGACCCAGCTGCAACTTCAAATATCATACTTCATAATGTATACGCTACTACGATGAACCAAACCCGCGTACATACGCGCTTTCACCAAAGCCAACCCGCGTACATATCTATAAATATTCAATCATGACTTGCAGCTATTTCAAACTTAAGTTATACCCAATTCAGAACATTACATGCGTCAGTATATAGATCTAGAATAAGCATAATCAACCATATAGATATAGTTAATTTCAAACCATTTGATCCCGATCTATCCTTAGATCTTGTTCTCCATCAGCCGGTGAGATTCCTCCTTAGCTCAGATCAAGCAATGCATCATAAACCCATAACCTACATACTGGATCTCATACTTCATCAGATGTTCAAGACTTTTTCCATTACCTTTGCCTAATGATCTTCTTCTCCTTTTATAGTCTTAGGCCTTACTCAATACCATGGTCCAAAACCATTGAGAACCAATACTAGGGACCCAATACCTGGGATCAACACTTCGGATGCAATACCAAGGACCAAAACCATAGGTCTAAATACCACAGACCAAAAATAAGCTTTCCCACATGTACGCGCTTTTCTGTGCATGAAAGTGCGTGCATACGCATACGCGACTTTTGATTGGCAATACCGCGTGTATACGCGTCTTTGTATATAGAGAACCTGCGTGTATACCCTACTTGGTATATAGCAAACCTGTATATATACGCTACTTGGTACATAGTGAACCTGCGTATAACCTATGTGTATACCTTACTTGGTATATAGTGAACCTGCGTATATACTCTAAACCTGCATATATACTCTTATTTCTTCATTCTTTGTAGTCTGATCATCAAATCTTTGCTACTGATCTGCTGCACTATGATCTATCATCTGTGTGAGTTGCCATCAAGGACAACACTTATATCATAATGTCAACAATCTCCCCCTTTGGACTTGATGGCAAAGCTAACTTGTTATACTGAGAACTGTCATCTGATTCCTTTGAGTTGTCCGACATCCTATGCATTCAGTCACATCTGATATCTCTCATGTAGATTCATCTAGTTATAAATAAGTGAGATGTTCTTCTATGAGTGGGTTGCCATCAAGTACAACACATGCATCATAATGCCAACAATCTCCCCCTTTGGACTTGATGGCAACAACACCAAATCACTCTCCCCCTTTGACATCAAGTGCAAAGGGTGGACCAAGATATTCTCTTTCCTTGATAAACATTCTGTTGTCCATAGTCCCCCTGAGTACCTATTGAAATCTCTGAATGAGCTCCCCTTTGTATATGCCAAGGTGTACCAATCTGTCCATGCTCCCTCTGAGTACATGCTAAAGTCTCTGCTCTGCTGAAGAGTGTTGTTCATGCTCCCTCTAACTGTAAGCACGGTCTGCAAAAAGATGTTCTATAAGAAGAACATGACTCTATCATAAAAGACCTTCCTATCACCAAAGACTCATACATACATCCATCTCCCATCCTAGTGGGGATATACCAATATTGACTCATCCACCCAGCCAAGTGGGGATACATCAAAAATTTACATATGACAAATAAGTACATTACATTATTCATCCCAGGCATAGTGGGGAACCAACATAGGCCGTTACATGACCTTGATAATAAAAGAAATGACAATTACATCAGAAGAGATTTCATCAAATGACTACAATAGATAGAGACACACTATTACATCATGAGTCTTGATATGACCTTTACATCTAAATAAGACCATGATAGTCATCAGCAACTATCATACACCATGTATGATCTGCTCCATAAGCATCTGTCAACAACATCTAGACCAGCAATCATGTTCTCCCTCTGCACCTGTTCCAGATGGTCTCTGTCAGACCCATAATAGACTTTTCTCATTCTGAGTCTGGCCCACTGATTTCCTTCAAACCAACATATACATGACTGTATCCACAGAAACAGGCGTATATAAGCGGATATTCCTCATAAAACTCGCGTACAACCACTTCCAGATCAGCAACCTCTAAATGTCCTGTAACAAGGTATGTCTGCATATAGATATCAACTCATCCTTTATAAAATCATTCAAACCAACATATACACGACTGTATCCACAGAAACAGGCGTATATAAGCGGATATTCCTCATAAAATTCGCGTACAACCACTTCCAAATCAGCAACCTCTAAATGTCCTGTAACAAGGTATGTCTGCATATAGATATCAACTCATCCTTTATAAAATCATTCACATTATATCATATGTAAAAAACACCATAGTCATCTCATCATCATCAAGATCTTCATGATCTTATATATCATCATCTGCATCAATCAACATATGTAAGTATCAACCTATCATCATATAGGTAAGAACTCATCATCATCATATCTCCAACAATGCAACTCCATGTATCCAAAGCACTATGTAGCTCAAGATCTTTTGTCAAGAATTCTTGATATCATTAACAGCAACAATCCTCATTCATGTGAGCGCCAAGAACTGTAGGAATCCTGCATCATAACTGTATTATATGCATATGATGGCAGCAGCATATGAGTAACTCATCATCAAGTAAAGAAGATGTGTATTCAAGCTTTGTACTTCTCCTTATCCTTGTGAAGATCACCATGTAAACACCATATATGCATCATCAGAGAATCAACCACAAATCTGATCTGAAAATCAACTATGTAACCCCAAGAGATTTGTCATTCATAACCATATCATAGCACGATATATCATTTAGCCATATAAGCATCATCACCAAGGACTACTAACCATAATGCCAACAATACATTATTCAAAACATGAACTCCCCCTGAACCTGTGCCATTTGTTTACTGTCAAATTTGATCATGCACATATCAGCAAGAAGTATCACGACATCATCATCATCAAGTTAGGATCAAAAACACTTCTAAACATCTTATGAGTATCAAGACATTTCCACACATCATTAGCAGATTGTAACCATTATCAAACAGAGCAAATAATGGACTGAATCATATCAGATCCTTTTTATGAGCCTGTCCCCTCTGCTTTTCCTTAGACTAACATATACGCGACTGTGCAGTGTCTAACTCGCGTATATACGCAACTTCCCTTTATGAAACTTGCGTATGAGATTTAGGACACTAAATTTGTACACTTTCAGCTCCCCCTGAGTCTATTATGTCTGTATATGGTGCTATGCCACATCTTCCTGACTGTACTTCCTTCTTCTTCCATATCTTCAAGTGTGATGATATTTTCTCCTTTTGGTGTGGTGCCTGTACCTTGTTCCATCATTCCTTTGCTATATGTCCAAGCTTGTTGCATGCATAACATCTTACAAGTTTCATATTCCTTCTGTAGCAATCAACAGCTTTGTGACCAAACATATTGCAAGAAAAACAATATCCCTTAAAGTACTTGGACCTTGATGATCTTTCTGTGTGATGGTCTTGAACCATTCTTCTTCTGCATCTGGCGGTAACATGTCAAAGATTATGACATACATAACATTCAACATTATTCATCGGAGGAGTAAAATATTTTCTTTGAAGAATTTCTTTCCTTGGCTGTTGATGGGGTCGATCTTTCATCTCCTTGTTGAGCATTTCAGATTTTGCATTAGAGTTCCTTGTCTTATTTTCTGAACTAGATTCACCTTCAATAGATTCATGAAAACCAAGACCAGTTTTGATAGCAAGAGATCTTTGACTACTAAGAATATCATCCAAAATCTTAGTACTATCTTGAAATTGTAAGAGTTTATCCTTCTCTTCTAATTTATCATTTAGAATATTTACCTCAACCTGAAGTTGCTCTTCCCTTTCATGATGTTGCT
The DNA here is from genome assembly GCA_031772625.1 of Pinus tabuliformis. Taxonomy (NCBI): domain Eukaryota; kingdom Viridiplantae; phylum Streptophyta; class Pinopsida; order Pinales; family Pinaceae; genus Pinus; species Pinus tabuliformis. The sequence continues at coordinate 70,738,802 of CM062819.1, read as the reverse complement.
TCTTCAAGTTTTCTTCAATTTTTCTTTCTTCTTCCAACTGATGTCTTAGTTCAAGAACTTCGTTTTCTTGTTTTTCAAGAGCTTGGAGTAGTCCTTTATTCTGCTTCTTTGATTCTTCAAGATCTTCCTTTAGCGAGAGGATCGTAGATTCAAGCCTTTCATAATAACTGGATCTATCTCTAAGTTTCTTGATTGTTGTGCTTCTTTCATTTACTTCAATTCTTAATGATGTCACCTCATCCTGCAACTTTTGACATTTTTCCTTGAATAGCTTCCTTACCTTGTTTCCTTCCTCTAGTTGAGCTTTTAGTTTGGTTGATTCTTCTTTGAAGGCACATTCCATTTTTTTCAAAAGATCTTGTTGAACTCTAATTTTGTCTGTGAGCCTTTTAAATTCTGTCTCTATTTGATATCTTTCTTGCTCACCCATAAGAGCACATTCAATTGTTTCACTATCACTTTCATCATCTCCAAATGGATAGATAACAGTATCACTAGAGGATAACAAATTCATACCTGATAGATCTTGTTCATCTTCATTCTGAAGTGAATCTGAAGTGCTTCTTCCACATAACCCCCAATCGATTCTTCCACTATCATAGTCTTTCTGAGATGACTTCTTCTTCTTAGGTGCTTTCTTCTTGAGCTTCTTTCCCATTGTTCTACGGATCTCCTTTGAGCGATCAAGCTTCAACCAAAGGACCTGCTCTGATACCAATTGTTGGAAATAATACTGAGAGGGGGGGGTGTGAATCAGTATTATCAAATCAATAAAACTTTTCGATTTCCATATTAAGATTCCTATACGCTACTTCAGTTAATGGAACCCGCGTGTATACGCAACTGTATCTAATGCAACTAGCGTATATCCAGAATACTTATGATGCAGTTAATCCATTAGATGTTTATCTTTAGTTAGTGCATCAGAACTTCATTATCCATATGAACAGTAAGAAAGTGCAGTAGAATAGATCATCACACACAAGAATCACACATGAACACCATGATATAAGGTGGAAACCCAATGTGGGTGAAAACCACCTGCTGCAAGTCGTCTCTATCTTCTTTTAATAAGAAACTTCATTTTACAATATTTTTGTACTGGTGCAGTCTTATACCAGTACACAGGCTTCTACCTGCAAAAGGCTACAACCTTCTCTCATTCTCCAGACTCTCCTGGAAGGGAGCTACAACCCCCTTTGCTCTTGTACTAGTCGATCCATTTACTAGTACGTAGGTGCCAACCTACAGAAGGCTACAACCTTCTCTTTCTTCCCCCAGGTACCACAATTCATACATTTTCAGACTAGATACTCCTGAAGCATAACACAATAATCTGAAGGCCACGTTTCATCCAATTTTCATACTGGACACATCAATATCATTGAAGCACAAAATCAATCAATACTAGCATCATCAATCTCTGAATCATTGAAACAATGAAACCCTGTCAACAACACAGTCACCAGAACACAGAGCAGACAACAAAACTTTGCAATAACAATCAGACCCAGCTGCAACTTCAAATATCATACTTCATAATGTATACGCTACTACGATGAACCAAACCCGCGTACATACACGCTTTCACCAAAGCCAACCCGCGTACATATCTATAAATATTCAATCATGACTTGTAGCTATTTCAAACTTAAGTTATACCCAATTCAGAACATTACATGCGTCAGTATACAGATCTAGAATAAGCACAATCAACCATATAGAGATAGTTCATTTCAAACCATTTGATCCCGATCTATCCTTAGATCTTGTTCTCCATCAACCGGTGAGATTCCTCCTTAGCTCAGATCAAGCAATGCATCATAAACCCATAACCTGCATACTGGATCTCATACTTCATCAGATATTCAAGACTTTTTCCATTACCTTTGCCTAATGATCTTCTTCTCCTTTTATAGTCTTAGGCCTTACTCAATACCATGGTCCAAAACCATTGAGAACCAATACTAGGGACCCAATACCTGGGATCAACACTTCGGACGCAATACCAAGGACAAAAACCATAGGTCTAATTACCAGGGACCAAAAATAAGCTTTCCCACATGTACCCGCTTTTCTGTGCATGAAAGTACGTGCATACGCATACGCGACTTTTGATCGGCAATACCGCGTGTATACGCGTCTTTGTATATAGAGAACCTGCGTGTATACCCTACTTGGTATATACTCTGACCCTGCATATATACTCTTCTTTCTTCATTCTTTGTAGTCTGATCATCAAATCTTTGCTACTGATCTGTTGCACTATGATCTATCATCTATGTGAGTTTCCATCAAGGACAACACTTGTATCATAATGTCAATAATCTCCCCCTTTGGACTTGATAGCAAAGCTAACTTGTTATACTGAGAACTGTCATCTGATTCCTTTGAGTTGTCCGGCATCCCATGCATTCAGTCACATCTGATATCTCTCCTATACATTCATCTAGTTAAAAATAAGTGAGATGTTCTTCTATGAGTGGGTTGCGATCATGTACAACACATGCCTCATAATGCCAACACAAGTTACAACCCTGGGAAGTTGGTTGCCCAACTAACCTTAACGGGGCCCATAAACTCTTGGTGTTACATCTCCTCGAGTTAGGGTTTTGGTTTTTTAAGGTTTTCTCTTATTGTTCAATAATAAAAAGGCCCTTGAGCCTCATTGTAACTTAGTTCGAAGGCATGTATCCACCACATCTCTTCTCAGAGATAAGCTACCATCGCCCGAGCTATTCTTATTTCCATTATGTTTGTAAGCATACTTCAGTATTTGATATTAATGAAATGAAGTGTTATTTTTGTTGCATCTTTGTATTTATGGTTATATCTGTAATTTTTTGTGTTCCTATTTAAATCTGGATCATCATTCCTTCTGTCAGATTTGAAAGGAGAAAAGCTACCAGGTGGACTAGTGAATGGCAAACAGTTAAAGCATTATTTCCTACCTAATTAGATCAATTCATTCATCAACATTGTAAAATATCATTTTCCTTTTATATTGCAAGAGTGCAGGTGACTCTCAGCAGAAATTGAAGCCCACAGAGAAGGCCCTGAGATTCTGATGGTGTGTTACCATAGGTATGAATAATACACATGTATAACAATTCAGTTGGAAGATTTTTTAAACAGGCCCAAGGAATCAAGGCTATTGATCTACGGTGTTCTTGACACCTCACCAAGAGGATGCCATCCCCTTTGGAGCCAATGTTAGGGTCCAATATTTCATAGGATGATGATTTATATTTGGAAAATGTAAATAATGTTTCATGCTTGAAATTTATTTCCAAAAAATAAAAAGAAAAATAAATTGTAGGGGACAAGAAAAAAAAACAGAATAAAGAAAGAAATGAAAGAAAATAAAATAAAAACAAAAATAGAAAAAATATATGAAAATGTCCCCCTAGGTGAGCAAGTCTAAATGCCACCAAGAAAAATCAAAATTGCATGAAAGCATACTTCAAGATTTTTTGTAAATAAAGTGTGCAGCTTATTTTAATGCCACATTATAAATAGGAGAATTAGAAATAGTTAGTCTAATCACACTGTTTAAACGTGATTAGGCTAAAAATAAATTTAATTAGGTGAGTGAATAAATCAATCACACAGTTTAATCGTGATTGAGCTAGATTAGTGTAGTTAATCACACCATTTAATCGTGGTTAACTGACAAAGAAAAAATAATCAAAAACCTTAGAAAAATGAATAAAAGGGGCTTGCAAAATCAAATGCGCCCTAGATTTGATTAATTTGGTTTAGATTAGTTAATTTGATTTGAAATAAATTAATCATGTGGTTAAACGTGATTAATTATTTGTAATAGCATATATTATTCATAAATGTTTCAAAGGTTTTAATAAAGTTGGAATGCGACAAATAAGTTTTGTCGGCATGTGATTATCAACTGCGCAAGAAATCAATGGCTGAGATCTCCCACACTTGGATCAACGATGGGGGAGTGCTTTCGGGCCCCCTTGAGCTCCATCCCACTTTACCGACAGGGGGGGTTCTAAAAGCTCCGCTACGTGCCACCCTCACCATGCTTCACGCCCCCTCCCTTGCCTTTTCACTCATCACGCAACCCCCCCCCCCCGGAAAAGTCATCTGATGTTGACCACCTACTCTTGTGCCAATGATCACTCGCCACCTCAGCTGACCTTCCCTCCACTCATCATCTGCCAACTCACCACTGCGGACCCCACTCCCCCAAACTTTCGTCTGTCAAACATTTCCAAATATACTCTACCACTCCCAATCAAAACCTGCCATCTGGCACTCCCTCGCCCATGTCAACAAACCGTTACACCAATTAAATCTCTCATGTCCCCTTTGCAACGGACTCGCTCCCAGTAATGGTAAAAACAAAACGGTAACTTCAAAATTACCTTATTAAGCATTGTTAAGCCACAAAATTCCTTTCTTTCATTGTTTTGCACAACCTTTTCAAGTTTTCAATCCTCCACGTTGTCACAGTAACTAGAAAATTGCTCAGCAACAATAATCTTATCACTATCAAAGACCCCACTTCAGCGTTCTGTAGTCAGTTTCCTGTTCCAAGGAATCCTAGTGTGGTCGTCCTTCTGTGTTTTCTTTTAAAAATCGATAATGCCTCCTAAAAGTAGAAACCGTAAGGACAAGGGAAAGAAACCAAAGGAATATCCCATGCTACCCCCTCCTATTGACATGGATCATATACCCTTAGTCGATCTATAATACAAAATTGTTGAGACAAATTGTGAATTCGACTTGTTCAAGCTTCGCAATTGGTTGAATCAGAAATTCTTAGACCAGAGCGATGAATTGAATCTATGGGGTCTACCCTCCCCCAATTCATGTTCCCACAAACCCATCACTTCCCTGAGCTAATATCATGGTGGAAAGTGAGCTATATACCCTCCCAAAGAGAAATTGTGAGCCGCAATGGTGAAATTATGATCACCATCACAGCCGAAGTCATATCTCAGAATCTATGGTTATGAATTTCCACCCTATAGGCTGCCAAAATTTTTTCCCATGAGACTGTTCTCATTAGAGTACATCAGAAAAATGATACATATGTATGACTTACATTTTTTGGCAGCTAAGAAGAAGGCATAGTTTAAAATCAAAGCACAGGTTGGACCTGTTAGCTCTGAGGTGCAGTGCTGCTATTTTAATGGAAATGTCCCCTGTTTTAGCTCCGATGGTCCACAACGTCAAAAATTATACACCCACACTCATAAATATCGGTGGGTCTTCTCCCAGTTCATCTCTTTTCCGCTGCGCTCTCCATTCTCCGATCTTCGATCAGATCGATCTCCGTCATCCATTTCATTCATAGATCCAATGGCTATCGCGCATCGCTTAATCGCCCATCGGCATATCGCAATTCCATCGCACTATCCGCTTCTTGACCATTGATCATATTGATCTGATGGCTCCTGTGCACTCTCTCATCTATTCTTCCTTGGCTCGATCTCTACCGCCTAACCAACATCCCAACCATCGATCCACACCATCCAACGGCCCTGTATCCCACTTCCCACCAGTCACCCAAGGAGGAAATTTGTTGGCTTTGTCAATATTTTTGTCAGTCGGACAATGGAACTGAAATAACAGAATGGATGGCCGAAAGGGGAAAAAACAATAGCATGATGCAGCCAAACCAATAGAAATGATCATGGAACATCGCTGGCATGAGCAAATTACCTGACAGCGTAGCGAAATTACTAGAATTTGATTATCGTGTTTGTTATAAACAGAGCTCTCTGAGCTCATGTCTGTCGAGGGATGGAATCAAGTAGTTAGAAGGCATAGACGATATATTAAGACATCTCACGCCTTAGAGAGTTCGAGAGTATTGTAAAAAGCCTATAAATGGCTTAAAGTTCAAGGTAATAAGGGTTCAAATTTTGGAGACCGTGGATACTCTATTCCTCCCAGCGTCTCATCTTCATTCCAGTAATACAAGCTTCTTTTGTTGTTACATGTTCAATCGCCATCTTCTCCTCTGTTCTAAGCTTGCACTTGAATAGGTTATTCATGTTTTCTTCTGTGTCAAATTCCAGATAACTGTCATCTTATCTCTACGTTGATAAATTAGATTTGTAAGCTTCATTTACTTTCTATAGCTAGCCATTCATATGTGTTTATGTATGTATCTGCTGGTACAGTCAGGATTCTCCATCTATTCATTGAATCTATAAACTATTGAGCATTAGTGGTCGAAAGCCTTGTCAAGCTGAGGGTGTTCATGCATGTCTTGAGTGAAAACAGAGTTGAAACAGTCATCTGACTTGATCCAAACCCCAATCCATTCCAATAGTTCATAGAACGATATTGAATATTTATATGTTTCCAGGCATCTCCGAGCTACAACCTAGGAGAGCTTCCTAGAATGCTAACATAATTGGTGTCATTGCTAGGGAGAGGAGACTGAAGCTCAGCTTCCCTAGGGAACGACACAAATCCAGCTTTGATGATAGACAAAGTCTGGACACTATTTGGGTTGTAATCATCTATCTGGTGACTCTACTGGAGGACGAACCTCTTGGCGACTCCACTCCATAGTTCTGGCTCAGTTTGTGAGGCATACTCGGAGAAATCCTCAGGAGCCATGAGCTAACCCAGTACCTGACCCTGAAAAAATCATCAAAGAAAGAAAGGCATTGCAGAAAGGAGCATCAGGTTCAGGTAGCTCTAAACAATATTCTATATCTCTTCAAGAAAATCCTGTAATAGAACAAATACATGTTGAGAGTATAGCATCTAATACTAGCAGTGAAGAAAAAATCTCAGAGATTCATAGAGCTCCTTATTCTTTAGGTTCTCCTTTCGTTGTAAGCCCAAAGGAAGCCTCTCCTCCTATCCATCATACTCCTTTAGTCTTATCAGTCACTCCTCAACCCTCTGTCATTCAGACTTCCAGTACCCTTATAGCCACCACAGTTATGGCAGCACCTACCAAAATGGAAAGAATCATAGCTTCTAGGTATGGACCTCTAGTACTGCCCACTCCTTTGAATGCCATGCCTACTGGAGAATATTACAAGTATATGCCTAACTTCACTAGGACTGAACATGTTATAGATGAGGAACATCTTGAGTCATTCTATAGCTATGCTGATAACATGGACATTAGTGAAGATGATGTATGGATGAGAGTGTTTGTCCAAAGTCTTGATGGAGAGGCTAGAAAATGGTTCAGAGAACTGACCCCAAAGTCTATAGTAGATATTGAGGCTTTAGATGATGCATTCCTAAAGCATTGGGGGGATAAGAAGGATCTACTCTACTACCACACCGAGTTTGGGAACTTAAAGAGGGAAAATGGTGAGTTGTTGTCTAATTTAAATAAGAGGTTTAACCGCATGTACAGCAAGATACCAACTGAAGTAAAACCCACCACTACCTCTGCTAAACTCACCTATGCCAGTGCCTTTGATTCTGACTTCTATCTACTATTGAGGGAGAGACGATGTGCTACCTTGGCTGATATGCAGGATGCAACCTTGGAAGTAGAATCAAACATCATGGCTGTCGAGAACCTCAAGGGGAATGTTGATAGAAGGAGATAGAGGGGCGAACCTTCATCATCTTCAGATCCTAAGTTAGATAAAATGACCAAGATGATAGAGTCATTAACCTCTTAAATCTCCAAATTAAAGGTTGAGCAGCACCCTGGGAAAGGAAGAGTTCCTAATACCTTTGCCCCTAGAAACCCAAATCCATATAGAAGAGCTAATGAGCAGTTGCAGATTCTGCAAAGAAGCAAAGATGCCAATGAAGACCAAAGGGTGAAGACCCCTTTCCAGAATGTAGTCATGGAAGAATAGAAGTTTGAAGAAGATGATGAGATCTATTGTCTAGAAGACAAAGGCAGTGCCTCCTTTTTTACCTTAGCTGCCTATGAAAATTCATTATTCAATGACTAGATCAGCCAAGAGTGGGATGGTGGAGTTGTTCTGCAAACTGATGATCAACATAGATATGGTCTGAGGTCGAAGATGAATAATGCCAAGGAAACTCTTGTTCAGAGAGTTGTTGTCCCTGCAATACAACAAGTTAATAAGCAGAAACGACTGGCAGTTGATCCCATCATCCTCAAAGCTCCAGCTCACGAGGTAAGAGGCCTTGACAAGTCTCCTTCTCCTTTCAGTTTTGAATCAGAAATTCAGAAGCTAAGCATACCTATACCTCTGATTGAACTAGTGAAGAATGAGTCCTTCAAGAGATCTATCCTCAAGGCCCTTGAGCCTAAAGCCATCCAAGCCTCCATTAACTATGTAAATCTGTAAGACGACAAACCAGCTATTGTTCTCAGCCCAATGATTGAAAATTGTGATGACAGCTCCCCATCATTCTATGTCTCTTTGACTATTCATGACAAAATCCTTCACAACTGCCTTCTGGACACAGGAGCCAGCCATAATCTAATGCCCAAGGCTATCATGGATGAGTTGGGTCTTGACATTACCAAGCCTTATCATGACCTGTTTTCTTTTGACTCTAGAAAAGTGAAATGTTTGGGATTAATCAAAGATCTAGCTATCATCTTGTCTCAGTTGCCCATGAAGAGCATGATGATGGATATTATGGTGGCAGATGTACCCCCCAAGTTTGGCATGTTGCTTTCTAGAGGTTGGATGAAGAGATTAGGTGGAACATTGTAAAATGATCTGTCCTATGCTATTGTCCCAGTTTTTGGAGGTGAGAGTAGGAGATTATACAGAGAAGCTCAGTTGGCTTATATCATCAGTGATGAAAGGAATCCCACTAATCATCCCATCTATGCTATCGACACTGATTTTGGAGCCTATATTCTTCAGATTGAAGAATCCCAGTTGGCCTCCATATAGATTAGGAAACCGGTTTTCCAGATCACAGAGGAAGAAGGCCCACAAATTTGGGACATGTTCTTTGATGGAGCTTGCTCTAAGGAAGCTACAGGGGTAGGTGTAGTCCTTGTGTCCCCCACACAAGAATGCATTCATTTATCTTTCAAGTTAACTTTTTAGGTCACAAATAACATAGTAGAGTACGAAGCCTTGATATTGGGCTTAAACGCTGCTAAAGAAATCAGCATCAAAGGTCTGAAGGTGTTTGGAGATGCAGACCTTATCTTTCAGCAAGTGAACAAAAATTTCCAAGCAAAGCATCCAAGGCTTAAAGCATATAGAGATGAGGTATGGAAGCTCACGGGTTCTTTTAATAGTTTCAGCATTTCTTACATCGCTAGAATGAAGAACCAGCTTTATGATTCTCTTGTTGTGTCTGCTAGCATGGTTATTCTTCCTTTGCCTCATAAATTAACTTATGAAATTCTGGTGAAATATAGACCATCTCTGCCTGACAATGTCAAATATTGGAAAGTTTTTGAAGATGATGATGAAATTAATAGGTTTTTACAAGTCATTGATGAATTTTCTGAAATGCACAGGATAGCATTGTTCAACTACCTAGTAACCATATACCCAAAGGATTGGTGCCCCTAGAGAAGTTGTTTGATCATAATGATGTACCTTATAAGCCTGCCAAAAAGGAAAATGACTCTGTAGTTCATAGACATAATGTAGGGAGTCTAGCACATCCAAAGTACATAAATCTGTCCACTCACTTGTCTTCTGCCCAAAGTTCCGAGTATTGCGCCCTGATGAAACAATTTGCTAATATTTTTTCTTGGGAGTACAATGATCTTAATACCTATGACACCAACATCATTCAGCATAAGATTCCACAACACCATCCCTTTTAAGCAGAAATTAAGACCTATTAGCCCTCTCTTATTGCCTTTGATTGAAAAGGAAATCAAGAAGTTGTTGGATGCCAAGATCATAGTTCCCCTGAGGTATTCAAAGTGGATAGCTAAACTTGTGGTAGTAAGAAAGAAGAATGGAGAAATCAGGTTTTGTGTTGACTTCAGGAATCTGAACAAATGCTCTAAAAAAGACAACTACCCCCTGCCTAAGATGGAACACTTGCTGCAAAAAGTTTCAGGGGCTAGAGTCATGTCTTTCTTAGATGGATTTTCAGGTTACAATCAGATTGTTGTACATCCAGAAGATCAGGAAAAGACCGCCTTCACTACTCCTTGGGGCACTTTCATGTACTCCAAGATGCCTTTTGGACTGATGAATGTTGGGGCTACTTTTCAAAGGGCCATGGACATAGCCTTTGTGGGAGAGAAGGACAAGTTTGTCCTTATTTACCTTGATGACATAATGGTCTTTTCCCACAGTCACAAGGACCATTTCCAGCATTTGAAGAAGGTGTTTCTAAAATGCAGACAGTTTGGAATTTCTGTGAACCCAAAGAAGTCACAGTTTTCTCTAGAAGAAGGAAAACTTCTGGGACATATTGTTTCTGCTGAAGGTGTGAAGATCGATCCAAGGAGAGTTCAAGCAATTCAGACATTGTCCATCCCAAGGTCAAAAAGGGACATTCAATCTTTCCTAGGAAAGATTAACTTTGTCAGGAGGTTTATTCCAAACTTTGCAGAGCTAGTGAAGCACATCACTTCCATGCTGAAGAAAGAATCAAAAATAAAATGGACAGATGGTGCAAGAAGCTCTTTTGAAGCCATTAAACAAGCTATCATGGAAGCCCCCACTCTAATCAATCCAAATTATACCAGGGAGTTTTTCTTCTCTTTTGCCTCTTATGATACACTTGCAATAGTTCTATTGCAAAAAAATGATGAAGGTGTAGAGCACCCTGTGGCCTTTTTCATCGAAACTCTGAGGGACGTTGAACTAAGGTATGACCTTATTGAAAAACAAGCTTATGCTCTCATAAAATCTTTAAAGGCATTTAGAATTTATATTCTGCATTCCAAAGTAGTTGCGTATGTACCTTCAGCCTCAATAAAAGTTGTCCTAACTTAGCCAAATATTGATGGAAAGAGATCTAAATGGATTGCAAAACTTAGAGTTCAACATAGAGGTGAAGCTGACCAAGCTTGTCAAAGGCAAAGGCTTGGCTAAGCTTGTGGCTGAGGAAAATTGTAGTTTGTTAGACATCAATTGCATGGGTTCAAATTCAGGTGGTGAGTGTACAAAGGAAGCAGCAGAGGAGCAAGAGCAGAATCAGTATTTGGCTGGAAATCTAGCCACATGTGAATGGTATTCCACTGTACTTCATTTTTTGCAAAAGCTAGAAGTCCCTCCAGGGCATAGCTCAAGTCAAGCCCGGGCCATTAAGCTCAAATCAGCCAAATTCTGCATTAATAAAAACCTGCTTTATTTGAAAGACCCATCGGGGATCCTCTTGAGATATTTAGATGGACAATCTGTGGAATTCATGCACCAGTTCCATTCTAGCATCTGTGGAGGGCATCATTATTGGAAAACCACAGCCCACGAGATCCTGAGAGCTGGGTATTATTGTCCTACTTTGTTCTCTGATGTGTTTTCTTTTGTGAAGTCTTGTGACAAATGTCAGAGGTTTGCAGGAAGACAATAGCTAAATCTCTGCCCTTGAAGCTCATACACGCCAATGGTCCCTTCCAACAGTGGGGCTTGGACTTCATAAGTGAGATCAATCCACATTCTAGTGGCCATCACAAATGGATCTTGGTAGCCACTGATTATTTCACCAAATGGATTGAGGCTATACCCATTAAAAATTCTAATCATCAGGTTATCATAAAGTTCTTGAATGAGAATATTTTCACTAGATTTGGTTGCCCAACCAAACTAGTCATTGATAATGCAGCAGCTTTCAGGGCAGAAGAATTGGTGGACATGTGAATCCATGGGCATTCAATTGGTGCATTCTACCTCATAGTATCCTCAAGGCAATGGCCTGGCAGAATCATCTAACAAGAGTCTTGTAAGGATAATCAAAAAACTGCTGGAGGAAAACAAAAATAACTGGGATTCTAAGTTGAAGTTTGCACTGTGGGCTGACAGAGTTACCAATAAGAAGTCCATAGGAAATTCTCCATTTAAGCTAGTTTATGGCACTGATGTTGTTTTTCCTATCCAGCTGATTCTCCCTGTGGCCAAATTCTTGCAAGTAAAACAGGATGAAGAGAACAACATGGCAAGGAGAATGAGTAACTTGGTTGAATTACAACAGATCAAAGAAACACTGGTTGAGAAGTCAAGAATTCATCAGAAAAAGATCAAAGAAACCTTTGATAGAAAGGCAAAAATGGACCGTTTTCAGGTTGGTGACTGGGTTCTAAAATGGGATGCATTGAAGGAAAAGAAGGGAAACCATGGTAAATTTGATGCCTTATGGACAGGACCGTTTGTCATTGCTCAAGTTCAAATGAACAATACTTTCATTCTGCACAATTTGGAGGGGGAAGGTGTTTTTGATGGCCCAGTCAATGGGTGGTTTTTGAAACTTTACTTCATATGAGGCTTTAAGGCCTTAATATTGTAATAGGTTTTTTCAGTTTTTGTTTTCTATGCAAATAAAATCCATGCCCAATGGAACACTAGGAGATAAGTTTGTTTTGGTTGTTACTGGAAAGGCAGTAGTCTGCAGTTCTTGAAACCTCACAAGGAGGCTTTCATCCCCAGAAGGAGCCAGTGTTAGCCTTGAGGTGCAGTGCTGCTATTTTAACGGAAATGTCCCTTGTTTTAGCTCTGATGGTCCATGTCTCCTCTTGCTCCGCTTTGGCCATAAGCCAGACTTCAAAAATTATACACCCACGCTCATAAATATCGGCGGGTCTACTCTCAATTCATCTCTTTTCCGTTGCGCTCTCCATTCTCTGATCTCCAATTAGATCGATCTTCGTTGTCCATTTCATTCGTCGATCCAACGGCTATCGCGCATCGCTTAATTTCCCATCGGCATATTGCAATTCCATCGCACTATCTGCCAACCCTTCACCTCTGTGATTAACGATCAGATCTTGACCATTGATCATATCGATCTGATGGCTCCTGTATACTCTCTCATCTATTCTTCCTTGGCAGATCTCTGCTGCCTAACCAACATCCCAACCATTGATCCACACCATCCAACAGCCCTGCATCCCCCTTCCCACCAGTCACCCGAGGAGGAAATTTGTTGGCTTTGTCAGTATTTTTGACAGTGGGACAGTGGAACTGAAATAACAAAATGCATGGCTGAAAGGGGAAAAACAACAACACAATGCATCCGAACCAATAGAAATGATCATGGAACATCGCTGGCATGAGCGAATCACCTGACAGCGCAGCGAAATTACCAAAATTTGATTACCGTGTTTGTTATGAATAGAGCACTCTGAGCTCATGTTTGTTGAGTGATGGCATCGAGTAGTTAGAAGACAAAGGGGATAGATTAAGACATCTCAAGCCTCAGAGAGTTCGAGAGTATTGTAAAAAGCCTATAAATGGCTTAAAGTTCAAGGTAATAAGGGTTCAACTTTTGGATACCGTGGATACTCTATTCCTCCCAGCGTCTCATCTTCATTCCAGTAATACAAGCTTCTTTTGTTGTTACATGTTCAATCGCCATCTTCTCCTTTGTTCTAAGCTTGCACTTGAATAGGTTATTCATGTTTTCTTCTATGTCGAATGCCAGATAACTGTCATCTTATCTCTACGTTGATAAATTAGATTTGTAAGCTTCATTTACTTTCTGTAGCTAGCCATTCATATGTGTTTATGTATGTATCTGCTGGTACAGTCAGGATTCTCCATCTATTCATTGAATCTATAAACTATTGAGCATTAGTGGTCGAAAGCCTTGTCAAGCTAAGGGTGTTCATGCATGTCTTGAGTGAAAACAGAGTTGAAACAGTCATCTGACTTGATCCAAACCCCAATCCATTCCAATAGTTCATAGAATGATACTGAAGATTTATATGTTTCCAGGCATCTCCGAGCTACAACATAGGAGAGCTTCCTAGAGTGCTAACAGGACCTTTTGTGAGTAATACCAGAACAACTCGTAAAGAAGCTCATTTGTTGTTGAAGCAATTAAATTTCAAGTTGACCTTTACTTGTTCTTATGACCCTTTTGGTCTAATTTCAAAGTTGAGTGTGGAGAAAAAGACTACTCCCTACACACATATTCCTCGGTCAGAGATCGAGCAATACATGAACAAAGATCAATGGGAGGATAACACCTTGTAGGAAGTGGAGGAGTAGATTTTATCTACAACCACCTCACATACACCAGTCCCTCAAGAGAGGCGTGATAAAAGGCTCAGAGAATAAGAGTCTTCTCCAGTGACAAAAATTGAAGCCAAGCAGTTCTTAATTTATACAAAGAAGCCTAAAAAGAATCCACCACCAGTTTTTATGCAGGATGAAGAAGGAAAGACTACTATAGTCATGATAGGTAAACATGTTTCAACAACATCAGAAGACATTTTTGCAGGTACAAGACAAGAGGACATTTTTGTAGGCTCTCCATCTTCCTCTGTTTCACAAGATCCTCCAGAAACACCACAAACAGTTGACTTGGCTCAAGACAATGTTAAGCCTAATATTTTTTCCAAATATAGGGCAATCAAAAAGAGGAATGAGATGTTGAAAGCCACAACCTACACACAATTTTGGAAGCAGAAAACTACATCACAACACAGGCTCCTTTTAGCATTTGACACGGAAAAGGGAAAAATGCAAATTGCATTCCTTGAAGCTAAAGTGCTAGCCCCAAGGACACCAACAAATTATAAAGAATCTATGTTTAGTTTTGATACACAAAAAATTCATCCAATAGATCAAATGGACATGCACAAACAAACCAGTGAAATGATGTATTCTACACTAACTAATGTTGCCATGTCCACTTCTAGGTTGCAGGTATCATTAAACAACACATAGTCACAACTAAAGTTGGAAATGATTTCATCCTTAGCCAAGGATACCAGGATCAAGTCACTGGAAGACTTGGAGATCAAAATGGGATAATCCAAAAATGTAAAGGCAGCATAAGTGCTTGTGAAAAGGAAGGATGTTGATACAGCAACATTGAGGAAGCAACTAAAATTTCCTACCACAGAAGATCCACAGGCAAAGGAAGTCAAAGAGATGAAAAAGCAGAAAGAGGATATGTTATGAATAGTGATTGAAAAAAACAGCCAAATCCGAGACATGGAAGTAGAACTGAAGAAATTTCTCAAACAAAAAGAGTAGGCTATGCAGTTGGCATAGTTCCACTTACAGTAGTCCCAATTTCAGTGACCACAACCCCAGGAGCATCTACATCAACTTCAGCACCAGCACAAACATCAGAATTTGCAAGTGAACTTGTTAAAGCCATGGATAATCTGTCCATTCAAGAACTAGAAATTTCTAAGTTAAAAGATCAACTCAAGACATTGTCAGAACATAAATTAAGAATTGATAATTCTTATGTGGCAGAGTTGCAGAAAACCCATCAGCTTAATCTAAAAATTGAACAGTTGCAGAGTGAATCGGTTATGACTCAAACTCTAGCC
This sequence comes from Pinus tabuliformis, assembly GCA_031772625.1. Classification (NCBI taxonomy): domain Eukaryota; kingdom Viridiplantae; phylum Streptophyta; class Pinopsida; order Pinales; family Pinaceae; genus Pinus; species Pinus tabuliformis. Next base: position 70,723,429 of record CM062819.1, on the reverse strand, counting down.
CAAGCTAGAGAAAACATATGGACAGAAATCAGTGAAGCCATCACAGAAATATGGCCTTCCATACATATTATTTTCGAGCAACAAGAATTAATACAGAGGTCCAAAGAGGTAATAAGGCAAATCAAAATAGACTTAGGACAGAAACCTGGGGAAGCAACAACAATTATCAAAATCTTGAATTCCAAAAACAGAGAAGAATTAGAGCAACTAGGAATTCAAGACAGGACAGAGACTATTCTAGAAGTGAGGAGGATGCACACCAAAAGAAACCTTATGCTACAGTTGGACAATAAATGTCAAAATCTAGAAACCAGCATACAGAGATTTCATAAGAAGATGCAGGTACTGAACATGAAAGGTCTACTAGGACTGATTGGTATGGGAGATAAACTCATGAGCTTGACAGAGTACCAGGAGAAACTATGCACTATTTCCCAAGACAAGTCAAGATTTGCAGGTATAAAGGGGCATATAACAGGGAAAGAATTCCTGGAGGCTTTAGATTTTGAATTGTTCATCTGTCATGAGCTCAGACTTCATCATCAAACCAACTTTCTAGAAGTACACAGATGTGGATGAGACCTATAGAAAATTAGTTAAATTTTCTATCCCAAGTGAAGATAGATGGGACAAGTTGTGTGAATTACTTGAGTAATTTTTTATCTTCAACAGCAAGGCAAACAACGCAGAAAATTTGGAGGCTCAGTGATCAACAATAGGTCCAGCAGTTCCAACAGTTTGAAAATTCCTAAATTTTTGTACTACTTTTGTAATCAATTTTTAGATATTATTAGGATCCTATCTTGATCTTTAGAATCAAGATATTTTGTAATATTTTCTATAAGTACTTCATAATTCGAAGTATGAATGGTTGGGACTTGTTTGAAGAAAAGGACTTGTATTGTAAAGCAGCTCACAGAGCCATCATTGATCAGATTTTCAGTAATACAGTGCAATCATTACATGATTCTTGTGTCATTTTTAGTGGTGAAGTACATCTCTCTTTGTCAATTTGTTTTTTTTATTCTCATATGTGATTCTAAAATCTGAATTATTCTAAGAAGATAAAGAACATAATTTGTTTGAATATACACTTTGTCTCTAGATTAAGAATATTTTTTATGTTTTCCTCTAAAGATTAAAATCAGAATTCTTAATTGCTATATTTTTTAATTGGATCTCTAAATATTTTCCTCTCCTTCACACCATAGATCTTAAATTATCTAGTGAATTTTCCTAACCTTCCCTATAAGTTTAACCTGTAAACTCTATATTTGATCACCCCAAACATGTGACTCCATTTGTCCAATGGCCTTTCTTCCCAGTTTCAACCCAACAACACAAAAAAACCCAAACCTAAACTTAGTAGCTATCCTAATACCTTCAATCAAACAAAGCTAAATCATAAAGAGACATCCCTCTCTGAAACTCAAATGGCTAGGTTCCCAGTTTCCAAAGTGGTTATGTGGTTACCTCTGTGATTTTTTCCGCAAGCTCAAAAATTACAGAGTGATAAGAAATTGATTATCCCTTATCATGCTCATGGTCATTTCTTAATTTACTTCAAGTAATGATGTTGTTGAATAGAATAATGAATCTTCACTTGGAATTTCCATCATTTGTATGGCAGCATCACAGTATGTTTTGACTTAAATAATATTGACATATTTTTTAGCCATAAGATTAATGAGATCTATATGTGTTCCCCTCTCCTCAACTTGGACATTTTTACTTGCAGACGTCAATGTCTCTATCTGGATAATTTGTTCTGTTATATTTTCGATTGACTATTTTATACCATTGGACTGCTTGACTTGTGCAAGTTATTTCTACCCGTGATCTTTTACACGATAAATTTCTTTGTTTCTATCTGAGATAATTTCACCAAATTCTTTATGCATCATCGATATTAAATTTCAATTTCCTCGACACGTTATTTTTTAGATTTCTTTAAAGTTTTCATGAAGGTATTATTAATTATTACTTCATTGTCATGTCCTATAATATCATCATCTTCCTTTTATAGGCAACAACAAAAAAATTACAATCCATGTTTAACATGAAGCTACCCAATTCCTTAAACCAAGGTAAACCAAGAATTATGTCAACCTCTTCTTTATACATAGTTGTAACATTGAATTAAGATATGTATTCATAATCATCAATTATTAATTGCAAGTCCTTAATTTCTCTGGTAAAATATCTTCGGTTTTACATATATTCAGCTCTAGAATTAATAATTCATTTTCCAAATGAATATTAATGTAATTTTCTTTGTTGTTCATGCTAATAAAAATATTAATTTCTTTGCCTTGAATACATTTTTTTAGCGTAAGTAGTCTGCAACATGATAAAATTGAACAATATTTATAAGAAAATCTACCTTCATCTTCAAATTATCTTTTATTTATTTTTATTTTTTCTAGTAATTATAATAAACTTCACTACTAGTACTTTTCCTTTTTTATATATAAAATAAATTCCACCCTTTTGTCTTTCTATTGATTCCCTATAAATCCTAAAATTACAACCTTACACCTTTCCTTTAATTCAATATATATATATATGGACACATAATCTTTCACTTATAAATACATTCAATTGAATTTAAAGAATTTAATAACTTTTTTTAACTTTTAAATATAATATAACTATAATGTTTTATTTCTTTGACAAATTTTCAATCAAGATTTTCAAAGAAGTAACCAAACTTATTATGTGATTTTGAATATTAAGATAAAAAAACAAAATAATTATTGTTTGGTTGTGACTTACTTTAAAATGGTGGAACCTTTCAACTTCCATCATGTCTCCTTGAATACTTTTCATTGTGACAAGTAGATAAACAGTGACATCCTTAAACTACCATCATGTTTCTTTGAACACCTTTCACTGACTTAAGAAAATATGGTAGAAGTCTAAGTTTTATTTTTGTACAATGGTATGATCTGAGGCAACAGTAATTAATATGCAGGAATGGGCGTCTAACTCAGCGACAACAGTTATCATGTGAGGAGAGGATACTGACATGGAGGCAGAAGTGGTTATTGTGTGAAGACAAGGGTCTAACATGGTAATGGTGGTCATCGTGTGAGGACAAGAGACTGACATGGAGGCGGAAATGGTTACTATGTGAGGAGAAGGGTCTAACATGATAGTGGTGGTTACCATGTGAGTACAAGGGTCTCACACAATGTCGCCCACAATGACTAGTCAACGGTGTTACAACATCGAGTGGGGTGGTCGAGTACGATATGTGAGCTTTTTATTAAATTAAATTATATATAGTATTATTTATATTCCTCTAAAAAATCTCTTTTATCATATTTCCTTATTTATTTTCCACACACGCACACACACACACATATATATTCCCTTGATAATGGCTATAGGCCATTTTTTTAGACTTTTTTTTGTCAAAGACTTCAGATTAGAGAAACCCCAAAAAAAATTGAGTACGTGGCTAAAATCTTCTAAAAAAAAAATTGTAGGCAACATATAGATCAGATTAGCTCTAACAGAAAATGTGATAGCCAAACCTAGTTCACAGTTAAATAATCTAGAATACTTAGAATACTAAGTAATCCATATAGGATAAGTAAATATATATTGAATAATGTATGAGAGAATAGATATTGTTCAATTACAAATGAGGGCCATGTGTAAATACTAGGGAGGACTCTGTTCTGTAAGATGTCATGTATTTTCATAGAGACATCTCCTCCCATGTGTTTATTTATTAACTATTAACTAATATTATCAATATTATTGATATATGTATGTTCATAACATGCGTGAGCTAATTACAAGTTTGTGAAGACTCTGAAGAAATAAGAAAGTTGTTGAAAACATTACCAATACTGAGAGGGGGTGAATCTTTATTGGACACTTTGAACAATTGTTTAAAACTTCAAAGAAAACATGCAAATAATAATTATCAATAACACATTAATTTATGCATGAAACTTATCTTAAATAGTTTCAATATTTACAAGTACCAACTTGAAGGAAGCAACAACCCCCTATTTTACCAGAACCTACTAAGAGGTACATTTCCCTCTTACATACACTACATAAGATAAAAAGCTACAACAATAGCTATTTTCCATTGTTGTTACATATCATACCTTAATAAATAGACAAAACATATTCTAAAATACATTCAAGATAGGCTCCCTCAATCCAAGTGATGTTGACTTCTTCCAATAACTGGAATTTCCCTTAAAAGGGCTCATTTTGCTCCAAATATGGATGTGGCTACCTTTTTCCAAGGTGTAGGCTTGTAACATCCTGCGGGGTCCTAAAGAGGCCTCGACCCCTCCTCTTTCACCTCCAATACGGATATGAATTTCTCCTAAAGTTGTGCCCTTCAAGAAAAACGAACTCGACTTGTAATATAGTGATGAAGGATTCCAATCCAACCTTCCCTAAGGGTTTTTTGTTCCTCCCAAGAAATCAACCTTACAAGACAATCCTCAAAGTAGTCTACAACAAGCCTAAAAACCTTTAAACATGTGGCAAAAATGTTCCCCATGAAAATTAATTCAAATTAATTCTTCTTCACTTCTGAGAAGATGGTATTGAAGCTGAGTTTTATTGAATATCATTTGTATCTGGGTCATTGTTCCTGGCACAGGAGCTCAAGCTTAATCTTGATCTTTGTTTGAGGTAGCAGAGGTTGAAATGTGAAGCAAGGAAGTTGAATTATACAAGGGGAGTGAAGGCCCTTTCAAATTGGATCTATAAAAATATTCAGACCTTAGGGAGCATTAGCTTCGTTCCATCCCTTGTTGGTAAAAACCTTGGGGAGTTTTCTACTTCCTTGCAGTTCAATTGGTAAACTTGTATGTAACCATACATAATGAAGTTCTTTTTTGAGTGAAATCTCTTATGTATTGATCGTATGATTTTATGATGTTTCATGTTTTGTTTTGATTCTCTGAATGTTTAAAGGAATCTAACTAATTGTGTAAAAAGAATGAAACACACCCTATCATTTTCCAACAATTGGTTTCAGAGCAGGTCCTTCTTTGGAAACTTAACCATTTGAAGGAAAATACATAGCATCTAAGATGGGTAAAGGAGTTGATTGGTGAGGAGCTTGCAGTTGAAGATAAGATAGTAGTTGATCTGAAAGGAGAGATCATTACTTCTCTAATTGAGCTCAAAGGTGTAATAAAAGGGAACAAGACTCTTCAAGAAGAAGTGAAGCAACTATCAGAACATTTACAAAATTTTGGAAACAGTTCCGAAGAAGTTTCATCTCTCAAACTCCAATTTGAGAAGGTTAAAAAAGGAGAGACGATGATAACAAGCTTGTATAACAATCTCAGTTCAAAATTCAAAGATATAAAGAAAAATAGTAAGCATAAAGACATTGAATATGAACATGCGCATGATGAAATAAGCAGACTAAGAAGGGAAATTGAAATGAAAGAGTAGATGGAAACATCAGAAAAGGATCATGAACTGGATGAAGAAAATAAGGAAGTGGAACATCCCAAAAGCATGCTACAAGAAACAAACAATAAAGAAAGCACCTTGACAAGCCAACTCAAGGAAAGACCAAATAAATGAAACAAGCACGATAAACAACTTAGCAAGCAAGTCACCTCCTTAGAGAGGGAACTTGAAGAAGCCAAAAGGATTGAGGAAGTCGTAAGAAGGAAGATGAAGCATAAGGAAGAGGATTGCATGAAACGTGAACAGAAAATTGTCACCTTGAGAGCAAAAGTAGACAAGATGAATCAAAGATTGAGGAGTTTGTAGGCCTTGGATGACATTCTAAATTGCCAAAGATCACCACTTATCATGATAGGTCTTGGGTATGTTGGTGAGTACTCATGCTGCAAGGATGAAAATTCCAAAGATGAAAAGAAGTCACATGACAAATATGGAAAGAAGCCTCATGAAGAAAAGCCTTATGATGAAGTGAATCCCAAAGTCAAAATGTTGCACAAGTCAATCAACACAGGAAGCTAGAAGATCAATGCCCCAAGGAGTCAATTTAATGCATTCGAGATGCCAAATCAAGTAAGATCATTCAAAAGTGGAGGGTATCAAGGCCTTGGATGTTCTCAAGGGAGAGACACCTTTAGTAGATCATCACCTTATACACCCAGGTATGCAGGCACATTTTATAGATATTGCTTTACATTTTCTAACTATGGACATAGAGCTAGAGATTATAGGGAATATAGTGGGAGTAATGATAGTGTTGAAAAATGTAACTAGTGTTGGTCTTCATAATTGTACTTGAGTCATGGTGTAATGTATTTATCAAAAGAAAGAAAGAAATATTAAAATAAATTGAATTATTAAAGCATGGGTTTCATGTTTTGGTCAATGCTCAATAGGTCAAGCCTCCATTGTAGGCTTCTAGGATTATGTTTTGAGTCATTGTCATCATTATTCTATTTTATATCCTTCTTGAGATCTGTGTGTCAAGAGAGAAAAATATTATTTTATTGTATTGTATTGTCCCTCCTACATCAAGTTGGTCTAGACTCCTTCAAGTCGACCTCAAAAAGGGAAGCTTTGAACTATTATTTATACTCATGCATTCAACCTATTGAAATATACACATGTGATTCAATCTGCATTTAAGAAGTATATATGAAGGATGAAATGCTAGAGGGAGAACATATACTATGTCAAGAAGAGAAGAAATCCAAGCAAAGGTCTGAAGTCAGTATTCTGATGCCTCAAATGTGAGTTTCTAAAATGTTACAGGACCAAAAAGGTGCAGGAGACCGAGATATTACAAAAGAAGGAATAGAGGGACAAAAACCCTATTCATCATGATATCATCCTTGACTTGATATATGAAAGTGTGACTTATTCATGGAAGGTTGACTTGATGGAGTGAAGGAGATCATTTGTCTTGGTCTTGTGTCCTGGTTATCTCAAATTTGCTTTGAATCTACTAGTGGAAGAGTTTGACTAGGTTTTCCCCTTCATAGGGGTTGTGCCCTGGATGAATGCCTACATTTTGTGTTCTTTTGTTGTCATTGAAGTTTTGGAAATTGTCTTGATGATGAAAATGTAATAACAAAGAAGAAAAAATAATAAGTAATCAGAAGAAATTATCAAGTAAAGGAGAAATTGAATTAATAAGAGGCCCTAAATAAGCTGCCCTAGATTTTTCAACATGGTATCAGAGCTTGGTTCATTGGCATAAGGATCGTTAGAAGGTTACAACAATGATAGAGGTCTATTTCCCATAGATAGAGCTCCTAGAAGAAAAGTTTAAGCAAGGAAGTTACAAAGCCTATAACCTTGTGATTATATTGCAGACCTGAGCAAGACAAGTAAAATAACTTAAAGAATATAGAATCATTGTTCATAAAGATCGAAAGGCCTGATAAATATCCCATTCAAGGTCAAATTATTTGGTAGAAGGAGTGAAGTTCTGGGAAAAAATATGAAGGTATCAAATCACCTTTCTAATCTAAGTATTATGTCACCTCAACAATTCAAAATATTCAGCAGTCCATGCATTTTTGTGAATAGTCACATCGACAATAGAAATACATTTGAAGGCTAGAAAACTAACAAGAAAAAGGACCTACTACTGAGTTGATTGGAGTCACTGTAAGCATAACTAGAAGGACCAACTTGATGCTTCAATCATGAATAATTGTGCATATATATATATATATATATATATATATATATATATATATAAGACCAAGACCGAATTTTGAAGATTTGTTACAATCACCATATTTAGAACAATTTCGCGGTATTGTACCTTTAATATGCAGTGGTATAGAAGCCGAAAGGTTGTGATAAGAGGACGCATTCCTAAGACTAATAATTCAAGCATGAATAATAAGATAAAAGCTCTCTTATATCACACATTGAGTCATCTAAGAAATATATGATCAATAGTCTAATTTAGAAGCTTGTTGGAATGAGCCTTGTTACAAAAGAAAAACTATAGTGATAATTCAAGAGAAAGAAAACTAGCTTGAAGTCATCACATAACTATTACTTTGTTTTGTTCTTTATATCTCAAATTTAACAATATGTCTTCAGATTGCAAGGAGAGCAGTAAACTCAATAGAAGACAAAGGTATGAGGTATGTATGATTGTTCACTTGAGTCAAACATAAAATGTTTAGGGTTTAAGTTATCTAATTCTTGTATTGGATAAGCCTTTCATTTTAATGATGTTATTTCTCTTGTTTTCTTTAAAAATCCCTATACTCATGTTATCTAAGGTTGTAGGGTTATGACAAGCCTTTGCAATAATTTTTACATATTTGTCTTTAGGGTGTGTAAATAATGAAAAAACCCTAGGTTATTAATGATTCTTGTCAAGCAAATATTGTAGATATATAAAAATGATCTTATGCAAAAGGAAACCCTTCTGGCAAGAGATAAGTAATCTATTTTTCTGCAATATTGTTGCTCAAAAATTTTCTTTGGAAGGAAAAGTTTGCAAGTTAAGAGGGACCTTGTGATGAGCCTCATCATTGGGTAACTATATGAGCCTTAATTCACCTCCTAGCTAGTCAAATCAACTCTTCTCACAATTTATTACATGTTTTGATTATATTTTATTTAATTAGATGAGTTAAAGTGAGATATTATGCCTGGTGGACTAATATGCATTGAATGCAGGTTTGGAAGAGAAAAATCAAGAAATTTTGGCAAGAATAAGGTTTGAAACTTGAATGGGACAAGGGAGAGAAATTGTAGGAGGTAAATCCTCCTCATTTACTCTTCCCCCATTCGAATATTCCTCCATTAATCACACCAGCTCGGAGTGCAATCAGCTAAGTCATGAAGATCAAAGGCAGTCGAGCAAGTGATAGAGAAAGATTTAGTTCATCTCGAGTTTGTGCACCGAGCCTCCCTAGATTTAAGGAATTCGTTGGGGACTTTATTTGTATAAGTAGAGAGGCCTAAAGCCTCATTAGGATTTGAATTTTTGTTGTTAAAACACTAGTTATTTTCGAGCTCCAGACTTGTGGAAGACATTGAAGTAATTTTCTGCTTTGATAATGAAAATGAGTTTTTTCTTGGTCCAGCACTGAATTAACTCAAAGGGTTGAAGCTCTTGGGTTAGGGCCCAACCCTAGTAGCAAAGGCTCCTCTTCTTGTATCTATATGATTGGCTTAGTTTCATAGATTCATGGTTAAATTGTCTCTAGAAGTATTTCATTGCAAGTATTGTGGATTTGATTAGTTGTTTATTAGTTTGCTTCCATTTGTGATTTACTTCAGTAGCAAGTTAGAAGGGATAAAAAGAGCACCACAAAGTTTTCAGTAGGTGTCTTGGCCTCACCTCTTCCCTCAGGGATCATGATTTGAGGAAAAGACCCTTATGCAGCCCCAAAAAGACAGATTTCCATTTTCTCATAAGAGTTAGAGTTTACTGTACTTGAACCAGCATTTGATCATTTTTGCAAGTGTAGGATTTAATTTCCATCTCTTCCATCTTCAGTCTTACAGTAGATCTCATCCATGATTCCATTTTATTCAGCAATTTTCCTCATGCATGAAGTAGACATCTAGTTCATTAAATTCTGCTTTTCTAACTTGTTAGAATTATTCTTGTTTACATGACTTTTTGGCAATTATAAATGTTTGATGCAGAGCAAGTGCTTCAGAAATCTAAAGGGATATCATAGCAGGAAACCACCTTCCAACTTCATCCATCCATAATCATTCCTTGCTTTCACCAAGATCTTCACCAATCTCATCATTTTACATAGAAATTCCTCCAAGCATGTTGAGTGAATCCAACCATCTCCTAACCTTGGTTTTGAGTTCTGAGTGATCCTAGGCATTTTCTCACTCCATTCCACCCATCCACCACCTTTCCTAAGCCTTCCATCACCTCCAGCAACCATCGTTTTTCTCTTGGCTGTATCTTGTAGAAATACAGGGAATCCTGTAGGTTTCTAGTACATCCTGTAGGTTTTCCTGTAGTGGCCTGTTTTGAGGCCGAATTGAGGGAAAACTTCTAGGAAGCCACACCAGGTCACCCAAGGGTCTCCCAAACCTTCCAACCATCTCATAAACCTCCCAAAAGAGACTAGGGTTTACACTTAATTTTCTAAAAAAATACTAAAAAGAACAAAACAGGTTTATTTCAGTGCTTTACATGCACAGTAGTGATGTTTGATGTCTTGAATTTCCATGCTTTATATAGTAGCATTTCATACATGTTAGCTTGGCATTCTTGTAAAGCATAGTTTATCAGCAATTAGTTAGAGAATGGTGTGTTTTATCATAGGATTTCAGTCATTTTCCTTATTTGCAATAGACAAGCTTTCTCCTAGAGTGGATTTCTCTTTCTTTCATTAGCAATCAAGCTTCTTCTGAATCCATAGAAACTTGGCTTGAAAACCCTAGTGGTCTCTCGCCAGCTGAACAGTGACAAAAAGCATAAACATCACTTTTACTTGTGTATACAGCACTGTCACCTCCAAGTTTGTACGAACCCCGGGTTGATAAAGTAAAGTTGGTTGACCTGCAAATATAAGATAATAGAAATACACCCAAAAATAACAAGATCTTAATATAGAAATGCTTCACTTTATTAATCAAACCCTTAAGGTAGGGCAACACCATACATTCACTCTTTAAGGAAGGAGAACACTCCACAAGCCATATGCATGTTCATACAATAATCCTTTACATCTCTCAATGGGGAGTCTCTAGCCTCTATATAGGCCTCATACATATAATACCGTGGGTCATTATCATGGTTCCCTCAATAACATCTATCTAATACAATGATCTTATTACATTATTGCTAACTATTTGTGGTCCCTTACATGATACGGGTTAACCACTTTATTTATTACTATGGCCCATCCCATTATTACATTATTCCCTTGGGTACCTCCCTCTGTACCCCATACTATCCCCCCTAGGTATACTACATTCCACCCCCCTTAAACATGTTTCATCCCTGAAACATAAGAAGAACACAAATAATAAGATCTACTCAAAAGAGTAGTCCATTGGTACCATGCACGTGCATCTAGCCATCCCAGAGAAAGGTGAACCCTCGATCTAGTTGGTGCCTCGCTCGCTTGAGATGGAAGTTGACCCTGGAAACTCTTCTGTGTTGATGTGTAGTAGGTGGATCGTCGCCCCTCTCTATCTGTCATGCGGGTGTTTTTGTCCTTGTGGCTAATTCGTTGTCGTCTTGTTGGTTGTTTTCTTGCGGGGTGATGTGGGTGGTGGTATACTGAAGTTTTAACCAACGGTGTATCTTTCTTTAATTCACCACCTAATGGAGCACGATTGGTATCTGGTACATGTTGTGGTGCCTACTGTTGTTTCCTATCTTCCAATATTACTTCAACCACTGAGTCCTCATCTGATGTATCAGTACCTGTAACATTTTCTGCTTCACCTCCTTGGACACTACCTGTTTTTCTGGTACCTAGTTTGATGTTTTTGTTTGGTTGTCGACCATCAAAGGCTCATCATCTGATGTGTCAGTGTCATTAGAGCTTTGTGCTTCTGCCACCATAGTCTCTGCTTGGGTCTTAATGGAAATATCCTGCAATGTAATTTTCTTCTTTTTATACCAAAGCTTCAAGAATTTCTTCTACAAATTAATATTGATAGTACCAACAGATTCCATCCAAGGACATCTCAAAACAACATCCACACTATCCATATCTGAAGCATAAAAATCAGAATGCAATACATACTTATCCATAGAAATCTTCAAATCTTTATAAACTTGAACATCCTCATTATCAATCTGTGTTTTTTCCATGTGTTTTGCTGGGAATTGAAATTTTTTTGCCTAATTAACATTTATAAGATTTTGCTTGCAACTAGGATTTATAGACACAATGATATTCTCCTTCTGAATACATCCATGAACCTGTAACAAGGAGATACCAATAGAAAACAACCCCTTACATGTCTCATGAGACCATTTGTCCAAAAGGAGTTTTACAAATTCTTCATCCGAAAGTTTGGTCAACTGCTTGATGTCCAGTGAGTTCCACCATATGGTAGCCTCATCTTGCAAACCAAGTGATAATAAAACTCTCCATTGTTTCCCATATGAGAACTTTTGACTTTGTATGAATTTTTCAATAGTAGGGCTATCATCTTTTCCTGTAAAAACATCTTGCTAGACGGCACGAAAAAACAAATCACTTACTTGGCGAAAATTTAAAGTGGCCATAGTTCAGTCAATATTGCTCAGAATCTTTATTATGACCTATTTTCGGAAATTGAATGACCATTATGCATCTTCCCATGTGATAGAAATCCCGATCTAGGCACTGGAATTTCATATTCGCGTTGCAATTGTCCCGCTGTCACAAAAATTTCTGGAGAGAAAAAAAAAACAAAACAAAACAACGTTGATTTTAAATCAGCGATATCTCCCTCATCCGAACTCCAATTCGACCAATTTTTTTTTGAAATTGGGTATTTTTTGACAAAGAACCCAAATCTGCAAACTTGCCACCCCAAAAACTTTCTGCAACATAGCTGATTTTTAAATCAATGATATCTCCCTCATCCGAACTCCGATTCCGCTGATTTTATTTCTCAAATTGGGCATTTTTTCGCAAACCACCCAGATCTGCAATTAGATTCTGCAAATTTTTCACCAGAAATTACAGATCTGATCTGCAAACCCGCCACCCAAAAAATTCCTGCAAAAAATAAAATAATTTCCGCTTTGCCCAAGAAAGTGCTCTGATACCACTTGTTATGGATTTGACCTGCAAATATAAGATAACAGAAATATACCCAAAAATAACAAGATCTTAATATAGAAATGCTTTACTTTATTAATCAAACCCTTAAGGTAGGGCAACACCATACATTCACTCCTTAAGGAAGGAGAACACTCCACAAGCCATATGCCTGTTCATACAATAATCCTTGACATCTCTCAATGGGGAGTCTCTAGCCTCTATATAGGCCTCATACATACAATACCATGGGTCATTACCATGGTTCCCTTAATATCATCTATCTAATACAATGGGCTTATTACATTATTGCTAACTACTTGTGGTCCCTTACATGATACGGGTTAACCACTTTATTTATTACTATGGCCCACCCCATTATTAAATTATTCCCTTGGGTACCTCCCTCTATACTCCATACTATCCCCCCTAGGTATACTACATGGTAGCTCTAGGAGTTGCAGCATTCTTGCTGCAATATTGGTGCTCATCAACTTGCAACAAAATTATGGCTTGATTCGAAAGGACAAAGAAACTTTGTCAAGGTTTGTTAAAAGAACAACTCAAGGTATGTTTGATTTAATTTGTTACAGATATTTTTCAAAAAGTATAAATATTCTTCATTTGAAAATTATATTACTAACTTTCTCATGTCTAGGGTCTTGAATCATGGAGATTCTTGTTAGGGTGATTAATCTCTAGATTTAGTCTACACTTACCACACTCTCTCTTTCCATTTTTTAATTTTGGATGAAACCCTAATCTTTAGGGTTCACTGTAAAACCCTAGCCTTTCAATGCTCAGGGTATGTTAATGATGAAACCTAGTCTACTTAGGGTTTGTTGATGAATTTTATTAACTATGATGAAATCCTACTCTCTTGATGTTTATGGTTTGTTGGTGTTATGAAACCCTAACTTTTTATGCTTTGTTGTCGATGTTTAGGTTATATGATAAAACCCTAAATTTTAGTTTTTGGTGAATTAGGGTTTATGACAAAAACCCTTGCAATAGTCAATCCTAGGAATGAAATCCTAGGTGTATGAACTTTTGGATCATTGAAAGCCTAGTCTAGTCAAAATTGTTGTATATCTAATTTTGGAGTTTGATGTTTAAATCTAGGGTTTATGATAAAAAGCATGGTAAGATATTAATATAAGGTAATGAAATCCTAGATATGAAATTCTATTATTCTAACTGGATTATTGATGTTCATGATTTAATTTTATTAATGAAATCTAGGGTTTGTGACAAAACCCTAGTAGAGTTTGACATGAAATTCTAGAGCATAATATTGAAGCCCTAGATGTAAAATGTTAGTGCTAACTTAGTTGTTGATATATAAAGGCTTTAAGTATCGATGATGGAATCTAAGGTTTGTGACAAAACCCTAGCAAAGTTGTTGAAGTTCATAAAAGGATGCAACCCTTATTGATTGTGAACCTATCTAGGTTTAGGTTTTTTATGTCTAAAGCTTGATTGCTTTATTGTTGACTTTCATGCTTTTGTATATTTTTACTTGGTTATACTTTCTATTTGTAGGTACATAATCTTCAAGATGTTGAAGATGTTCATAATTGAATATGACTTGATAATAATGATGAGCATGATGAAAGAAGGACGTGGTAAGATTGATGATGACATAAGAGATAAATAACATTGTTGCCATGATGTTCTTGAAGAAATGAAGCTTTGAAAGGTTGAAATTTCTTTGATGTTATGATAAAGAACTCATAAGAATAAAGTTGTTGATCTCCCTGAGTTGAGAGGGATCTTGGATGAAGTGCATATCTCCCTAGTTGAGAGGGAGGGCATAATGTGAAAACTACAATAAAAGCCTTGAAGAAAGAATGAAGATGATGGTTGAAGCATTACAGTTAGATACTCATGAATGACAAAGTTGTAAACAAGATGCTTTGGAAGTAGTGTCAAGGCTGAGTTTGGTGTTGTTGTAGAAGTTAAAGAAGAAAGCTTCTAACGAAAATGTGTTTGATGATGACTTAAGCAGCATCAGTATATTTGAGAACCACGAAGGTTTGAGTTAACTTTTATATATATATATATATATATATATATATATAGAGAGAGAGAGAGAGAGAGAGAGAGAGAGAGAGAGAGAGAGAGAGAGAGAGAGAGAGAGAGAGAGAGAGAGTTTATTACTAATTGGGGTTGTGACTATGCAGGATCTCTCCGTAAGAAGTTTGAAAGTTTCAAGCATGCTTAGACTAGTGGATATATATGATTTAGTTAATAAGGAGAGATGAAGCTTCTTGGGGCGACAATACGCTTGGGAGGACATCTCGTCGGCCTGTGATGATGTCTAGATCCCGAAGTAGGGAGGGCGGCATTGGTCTTGGATCTCTGACCTTAAATACGCACCTAGATCCCTGGGTTGGCGTTAGAGATAAAGCCTGATGGTACCTAGAGTGGCCAAAGCTTGGAACACACCTTAGTCCCACCCGATTATAATACCCTAGTCAGGTATCCAATTTGTAGCATTGCGTGTTTTGTGACTCTTCGTAGAACATATCATTTGAGATCTTCCTTGTACCTTTGTTTGTACGTAATTATGAATACATCCCTAGTTAAGAGGGAGTGTTGAAAATGTAACTAGCGTCGGTCCTCATAATTGGACTTGAGTCATGATGTAATGTATTTGTCAAAAAGAAAGAGATTTTTTTATTAAAAGAAATTAACGTATTAAAGCATGGGTTTCATGCTTGGGTCAATGGTCAATATGTCAAGTCTACATTGTAGGCTTTTTGGATACTGCCTTGAGTCATTATCATCATTATTTTATTTTAGATCCTTGTTGATATCTTTGTATCAAGAAAGAAAAATATTATTGTAGTTTATTGTCCCTCCTCCATCAAGTCGGTCTCAAAGAAGATATGTTGGCCTCAAAAATGGAAGCTTCGAACTACTATTTATACTCATACATTCGAATTATTGAAATATACACACATGTGATTCGATTTGCAGTTAAGAAGTATATATGAAGGACAAAATGCTAGAAGGAGAACATATACTATGTCAAGAAGAGAAGCAAGCCAAGCGAAGGTCTAAAGTCAGTATTCCTATGCCTTAAATGCAATTTTCTAAAATGTTACAGGACTGAAAAGGTGCATGAGACCAAGAAATTGTAGAAGAAGGAATAGAGGGACCGAAACCCTAGTCAGCATGATATTATCCTTGACTTGATACATGAAAGTGTGACTTATTCATCGAAGGTTGACTTGATGGAGTGAAGGAGGTCATTTGTCTTAGTCTTGGGTCCTAGTTATCTCAAATTTGATTTGAATATACTAGTGGAAGAGTTTGATTGGGTTTTCCCCTTCATAGGGGTTTTTCCCTGGCTGAGTGCCTACATTTTTTGTTCTCTTATTTCCTTTGAAGTTTTGGCAATTGTCTTGATGATGAAAATGTAATAACAAAGAAGAAAAAGTAATAACTAATCACGAGAAATTGTCAAGTAAAGAAAATCGAATTAATAAGAGCCCTAAATAAGTTGCCCTAAATTTTTCAATAGAGAGAAGGTTTTATCAAAACCCTAGAGGGAGAGTTGAAAGAGTCCCATATGCCTATAACAATAGAATATTTTCTCTGGTGTTCAAAGTAGAAGAAGAGTGCTACCTATGCCACAATTTTGGCCATTTTGCACGAGATTGTAGAAGCAACTTGAAGTAGGACTCATAGACCCAAGAAGGAATAGTATTCACCAGGCAAGAAGACAAGACCACTAGGGTCTAGCAAAGAAAACAATTTTTACAATAAGTTCCCATACAATTGGAACACATGATGCAGTGGGAGATCAACACATTGTTAGGGGGAGCTTGTGTAATGGAATAGATGATGCAAGAGGTAAGCACATTGTCAGGGGAATCATGTTTAACCGAAGAGATGATGTAGCAGGTAAGCACATTGTTAGGTGGGTTTGTGTAATGAAAGAGATGATGTAGCAAGAGAGCACATTATCAAGGGGAGTCATATCAAATGAAGATATAAATGCATCAACCACCCTTTGCCATTGATATAAAAGGGGGAGAGAATCTTGGAAAGAAACGAAGAAAAGAAGCATGAAGTCAAGAGGAGCTTATGCAGCACGCCAGGTGATGATCGGTATGTTGACATCAATGACAAAGGGGGAGATTGTTGAGTGCATTGTCAGTGATGTCAAAGCGGGTGCAAGCTATCGCCATTGATGTCCTTGGTATGTTGGCATGCATGGATGAGATGATGCATTGATAAAACCCTAATTGTAGGTTTTGTATCCCTTAGAAGATGATCATACCCTGCATTTGTCTTGCACTTGTTGAAGATTTTTGGAGATGCAAATCAATCAAATTGGCTTTGGAGACCATAATCATTAGATTCTCCTCTTCATGTCGATTCCAATGGTATGTGTCTCATCACGAGGATCGTCACAGTTTGATAGATATGTTTGTTTGAAGTTGAAGCCCTGCCTTGTGGTCAAAAGCCCCAACAAACGGATGATGTGGTAGTTTCTTATTAGCTGGCAACTCATGAGTTCAAAAGGAAGTCTCATTAAAAATTTATTTAAATATAATTTGACATAAGATTTCATTTAGGGCATCTTCAAATTCAATTAAATGTTAAAGTCAGCCTCATTTTGCTTGGGGATTTTGGGCTGCAAAATTTAAAATTTAAAAATTTTATTTCCCTTCATAGATTTTGCAAAGTTGGCATAATAAAGGCTCATTTATCCTTTAAGTAGAGATAATTTCCTCTTCATTTGGTGTATCAAAGGCTCTCAATTATCTTATGAAACATCTCGGCCTGGTGGAATAAATCTTATATCTTAAGAGGTCTAAAATTCTTTGTTGGAGCTTGGCGCTTGATATGACCACGTTCACTAGAGGAGTCCCATTTCAAAACGTTGCCTTGGCATAAGGGTTTTGGGCTTATATATTTAAGCATGGTTTTCGTTGGGGTTTAATTTTTTTTGTAGGTGAAGGTTGTACCCAAATCAAAAGATCAATGTTGTGGATTTATGTTTATTCTAAATGAGTTCTTGAGGGTTCTACTTAGCCTATACTTTTGTTTGAATTCCTTGAAAATCCACTTATCTGAAGCAGTTCACAATGTTTAAAGGTCACAAACATATGCATACTTCAGGCAACCCATTTGTAAGGTTGATATCTTGAAGAGTTTGGTATTATAAACATGTTCTGAAGCAGTTCCATCATTCTTAATACACACCTAGAATAGTAGCCTAATATCATCATGTTTACTCCTTGTGTGTGGCTTAATTCTTGAGCAAAAATTTTGTTTGTAATCTGGAATTTTATGAGGGTTTGAATCTGTGGCAACATCATGGTGTAAAGTTCCTACTGCTTTCTCAAGGGTTTCATTATAGTTATATTATTGGACATTCATATAGCTAAGTTGAATCCTCCTATAATATGATTTCAGCCCCTTAAAGACTAAATCTGAAGCAACAAAGTAACCTTGCCCTAATTTCTTCATTGGTGTTTTCTCCTGTTGTATTTAAACAAACACTTGAAGTCTTCGACCTCTTGTCTTGATACAAATACTCTAAAGTTTGAAGCATTCATCCTAGGATGTACGCTGGTCATTTTGGGCAGTTTTGAAGTAATTTAACTCTACGATGAAAGACAAGTTTTGGTGCATTTTTGAAGGAGTTGCTTGGCCTCATACATAGCAAAAATCTTTGCGGCTTGTATGTCCTATTCCACCAGATCTATGGTCTACACAATGCATTTTTGTAGCCCTAAATGAAGTATGCTTGTGGCCCCTTCTATAAGAAAGCTCTAAAGATCACACGCAGAAGTTTGTCGATGGCACGATTTAAAACCTGGAACTATTGGTTTTTTATTAATCAATAAACCAAGGTATGTTCGAGAGCTCCTAAGGTTTGAATCATTTTTGAAGTTTTGTAAAGAGGGTCATGATCTCCTTTAATTCGTTGGGGTCCATCTTCCAAATCACATCTACAGCATCTTGTCTTGAAGTCTTGGTAACATTGATCTAGAGATCACATCATGGTGTATCTGAAGTTTGACTTTGTGAAGCATCATCATTGTATTTAATTATATCTATAGTAGGAGTATTTTGAAGAAATGTGGAAGTCACAGTGTAAACAAACACAATGACAGTGAAGGTAAAATTTTTGCAATTCCAAAGGCAGACCCTTCCATAACTTATGTCACTCATAAGGGTTTATGAAGTAGTGCTTATACACCACATTGAAAGTAGTATAAACAACAATATCAACTAGAAGAAAAGGTAGTGAAGGTTTGGATAATTGTTGGTTTGAGAACAAACTTGCCTTGTTGTTTTCTTACTACATTAATTGTGAAACTTTCCAAACGGTCTAGGGTTTGTAGGAAGAGTTTTAGTTTAAGGCGAGTAATCATTATTGTAAGTATCATCTATCTTGAAGGCATCAGTAGACAACTTGGAAGAAGCCTCACCAACAAGTCATATATAGTAGTATACATTGCTTGATAACTTGAGTAATAAGGTTGTGTAATCATTGGACCATAATACCAAACCTTCTATGCAGCAGTGTGGGATCAAGAACAATTTGGCAACACCCACATGTACATCCTCATGTATATCGATCTGTGAATGTTGAAGCGACCAACAGTATGAGTCTCAAGATATAGAGGGCAGAGTTTAGGCTGATCCTTGACCTATCTCTGAGAGTAGAAGCAACAACTTCTTATCGATCAAAGTTGTAGATTTGGTATGGTTGACCTTATGATTGAATATTGATGATACTAATGGTTTGGTAACTAGATTGTTTATATATAAGACATGACTGATGTAAATTTATATTGCAGCCAGGGTTCTATCAGTAAAAAAAAGTTTTAAGTTTTAACATAACATTGTTGTGGAAGAATTACATTGTAGAGACAGAGATTGTTGTTGTTGTTAGTTGTTGTGTTGAAGCATAGGCCTATATGTTTGATGTATAATGTGAGGTTTGAACAGAAAGATGTGTTGAGCAAGCAGGGTTACTGTTACTAATGTGAGAGAAGGCTACTATTGTTATTGAATAGAGTGTAGTTGTTGATGTACTAAGTCAACAGAGAGGCATAGATGTTGTCGATGCAGTACTTGTGATTATGACAGATGAGGAGCGGATTGTAGTGAAGCTAAGTTTATTGAATATCATTTGTAGTTCGGTCACAGTCCCTGGTATGGGAGCCCAAGCTTAGTCTTGATCTTGATTTGAGGTAGCAAAAGTTGAAGTGTGAAGCAAGGAAGTTGACTTTTACAAGGGGACTGAAGACCCTTTCATATTGGATCTGTAAAACTTATTGAAATTTGATGACTAAAAAGTTTCCTGCAATCCCAACCCAGTTTTAATTTCATCTTATCACTCCCATTTAGTTAAATTCACTTTCCCATAAACATACATTCAACATATAAAATTCTAGAAATGAAAAGATTAAAACACATGGGACTGTCAACACATGCTGAAAATAAATGTGGACATAAATAGACCAACAACTCATAATAAAATACACAGATTTTTGGTCAACTTAGACCCAGGGAAAACCCCTTCAATATTCTATGGGGAAAACCTGTTAGAGAGCTCTTCAAATTTATTTATCTCTCAAGTTCAGGGAAAATACATTTGCAGACAAAACAAAACAATAAAATACAACTTATCTCTTCAACCCAAAACTCCTTGAAAATTGTGCCCACTTTGCCTCGATTTCCATGCCCACTTGAAGCTGAAAATATGTATTGTACGGTTACGAACTGTACGGATTTCGTACAGACTATACGGATTTTTCAAAAAAAAAAACTTTTTTCTCAAAAACTTCTTTTGAACGGCGTGCAACTCACTGCATTAAATGATGTTCGTATTGTACCTTATGTTGTCTTCTATGCCTTGATTTTTGTGCCCAACTTTGCCTAGAAATCACTCCTTCAGCTTGCTACAACAAATTTCTCTTTCAGAACTTTTCTCCAACTCTCAGCCTTCTTTCTCCAATTTGCTCATGAAAAATGAATGCAATCTCTCTTTTATTTTCCCCCTTTTGTTTCCTTAAATGACTTTTTGGCAACCCTAAGATCTAATGGCTCATATTCATTTAGATCAATGGATGATAATAAATGTGCATTTAATTCTCACTTTCTATATTTTAACTCACCCATTAAATAAAGTACCCACATTGTACTTTATGTCTAAAGTCACTTTTCACTTTATAATTTAACATTGACTTTATCACTTATTAAGTCACTTTCACTTTATAAAGTCACACTTAGGAAAAGAATTATTTTGGACGTTTTTCCCTAGGTAGAGACTAACCCATGGGAAACCACTTGTCCAAGGTACACTAAAAATCAACACCCCCTCTTACTAAGGAAAGTGTTTCTCACCACACCCATCGTGTCCCTGAAATGGACATGCTTGCCTCTTGGCAAGGAATTTGTGAGAACATCAGCCACCTACTCATTTGTCGATATATTCTCCAGCTTCACTGCCCCATTCTAAACATAGTCCCTAATGAAATGACATTTGATGTCAATGTGTTTTGGCCTGTCATGAAACACTGGATTCTTCGTGACTTTAATGCAACTTTGATTATCACAGTGAATAACGATTAGTCTCAACTCCTGATCAAATAGGCCATACAACAACTTACGAAGCCAAATGGCCTCACAACTAGCCTGGCTAGCAACCATATACTCAGCCTCAGAAGAGCTCAAAGCAACTGACTTTTTCTTTTGACTGAACCACAACACAATTGTCGAACCCAATCTGAAGCAACACCCTGAAGTGCTTTTCCTGTCAGAAGGACACCCTGCCTAATCTGAATCTGTGTAACCTGCCAACCTCACTCCATCTCCCCGCCTATAGTCCAGACCATAATCAACAGTCCCCTGCACGTAGCAAAGAATGTGCTTTGCAGCTACCCAGTGCACCCTCCTGGGCTAAACCATGAACTGGCTAAATGTATTCACTACAAAGCATATATATGGCCAAGTGTTGACCAAATACATCAAGGACCCAATAAGTTGCCTATACAATGTGAGATCTACCAAACTAGAATCTGAAGCATGAAGCTTCTTCCAGTTGATGATCATAGGTGTAGACATGGGTCTACAGTCTGCCATGTGAAATCTTCTCAACACATCAACAGCATACTGCCCCTGCCCCAGAAAGATATGCCCCTCCTCCTACCACATATCAAGCCCCAAAAAGTAATGCATCAGCCCAATGTCCTTCATCTCGAACTCCATAGCAAGATCCTCCTTGCAACCACTAATTAGTTTCTCTACCCCAATAATGAACAAGTCATCAACATACAGCACAAGAATGAGTGGATCATCCCATACAACAATGTAGTATAGGTTCAGATCTGCGTCACTCTTCGTGAAACCCATTTGTTGCAAGTAAGTATCAATCCTCGAATACCAAGCTCTCGAAGCTTGCTTAAGTCGGTAGAGTGCTCGCCTCAACCAGCATCCATGGGTCTCTCGCCCAAGTACCTCAAATCCCTGTGGCTGCTCAACATACACCTCCTCTACTATAACTTCGTTTAGAAATGTCGTCTTCACATCCATCTGATGGATTTGCCAACTCATATTTGCAGCAATAGAAATAAGGGATTGGATAGAAGTGTATCGAGCTATAGGAGCGAAGGTCTCATCGTAGTCAACTCCCTCTATCTGTGAGAACCCTCTAACCATAAACCTCACCTTGAACTTCTCAACATTTCCATCTGCAACATGCTTGATCTTGTAGAGCCACCTGGAAGTCACATTTGACTTGCCCTCAGGCCTAGGCACCACTTCCCAGACATTGTTCTTAATGATAGAGGCATACTCCTCCACCATAGCCTCTCTCCATACCTCCTGGATGGCAGCCTCCTTATAGCTAGTAGGCTTAGAGTCAACAATGTTGGTAGCCTTGGCTACATAACTGCAACATCGCTCAAGTGGCACACTCTCCCTGTTCACCCTCTTCGGAGGACCAATGGACTCCGCTTCCTTCAAGGTGTCTTGAAGCCACTTGGGCCTCCTCTTCCCTGAAGAATCTTCCCCATAGGGAACCTCATCCTTTGCCCCCCAGTCTAGTGAACCTAAAGGTCTGCCAACTGACCCTGGTGTGTTTGTACCAGCACCTATCCTTGAAGAACCAATATCAACACCTGTGCCTATGTTAGCTGAAGTGCCATGTGAACTTTGTACCAATGGACTCCCTAAAGAAGTGTTCAGTGAACTAGCCATCGGTGCCCCAGATGTCATTGACACTGAAGTACTTCCTGTACCAATTGATCCAGTACCCTGATCCTTCTCCCTGTATCTGACCTCCATGTTGAGGAGAAGTATGTGACTCTCTCATCATACTCCCATTATCTCCGATAGGCCCTCTCCTCCTCGAACTTCACATCCCTCCTAATCACCACTCTCCATTTAGAAGGAATGAAGATCCGATAGGCCTTCGAAGTCTCGCTATAACCCATAAAGATACCATTCTCTGCCATGGGTTCCAGCTTCGTCCTCTACTCCTTGGGGATATAAGAAAATGTGAGACATCCAAAGATACGAAGATGTCCCACATGAGGCTTCTCTCCAGTGAAAGTCTCCTCCAGAGTCATATTCCCCAATACTTTGTGAGGACTCCTATTTTGAAGATAAACAACAGTATTGCGGGCCTCAGCCCATAAAAACAAAGGCAACCCTTGATCATGAATCATCTCTAGCAGCCCCGACAATAGCTATGTTCTTCCTTTCAGACACCACATTCTACGGGGGGTTGCAAGGAACCGTGACCTCTCTCCTAATGCCCTCCTATGCACAGAATTCAGAAAAACCACCATCGGTGTACTCACCACCATTGTCTGACCTCAAGACCATAATTTTCCTACCTGTCTGTTTTTCCACAAGAGATTTGAACTCTTTAAACAAACTGAAGACCTCACCCTTAGTCTTCAGGAAATGTATCCATGTCCTCCTAGAGTAGTCATCAATGAATATAACATAATACTCATAACCACCCAAAGACACATGAGACATACGACCACTAACATCAGTATGAATCAAGTCTAGTATACCTGTAGATTTGTTGTTGCTCGCTCAGAATGGTAACTTGGTGTACTTTCCCAAAGCACACCCTCTACAGACCTCGTAAATCTTGACACTGAAATCAGGAACTCTAGTAGTGATCTCCCTCAATACTCTCAAAGCTCCATGATGCATATGTGTCATCCTCTGGTGCCATAAATCGCACAAGTCTCTACTGCTGGTGGTACTAGTGTGAGTGCTACTAGATGTGCTACTCACCAATGCTCCTACTGACTGAAACTGAACTTCTATAGTTTCCCATAGCAAACTCCAATCACTTTGGTCGAATTGATGGAAGCTCCCCTGCATCAATACCTACCCTCCTAAGAAAGTGATGCCAAACCCCTTCTCCTCCATAGCAGACATTGAAATCAAGTTCTTATTCATCCCCTCTAAAGGGTCACCGTCCCCACACCAATAGCTCTCACATTGTGGTCATCTCCTAGTACAATGTCAATATCAAGTGCCCTCTCTGCAAGCTTTGAAAAGAACTCTCGTGCACCATTCATATGGCGGGAAGCACCGTTGTCTATGTACCACACATCGGATGATGTACTCCTACTAGATGTAGAAGGGGTTCTTCCTCTCAGGACACGTAGCAGCATAGTGTCCCATCTTCTGACATGCCCAACATTTGACTTTGGACATATCTGTATCTTTCTTCTTCTTCTCATTTCTCTTAGCCCCATCTGATGAGGCCCCTTTCTTGGCCTTCCCTTTGTTCTTCCCCCTGATTGTTAAGGCTACATCTTCCTCATCTCATATCTTCACCCCACCACTGCCAGTCTTTCGTACCTCATGCTGCACACAATCATCCCAGAATTTGTCCTAATTGGGAATATTCTCCCTAGAGGTAACAACATCTCCAAATACCTCCCAAGACTTAGGAAGTCCCGCTACAGCTATCCCAAATAACTCTGTGGGTGCAACTGCATCACCAATAGCAGTCAAATCATCACGTAAATATTTGACCCTGCCAAGATAATGAACTACACTTTCAGCCTTTGTCATCCTAATGTTCTTCAATTGTTCTTTGAGTACCATCTCCTGCTCTCATTGGTACTCTAATAGAAAGTGGCTAGGGTTGTCCACATCTGATATGCATATGTGTTTCCTCTCACCTGAGGAACCACATGATCCTTCAGACTGTCCATCAAAATCTTTTTTTCCTTTGCATTATTTTTTGTGAATTCAGCAAATTCATCTGCAGCAGTAGGAGGTACAACCACTTGCCACACTATGTCCCAAATTGTTGCCTCCTTAAACACTGTCTGAATTTTGTCCTTCCAAACAGATAGTTGGATATCCCATCCAATTTGTCATCTATCCTTAAGAACATGGCCATGATTATTGTCCAACATTTACAAAACCAAGAAAATGCAGAAATGAGCTTTCCAGCACACCTCATTGTCCCAAAAGTTCAGTCTGTGTGAAATTTCACCTTGATGTCCCAAAATATCCTTTTGTTTGCTGTCCAAAAATTAAGTTTGTTGTCCCAAACTAATTTCTGTTGTTCAAACTGCAATTCTCAGCCTATAGCTCCGATAACATGTTGAAATTTGATGACTAAAAAGTTTCCTGCAGTCCCAACCCGGTTTTAATTTCACCTTATCACTCCCATTCAGTTAAATTATCTTTCCCATAAACATACATTCAACATATAGAATTCTGGAAATGAAATTTTCATATTAAAACACATGGGACTGTTAACACATGTTGAAAATAAATATGGACATAAACAGACCAGCAACACATAAAAATACATAGATTTTTGGTCAACTTAGACCCAGGCAAAACCCCTTCAATCTTCTCTGGGGAAAACCTGTTAGAGAGCTCTTCAAATTTATTTATCTTTCAAGTTCAAGAAAAATACATTTGCAGACAAAACAAAACAACAAAATACAACTTATCTCTTCAACCCTAAACCCCTTGAAAATTGTGCCCACTTTGCCTCGATCTCCATGCCCACTTGAAGCTGAAAATATGTGTATAGTACGGATACACATTGTACTATACGGATTTTGTACTATTGTAAGGACTATACGAATTTTTCCAAAAAAAATCTCAAAAATTTATCTCGAACAGCATGCAGCTCATAGTATTAAATGTTGTTCATACTGTACCTTCTATTGTCTTTTATACCTTGATTTATGTGCCCAGCTTTGGCCAAAAATCACTCATTCAACTTGTTACAATAAATTTCTCCTTGAGAACTTTTCTCCAACTCTCAGCCTCCTTTCTCCAATCCGCTCATTAAGAATGAATGTAGTCTCTCTTTTCTTTTCCTCCTTTTGTTTCCCTAAATGACTTTTGGGCAACCCAAAGATATAATAGCTCATATTCATTTAGATCAAGGGATAAGAATAAATTTGCATTTAATTCTCACTTTCTATTTTTTAACTCACCCATTAAATAAAATACACACATTGTACTTTATGTCTAAAGTCACTTTTCACTTTATAATTTAACATTGACTTTACCACTTATCAAGTCACACTTAGGAAAAGAATTATTTTGGACACATTTCCCTAGGTAGAGACTAACCCATGGGAAACCACTTATCCAAGGTACATTAAAAATCAACAAAACTCTTCAGGCCATAAGGGGCATAAGCTTCCTTCCAGCCCTTGTTGAGAAAGCCCTTGGGGAGTTTTCTACTTCCTTCTAGTTCAGCTGGTAAACTTGTATAAACCATACATAATGAAGTTCTTTGTTGAGTGAAATCTCGTATATTAATTGTATGATGTGGTGATGTTTCATGTTTTTGCTCTGAATGTTTAAAGGAATCTAACCAATTGTGTAAAAAGAGTGAAACATTAATTCACCCCCTCTCCCCTATATTTCCAACAGTTGACATCAATAGCAAAAGGGTAGATTGTAGGAAAAAATAATTGTTATTGACGACAAAGGTTATTCAAATGAAGATAAAAATCACATAAGCCTAAAGAAGACTTTAAGCTGTTTCTAATGACAATTTACTAGCCTCAACTCCTCGTTGAAGAGAAATTGAATTTGTATATTTCTTATCTCTATGAAGTCGGCCTACATAGACATAAGTTGGCCCCTCTCAGCTCAACAACAATTTACTAGCCTCAACTCCTCGTTTTAGAGAAATTGAATTTACAAATTGGA
Source organism: Pinus tabuliformis (assembly GCA_031772625.1). Lineage (NCBI taxonomy): Eukaryota > Viridiplantae > Streptophyta > Pinopsida > Pinales > Pinaceae > Pinus > Pinus tabuliformis. The sequence goes on along the minus strand of CM062819.1, from coordinate 70,696,535 downwards.
AAATATATATTTCTTTATCTCTATGAAGTCGGCCTACATAGACATAAGTTGGCCCCCTCAGCTCAACAGTCCTGACGGTTCAGTGATTAAACTTGTATAAATACAAGTCTTCTTTCCTCCAATTCGGTCAAGGGAGAAGAAAGGAATTCGGAGTTGAGAAAATAAGCAAAGAGGTTCATAACTCATTAACCTAGAAGCTCCTAAAGGAAGATTACCTGGAGATTAATTTTGGTCTTTGGATTGAGGTTTCTTGGAAGGTTTGTTTGATCAAATGTTCAAGAACTTTTGAGCAACCAGTGGAGTAGAACTCGGATAGATTGCACAAGAGCTCATCCTACAAACGACGGCCTAATCACAGACTTAAATTCGAATTGCATTCCCAGACTATAGCAGCTTATCTTCGAACTGCACTCAAACTGTAAAATCACCACCGGTAGCTAATTCAGACTATAACCTTCTCTAATTCGGACCTGTGACTTCAAGCCCTCCTTTGTAATTTCGGACTTGTGACTTCAAGGTCTCTTTTGTTGAATTTTGGCCCTCTGATAGGGGGAAAACCTAAAACTCGGATTGTAGCTTGTTTGTAGTATTACGAACCTCAGTTTTTAACCTTGTTTATGAGAGCGAACCTTGGATCAAGAGCAAACTTTGATCAATCTATGAAGTGGCTTTGGATTAGTTTATGAAAAAAGTTTACACTAGTTTGAGAGCAAACTCGGATTAAGTTTTTATCAGAGTTTAAAGTGCTTGTATAGATGACCATGATGATTCTTTGAAGCATTCGCTTTGTGGACATACTTGATGTTCTTTGAAGCGGTTTTGAAGATTTTTGTAATAGCATGTGAAGCACCTTTGGAGCAATTTGTGAAGAAGTTTATTGTACCAGTGTTGTAGTTATTTGGATGATGTTTTATTGAAGTTTAGGTTGGAGCATTGAGAGAGACCCCGTTGGAGCCTAGATTTATAGGAGATTGGAGTCCTCATCTTGACCAAGTTGGTGCTTGGATTTGTTGAGAGGATTGGAGTCCTCATTTTGACCAAGTTAGTGCTTGGATTTGTTGTAAGGATTGGAGTCCTCATTCAAGGTTTGAGCCTTGACCAAGTTAGTGCTTGGATTTGTTGTAAGGATTGGAGTCCTCATTCAAGGTTTGAGCCTTGAAGAAGTCAGGGATTCTATTGCACAGGTTGGAGTCTGATTTTTTGTAAAAGAGGATCAAGTCCTCACAATGTTCATCAATAAAATTATTTTTTTGATTTATTTCTTGTGTCCTGGTTTAACTTGTGATAAAAATCTTAATTGTCATAATACAACAATTGAATATTGATTCACCCCCCCAACTCAATATTTCCAACAAGGCATGCATATATATAAATTGGTTGATGGTTGTGGGTGGCTATGTCACAAAAGTTATATTGGATGTTCAACTAAATAAAATCCAAAGACTCAAGTCCAACCAATGTACATGTCTCTTCCAATTGCAAAGTTGGGAACTTTCAGTGCAACTGAAAGATGATGCCTTTGCTTGGAATGTTATTTGGGTGGTCTTATCAACAAGCCACTGGTACATCTTTTACATTTTCACTGATGTACCTTTTCAGTGCCACTATACTTTGTAGTCATTTTTTGAACATTAATATACTAATCGTATTTATCTACTTCTTTCGCTTCACTAAACCACCCTAGAAATAGGTCCCTCACTTTTGTGACCAACTCCTTGTATCAACCTTGTGGAACATTGTTTTGTTAAGGGAAAAACTGCTAAATGTCGCATTAATCCCATTTTGAGTCCCAAGTACTGTATGCTCACTCCTAAGAGTATCATTTTCAGCTAGGGAAGGCCAAGACAAAAAGATGGTTGGGTTGTGAATAAGCATTGGCCACAGCATGCCACATAGCCATTGAATGATAATTTTCAGAGTTACACTAATAACCTCTAAGAATGTAAAAGTTGTTATTAACTAATGATTGGCATAATGTTGTTCCCAACATGGAGTCAACTAATGGTACATACATAGGCAAAAAAAAATATAGTATAACATTACACATTGAAATTTATGATTTTTTTTAAATATTTTAATTTATTTATGTTTAATTTGATTGGTTATCAAATTGGACATGTTATTGCCATATGCCTCTATTAATGTGCCCATTACCTCTATTAATTTTCCACAAGTACATAGATCACATCAAGGTGTAAAGTAGGCATTCATGATACAATTTGTTTTGGAAAGGTGATAAAATTATTGGTAATGAGTATAATCATTTTATATTCCTATTTCTAAAAATGACTAATGATTAATATAATCTAATAAAAAATGTATTATTTAAAATTACATATAATTTAAAATCACATGTAATTTAAAAAGATTTATTAATGGTATGTGAGATATATTTTTTATTTTTACATTATATTTTTAAGGGGTAGAGATCACTTAGGTTTTTGTGCGAACTTAACCACATATGATAGATTTTACACTATTAATGAATGAATGATATTCAAAATAATAAGATGTTTGTAATACAAATAATCTAAAATTTCTCATATTCACAAACCAAGGTATAATAGAAATTTATGATAGGACCTCTATACCCAAGTCTAATAATAAGAGTTTCAAAAGACCATATCGACAAACTATAAAAAGCCAAATGTAAATTATTAATAATTATTTCTATGTTGCAATAGAAATAATGCTAATTTGCAAAATTTAATAATGCATTTAATTACAATTTAAAATTAATCTAATTATAACATTTTAAAATTTTAAATCTGTGTTTTTATTGTTTTCTACTTTATTTTAGCTATATTTAAACTAAAAGGGCTGGGACTAACTACTATGTAACCCTGGTTTCATTTTGTGTTTTTATATTTTGAAGGTTCTTAATCTTTTTCTTTTCTTTTTGTTATCTAAGTGGTCTATGATAACATTTTATTGATTTATGATGAGGTATGATCATGGATATGTACTTTTCGATATGCAATGCCGTTCTCTTTTGTGTCTTCATAGTTTCTTTTCGAGATTCTTGGTTTTCATGTTATCGGCAAAATGACCCTATGAGAACATTCATTTTAATTGACTTATAGCCAAATGTAATAATGTTACAAGAGATCATCTAGGGCAATATTGGTAGGCTTTGATGAGGGATTTTAAAGCCATTTATTTTCAAGTTTGGGTGGCTAGGGCAATATTGGTAGGCTTTGATGAGGGATTTTAAAGCCATTTATTTTCAAGTTTGGGTGGCCCATATTTTTTTTTTTGTAAAAACTCCTCTTTATAAATATTTTGCATTTATTAAAATTCAAAGGAAGCATGTTTCACAAAAAAATGTGGTTTCTCAATATTCAGCTACTAATTTTTTAAAAGAATCTAGCAGATCCAGGATATACATCTCTGTTTTCATACACAACCTAGATTGAAATTCAGCTGCTAACTTAAACCAATTAAAAAAAAAAAACAACCTAGATTGAATCCTTTTTGGGAGGGCAATTTGGAGAGGGACTCAGGTCATATAGAGGATACATAATGAAGATCAAAATTTTGTAAGCTGCTAGGGCAAACCTTCCATATTGTAAATGCATAATAAGCTCAGACATCATAATGAAAATATATGTCGCATCACTTTGCTACAAGTATCTGAGGTCATTATGTTCCTTCTTAGGATTCCTAATCTATCTTTAATGGCCAACTTCATGATACCCATAAATATGGCCCTACATGAATTTGCAAACTGCTCCTATTACAAACAGATGTTTGATGCTAGAGGCCTCAAAGCCATTTGTAAATCTCTGTAATATCAATGTATTACATACATACAAATCAAAACATTACATTGTCATTATCACTGTTGATAATATCGGCGATATTCGGAAATATCGCGATATTTTCGGCAAAACGATATATCGCCGAGAAAATATCGCGATATTTTCTGTTTTGAAAATATCGGCAAATATCGGCAAATATCGGAAAATATCGGCAAAATATCGCGATATTTTGAAAATATCGGCAAAATATCGGCTATATTTAAAAATTTGAAAAAATTATTTTTTATGCTTGCCGATATTTGCCGATATTTTGCCGATATTTTTGCCGATATTGCCGATAAGATATTTTCTGGACCCTCGCCGATATTTTCCCGATACCGATATTATCAACACTGGTCATTATCACTCTAGTAATTGTGCAACCTGTTTAGTTAGCAACATAAATTGAAGGTGGTGAATACCCTAACAAAAACTGTATAATATATAATCCATCTGGGCCTTCCAATCGCATCACTGAAACTTTCATGGCAAGTTTCAGAACCATCAGTTTTTAAACCTGATGCTGCGACTAATTGCAGTCCTAATACCTGTACTTTCACCCCCATATGGTCCCTGAGGTGCTTTAACGTCCCGAACTTGTCCTTTACGACGTTTAACTGCTTTCTCATGCTTCATCTGCAGGCATACAACCAGCAATTTTTAGCACTTGTATTGAGGTTACAACCAAGTGAATCTCAATCACAAGTATAATGGTAGACGCAACAGTAAGTCATGTTGCAGCTTGTAAAAGTATTCAAATCAACACCAGGGCTAAAAATTCTCCCTCTTTTCTAAAGAGTGCCTGTTAGATGTCACGGAAAATCAACAAGCAGTGCAATTTACAAACCTTGTATCTTTTCCTTGGAGTCTTTGTAAGCTTCTTACGATGAGGAGTTAATCCTTTGTTCTTCTCCATCTGAATACAAACAACAAACTGTCAATTAAATAACACATTCACAAGCTATTAATTGGATTCAAACACAAGGAAAGCAATATCATGCAGAACATACCTGATAAGTAATATGTCGCTTCCCATCTGTTTCCTCCTCTGGATCTGGAATTGTAGGTTTCCTGTAAAAGGAATGTGCAAGTATGAGTATGATTTGGAGACCAAAGCAGGGTCTAGGATTCCTTCATTCAGCAAATTTTTCCAAGCCCTGAAATAGCATACCTTGAATATATCTCTGCTTTGGCAGCAAGATTTGCTTCTCTTTTTTGTTTCACCTCCCGATAAAATTCATCTTCAGATTCGTCAGGATTATCCTCCATTTCTACCTCAGGTCTATCATCTGGAGATGGTGGCATACCAGATTTTAGCATTTCATGTCTTTTCCTCCTGTCTCCAAGGTCCTCCCTCTCAGGCAAGTTATCATCCCCTGAAATCAACTGAGAAAACAAGAATTGTAATGTTCAGTATTTGACAGTGTACTATTGGAATAATTTTTCTCGGGAAGAAATAATGCAAGGTTTAGGAGACTTTATCATTACCATGAGAAAGGTCAAATTAAAAGTTTAACAAGAATTTAGAGTGATATTTTTTCGAGATTATTTGTATTAAAATGAAAGAGTGCTATTTTTGCCAAGATTACGTGTATATCAAGGAGAATACATCCACAGGGACCATAGACAAGTATTATTTCAAAATTTTACATTACACCCCGAAGATATCCCACAAATAAGAATTGCCACACCTTTGAACCTGGCATGCCACATGTTTTGTCCTTTAACATACTGAAAATCCTCGCAAAAAGTCTGAATCAGGCTGCAATACGCATGCAGATGGTTTTATCTAAAGTTTTCCGCCCCCAAAGAAAAAAATATAGAATGAAAATGGATGAAGAATAAGAAAATTTTAATCATTTTTTTATTTTGTGTCACCAGCCCAATCTCAGACAATCTCAATGAGTCTTGACGAAACTTCTAAACTGCTGGGGGAGTCTAGTCAACCTCTCCAAATATTGGTCAAAATTGCCAAGTCCTAGTAGGTTTGACCCAGTTTTACTTTATCAAGCAAACTCACCTTAGTTTTTTGCCAGTACGAGTAAATGTAACGAACAAGGTTCGTATATGCAACAGATATATTCAGAATATCTGAAATATGTAAATATCGATCATATTCATTATTTTGCCCTCTTGAGAGACTATTTTTTGTATTATTGAGCTATCTTGGTGGGCTTTTCACCAAGTCATGTCATTATTTAGCATTCTTTTATTATTTGGGGCTAAATAAGACAAATGAGGCTTTTCAAATCCCCTATTGAATTGTATAAATGGATGAGAGGATGATTCATTTCTCTCATCATCACTTGGATTGGATTGGTATCTCTTGAGAGATTTTCGCACCTTTTGCTGGGATAAATTTTTGGAGTTTCTTGATGCACTATGATGTTTGTATTTTCGTTATTATCTTCTGAGCTTCTTTCTAATGCGAAGGGGATGAATGGATATACTCTCTCTCTCTCATGTAAGTCAATTTTTTGAGGCTATTCTTGTTATCTTACTTGTCAAATGCATGTATATTGTTATCATTATTCTTGTATGGGTTAATGTAATGTGAAATTCTTCTGGAACCTTGAATAAGTGATTTAATGCATGTGTTGCTCTTTGAGGGATTGGGTGAATGTTCCTAGAGGCACCTCTTAGGTTGAAAGACCTCGAAACTTCATCTCTTTGGCAAATTTGAAGTATAAATCCCTATTGACCTAGTTGTTGCCCTTAGAGAGGCTAGCAAAGCTCAATTAGGGCTCCTTAGCTCACGGAAATTCTCGATATATGTGTACTTTGACTCCATTAAGCCCAAGCAAAAAGGCATCGATCCTCGTATCCCTTTGGTGGTCAAATTTACCTCTCTTTTCTTCACTTTTCCAAATTCTAGGCCTAACCCTAGAGGGTCACCTAGGGCATCAAGCAAAATTCATTCTAGCCATTCAAAGCCCTTGAATTTTGGTCCACTATTGTGTTGGAGATTTATTAAGAGGTCCTCCAAATTTGAGGCAAATCCGACAATGGAATCCCGATATATAGCAAACCCTAGCCATAAGACCAATTCTTGCCCTAGGTTGATTTGGGTTAGTGCCCTCACTTGAATCAGTGCATTCAAATCTCAAAAGAAAACTTGTCCTTTGATCCTATTCTCTCCCCCAATTAGGTCAAGTCCCTCCTTGGTTGATCAACTCCATACCCTTGACCTAGTTTGGGTCCACTTGGGTTCTTTGTGGTCCCACAACTCTACAACTCAAATTCCACAACGATTACATAGAAACCATTTCTTCACAAGGATCCTTGATCCTAGGAAGCCCATTGTCAAGGCATATCCTCTAACCCTAGGTCTAGGCATCCTCATAGCCCTTCTTAGAGATCCACCTTGCTTTCAAAGAAAACATGCCAATTGCCAATTACTTGAGCCTCTCTTGTGAATAGGCTTTAGGAATCACCCCATATCTTATCATTGATCCATCTATTCTTGTGATTCCTCTCGTACCGGGACTCCTCCCATCGGTGAAAGTCCGTAAAGAGCAGGGAACTTTAGTTGAGGTGACAGTGGGCTATTGCTCCATTGTTGCCCCTTGACCTAGTAGTTGCTCTATAGGAACCCCTCCTAGGACCCCTACTAGTTTGAGCGGTAACAGGTAATACATGAAATAAACAGGGAACCAAACAAAATGGTTGAAGAGTAACAAGTCGAAACAAGAAAATAGTAATAGTAGATGCCCTATGGACAATTTCCAGAAAAGAGTAATAGTAGATGTCCAAGGCAACTAGGTACATCGCAAAAATGGTTAGGAAGAAGCTAACACATTAACTTCAACAATTCTAATCAACGCATTGAAAACAAACCAAATTTTGTAGTGGTTGGGATAAAATTGGATGTACACAAGATCGCTAGAGAAACACTATTGTGCCCATTCCAAAATGAGCTTTAGTATTAAGTGCTTATTGTGTTAAGTCTCAAAGGATATCTATCATCGTATATGTAAAAGACATGTTTATGTGTTCCAAATAGTGTTCCATGGGGACTCATCCACAAAGGTAAGGTGCTCACCCCCTACATTTCCCATGTTTCGAAGCCAGGGTGACTCCTAGGAAAACATTTTCCCATGTCCACATTTTGGGGAAACACAGGGGGAAATGTTTCCCAATTGTGGGAGACATGCTTCTCCAAAAGGGGGACTTTGGGTGCCCCCAAGAAAAGGTGTACTTATAGGAGCCCCCCCCCAAGGAAAAAAGGGGGTGTTTCTAGGTGTCCAGACACAAAATAAAAATAAAAATATATATATATATATATAATAAAATAATAATAATAATAAAGACCTACCTCACATTCACTTTTATTAATCTTTTATTCACTTTCAATTTACATTGAGGATAGTTGTCGACACAACATGGGAGCGCAGGGGATGTCATGGACGAAGGTCAATCACCTACGCTGGTTCAAGAGAGTGAAATCACTCAGATTTCACGACGGAATTCAAAGGAGAAAAATATTTTCTAGAGATTTGAGCTAGAAGAGGTGTTATCAGTTGAATGTCTAATTTATTGTTCTTCATTTATCATCTTTCAGGTTGAAGTTAAATGTGTGGGAGACATTGATCCATGTCCAAGTCAAAGTAATTTGTTGTTGGAGAGAGAGCCTGAGTTCCCACTATTTTGTTTATCGAATCTTGAGAATAGAGGTTGTATTGTTGGGAAAATAGGCAAGAACGAGTTATGGTCACTAATGGCACGATTTCCTCCATTTACAGTGATTTGAATCTCACATTGAAGGGAAACTCGAGTATTTAGTGGAAGCCACCCATCTTTCTCGTTGTTGGACAAGATTAACTTGCTTTCTGGGTTGCATACTAGTGGTTGGGTTGTGCGTGGTACTTGGAGGAGCTCAGGCGCAGTTACAGCCAAGACATATTCTCTCCTAGCTGAGCATGAAGCTGATATATTACTCAATCGAAGCCCGAATCTCTACTTTCTTGTTGGCCACGGATTTTGAAGGTTACAGTAATGGGTGACCAATCACTCTTATACACTTTATCATTGTTGTAGATTCATTTTGGGTTGTGTGCTACCCCAAAGGCCAATTTGGCATGGAATTCCAAGACTATCAATAAGAGTGGACCTGTGTATTAATCATTGGACATCATATATTATAAACTAGTGTTGGAACGATGCTTGAGAAGAACCAATATTGAAGTCGATACACTTTCCAAATCGCTACCACTAAAGTTCAGGTTCTACACTTATGTTTGTTCAGTGTACACTCAAATTTTAAATGTGAAAATATTGCTTGTGGGTTATACTGTTATGTAATAGCAGTGTTTTAATTTATGTGTTGTCAAAATGGATAGATATGTGTTTAGAAGAAGTTTGTTGGCACATGTAAGGCAATGAATGCATTGCCCAGAAGACAAAAAAAAATATAACGAGCACCTACAATAGAGTGTAAACGAAACGTTTGAAGAAATTCATCACTGAAAACTCAGACTTAAACTCTGAAATTTTAAAGGGAAACTAGAAGTGTTGTAGTTTGGAATCTTAGTGGTATCAGAGCATGTTCTTGGACAGTTGTTGGGAAAAATGCTTCCAAGTCAAGAAGAATTGTTTGCCCAAAAATTTGAAAATTGTGACAAAATATTTGCAAAGGTGATAGAGCACATGGAAACATGGGTGTCATCAAAGGTAGCAAATAAAAAAGGTAATAGCAGATCCAAAGATGAAAAAGTAGTTAAGGACCAGGAAGCAAGGATTGAAGGTGAAGACCATGACCAAACCTCCCAAGACGAATTAGGAAAAGTCACACCCATTGAAAATGACGTTATCAAAGATTCACTCTGTTAAAATTGGCAACTAGGGCCAAACTCCATGTGGGTCACCTTATTTATGGCTGCTTATATTTTTCCTAGATTCCTCTCGTCGAGAGGTGTAGGACTGATCAAAAGATCATCCGATTCCGACGAGTATTTATGGAGATATGAATTTATTTCTAATTACTTGACAAATTGTCAAGGTCGGCCAGCAGCTAAGTGTGTGGCACACATGCCCAGCGTTTCATATAAATAGAAGAGAGGTTGAGTCATTTGCAACTCATCTCATCACTCATCTTCTCTCTCTCCTACGCATTAGATGAGCCTCTCTCTCTCACGTGTGGTTGAAAAAGGAAGACGCAGATTTCTGATTAGGGTTGCGTTGACCAAGTTTGACCAAGGCTGTAGGAAGGTATTTTGACCAGCGTGGACTCCTCTTTGACTGCGGATTAGGTGTGGCTACTTCTCCTTGGCAGGCCGCAAATTTTGGCATGCAAACCGAGGTGATCTGACCTCAGGTTTGACCAGCGTTGACTGTCAAAAGGTTGATCGCAGATCTGTCCAGCATTGACTAAAGTTTGACTGTAATTTCGGACTGTTTTGGGTTGACTCTTCTTGTTGTTGGAGGCTAAGTTGACTAGGATATTGACCAAGTTGATTGGAGGTCAAATCTGACTTGTTTGACCAACTTTGACTTTGTTGGTTAGGGTTTTGCTGCTGCTGTTATAAAATTTCAGAATTCTACATTGTACTATTTCTCTTTGCTGAACTATTGAAGATAAAAGAAGATTTGATCAAAGGGTTTCCCCGCATTGGGGTTTGTCCCTGGCTAGCCGCCACATCTTGTGTCTCTTGTCTTGGCTTGTTTTCTGTCGATCATTTAATGTTCTATCTACATTTTACTTTATGTTGTGATTGCTAATCAGTGGCTAATAAAAGTAAAAGAAGTAAACTGCTCTAAGCATAGAACATACCATAATTTAACATGGTATCAGAGCTGAGGTGAAGACAAAGCCCAAGCAAGAGCAAGAGCAAGAGCAATCACCGAAGGCTATTAAAGCTATCTTAAAGAAGTCATGGGGTCCTCAGCACACTTCCCTACTGAAGACAAACTCCGTGAGAAGTCTGACTATCACGGATGGAAGATGTCTCTCGATCTAACATTAGAAGAGCAGGAAGTGTTGGACCATGTGAGAGGCAGGATTGTTGAGCCTCCATCAAATGCATCCGCTACTGTTAGGAACAAATGGACCAAGGGAGAAGTCAAAGCAAGGAAAATCATCCGGGACTCTATCGACAAGCACTTGGTGGCCTATGCTTCCAAGCTGACCACCTACAAGGAAATCTACGATAGACCGGTGAGTTTATTTAAAGTTAATGATGCAAATCAAGTTTTGTTCCTTAGAAATACATTGAAGGAAATTAAGAAGGGCAAATCTGAAAGTATGCAAGCATATTTCTTAAGGATCATCGAGATCAAGAACGATCTCCTATCTATTGGGGAAGTAATTCCTGACAGGGAAATGACACTCACAACTCTTGGAGGACTACCACCTGAATGGTATATATTCAGGACTACTCTTCTCAACAATAACATAATTCCTGGATTTGAGGAATTGATGGCTAGATGCATTCAAGAAGAAACAAGGATGGAAGAGCAAGAAATGCCCGTACTTAAAGGTCATCCCTCTGCCTTTTCTTCTCATGCTAAAAGAAGAAACAATTCCAGGGCTAAATTCAAAGGAAAGGCTGGACCGAAGGGTGGAAGAAAATGACGATGTTACAATTGCAATAAAATGGGCCACTATGTGAGGGAGTGCCCTGATAAAAGGGACTCACACCGGGACGATGATCAAAATCACTCTCACGGCAATCAAAGGAATGGTAGGTCCAATGGCAGAGGTAAAAGAAATGTCAGAAATCAAGGAAGAGGACAACCCTTCAAGAAGGCAAGAAACTCCAGGTATGAATCTAACGTTGTTAACAATAAGCAAGATGAATATTATCTACCAGCGGCCCTCTCTACTACTGCTCCCCCGAACTAGCTGGGAAATTGGCTTATTGATAGCGGTGCCTCAAGGCACTTCACTGGTTACAAAGAAGCTCTCGCTAATCTCGCAGAGAAGGAGACCAACCTGGAAATTGTTCTTGGGGACAATTCAAAATATCCTGTGAAAGGCGCAGGAAATGTCACTCTTTAATTGAATCAGGAAAATACAATCCATTTACAAGATATATTACATGTACCTGATCTCAAAAAGAACCTGGTGTCCATTTCAGCAATGGAAGACAAAGGCTACAAGGTGGCCTTCAGCAATGGCAAGGTACGTGTATGGAAAAAGAACTTTAAAGATGCTTTCACTCTTGGGTTTCGAGTTGATTCATTATATCAGGTCAGAGGAAGTCCATTGGGTGTCATGTCTTGTGACACATCTCTTCAGTCCGAACTATGGCATCGGAGGTTTGCTCACCTTCATTATAAAGCTCTACCCGATGTGAGAAAAATGGTGACCGGGATGCCCGAGTTTAGATTAGAGCAAGAAGGTGTATGTCCAGGATGTGCCGAAGGTAAGCTCAAAAGGGGACCATTCCCCTCTAGCCAAAGTAAGACCTTCAATATATTGCAGTTAGTTCACTCAGACATATCCGGTATGATGCCTGTGAACTCCTTGGGAGGATATTTATATTACCTCACTTTTACAGATGATTATTCTCACAAGACTTGGATATACTTCTTGAAAAAGAAGGATGAAGTGTTCTCCTGGTTTCGGCACTTCAAAGCCTTGATCGAGAATCAAACCGAAAAGAAGATCAAGATCTTAAGGACTGATAATGGGACTGAATATGAATCCAATGAGTTTCATGACTTTTGCAAAGAGGCTGGCATTAAGAGGGAGACTACTACACCATATACTCCTGAACAGAATGGTGTGGCGGAAAGGAAGAACCGTACGATTGTGGAAGTTGTCTGTGCTATGCTCCATGATCAAAGACTTCCGAAGTTTCTATGGGCCGAAGCTGCAAATACCGTCGTATATGTACAAAACCGATGCCCTCATCAAGCATTGGGTTCCAAGACTCCCGAAGAGATGTTCACTGGTAAGAAACCTGACGTATCTCATTTTAGAATTTTTGGAAGCCCTGTATATTTTCATGTGCCGAAGGAGAAAAGGAATAAATTGGGTGCATCTGGAAAGAAAGGAATCTTCGTGGGCTATAGCGAAAATACTAAGGGCTATAGAATCTATGTGGCTGGTCAAAGGGAAGTCGAAATTAGCCATGATGTCACCTTTGACGAAGATATGGCTCTTAGCAAAGTTGACAATCTTCCTACTCTAAGGGGATCTAAAGAAGCTGACACCAGGGAACCGAAGGAAAAGGAAGATGAGACGATGCCCGATGTGGAAGAACCTATGGATCCTATTGATCCCCCTCCGCAAGAGCCTTCCTCTTCTAGGAAAAGGCCTTCATGGCTTAGGGGGACACTTGATGATGCTGAAGGACACATTGCACCCAGAGGAACCTTCCGGGAAAGTAAGAAGCTGAACAGGTATCAGGGATACCTGACCATCATGAGCACGATCATCCAAAATGAGCCTTCGTCATTCGTAGAAGCTGTCAAGCATCAAGTATGGAAGGATGCTATGACCGAGGAATATGAGTCCATCATGAAAAACGATGTTTGGGATGTGGTCCCCAGACCCCAGGACAAAGCAGTTGTCACTTCGAAATGGCTTTACAAGATAAAGCATGCAGTTGATGGAAGTGCGGAAAAGTATAAGGCTCATTTTGTCGCTCATGGCTTCTCTTAGAAGGAAGGTATAGACTATGACGAGATATTTGCACCTGTTGTCCAATATACCACCATCTGCTCGATCATAGCCCTTGCTGCTTCGCAAGGATGGAAACTACATCAGATGGATGTCAAGACTGCGTTCTTGCATGGTTCGATCAAAGAGGGAGTCTATGTGGAGCAACCCGAAGGATTTGAGATTCATGAATGAGAATCTCATGTGTGCAGGTTGAAGAAGGCCCTCTATGGGCTGAAGCAAGCACCTTGAGCATGGTATGAAAGGATCGATAGCTACTTGATGAAGCTGGGATTCACTAGGAGTGAAGTCGACCCTAACCTTTACTTTAAGGTTGAAGATGACAATCCTCTTATACTAGTGTTGTACGTTGACGACCTCTTTCTAACAGGGGCAGACTCTCTCATTCACAAATGTAAGAGGGAGTTGGCTTCTGAGTTTGAGATGAAGGACCTAGGATTGATGCACTATTTCCTAGGACTAGGAGTCTGGCAGAAGCCAGGGGAGATTTTCCTATCTCAAGGAAAATATGTGGTGAATGTATTGGAGAGATTCGGCAGGGTGGACCGCAAGCCCGTAACTACCCCGATGGAGCTTCACTTCAACAAGTTAAGCGGTAGTGTTGCCGGACTTGTTTTACGAAATGCTATCGAGTATCGTCAACTCATCGGAGCATTGATGTTCTTGGTGAACTCCCGTCCAGATATATGCTTTGCAATCAACACATTGAGTAAACATATGGTTGAGCCTCACCACTCACATTGGATTGGTGCCAAGAATCTGTTGAGATATCTTCGTGGCACGATCACTCATGGGTTGAGATACACTGCCGGAGATGTGAGACTACTTGGATATACTGATGTTGACGGGGCAGGCAGTGTGGTGGACCGAAAGAGCACTTGAGGGTGTTGTTTCTCTTTGGGATCTGCCTCGATATCCTGGATGAGCAGGAAGTAGAAGTCGATGGCTTTGAGCACCGCGAGGCAGAGTACATTGCTGCTAGTATGGCCTCCTGTGAGGCAGTCTGGTTGCGAAAGCTCTTCAGTGAGCTGTTTGGATTTACATTGGATACCACCGTGATCCTGTGTGACAACCAGAGCAGGATTCGTTTATCAGAGAATCTTGTATTCCATGATCGCTCCAAGCATATCGATATTAGGTACCACTCTATTCAAGATATGGTGCGACGGGGAGCAATAAGGCTCCAACATATCGATACAGATGAACAGGTCGCCGACATTTTGGCAAAGCCCTTGGGAAAGGTCAAATTCTTGACTTTCCCAGAACGACTTGGTGTCATTCAGAGACCCTCTTATGAGGGTCGAGTATGATGTATTGAGCTCTGGGAGCTCCAGGGGGGCGCGGGGTACTTCTTGGAGCGACATGTGACCACAGGGCGACTCACCATCCCCTGGTGGTGCACTATGTACAGGGTGAAAGGTTCAACCTTCCCCAGTGACACCCCGTGGCGATTGTGGAATAGACTGATTAGTTCTCCTGTGGGCCAAGATGATTAGTTCTCCGTGGCGACTGTGGAACAGGATGATTAGTTCTCCTGTGGGCCAGGATGATTAGTTCTTTGTGGCGACTGTGGAACAGGATGATTAGTTCTCTTGTGGGCCAGGATGATTAGTTCTCTGTGGTGTCTATTGGACAAGATGATTCGTTCTCCTATGGACAAGATGATTAGTTCTCCTGTCGAGGCATCCTACCCATGTAGTCTGGGACTCATGGAAAGTACCTCTAATCTGATCGATGAGCAAGGAAATGAGGTTAGGGACCATAGTAGTACTATCAATGGACGCATCGTTGTATCTACCATACTCCCTATGCTAGGATGACCTCCATTTATCTGGGATCAATGAGAGCGTTATGACACACTCTGAGACTGACTTCGGGTCAGTGGAGGATGGTATGATACATCCTCGATCATTTCTTCTTCATAGTTTGAGCAGAGCAAAGCAGGGCCAAGTTGTGCAGGGCATTGCATTTGATGGCTGGGACAGTAGCGACGGTCACACAGATTGCAGATGGAGTTCTCCCTAGTTGAGAGGGAGTGTTAAAATTGGCAACAAGGGCCAAACTCCATGTGGGTCACCTTATTTATGGCTGCTAATATTTTTCCTAGATTCCTCTAGTCGAGAGGTGTAGGAATGATCTAAAGATTATCCGATTCCGACGAGTATTTATGGAGATATGAATTTATTTCCAATTACTTGACAAATTGTCAAGGTCGGCCAACAGCTAAGTGTGTGGCACACATGCCCAACGTTTCATATAAATAGAAGAGAGGTTGAGTCATTTGCAACTCATCTCATCACTCATCTTCTCTCTCTCCTACGCATTAGATGAGCCTCTCTCTCTCACACGTGTGGCTGAAAAAGGAAGACGCAAATTTCTGATTAGGGTTGCGTTGACCAAGTTTGACCAAGGCTGCAGGAAGGTACTTTGACCAGCGTTGACCAGCGTGGACTCCTCTTTGACTGCGGATTAGGTGTGGCTGCTTCTCCTTGGCAGGCCGCAAATTTTGGCATGCAAACCGAGGTGATCTGACCTCAGGTTTGACCAGCGTTGACTATCAAAAGGTTGACCGCAGATCTGTCCAGTGTTCACTGAAGTTTGACTGTAATTTCGAACTGTTTTGGGTTGACTCTTCTTGTTGTTGGAGGCCGAGTTGACTAGGATATTGACCAAGTTGATTGGAGGTCAAATCTGACTTGTTTGACCAACTTTGACTTTGCTGGTTAGGGTTTTGCTGCTGCTGTTATAAAATTTCAGAATTCTGCATTGTACTATTTCTCTCTGCTGAACTATTGAAGATAAAAGAAGATTTGATCAAAGGGTTTCCCCGCATTGGGGTTTGTCCCTGGCTAGCCACCACATCTTGTGTCTCTTGTCTTGGCTTGTTTTCTGTCAATCATTTAATGTTCTATCTGCATTTTACTTTATGTTGTGATTGTTAATCAGTGGCTAATAAAAGTAAAAGTAAATTGCTCTAAGCATAGAACATACCATAATTTAACACACTCCAACAGGTTTGTACAAGAGTTTGAGATGAAGGAGAGTTGGAAATCGCTACATAATGTCTTTTGTCACTTAGTGAGATTGTTGAATTAGATGATGAGTACAAAGAAGACCATAAGGCTACGATAGTTGATGATGATTCCCAAGAGGTGTGCAAAGATGATAACACACAAGTAGTCAGTGGTGCGAACCTGGACCCATCAGCTGACTTCTTTTGTGAAGTAGATGTTGCTCATAAGCCTACTTGTGCCCATAACTTGGAAAACCAATTGAAGATGAGCACAAACAAGATTATGGCAGCCACGAGGCATTTTGATGATACACAGGTATTGGTGGCAGTTTATCATTGGAGAAGTGTAGTGGCACATGACAGTTTATGAGGAGAACCTTCACTTCCAAATTTTTAGACCCTCAGAAAGGCATTGGTAGAGATGAAATCTAACTACCTACACCTCCTTTTAGACAGAGATCACCTACTCATGCTTGCTGAGATATATCATGATGCACTAGTAGGGAAAGAGGAGGAAGTTGACAGGCTTACACATGAGCTTGAGACTACCCAAGAATCCTTGAAGAGCACTTAGTTGGCCCTTCAAGAATCAGAGTTGCAGGTTGATCAGCTTTGTATGGAGTTGATTTATGTGTGTTCTTCATCCTCCATAGCAGAAATAACTATGGCAACCATCACAGAAGAGGATGTTAGTAGCACTCATGATTTGATAGAGGAACCTCTTATGATATTTGAGCACGAGGAGCATCCAAATTAATTTGCACTTGCAGAGCAGTATGTTCTAGAGGTTTTTTATTATGCATCCATGAGTTGTGGAGATAGGTATATTTCAGACAAGGATACATCTATCTAGGATCCAGGTTCAGATGACACAAGTGGAGTGGATACTAGAGACCCTGGTTGGCATTGGGTTTCAGGGGGGGGTTTCAATCATTTACCAGGTGTGAAGGATGACTATGGCATTGACAGGGTGATTGACCCAGTGACCAAGCACTCACGTCCCTTCACACTTCCATTAGAGTTATGGTCAATGCTAGTGGCGAGTTGGTCTGATGGAGTAGTGTTCAGACTTCGGGAGATGTCTTGGCACATTGTTCATGCAGGGTGGTCAGCATGCCCCAACAGGAGTTATTCAGATGGGATGGCATTTGTATGCCACCAAATAGAGCAGTATATGGGGATGATGTTCTTCCATTGATGTATTGGGCACAGGAGCCACCGAGGATCGACAAAGCAATCACATTCGCATTAGCATGTGAGGATCCATGCCACTAAGATCCACCAGGACAGCGAAGGACATATGACTCACATCATAGTCTGTCCACTAGCAGGGTGGTAAACACATTGGAGCATGCAGGATACGAGATGGAATGGGGTGCGTCAGCAGCAGGTGTTGATACTCAGTGGGGTACGGGGATATGTCACGATGTGCAGAGGTATGCAGAGGAATACGATGATGCGTGGTTTGATGTAGTGGTGTATGGTGCTGCACAACGGGATCTTGGAGCATTGCTTCTGAGGAGATCGATTAACTTGGACATCGGGCATACCAGTGGGCATGGCTTACCCAGGATCAATGAGTGGATGGATGAGCCTTAGGGAGCATTACGTTCGTCGAAGATTGATCTTCGATTCGAATATCACTCAATCAAGTCAGAGAGTGGGATACTCGCAGAACTACCCTTGGTATCCATATGGGTTCTTGATCATGTCCTTAGGAGTGAACCATGCTTTTTCCACTTTCCAATCCTGCATAATGTTGCAGAGGCTTTTGTTGTTGTTCTTTAATGCTCTCTTCAGATAAAGCGGGACACAGGGGGCTCACCTTAGGCATCCAGAAGAGAGACAGTGCATTGTCGTCAGGATAGCGATTTCCCAACTGAGGCATATGTTCAACACACAAGTTGACGAATACACGATTATGGATTACATGACCTATTGTAGAGGCAGCTTATGTTCTGCCACTAAGCATGCACTTGGGGAGATGATCATGAGGGAGTTGCATGACAAGCCTTCAGCAAAACATTTAGAGGCATTGTACGAGCATGTGGCACAGTGGACGACATACCTCCTTTATAGGAAGGGGTGTGGCCTCCAAGCAGTAATTGGGTACACCACTAGGAAATGGGATAGTAGAGTCTGCTATGTGATTTGGTAAGAGCATGGTATTTTAGCGTGCATCGAATTGATTCATGATGCATGGTGTCCATCTATTGATTGCATATAGGGGTTAGAGATGAGGCACATATGGGTGCCAATAGTTAGCAGTACTTTGCCACAGTAGTCAAATGTGATCAGAGTGGCACAGCGGCAACATGTCAGTCTCCTTTTGAGACTAGCATGGGACCTTGCCATTGTAGGTCTTGACAACTCAGCTACCATTATGGATGAGTTGATCGTTATAGAGGAAGATCTGCCATTGGACTTCAGTTTGGCGGAGGGCGTTTCGCTTCTCAATGATTCGTTGATAGCTAAGTCCCCTGACACGGGGATTCGAGATTCGTAGGATACGGGGATTTGAGTGTCGGATTCGGACACATTGAGCCCCCGGAACAGGACACGTAGGATTCGTTATATATTATTTTATTAAATATATATATATATATATATATATATATATATATATATATATATATATATATATATATATATATATATATAAAAATTAAATATTTCTTACACAAATTCTCATTAATGATACAAATTCATTGATTTCAAACATAGATCTTCATCTAGATGTTAGTTTTACTGTTTACAAAGTAAGTTAGTAACATTATAGCATGCATAGTACATACAAAATTCAAATACATGTCACATAAATCATGATTCATAAATGAAAGACAACTTACAAGATAGTAAGATAAAGACACTGACAGTTGTAGTTTTCTCATTAAGTCATCAAATCAAAATGTGTTACATAGGTAGTGCAATGCCAATGGAAAATAGAAATAGAAAATATAAAACAACTACAGGTTTACTAGCCTCAAGGCAATAGGTAGCCCATGACTCATGAGTCATCAATCCTCATAGTCATCATCAGAATCATCATCAATGTCCTTATCATCATGGTCACCACTGCTCTCCTCTTCATCCTCCTCCTCCCCGGTATCCATAGTCGCCTCTGCATCTGCTGGTGTGGAGGATGACCCCTTCAAAATATCACCATCATCAAATCTAACATGCTCTAGCACTGGATCATTGAGATCCATGTTGGCCAATTCCAACTCAACACTGCTGTCCAAACCCATATCATCAGGAAAAACATCCCACATCTTTGTCTTTTCCCTCAACCACTCTTCTCTCTCCCTGTAAATAAGACGAAGGTTGGTGTGCACATACACCATTGTCTCTGCCCTGGACTGCTCAAGCCTGCTCTTCTTCACACTATACAAATTCCCATATGTGCTCCAATTCCTCTCGCAACAAGAGGATGAAGTCACCTGAGAGAGGAGCCTCATGGCTAACTGCTGAAGAGGAGGGCTTGTTGCCCCATGATTTGCCCACCAAGAATAGGGCTTCTTAGCCCCTTGTCTCTAATCACATCATATCCTGCAAATCGACCAGTGCCAATGGAAAACTCTGCAAAGGCATCCTCCACCTCATCAAGCAATGCTCTATCCTGGAAAACCTGCCTGAATGCATCTTTCCTCCCTTGTGAGATTTCACCATCCATGTGAGGAGGAAATCTGCGGGAAGGTCCACCATTCAGCCACTCATGGTTGTAGTATTTTGGGTTCAATGAATGAGCCAAACAATGTGAAGTTGTGCAATTCTTCTCCCATCTGCTGACAAGAATATCCTGTATAGTACCACAGAAGGCCTCTGGTGATGTCTCATACTCGGGGCACTCACTCTATAGAATAATGCTCCTCACAAACTCAATCATGGAATCCCATCCCTCATAAACCTCTCCTAGGATGGGTTTGTCTGTATCTGCAAATCGAAGCAAAGAAATGATAGTGACCATGATCTAAATAATTAGATCTACCCTCTCCCACCAAGCATCATCTAGCACTGTGTCCTTCACTCTTTTAGAGGCTACGTGATCTGTCCCTCTCCAAAAAGACCAAAACTCATAAATAACCATGGCCCCAAGAGCGGTCTTGACCTCCCTCAACCTCTTCAACATGATGAATGAAGAGGCAAACCGTGTATCAGCAATCTTCGACAATGGTAGATTGTTGTACTCCTTGTAGATAGTGAGGGCATTCGTATGATTTTGCACAAAGTGACAGATATGTCGTGCATCCTCAATAATGTTACCAATCCAAAGCACATCAGAAGCAATGGATTTCAATGCTAAGTTCAATGAATGGACAATGCAAGGTGTCCAAAACACTAGTGGATATTTAGCTTCCACAATCATGCCAGTGGCCTTGCAAACAAGTTCATTATCTGTAATGATTTTGCACACAAGAATCAACACTTACATCTTCAATAACTTTAATAAATAACTCACCCATAAATTGTGCATCCTTGTATTCTCCAAGTGTATCCACTACTTTCAAGAAAACTGGACCATTCAAGGAAGACACCATGAAGTTGATGACTGGGTGTCGTGTTGGATCTGTCCATCCATCAGAAACAATGCTAACCTCAGATGTTGGCCATGATGCTTTAATAAGCTCCAGCATTTTTTGCTTTCGTCAACAATGTCGTTCTAAGCTTCTCTGAACCAGGAAGCACATACCATGATGGAGACCCATGAGTTAGAGCTCGGCACATCTCAATAAATAGAGGTGAGCGTGCAACATTAAATGATATGAAGTTTTGATAGAAAAATAAGGCAATGGTGAGATCAAGCTCTTCTCGTTTCTCTTTTTGAAAAATCTTGTCCATTGGACCAAGTGAAATTGCTCTTCTTTTTGCTGCTTGTCCCCCAATAGAACTCTCAAATGGAAATTTGGTGGTGTCTTTCCTCAAAAATGGAAGGGGGTCTTCATTCTTGGTTTTTCTTGATTTTGCTACCACATTTGCCATACCAACAGTGAACTTTTTTTCCATTTCTTTCCTCTTTTGTAAAGGAACAACTTTACAAGCTTCAATTCCACAACCTAGTAAAGGCAACAAATGGCCTTTCACACGGTAATATGTGCTTTTGAAATAAATGTGGCAAAAGTTGCATCTCCATTGCACATTGCCTCCTCCCTTTCCCTTGGTGCTTGTCCCATCCTCTCTTTTGACATATTTCCACAAGGGATATTTCTAAATGTTGTCTTTAGGAGGAAGTCTTCCCTCAACATTACTTGCATCGGACTCTGATGATATTGGGGGAGGAGGGGCATCTCCAATGGAGACATTCTTCCCCTTCCTTTGCCCCCTACTTGCTGCCCTTGATTGAGCCATGAATATTGTAAAAAAAATTCATATACAAACTTTTGTAATAGAAATGCAAAAAAATAGAGATGAAATGCACTTACCTGGTGCTTGAATCTCCTTGTCGAATGCTCCACACCCTTAGCTCCTTGCCCACAGCTCAATGTTTGCAAAACTGAATGAGAGAAATGGTAAATGAGTGAAAGAACAGTGCTTTTTTATGCCCGCGAGTTTCACTTTTTTGGGATTTGAATCCCAAAATCAAGACACGATGTGTCCTAACGGACGGGACACGACCGGGATTCGATCGTGTCCCGTTAGGACACGTCGTGTCCCATTTTGGGATTCGAATTTCCAACGAATCGTGTCCGAAATCGTGTCCGATTCATGGGATTCGGACACGTCGCCTAGTTTGAGCGAATCTAGTTTCATAGGTTGATAGTATCAGAGGAGACAGTGGCTAGTTTATGTGGGCAAGGACCCTTTTCAGCAGGAGTTGGATTGTACTTTCAAGAGTTCACTCTTGAGGTACATGAGGTTGGTTTTCCGATAGAGCAACTTCTCGAGGAGATGGCCGAGATTTTGCATTTTCGAGATGCTCTACTTACTGGCAGTATGCAAAGGGCCTCTGGCATCTATGCCTTGTTGGGGAGTGCATGGAGTGAGGAATGCTTCATGATGATCAGGATGGTTTCAGACCTTGGTATCACTTTGGATCAGCTTGGGGAGTGGTAGTATGTGATGATATTGCTTGAGGACAAGCAATTTTGGGGAGGGGAGACTATAATGTCCCCAAATTTTGGATTCCCTGGTCAAGTGGTTAGGAAGGATCTCCAGAGCTTGTGTCAACCTGGTCATAGGAGCGAGATTACTCCATTGGTGGGCCCTGTTACCGCTCAAAATAGTAGGGGTCTTATAGAGCAACTACTAGGTCAAGGGCAACAATGGAGCGATAGCCCACTGTCACCTCAGCTAAGTCTCCCTGCTCTTTACAGACTTTCACCAATGGGAGGAGACCCAATATAAGGGAATCACTAGATGAATGGATCAAATAGGAGGATAAGGAGTGATTCCAAAGGCCTATTCACAAGAGAGACTCAATTAGATGGTTTTCTTGCTTGAAAAGCAAGGTGATATGCTCTCTAGGAAGGGCTAAGAGGATTCTTGAGGTTAGGGTTTGGGAGTATATCTTGTCAATAGGTTTCCTAGACCCGAAATCCTTTATGGAGAATTGGCCTTTATCTGATCTTTGTGGAATTGGAGTTGTAAAGTTGCGGGACCACACAAGACCAAGTGGACCCAAAATTAGGTCAAGGGCATGGAGTTAATCAACCAAGGAGAGGCTTGACCTAATTAGGGAAGAGAAGAGGATCAAAGGACAAATTTTCTTTTGCGATTTGGATGCAATGATCCTGATGAGGTCACTAACCCAAAATCAACCAAGAATAAGAAATGGTCTTGTGGCTAGGGCTTGTTATATCTCGACCGTCGAAATCTCTTGAAATTTGAAGGACCTCTTGAGAAAACTACAGTGCAGTAGTGGACCAATTTCCAAGGGTTTTGGATGGCTACAAATGATTTTGTGCGATGACCTAGGAGACCTTCTAGGATAGGCCTAGAATTGGAAGAAATGAAGAAAAGAAATGTTATTTTGACCACCAAAGGGATACGAGGATCAGTGCCTTATTGCTTGGGCTTAAAGGAGTCAAGATACACATAGATCATGGAATTTCATGAGCTAAGGAGCCCTAATTGGTCTTTGTTAGTCTCTCCAAGGACAATAACTAGATCAATAGATATTTATACTTCAAATTTGCAAAGGAGACAGTTTCAAGGTCTTTAACCTAATAGGTGCCTCTAGGAACATTTTCCCAATCCCTCAAAGGTCAATGCATGCATTTAATCACTTGGGCTTAATGGAGTCAAGACACACATAGATCATGGAATTTCGTAAGCTAAGGAGCCCTAATTGGTCTTTGCTAGTCTCTCCAAGGGCAGCAACTAGATCAATAGAGATTTATACTTCAAATTTGCAAAGGAGACAAAGTTTCAAGGTTTTTAATCTAACAGGTGCCTCTAGGAACATTCGCCCAATCCCTCAAAGGTCAACGCATGCATTTAATCACTTATTGAAGGTCCTAGAAGAATTTTGCACTACATTTAACCCATACAAGAATAAAGATAACAACATACATGCAGTTAACCAGTAAGATAACAAGAATAGCATAAAAATTTCAAGTTACATGAGAGAGAGAGAGTATATCCATTTATCAACTTCGCTTTAGAGAAGCTCCAAAGACTATAGTGAAATCCAAACATCATAGTGAATCAAGAAAAGCTCGAAAAACTCATCACAGCAAAAAGTGCGAAAATCTCATAAGAGATACTAATCCAATCCAAGTGATAATGATGAAAATGAATCATCTCACTTCTATTTATACAATCCTCTAAGGAATTCGAATGGCCTAATTTGGATTAATAATGCCCCTAAAATAAAATAATGTGCATAATAACAATACTTTTGGTGACAAGCACACCAAAATAGCTCAATAAAACAAGAATAAGCTTCTCAAGAGGGTCGAATGATCATTATAGTGAGTCTTTGGGCCTTTGAGGAGGCCTAATGAAATCCTAGGGGTGCCATGATGTAAAACTGGACCCCAAACATAGTGGAAAAGGGGTTGGCCCCTTGTTTTCCAAGCAAGAACTTGTGGTGATCCCAAGTGGGTGTAGGGGCACAAGAACATCCTCATGGGTCTCCACGTGGATCGAAAATGCATGTAGACCATCTGTAAGGACTAGGATGATGACATAAGCCCTCCCTCTGCAGTGGGAGACATCCTCTGGACCTTGGAACATCTGCCAAGTGTATGGTGTATGTGTGGAGCCGGCTGGGCATGGTGAACCGAGTGCATCATCCTCATCCAAAAGGTGGAACACAAGCAATCAACGAGTGGTGTTGGGGATCCATGAAGTACTCTTTGCTATGGTGGAGGTCCATGGCTCTTAACGCTCACCTTACAAGTGCCAATGTGGCCCTCTGGAGGGCTAGAACCTCATATAG
This sequence comes from Pinus tabuliformis, assembly GCA_031772625.1. Classification (NCBI taxonomy): domain Eukaryota; kingdom Viridiplantae; phylum Streptophyta; class Pinopsida; order Pinales; family Pinaceae; genus Pinus; species Pinus tabuliformis. Next base: position 70,671,717 of record CM062819.1, on the reverse strand, counting down.
GATGACCAAGCCCAATATGGAGGCCCACTTGCAATCCTGCATAAGATCCAATGCGTCCCCTTGCCCTCCAATACAACAAATCATTAAAATAATCAAGCAAAAGAGCTTACGAGTCATGGAATCAATGGGGCACTTCATGGTGGCATGCCCTTCCATAATGGGCTTTGGCATGTACATGTATCTCCAAGCTCAATAAGGGGCTAATCAAGGATCCTATTAGGTGGTTTCAACCTTTAAAGGGGATGACATGTCCATGGTATCCCTCATGTAGTAGGTGGAAAATGATATGGTAATGGAACAGAGTGTGGATCAGGGGATTCATCCACATTCTAGACCACATGTCATGGTACAAGAGTAGCTATAATAAGGGAAGCCCACACCTGGGTATGTGAGTGTAGGAGGGAGCAAAACGTGGTACATAAGTTACCCCGACCTTTGTTTTTCCACCCCCCTTCATATGCCTTTTGCCTCTAATTGATTTTTCTTCATAATTTCTCGGGGCTCCAGGGGATGAAAGCATGACGTGTAGTATATGGCAGTGGATATGCCCTTAAGGTGGGGCGGTTCATTGCCCACCGGGGGTTGGGACAATAATGGGCTCCTTAATGATGGAGGGGGCTCATCTAGGGCCCACAGGAACAAGGGGTGATGGCCATGGATAAGGGTTAGACCTCACGTTTGGCTTTTCCCCACATGCTAAATTTGTATGTCTCAACCATCTTTTGCATTTTGTGGTACATTTCCTGTTGGGGGTGGCCAAATTATGCATTTTCTTTTCTTTTTCGCTACATCAACCTCCAGGCATCGTTCCAAGCCCAACCCAAGGTGTGGACAAGGGGAGGGCGAGGCTAACCCTATGTGGACCCAGACAACACATGTGGACCCAGATGGGAAAAGAGATAAATAGGGCCAAAATGAGTGGAAAGGGGTGACGTATGTGGTGTCAGGAAGCGAGATCACACAACCAAAGTCAGGATTTTCCAAGTAGTGCCAAATCTAAAGCTAGTGGCTAGTAAAGGAGATCCCACAAGACTAGGATACAAGGTTAACCATGGAATCGAGTAGTGGAGACAAGAGTATAGACCTAGCCCCTTCTTTCTGTCGAATCCCCCCACTAATGCATGCCCAAAAGTGCCCATGACAAGTAAGGAAAATTACTCAACTACACCGATGAAAAATTGTCATACCTTCAAGGTCGGGAGGCCCACCTTCAAACATACAATCATAACAAGTGGGCGAGGGACCACATGGTTGGCTCATGTGGCGGCGATAATGGCACATCGAGATATCTGGTGGCTGCAAGGAGTTGCTCGCTGTCAGCTAAGGACCATCTAGGAGAAACAAAATATCCTATATACATACCCATAGGTGGTGGGTAACATCTGGCTCCAACTGGGACATGAGCTCTCAGAGAGGTGCATGAAGCTACTCAAACGGGAGGTCATGAGAACACCAACAATCTCTTGGTACCGTAGAACTGTTACTTGCACATATCAAAGACTAAGCACACGGGGAAGCATGTTTTTGTGGTGTCTTATGATCACCCATGCTTAGTATTAGGCCACTAAAAATCAACTAGAAATAAATCTTAAATAAAATTTCAAATGCAATCTTAATCTAAATGCAGCTAATCTAGCATGATATTATCATATGATATTAGTTCTAATGGGGAAAATGAGCATGCAATGCATCCTACCCTAACATGCATGTTATATCACCCAAATACTAAGCAGTCTAGCACGACTCTTATAAGACTCGCGATTACCCACGGGTCTTGACGGGTTTTATAGCGAGACGTGTAATTCACATAGAACCTACGATTTCTACCCGTACCCGCCAAAACCCGCATAAAACTTGGCTACCCGCATTGAACCCGTGAAGAACCGCATATGACCTGCATAGGACCCGCATAAGACTTGTGGAGACCCTCAAAATTCGAATTTTTTTAATTTAAAAAAAAAAAAAATTGGAGATCATGTGGAGGGAAAGGGAAAATGGAGGGAAAATTTTGTCGAGTCTTATACAGGTCATTCCCGAGTCTTATACGGGTCGCCGAGTCAATAGCTAGACGAGTCTTATACGAGTACAAGTCGTGCAACATTGATACTAGGTGTAATCATAAACCCAATGTAACCAACATACCATCCAGTCAATATGAAAGCAACTACCCTTATGCTCACTCATCCAATAGATCCAAAGGCAAGGGTAGGAATGACAACAATGAAGGTGACAAGCGCAGGAGGCAAGAAAATGAAGTGAGCACACATGGAGTATTATGGGGAAAGAGGGAACCAAGGGATGCAATCTTTTCCACAAGTTCCTTTCTTCCAACCAAAATATAGAGATATCACCAATTAAGCTCATAAACCCCTGATGGATAGCAATCTCAGGCATATCATTCCCATTATGTTCCCGATCATTAATGACCACCATAGGGTCATAACTGAGAGGAAAGGGAGATCGATGACAAGGGGAGACACAACAAGCAGGTTGCTCATGATGATCATATTCAGAATCCTGATGGTATGAGGCAGGGGGGAGGGATACAACTAATGGATGGTTCTTCCTCAACATCATACCTAGGAGGGGAAAAAGGATCATCAATTAGGGTGCTAATGCAAGAAAGGGCAAGGTGCAGGTTGGGGGTAACGTAGTTATGCTGTCGGGATCCTGGGTAACGTATGGGAAGACAAGGCCTTCGTCATTGTCATCATCGGTGTCATAAATGGTGCCTGCCATTTCCATAAACCTTCTTCATGTGAGGGAAAATCACAATCCTTCGTTTCGATGGTGTGAGTAGAGATGGCAATATGAGCATCCTCCTATAAAAAAGGAGAATCAATTTCAACCTCATTTTCCATGTTAGAATCATAAATAAAGTCACTCTTAAAATGACGGTTTCCCATATCCCATTTTCCCTCACTAATGCACAAGAAATCAGAAATGTCATCTTCATAGGGAGCTACAATATTCATAACCGCAAGCACCCTTTCTTGAATGAAAGTCCTTGCTTCATTGTATTCATCTTCACGCGCTTCAATAAGGCTTTCACTCATGCCCTGCACATTCTCAATATTTAAGTTTGCATCTTGAAGGTCCTCATCACTATCTTATTTAGATTGATTCCACTCTTTCATATATTCCTCACTTCTATGATGATCCTTCACATTTGAACTTTCTTCAATGTCACCTTTGTTGTACCTCTGAGAGAGTAGTAGGTCAGGCTACCAATGCCAAAGCATCTAAAATAATTTGTTTTGGGGGTTTTTGGTTTAAGTTTTTGGAAGACCAATGAATGAAGACAGATGTAGAATTGAATTAATCCTTTGGGGTTTATTAATAATTCAGCAAAGGGCTGCTATAAATCATTACACAGTGATATAGATCAAATTAGTGGTGAGTAGAAGACAACAAAAAAAATGATTATCACAGTTTCCAGACTGTAAAACAGAACAATCATAAGTTGGAAAACCTTCTAAACTATGTTCCAAAGGTTCAAGGCAGTATACTTAAGCTTACACAAGATGTTGATGATTTATTGATTAGAGGGGATTAGCTACACAAACAGTTGCATTAATCCAATCTCTTAATAGATGATCACTTCAGGAGCTTATAGGAATCAATTGAAACTCTAATTGTTCCTACCTAGATATCTCTGTAAGTCATAAGCATATGAAGAAATACATAATAATTGAAGAACTGGAAAAACTTACAGGATAACACAAATTGTGCAAGACCATATTCAGAATCCTTCACTTTGTATTAAGGTTCCAGAAAGACCGATTACATCAAGTGTCTACAAAATCTTCCATCAAAGGTGGCTTCCAGGTTCAAAGTAATATAAACAGTCACAACTTTACAAGCAATGCTCTATGAATCTTGAACTCCGAACCATTTACAACTCGAGAAGAGAGTTATTTATACAATAATGAAACTAGGAAAATATCCCTAAAACTGATTAATATTTTTAGGAAAAGAAAGATCTTCATGGCAAGAAGATAGGGGCAGCTGTTTGAACTGCTTCTTGTTGTCCCCTTTATTTCAGGTTGTGCTGCCTTCATTTGTTTGATATTTTGCCATTTATGTTGTTTTGTTGTTTGTATCCTCTACGTTGGTTGTTTTCTTCATTTTGATCTTTCATCTGACTTCTTTAAACTCTGTAAATATCCTTTGACCTGGCTGCAAATATTTGACTGTGCATTTCAGGTTTTACTATGTTTTTAAACAGTAAAATCCTCATATTTATCTTCAAACTGTTACACAGGCTTTTTGTTTACAAAACCTGGAACAACAGTCTTTACCTGCAAAACACAGAAACTTATTAAGAAAAACATAGGTGACTGAAGGTCTTTAATGGCTCTGCTAAGCTTGAAAGGCTATCGGAAGGAGTCTGGGGCTTATCGGAAAGAAAATGGTGGCTTTTATGGGCCGCAGAGGCATTATTGGGCTTTGCTGTATAAAACAAGCAAACAGAGCAAAAAAATGGCTTTTATGTGTTTAATGGGAAAAACAGTGTTCTTTTGCCTTATCAGGCAAAGGTGAACAGTGCGAAAGAAAGAGTACGGAGGGATTAAATATGGCGGGAATAGCTTAATTATGGGTTAAAACAGAGATTAGCGTTAAATGAAGGCTTTTCGGGTCATTTCTTCGTTTAAATCGAAAAATGATTTAACACAGAAAATCTTCGCAAAACGCAATATACGGACTTGAAATTTTATAAACACTGGCGGATAATGGCATCAGGTTCAGGTCTTATTCGCATATCGCAATCGAAGTTAGGCGGGGAGTAGGCTTTGGTCGGGACTTGCGACAAGAGGCGGATGCAATGTGGCGATATATTGTAATATATATATGGTCGGGTTCGTATTTCATCGCAATGGGCAAAGGGTTATGGTATTAGCGGGACTTTGCGATGGAGGCAGACGTGATATGGAAATAGATTGCGATATATATAGCGTCGAGTCCGGGCTTCCCATCGCATATCGCAATCGGAGAGGAATGTATTCATGTGGAAAAGCTTTCAATACGCCGATATTGCGATGCGATATGTTAATACATAGTTTTATTAATAAAACTAAGGGTTTTCGGGGTTTTTTAATAAGGGATTAATATATACGGGAAAATGAAAATATTAAGGGTTTAATACATTAAGTTAGTGTTAATATGGAATATGAGCGGGAAAAGGGAAAATATATGAAATATAAGCGGAAAAGAGGAATAACACTAAGTATAATGCTTTTTATGAGTTTTTGCTTTTCATATATGCATTAATACTTAGGGAAAACATCATTTGTGGGTTTTTTTTGTGTATAAAGGGATTTTACATGGTAAAAGGGATTTTACATGGTATAAAGGATTTTTGCATAGTAAAAAGGGTTTTTACATAGTAAAAAGGGATTTTACATAGAAATTTTACTTTTCCTAGGTAAAAAGGGTTTTTACCATAGGAAAAGGGTTTTTAATGAAAACTGAATATGAATGTATGAAGGGGAAATTAGTAAATATATGAATGAATAAGGATGAGGGAGGTTAATTAATTGATGTTGTAGACCTTCATTTTCTTTTTGTAATTGCCTCCTGGTCATAGAAACATGATAAATGTACATTTTGTCCAATCAACCATTAAACTCCTGCAACCTTTCTCTACTTACCCTTAGCTTATCCTATCATTTTTTCTTCACTTAATGGGTGCATTTAAGCTAGCAAACCCTTTTCCTTTCTTCATATTTTACAAAAGCAAACTATCTAATTCTACCCTTATAACTTCCAGGGGCTCAGATTAAACTGAGAGCACCTTATTATTCTCTACCTAACTACTGATCTGCCAAAATTAGACAGTTTGGCCAGATCTTTATTCTCTAACTATAACATAAAATTTAAAGCATGAAGCAGTCAAGATTAAACAGTTTGACTGTCATGGGTTGTGGCATTTAAAACAAATTGCACATAACCATTATTTTGTAGAAACAGAGTAGTGGCATTTAGACTTGCTCACTTTCAGAGTTTATTTGTTTTCTTTCTACCTAACATTTTCATTTTGCCTTGATTTTTTAGAGCAGCTAACCTAACATTTTCTTTGATATGGACATCATCATCAAAATATTTTTTAAACTAACATTTTATTCACTATTGTTATGTCCATATCCTAACTTAACATTTTTTGAAATATTATGTCTAATCAAAACCAAAAAATGCTACAACAACCTTGATCATCTAATTGGTTACCTTTTGTGGGGCTTTGCGACTGGTTATAATATTTTTCATTGATTAGGTCAGACAGAATATTAAAAGCACATGTTAGGCCAGCAAATTCAAAGAGACGACTAGGATCCTTCTCATAGGCACACATCATTATGTAGAGTTGCTTTTGTGTTGACCCATGAAACCTGAGCATGAATTCCTTATCCATGTTCTCCAATAAATCTTCATAAAACTCGGCATATTTGTCCACATTCTTTTGCAGTTCTTGAAGGTCTTGATCATTGAGTTTTGCAAATGTAGGACCAAGATTAATCTCTTTTTGACAATAGTCCATTTTTCATGATTTTGCATATTAGGATTAAAATGGAGCTGCCAAGGTGAATTAAAATGCCTTGATAAATGCTTGCCTCACCCTACAAGCATTAACTTTGAAGTTCAATGAAGAACTAGGGCTTCATTCTTCCAATGGAGTCGCCAATAATGATATGTCAATATGTCGTATGGGGAACAAAACACACGTCTCATGTCCCTGGCAACGACGCCAAAAATGTTACAGCTCAAACTAGCAGGGGTCCTAGAAGGTGATCACATAGAGCAACTACTAGGTCGAGGGCAACAATGGAGCGATAGCCCACACTCACCTCAGCTAAGGCTCCCTGCTCTTTATTGACTTCCACCAATGGGAGGAGTCTCGGTATGTGAGGAATCACTGAATATATATAGTCAATGATAAGATAAGGAAGTGATTCCCAGGCCTATTCGCAAGAGAGACTCAATTAAATGGGTTGTTTGCTTAGATGCAAGGTGATGGGCTCTCTAGGAAGGTCTAAGAGTGTGAAAATTCGGAAAACCCCAAATCCTACTCCAACAACTGATTAAGTTTCTTATATTTGTTAAATGAACTGAACAAATTATTTACTGTATTCTATTGTAAATATCGAAATTAATACACTGCAGCCTTCACAACTAAAATACTATGGAAGAAAAATAATACTAGAAGAATAGATGCACACACATACAAATACAATGTTATTTTTGGACCAATGTCCCCGAAAAAACCCAACTTGGGGAAACCGGTGCAGTAGCTAAGGGTTTTATTATTATGCAGCAGTGAAATAATTTGAGTACAACTGGACGCTGAAACTGGCAATCCTACAAAGAAAAATTGGCAAAAAAAATCTAGTGAGGAATTTCCTCACTCCACAGGCAAATTCGGGCTCTGAACTCAGCTTAGATTGAGCCATCCAAACTGCCTTTGCGACGTCGTTGCATCATCCTGGCGCAATTGCTCCCGCACTCAACTCGAAACAACTTCTCCTCGAGTCGTCTGATCAGTTGTTGTCTGGAAAAAAGTCTCTCCTGGCCTCTGGAACCTTTGCCCAGCTTTTGGCATTGAAACTCTGTTATTCCCTAGCAAATTCGAAATTGCCTCTAGAGCCTACTGCACTGCTCCGCGTCAACCTCTTTGTGGCTCACTTGTCTCTCTGCAAATGCACTCACCAGAACTGGAATCCTTCCTCCGGCTTCATTGTCCCTGCCCCTTTTTCACTTCTTCGATCTCACTTGCTCTATCTCCAGCAACTGAGTGTTGCTACTCTGGATTTCACTCTACAAGTAAATTCGAACTATTGGTGGCTCCAGTGTGTTCTCCAACCCCCATCGAATTTCTTCTTATAATCTCTCGTTGAGACATCAACAGCCAAGATTAAAACATAATCGACAGCTAAGATTAACTAGAACTCGATCCATGTCTTCTTCTAGAAGATTCTCACCATGACTTAATTAATACCCTTTAATTAATCATATTTCCTAAGTTTAGACTTAGGAAACATTAAAAAATGATTAATTATTTTATTAAGTCGTCTCTAGGTGGAATTTCCAGAAACGATTTCTGGCTTTTGGAGAATACATGTATTCTAGCCTCTCCACCAAATTTCGTGGCTAGAACACATGCGATGCTACAAAAATTAACACTCCCTCTTAGCGAGGAATGTGTTTTAGCCCTGCAACCCACTGAAAGAACACCTTGTCTCTACACCACCTCCTGTTACGCTACTGATGTCTGGTTGCTGATGCCCACCAACTACTGCGCAACTCTGATATACATTGCATCTGTGTTGTTATTGGCCCTGCTAAACTGCTACCAACACTGCAACTCCCTCTCCATATACTGTTGTTGCAATTGCAACATCTGCAACTAAAAAGCATCCAAAATACCGAATCAATTGTGGTCAGTATGATGCATTTGTCACCTCTTTCTTGACTGTTGCTAGACTTTGCGCTATCATCGAAGCCTTTGCACTGCTGCCAAATCTGCACTACATTCTCCAGTATCTGACCTCTACTAGCCACTGCATCTGTCACTCTGGCATCTGACTGCACCATCTGCCATTGATCCATCATGCTACTGCATGCTATGGGCTCCCATAGCAAGGTATTGATTCACGAGGTGGACCTCCTCAAGAATCCTGCCCATCTTGTAGCTCTCTGGGGCTACAAAACCAAATCACCCCAACTAACTCGTGGAGGTATATCGGTGATCATGGCAAACTCTTCCTCCAATCTAGAGGACAACCTGTTGATCTCTGCGGAAGCAGCCTGCTGATCCTGCTTCTCCTCTTTGTCCTGAGAGGACATTGAGTGTTGTAGTGGCCAAGCTCAGCACATCTGAAGCATTTGACCTTGGAAATGTCCTTCCTCCTGCGCTACTCCTGTTGCCCCTTTGATGCGAGGGCCACATTCTCTTCTTCCTTCACTTGCTTCGTCCCACTGCTACTACTAGTGCCACTGATGGTGCTCTTCACCAAATCTTGCCTCATCTCCTCCTACTGCAGATCAGCCCACATTCGATCCCAATCTAGCAACTTGTCTTTGCCCAGAATACTCTAGACGAAGACCTACCATTCTTCGGAAACATTGTTTAGAGCTAACCGCACCAATTTTGTAGGTTGGGGCGCTAACCCTACTGCAAACAGTTGGTCTCGGACATCCTGAAGCCTAGTGAGGAAGGAGTCTATGTGCTCCCCTTTCTGCATCCTCGTACATCTCAGCTTCTCCTCAAGATACATCTTTCGTTGCTTGGAAGATCCATGGTATAGCGTAGTAAGAACCTCCCACATCTATCGGGCAGTATCTTTGCCAGCTATGTGAGACACCACATGATCTCAAACCCCATCGAGAATCAGCCTCTTTGCTTTCGCCATCTCCTTCTTGTAGGTCTTCAGCGGATCTGCATCTGCGGGTACCGCTACCATGTTATCGATGTAGGCTTTGAGATCATATTCATCTAGAAGACAAGAAATTATTGCCTTCCAAATCACATAGTTGGAGGCTCCCTCCAACTGATCCTGATCTCTCAGCCTTGTTGATGCCATCTCCTCAAAAAAGTCGAATTCCTTTTCTCCTCTGCGCAGCTACTGACTGGCTCTATGCACTCCCTGCTAGAGTGGGCAAATCTGCTCACAACTAATGTTGCTTTGCTGGGAAAAATCGAACTTCTGGACTAGAAGTTCCATGAGAAAGGAATTCCCTCAGTGTCTACATTTCCTTCCTCCTTACGCTATTTTGCACTAGCAAACTACTGCAAAATAACTATGTCCTAGCTGAAGATTTGCTCTGCAAGGAAAATACTATTGCTCCCTCTACCGCTGGTACTCTTTGATCTAGAAAATCTAATTTGTCTATCGACTCTCAGAGAAATAGATCTTTCCTCAAAACTCGACTATCTTGGCCAAAGGAATTGTGTTGCCTTTGAGTGTTTCGAACTGCTACCTATGCAGAGATTTGGAATTCCTCTTCCCTTCTGCTACTGAGCTCTCTGGCTTACGATCTGTGCTCTGATAGCATGTGAAATCCTACTATAGCAATTGATTAAGTTTCTTCTATTTGTTAAATGAACTGAACAAATTATTTATTGTATTCTATGGTAAATATCGAAACTAATACACTGCAGCCTTCACAACAAAAATAATGCGGAAGAAAAATAATGCTAGAAGAATAGATGCACACACACACACACAAATACACAGTTATTTTTGTACCAATGTCCCCGAAAAAACCCAACTTGGGAAAACCAGTGCAGCGGCTGAGGGTTTTATTATTATGCAGCAGTGAAATAATCTGAGTACAACTGGATGCCGAAACTAGCAATCCTACAAAAAAAAAACTTGCAAGAAAAATCGAGTGAGGAATTTCCTCACTCCACAAACAAATCCGGGTTCTGACCTCAGCGTAGATTGAGTCGTCCAAACTGCCTCTGCGCAGTCACTGCATCACCCTAGCGCAATTGCCCCTGCACTCAGCTCAGAACAACTTCTCCTCAAGCTGTATGATCAGCGGTTGTCTAGGAAAGTCTCTCCTGGCCTTTGGAATCTATGCCCAGCTTCTGCCACTAAAACTCTGTTATTCCCCAACAAATTCAAAATTGCCTCTAGAGGCTACTACGTTGCTCTGCGTCATCCTCTCTGTGGCTCACTTGCCTCTCTGGAAATGCACTCACCGGAATTGGAATCCTTCCTCCGGCTTCATTGTCCCTACCCCTCTCTGATTGCTTTGATCTCACTTGTCTCTAGCAACTAACTGTTGCTACTCTGGAGTTCGATTTGCCAGTAAATTCGAATTGTTGGTGGCTCCAGTGTGTTTTGCAACCCCCATCGAATTTCTTCTTATAATCTCTCGTTGAGACATCAACCGCCAAGATTAAAACATAATCGATGGCTAAGATTAACTAGAACTTGACCCATATCTTCTTCTAGAAGATTCTCACCATGACTTAATTAATACCCTTTAATTAATCATATTTTTTAAGTTCAGACTTAGGAAAAATTAAAAAACAATTAATTATTTTAATTAAGTCGTCTCTAGGTGGAAATTCCAGAAACGATTTATGGGTTTTGGAGAATACATGTATTCTAGCCTCTCCACCAAATTTCGTGGCTAGAACACATGTGACGCTACAAAAACTAACAAACAGGGCTTTTGAGGATAGGGTTTGGGAGTATGCTTTGTTAAGAAAGCCCCTAGTCTTAAAGGCCTTATGAATGCCTGGCTTCTAAATGATCTTTGCGGAATTGGAGTTGTTAGTGTCGGTCTTGAAGCCCTCCATCAGTGATCAAAGCTCTTTGCATTTGCATTCGTAGGTGTCTCATCAGTGTCAAATTTTGCATCCCGTTACGCATGCCATAACCCTGATGGAGGAGCTGGTTTATTTATACCCCTCTTGGTTTTGAGGGATCAGGTCATATCAGTCATTAAGCTCTTTCAAGCTTGTCTTGTTTTGTCTTGAGGTCAAAGGTCCTAGGTCTAAGGTTTTGGTCATTTATCTCTGCAAGGTCATGTCTTTGAAAGTCCTTGAGTGCCCAGCAAGCCAGAGGGAGGATTGTAAACATGTTTCTTTGATATTTTCATCATGTACAGTTCATTTTTAACCTTGGATTTAAAAACTCTGTTTTTAAAGCCAAGGTCATGTTAAATTTTTGTAAAAAGAATGAAATTCCAAAAAGTCTTCAAAAAGGCAGCAGTAACCCTGGTCCCCTTGCCAAAGTCCCTCAGATGATCTACCTGCAAAAAGAATCAAGTCAAAGCACTCAATGAGTCAAATTCAGGATAAAGGAAACCAAAAATCAGTGTTATAAAGTGTCAAAAGAAAAACATTAGGAAGTGGGTTTGTAAATGAAATTTTTTCAAATGAGACTTATAAAAGCCCAAATTCCCTCCTTTCACTCTCATTGTGCATTCTAACGCTTGCAAGAGAGATAAAGAGAGTGATTGAGAGAAAGGAGCAAAATTACAGCAATTTTGGGCAGCTGAGAGGGGCGCGACCTGTCGAGAGAGGTGCGCGACCCGTTGGGCGGCCTGCGCGACCCGTTGAACCGCTTGGCTGCAAACTTCAAGGAAATTTCCCTAATCTTCTTCCAAATCACCAAATTTGCTCGAGGTAGGTGCTCTAAACATGGATTAATTGCTGTTATGAATGGTGGATGTCATGGGCGATGTCATGGGCATGCTTTTATGATCAAAATTTTGCAAGTAAAAGGACATTATATGGCTGCAATGTTCATGACCAAATTGTGCTAGGGTTTGTGTTGTTTCAAGTTATTTTTCCCTTGGGTTGGCTTCCTTCCTTTCCCTATCACTCACATTTATATGTTCATCTCTTTTCCCATTTTATCTTATAAATGAAATGCAAATCTTTCCCCATCCCTAGCCATTAAAAATGTAAACCCTACCCCTTTCCCAAAGCATACAAAATCCTAATTTCCCTCTACCATATACATGTGTAAAAATTCATGTGAAAACAAAAGAAAATGTTGATGAATATATCAGCAGGTTTTGTCTATGGTTTCCCTACTTCCCCTATTAATACATGTATGCATATTCCCATGTTCACTTTCATACAAGTTTTTTCCCATATGTAATGATCTTTGCAAATGATTTCCCAATTACAAATGTCTTCCTATATGCATAATGATTTGCAAAATTTCCCTTAAAGATTCCCTGTTACATTTATATATTCCCATTCCTTGTTAAAGATCCCTCCCCTAACATTTCCCTCATGTCTTTTTCCCCTTGAAACAGCATAGATTTCAGCACTTTTTGCAGGCAGAGACAGCAGTTCAATTTGTCCACTTTGCTCCTAAACCATGTCAGAAACTGAAACTTATGAGCAAAGTGATGACCATTCATCATCTACAGAGGTTGAGGTACAGAGGAGGCCTCGTAAGGGTGGTAAGGGTGGACATCATAAGCGAGAGGAGCCCACCTCTTTGGCAGAATTATAGGCTTGTCCCATGGCAGTGACTTGTTTTCAGTATATGTCTTGTTATGATTTCTGTGAGAGGATTTCCCGGATTCAGCACCATAGAGAATTGGCCCGCTTGTTTGTTTTACACCTCCATGATGGACATGTCACTCTGGCAGGGGTGAACTTTACATTGACACCCGAGGTGATCTCACAGGCTACAGGGATACCGAATGTGGGTGAGGTGTGGCCTAAGCGCAGGTTGCTAGATTTTGTTCACTTTGAGCCTTATGTCCGGCCACCATTCGTGAGACATTTGGCGGGTGTTTTTCCATTCAGATTTCTCCGAAGCGAATATGCTCCCATCATGAGGCTTATTATGCATTATTTTACCTGTGAGGGCAGATTTTCACAGGTGTACTCATATCACATTCGCCTTTTGATACATTTCACCCGAGTGAGGATGATGAACATCCCGGTCTTTTTCTTTCATAACATTCAGAGGATGGTGCCCATGTTGCAGAAGAAGACCCCGGCCCAGCAGTACAGGAGTTTATGTCATTATGGTTTGATTCAGCTCATAGTCTCACATCAGTTGACTCAGCAGGGCATCTCATGGGAGGAGTTCATCTCCCGTGAGTTTTTCACAGCACCACCCCAGCCACATCCCGAGATCATTCATGAGGAGGGTGGACCGTCTCAGCAGCCTGATATTCCAGTCACTAGACATGTTGTTTCTTCACCTCAGCTCACATATCAGAAAGGCCCGAGGGCCTTATTTGCAGCAGCTAGGCGAGTACTATCTCCACAGCAGGTGGAAGGGGTCTCGCTTTCATCTTCAGCTCAGCGAGTGTTATCTCCACATCATGTGGAAGGGGCCTCGCTTTCTTCACCAGCACAGGTACTACAGAGGGGCAAAGAGCCCATGATTCATGAGGGTCCGGTGATTGATCTTGAGGCCAGTTCTCCTAGCCAAGAGGCGAAGGAAATCATTCAGCATCTCAGGGCTGAAAATGATGTTTTGCAGAGGAGACTTGAGGGTGCCAAATGGACTATCACTTACCTGGAGCAGCGGAACAAACAATTGGAGGAGGAGAAAGCACTTGATGAGCTATGGAGGATTCGTAGCGATCGAGTCTTGAACCGTAGAAGACCCGGTGATCCATTGCCTGCTGACCGAGAGTCTATGCTCATTCAGGAGAATGCCCACTTGGAGAGGTTGTTGGCTAAGGCCAACCAAGATAAAAAGCTGCTGAGAAACATGAAGAATCACTATTGGGCAAGGATGCATGTATGCAAGGCCAAAATGAAAATGTTCCAAAGGAGGTTGTCTGAGGCTCTTAGGCGGAGGAAGAAGACCAATCCACTTCGTATCTTGGCTGAGGCATCCCTCAAAGATCATGGCACTCACTAGCTCAGCCATAGCACAAATCCCAAAAAAAATTGAGAATTTTGGGTAATTTTGGCATTTTTTGGAAATTTACAGGTTTTGGCTCCTCAACGGGTCTCACCCCCGGTGAGACCCTTTGTCATGGCAACTCCTTTTCACAAAAACTCAGCATTTCCCGATTTGTTATGCAAAGTTACATATGCCCATGGATGGACTTGAGTTTTTATGGGGTTTTGGGCCTCCAGAAGGTCAAAATACATGCAAAATTTGACTTTCTGCCCATTTTTTTAGTTGCAGAAAGCAGTCTTGGGAGAATTGAGTTTTGACTGAGCAAATGACCTCCAAATTCAAAAATTCTAGTTGGGTTGGAAAGTAGACTCATAGACCTTTCCAACGAGCTATCCTGCACCCAATTCTGACACCTGGAAGTGCCCCAAACAGAGCTCCAAAGTGCACGACCCGTTGAGAAAAGGGGCGCGACCCGTTGAGCAAATTTTGCCAGATTTGACCAGTTCAGCCCAGAAAATGCAGATTTGACTCTTTTCGACTTTCTGAGGTTAATGATGGTCCTCTTGGATGTAATTGTGACACTTTTTGGATACTTTCACTCTTGTTTAACACTTCTAGAAGATTTTTTCATGTAAAGGGTAAAAATTAAATGTATGAACTGGTTTCCAAGTTTATAGAGGCAAGTTGTTTTGACTGCCTATTTTGTAGTGCTTAGTTTAAAAGTGGTTCAAACAGCTCCTAGGATAGTGAGCTCGACCCATGGAGGCAGGGAAAGAGGTTAGATCATCTATATTATGTACTTTCTTGCTCATTTTCATGGTTGGACTCTTGAGGGAGAAGCTATCATTGTATATTTTCACTGTATCTCTGTAATTTTTGGCTAAGGAAGACCAGGGTTTTGCAGTCATCTTTGGGATTCTTGTGGACTCATGTGTTGATGGTGTGTTTCTCAATGTTATTGTAAGCTTTGTTATGTGATTCATTTCCTTTCTTTACTGCTGCACATTAAACAAATGAAGTGTTAAAGTATGAATTCATGCTAGCCATGCTCTGCTTTTAAATTTGTTTATTTTCAATGTTTTCTACTGTCTAAAGGGAATTCAAAGTCATTGTTTGCTCTCTTTAGCTCCTCATCTTTCATTCCTGATCATCCATCTCACTTTAAGGCATCAATATTGTTTCCTACCTCGCCCCAAGGAACCCCCTGCAGAAACTGTGTCAAATCCCCGCACCCAAAATTGCAATTCCTCAATTTGCCACCAAAAACCCAAAAAACCCTAAATCAACCTTTTTCATCAGTTTACTAGCCTAATATCAGTGTTACCTTGTTGGTCATCTCATCCCATTGAAGATATACCGAGATTGACCGGAGAGAGCCTTCTCCTGCCCCGTAGGGCTAGCTACGAAGCTGAATGGTTTGATGTAGCCTTGAGGTTTACCTTTTGTCAGCCTGAGGTGAAATTTCAAGCGCTAACATACTGGCGACCATACTGGGGAGAACATCTAATCCTTTGCTCATTGACGTGTTATTTCATAAGTCTTAGACGGAGCCTGAAGTTACGCTAGATAGCCTTCGAAAACGCTCTTATTTTACATCAGCGTTAGTAGATAAACGCTGCTTCAGTCAATCTCCGTGAGCTTGTGAATACAGCACTTCATTTGCATTTTACCCCAGTACATGTATCAAGTTCAGATCTGATTGTTGATGGTGAACAATGATCAGACACTTGCAAGGCTGAAATCATTCACTTGGCGACTCTAAATCAGTTTTGAGATCAGATCTAAAGACTCCACTGGAGGATGATCCCGACCAGCAGAAACATGAAAGGAGAATATGGCAAGATCAGGTACTCAAGTTGGAATTTCATCCAAGACATTTTGTTCTTTGTCATAAATTATTTCTTCTCTTTTCCCAAGAATGTCAAGAAGGCTTTGCAAAGTATACTATGCTTGAGAAAAGATCCTCGGCCTGCAGTTGATTCTTTCCCTTTGAAGATTGTGAATACCAAAGATTTGTGTGCCTTTGAGATTGATCAAGATCCTTTTTCCAAATTTTGTGATGACCATCTTCAAACTGATGAACCTCAAGCGACCAAGACTGATTCTATACCTGTTGTACATACCCCTATACCTTGTAAAATTCCAAATCGGTATAAACCTCTTGTTTTACCTTCTGTTCTTCATGCTTTCCCCAAAAACTATGATCTATACTTGCCGAGGTTTGATGGTGAATGTAAGAATGTCAACGCTGAGCAACATGTGCAGAATTTTGAGAATTTTCTAGATCTTTTTGAAGTTGATGAAGAAGATGTCAGTATTAGGCTTTTTGCTCTTTCTTTGCAAGCCAAAGTGAAGAGTTGGTTCAAAGCCCTGCCTGATGCAAGCATTTCAGATTTCCAGCAGTTTGTCAAAGTTTTTCTCGACAGGTGGATGATCGGGCAGAACCTTTTCTTGATTGTAGAAGAGTATAACCAGCTGAAAAGAATGCCAGGGGAGACAGTACAACAGTTTTCAGCCAGATTTAATCAAGTTTATTATTCGATGCCAGTTGATATAAGGCCTCCTCCTAGATCTGCTCTCTTGCACTATCCGGGTGCCTTTGATCCGGAGATTGAGTTTCAGCTGAGAGAAAGGGATATTGCAACACTTCACGAGATGAAAAATAGTGCAGTAAATGTAGAGGCTCATCTACTGATCCGAAGGGCAAGGTTGAAAGAAAAAGAGATGAAGAACATAGATCCGGAAGAATCAAAATCTCTAGAGGTGAAGCTTGACATTTTGGTAAGTGCAGTAGAAGATATGATGGACAAGATCACCGCAAGGAATGCTTATGATGTTCAAGCTCATGGCTCGCTGATTGAAGAAGAACAAGTTGTTGATTCAAAGCATTTTGTTTCTTACCCTAGTTGTCATAGATCTAATAATGATTGTTTTGTAGATCACCTTGGAGAAGAGAGATCTATTGATATGACATGCATGCTTGATGATGTGTTTTATAGTGATGATTTGCCTCGGTTTGATCAGTATGATGAGGATTATGTTCTCCAAAAAGAAGCTAATCTTACAGACAAATCAGCAGCTAGTTTGTGGGAGGAAGTTCATTTTCAGCAGCTCGAAAACAATGTTCAGCCATCACATATCAGCTATGACATTGCCGAGGAAAGTGTAGCAAAGTTTGAAGTAAGTGAAGGATCTTTACCTTTTTGTTTTGATTCATGTCAGTTCATCAGAGACAACTTCCATGTAATCAGAAATCAGCTGTCAATAAGTCTTGATCTAGACTATCTTGAGGGCAATGAAACTTTTGTTCAAGACTTCTCATATTCAGATTTGCAACCTTCGAAAGCCATTGATTGTCAAGATGCAGCTGCAGACTTGGAAGTGCACACACATGATTTAATGATTCAAGGTGACTCTGTACCATTTTGTTTTGAATCAATTCAGTTTTTGAAGGGTAGATTGCATAGTAAATCATTTAATGTTGAGGATGAGACAGATAACAAAATTCTTGAGCAGCCTGTAGCATCAGATTTGCAGCCACCAAATGAAATTGAAAGGCAGATTACAGATGAAGGTGTGGCAGCCGAAATACCTGATTTGATGATGCAGGAAGATTTTATACCCTTTTGTTTCGAAGCATTTCAGTTTATAAGGCAGAATTCTTGTAAAATCTCTCAAGAACAAGATGAGCAGCATGTAGGCAATAATGTAATCACAATGGGACCAATAGAAATGGGATTGCAACAGTCTTTTCAAGTTTTTCATGATCCAATAGCTGATGTTTTGGATGAGGTGTGTAGTCAAAATCTATCTCCATTGTCTATATGTGAGCTTGAAACGTGTATTGATACAAGCTTGATCCGGAAGTCAGTTTCTTTGTCATTTTCAGCAGAGGTCTCGTCACAAGGCTCAGATCACAATTTGCATTCATGGTATGAAGGAAAGAGAAGTAATCCATTGGATGAGCTAAGTTCCAGTGTGCTTGAATTTCATGATCCTTATGCAGTGTTTTTGGAGGTGGATAGAGAATTCATATCTTTCAACGGATCTGTTTCTAAGTTGTCATGGGAGTTGCCTTTCAGCAGTTCTCTCTTGTTGTTCATAAGTGAGCACTTGTGGAGAATTCAAACAGCAGATGGTATACTTACTTGGTTGCATTGGTTGTTTCATTTCACTTGATCAGGTGATGAATGAAACTATTAGAGTAGGTTGTGATGAATAAGCTCCACTTTGAGCATCATTTCCAGTTTGTCGGTTGTGTTCAAGTATCGAGTGAGTTTTTAGTTGAGTGAGAGTCAATTTATGTTGTCAAGTCCTCTGTTTTCAGTCATGCATTTCAGCGTGAGTTTTTGACTCCATTGCCCAATAATTGTAAGGCACTGGTCTACTCTCCCAGAGGTCTAAGGTTCTTGGTACCTCCAAGGAGCTACCATCCCCATTGGAGCCAATGTTAGTGTCGGTCGTGAAGCCCTCCATCAGTGATCAAAGCTCTTTGCATTTGCATTCGTAGGTGTCTCATCAGTGTCAAATTTTGCATCCCGTTAGGCATGCCATAACCCTGATGGAGGAGCTGGTTTATTTATACCCCTCTTGGTTTTGCTGGATCAGGTCATATCAGTCATTAAGCTCTTTCAAGCTTGTCTTGTTTTGTCTTGAGGTCAAAGGTCCTAGGTCTAGGGTTTTGGTCATTTATCTCTGCAAGGTCATGTCTTTGAAAGTCCTTGAGTGCCCAGCAAGCCAGAGGGAGGATTGTAAACATGTTTCTTTGATATTTTCATCATGTACAGTTCATTTTTAACCTTGGATTTAAAAACTCTGTTTTTAAAGCCAAGGTCATGTTAAATTTTTGTAAAAAGAATGAAATTCCAAAAAGTCTTCAAAAAGGCAGCAGTAACCCTGGTCCCCTTGCCAAAGTCCCTCAGATGATCTACCTGCAAAAAGAATCAAGTCAAAGCACTCAATGAGTCAAATTCAGGATAAAGGAAACCAAAAATCAGTGTTATAAAGTGTCAAAAGAAAAACATTAGGAAGTGGGTTTGTAAATGAAATTTTTTCAAATGAGACTTATAAAAGCCCAAATTCCCTCCTTTCACTCTCATTGTGCATTCTAACGCTTGCAAGAGAGATAGAGAGAGTGATTGAGAGAAAGGAGCAAAATTACAGCAATTTTGGGCAGCTGAGAGGGGCGCGACCTGTCGAGAGAGGTGCGCGACCCGTTGGGCGGCCTGCGCGACCCGTTGAACCGCTTGGCTGCAAACTTCAAGGAAATTTCCCTAATCTTCTTCCAAATCACCAAATTTGCTCGAGGTAGGTGCTCTAAACATGGATTAATTGCTGTTATGAATGGTGGATGTCATGGGCGATGTCATGGGCATGCTTTTATGATCAAAATTTTGCAAGTAAAAGGACATTATATGGCTGCAATGTTCATGACCAAATTGTGCTAGGGTTTGTGTTGTTTCAAGTTATTTTTCCCTTGGGTTGGCTTCCTTCCTTTCCCTATCACTCACATTTATATGTTCATCTCTTTTCCCATTTTATCTTATAAATGAAATGCAAATCTTTCCCCATCCCTAGCCATTAAAAATGTAAACCCTACCCCTTTCCCAAAGCATACAAAATCCTAATTTCCCTCTACCATATACATGTGTAAAAATTCATGTGAAAACAAAAGAAAATGTTGATGAATATATCAGCAGGTTTTGTCTATGGTTTCCCTACTTCCCCTATTAATACATGTATGCATATTCCCATGTTCACTTTCATACAAGTTTTTTCCCATATGTAATGATCTTTGCAAATGATTTCCCAATTACAAATATGTCTTCCTATATGCATAATGATTTGCAAAATTTCCCTTAAAGATTCCCTGTTACATTTATATATTCCCATTCCTTGTTAAAGATCCCTCCCCTAACATTTCCCTCATGTCTTTTTCCCCTTGAAACAGCATAGATTTCAGCACTTTTTGCAGGCAGAGACAGCAATTCAATTTGTCCACTTTGCTCCTAAACCATGTCAGAAACCGAAACTTATGGGCAAAGTGATGACCATTCATCATCTACAGAGGTTGAGGTACAGAGGAGGCCTCGTAAGGGTGGTAAGGGTGGACATCATAAGCGAGAGGAGCCCACCTCTTTGGCAGAATTACAGGCTTGTCCCATGGCAGTGACTTGTTTTCAGTATATGTCTTGTTATGATTTCTGTGAGAGGATTTCCCGGATTCAGCACCATAGAGAGTTGGCCCGCTTGTTTGTTTTACACCTCCATGATGGACATGTCACTCTGGCAGGGGTGAACTTTACATTGACACCCGAGGTGATCTCACAGGCTACAGGGATACCGAATGTTGGTGAGGTGTGGCCTAAGCGCAGGTTGCTAGATTTTGTTCACTTTGAGCCCTATGTCCGGCCACCATTCGTGAGACATTTGGCGGGTGTTTTTCCATTCAGATTTCTCCGGAGCGAGTATGCTCCCATCATGAGGCTTATTATGCATTATTTTACCTGTGAGGGCAGATTTTCACAGGTGTACTCATATCACATTCGCCTTTTGATGCATTTCACCCGAGTGAGGATGATGAACATCCCGGTCTTTTTCTTTCATAACATTCAGAGGATGGTGCCCATGTTGCAGAAGAAGACCCCGGCCCAGCAGTACAGGAGTTTATGTCATTATGGTTTGATTCAGCTCATAGTCTCACATCAGTGGACTCAGCAGGGCATCTCATGGGAGGAGTTCATCTCCCGTGAGTTTTTCACAGCACCACCCCAGCCACATCCCGAGATCATTCATGAGGAGGGTGGACCGTCTCAGCAGCCTGATATTCCGGTCACTAGACATGTTGTTTCTTCACCTCAGCTCACATATCAGAAAGGCCCGAGGGCCTTATTTGCAGCAGCTAGGCGAGTACTATCTCCACAGCAGGTGGAAGGGGTCTCGCCTTCATCTTCAGCTCAGCGAGTGTTATCTCCACATCAGGTGGAAGGGGCCTCGCTTTCTTCACCAGCACAGGTACTACAAAGGGGCAAAGAGCCCATGATTCATGAGGGTCCGGTGATTGATCTTGAGGCCAGTTCTCCTAGCCAAGAGGCGAAGGAAATCATTCAGCATCTCAGGGCTGAAAATGATGTTTTGCAGAGGAGACTTGAGGGTGCCCAATGGACTATCACTTACCTGGAGCAGCGGAACAAACAATTGGAGGAGGAGAAAGCACTTGATGAGCTATGGAGGATTCGTAGCGATCGAGTCTTGAACCGTAGAAGACCCGGTGATCCATTGCCTGCTGACCGAGAGTCTATGCTCATTCAGGAGAATGCCCACTTGGAGAGGCAGTTGGCTAAGGCCAACCAAGATAAAAAGCTGCTGAGAAACATGAAGAATCACTATTGGGCAAGGATGCATGTATGCAAGGCCAAAATGAAAATGTTCCAAAAGAGGTTGTCGAGGCTCTTAGGCGGAGGAAGAAGACCAATCCACTTCGTATCTTGGCTGAGGCATCCCTCAAAGATCATGGCACTCACTAGCTCAGCCACAGCACAAATCCCAAAAAAATTTGAGAATTTTGGGTAATTTTGGCATTTTTTGGAAATTTACAGGTTTTGGCTCCTCAACGGGTCTCACCCCCGGTGAGACCCTTTGTCATGGCAACTCCTTTTCACAAAAACTCAGCATTTCCCGATTTGTTATGCAAAGTTACATATGCCCATGGATGGACTTGAGTTTTTATGGGGTTTTGGGCCTCCAGAAGGTCAAAATACATGCAAAATTTGACTTTCTGCCCCTTTTTTGAGTTGCAGAAAGCAATCTTGGGAGAATTGAGTTTTGACTGGGCAAATGACCTCCAAATTCAAAAATTCCAGTTGAGTTGGAAAGTAGACTCACAGACCTTTCCAACGAGCTATCCTGCACCCAATTCTGACACCTGGAAGTGCCCCAAACAGAGCTCCAAAGTGCGCGACCCGTTGAGCAGATTTTGCCAGATTTGACCAGTTCAGCCCAGAAAATGCAGATTTGACTCTTTTCGACTTTCTGAGGTTAATGATGGTCCTCTTGGATGTAATTGTGACACTTTTTGGATACTTTCACTCTTGTTTAACACTTCTAGAAGATTTTTTCATGTAAAGGGTAAAAATTGAATGTATGAACTGGTTTCCAAGTTTATAGAGGCAAGTTGTTTTGACTGCCTATTTTGTAGTGCTTAGTTTAGAAGTGGTTCAAACAGCTCCTAGGATAGTGAGCTCGACCCATGGAGGCAGGGAAAGAGGTTAGATCATCTATATTATGTACTTTCTTGCTCATTTTCATGGTTGGACTCTTGAGGGAGAAGCTATCATTGTATATTTTCACTGTATCTCTGTAATTTTTGGCTAAGGAAGACCAGGGTTTTGCAGTCATCTTTGGGATTCTTGTGGACTCATGTGTTGATGGTGTGTTTCTCAATGTTATTGTAAGCTTTGTTATGTGATTCATTTCCTTTCTTTACTGCTGCACATTAAACAAATGAAGTGTTAAAGTATGAATTCATACTAGCCATGCTCTGCTTTTAAATTTGTTTAATTTCAATGTTTTCTACTGTCTAAAGGGAATTCAAAGTCATTGTTTGCTCTCTTTAGCTCCTCATCTTTCATTCCTGATCATCCATCTCACTTGAAGGCATCAATACTGTTTCCTACCTCGCCCCAAGGAACCCCCTGCAGAAACTGTGTCAAATCCCCGCACCCAAAATTGCAATTCCTCAATTTGCCACCAAAAACCCAAAAAACCCTAAATCAACCTTTTTCATCAGTTTACTAGCCTAATATCAGTGTTACCTTGTTGGTCATCTCATCCCATTGAAGATATACTGAGATTGATCGGAGAGAGCCTTCTCCTGCCCCGTAGGGCTAGCTACGAGGCTGAATGGTTTGATGTAGCCTTGAGGTTTACCTTTCTCAGCCTGAGGTGAAATTTCAAGCGCTAACAGGAGTCAACAAGTTGCGGGACCACAAAGGGCCAAATGGACCCAAAATTAGGTCAAGGATATGGAGTTGATCAATCAAGGATTTACTTGACTTAATTAGGGAAAGGAAGGGGATCACAGAAATCATCCTCTTGTGAGATTTTTGCTATCCCTTTTGGAGGAGGATTTTCGATGTAATGGATGAATTTTAATGTCTGGATATCTCTCTCTTTTCTTGGAACTTCATTATTGGCATAATTTGGTGATTGGATATACTCTTTACACATGTAAGTAATATTTTCATGTCTATTCTTGTTATTTACTTTAATACATTGATGTTGTTGGGATTTTCACTATACTAGATCTGAAATTTACTGCTTTTCTTACGCAAAATTGTGGAAATTGAGTCTTTTACAGCATTGCATCATCTCATGTATCATGTGTGAAAGGGTGAATGTTCCTAGAGATTGTTTCTATTGAACACATCTTGATAAGTCATCAATTATTGCAAATTGAAGTATAAATTCTTCTAGCAGTTGTTCCCATGCCCTAATTGCCATGCGAAGTTGTCTAGAAGGCTCCTTGATTGGGTGTAGTTCCTCTAAATCACAAATTTCATCTTGACTCCATCTTCCCTAAGGATAAGGCATTGATCCTTCCATAGGTGATCATTTTCAAAGAGAATTCCTCTCACCTTCCCCTCTTTTTCTAGGTCTAGCCTCCATAGGTCACCTAGGGCATCACTTTTCTCATGATTTAGCCATCAAAAGAATTTGATCTCTTGCCCACAACTACGCTGGTGTGTCCTCAAGGAGCCCTCCAAATTTCACGAAATTCCGACAGTGGGATCTTGAGATATTTCAGGCCCTAGCTCGAAGATCAATTATTACTCTTGGTTTCCAATTGGTTAGCGACCTCATTGGGATCATAGCATCAAATCATCAAAGGAACATTATTTCTTTGATCCCTTTCCTTTCCCTAATTAGGTCAAGTACATCCTTGATTAATCAACTCCATATCCTTGACCTAATTTCGGGTGCACTCGGCCCTTTGTGGTGCCACAACTTGTTGACTCCAATTCCACAAAGATCACTTAGAAGTCAAGCATTCATAAGGCCTTTGAGACTAGGGGCTTCCTTAAAAAAGCATACTCCCAAACCTTATCCTCAAAAGCCCTCTTAGCCCTTCCTAGAGAGCCAATCACCTTGCTTCTAAAGCAAGCAACCCAATTAATTGAGTCTCTCTTGCGAATAGGCTTAAGAATCACTTCCTTATCTTATCATTGAATATATATATATATATATATATATATATATATATGTATATATATATATATATTCTAGTGATTCCTCACATATTGGGACTCCTCCCACTGGTGAAACTCTGTAAAGAGCAGGGAGCCTTAGCTAAGGTGATAGTGGGCTATCGCTCCATTGTTTCCCTTAACCTAGTAGTTGCTCTATAAGATCCCCTCTTAGGACACCTACTAGTTTGAGCAGTAACAGGCCCGAAGGGCTTTAGAGTAGTTTTATGGGTCCGACTAGGATCACTTACCGTATTTCATCATCAAGATCAATTATGTATGGTTTACTCTTGGTTCTGTTGCATTCCAACGATCTCTAAATCAGAGTTATTAACGGGCATATTTTAATTAGTTATGCTTAATGTGTTATTTCGGGCAAATTACTTGGAGAAACACCTTAGCGTATAGCTCGTTGGAATCGGGGCGAAAAATCTACAAGGCGGGATGATGAAAAGGGGCTTTGAGTGGCCAATGTGACCACAGAGGCAAATTAAGCATTCTCTGGTATTAAAAGTGACTTTAAATAGTTTATAAAAGTCACTTTATTAAATAAAGAAAGGAAAAGTGCTTTTAATATTTAATTGGAGGGAAAAGGTAAGTGATTTATAAAAAGGGAAATGAGCGAGTCTCTCCTCATTCGTGCATTTGAGTTTTGGAGAAAGAGCTCTTGGAGAGAGTTTTGAAGGAGAAGCTTAGGGTTTGGAAATCCTAGCCGCCATAGCTAGCTTCGATGTTGAAACTAGACACCCTAGTTTGTTCAAGAGAGTGAAATCATTTAAATTTCACTGTGGGAATTCAAAGGAGAAAAAAATTCTAAAGATTTGAGCTAGAAGAGGTGTTATGAGTTGAATCTCTAATTTATTGTTCTTCATTTGTCATCTTTCAGGTTGAAGTTAAATGTGTCGAAGCCAAAGATCCAAGTCCAAGTCAAAGTAATTTATTCTTGGAGAGAGAGCACGACTTCCCTGTGAAATTTTCAACTATTGCAGTAACTGGAAACTATTCTTCTAACTCTAAATTAATTAACAATTTATTTGCCCACACAAACAACGAATAATTCACAACTACAATTTTTACAAATTAAATTTTGCAAAAGATAAGTTGGAAACTGATAAAATACTGGCACACACATACACAAAATATGACAGTTATTTTTGGACTAAAGTCCCCGGAAAAACCCAACTTGGGAAAACCGGTTCAGCAGCTAAGGGTTTTATTTATTAAGCAGTGGTGAAATAATTTGAGTACAGTCTAGATGTCGAAAACTGGCAATCTGCAGCAAGAAAATTTGGCCGAAATTATCTGAGGGAATTTCCCTTTCTCCACGAGCAACCCCTGTTGAGAAATCTAGGGGCGGCAAGTATAGGTGATTTCTCTTTGCTTTTTTTTTTTTATAATTGCTTGTGATGTATTTTACTTATCTTGCTTAAGTTCTTCTTCAACTTGATTATTATTGTGTTCTCTATCATCAAACAGCGACCAACAATATAATCAATGAGACAATTGGACACAAGATGTAGGTGATCAGCTAGGGCCAAAAACTCTCCACTCTGAGAGGAAAAGCCACAAGAATTCTTCTTCTTATAGAATCTTCAATTGACGAATTCCATGACCTAGACCCTTGAGCTTGTTAGTTTTTGTAGCATCGGATGTGTTCTAGCCATGAAATTTGGTGGAGAGACTAGAATGCATAAGATCTCCAAGACCCAGAAATCGTTTCTAGAAATTCCACCTAAAGATGACTTAATAAGATTATTAACCAATATTTAAATATTTCCGTTAGTTAATCAAAATTAGTTAAGTCAAGGTGAGACTCATCTAGAAACTCACACGGATCGACTTCAAGATGATCCTAGCCACTGATTAAGATTTAATCTTGGCCGTTGGAGTCCCAACAGAGGATTATAAGAAGAAGTCGATGGGCACAGGAGAAGACACTTATGTACTTCAATTTTCTTAGCAAATTGATTTCGAGAGAGCAGCAGCAGTTGCCAAAGAGACAAAGGTCGAAGAAAGGTCAATGAGGAGCAAAGACAAAGATCCGAAGGGAGTTTTCCAGATCTGGAGAGGCAGCAACAAGTGACAGAAGTGATCCACGCTGAAGCGGCATAGGGACTACTCAGTGGCTAAAGCAGAGCAGTTTGATTTAGCTGAGGAGGAGGTCGATTCAATTTCCAGAGGCTGGGAAAGTCTTCCAAAGTGTCAGAGATTCACTTCCAACAACAAAGGCAAGCTAGACGGCTTGCTCAAAGGCAGATTCGAGCCACACGTGTGAGAGGCAACGCAGAAGGGCTTACGTTGGGGTTTGGACGAACAGTTTTCTATAGAAGCCAGTGTCGGGATTGCTTGTGGGGTGAGAGAATTTTTCTCTCTAATTATTTATGTCAGATACTTGCTGATTGGATTGCTAGTTGGGCATCCATAGATTGTACTCAGAATTTCACTGTTGCAAAATAATAAAACACTCATTTGTTGGACCGTATTTCCCGTATTGGGTTTTTCAGGGACTCTTGTCCAAAAACAACGATGTTAATTTTTATTTGTGTGCTAGCAGTTCCAGCGCTATTTTATTTCCACGATTTTTATTTGTGAAGGTTGCAATGTGTTTATTTCGATGTTGTCGTAGCAATAAATTGAACAATTAATTTATCAGTTAGGAAAAATAATACCAATTGCTGCAACAGGATTTCAGTTGTAGGAATTTTCACAGACCTAGACTCCTCCAAGACCAAGTCAAATTATCTCCTTGAAGTGTTTTAGTTGCTTTTACTTGCTCTCTTTTAGCTGCTTTTACTTCACCTTTGACCAACAATTCGAACCTGCAACGTTGACTACAGTTTTGGCCTCTTCTACCTACAACTTTCGACCTTTTGCAATTTTTGCACGTGTGATCAAACTAGGGAAGATTGGCGAGAATTTCTCTTTCGCTTGCCTTGGACTTGTCATCTTGTAACTTCGGCTTGCAAGAGAGATCTTTCACATGCTAGATTTCGGCTTCCTTGAGGTCTGCAATTTGGTCTTCCTGCAACAAATGGATGCCCTAATTTTACCTTGCACGTGTGAGAGATTTCAGCCCAAAAACAGATCCAAACTTTCGATTTCTTCTGCTGGGTTCACCTCCTCTTCCTCGCTTTTTCTTGTCTTCTTCTTTGCCTTGATCGAACTTGTTGATGCTTCTTAGATGATCCTTGAATGAGGTTGAGTCCTCCTATTTATAGGCTTCTCACCCATGCAAGTAGGTCGACTTGTCATTGATCCTAGGCCGACATGTCTTCTTGATAGGTCGATTTGCTTCTTTGGAGAGTTGAATTGATTGTAGCACATAGACAAGGTCTTGGAGGGTCTTTTGGCTCTAATATTGACTCAAATAATTTACTTTACAATATGTAACATGCCCAAGAAGGGTCTTTCATACATGACAATGACTTTCTTGACTTGTTGACTCAATGACAAGCCCTAGGAGCTCATAATGGGAG
The DNA here is from genome assembly GCA_031772625.1 of Pinus tabuliformis. NCBI lineage: Eukaryota > Viridiplantae > Streptophyta > Pinopsida > Pinales > Pinaceae > Pinus > Pinus tabuliformis. The sequence goes on along the minus strand of CM062819.1, from coordinate 70,643,658 downwards.
CTTGACCTAAAATTACAATAATAAATTTATTTTTCTCTGTTCATTATATACATAAAAATCGTGATTACACATGTCATTATGAAGACCAAACCTAGTTACATATTTCAACAACCCCAGCACAACTCAGCCTCAGAAACTCGTCCCCCTTGACCCTTTGCACAAGCCTCTATGCAGTGCTTGCGCATACCATTTGACATCTAGCTCGAAACTGCCTCTAATCAAGTCGTTATGCTTGTCTCTGCTACTGGAAATGATTCTCCGACCTTCTAGAAGACTTTCCTGACCTCTGGAAGCTGAATTGATTTTTCCCACGGGTAAATCGAATTGCCCTTTGAAGTTTCCTACGCAGTCCTGTGCACTGCCTCACTGGGAAATATTTTAAAATAGGCTAATAATCTAATTGAGACACTTCTAGGTGAAATTTCCAAAAACGACTTATGGGTTATGGAGAACTCTTGTGCTTTAGCCTCTCCACAAACCACTGCTCAACTCTGATATGTGTTGCATCTGTGTTGTTGTTGATTGAACTGCTGCCAACACTGCATCTGCACTACAACTCCCTCTCCATCTATTGTTGTTGCAGCTGCAACATTTGTAACTAAAAAGCATCCAAAATACTGAATCAATTGTGATCAGTATGATACATTTGTCACCTGAGTCTCTAATTGTTGCAAGTATATGCGTTGCTACTGACTCTGCACTGTGCCAACTGCACTGCGCTCCCCAGCATTTGACATGCAAATAGACTCTGCATCTGCCACTCTGGCATCTGACTGCATCTACTGCCGCTGATCCATCCTGATAGTGAAATATTGTGGGCTCCCGTAGCAAGGTTCTGATTCAAGAGGTGGACCTACTTAAGAATCCTACCCATTTGTAGCACTATGAGGCTACAATACCAAGTCACCCCACTTTACTCCTGGGGTGTGTCAACAAACATGGGGTAGTCTTCCTCCAGCCTAAAGGAGAGCCTATCAATCTCAGCATGAGCTATTGCCCGGTCCTGCTTCTCCTCCTTGTCCTTCTTCCTGAGAGGACACTAGGTGTTGTAGTGACCAAGCTCACCACATCTGAAGCACTTTACCTTTGACAGGTCCTTCTTTTGTTGCTCCCCCTATCCCTGATTGGGACCCTTCGATGCGAGGGTGACATTCTCCTCCTCCTTCACCTGCTTCGACCCGCCGCTACTGCGACTGATGGAGCTCTTCACTAAGTCTAACCTCAACTCCTCCTGCTGCAAATCAACCCACTTTGGCAAGGTTTCTCTGCCCAAAATGCTTTGGACGACTACCTGCCACTCCTCGGAGACATTGTTGAGTGTCAATCATACTAGTTTTGTGGCTTGAGGTACTACTCCAATTGCTGACAGATGATCCTAGATCTCCTGAATCCTAGTGAGATAGGGGTCTATGCATTCCCCCTTCTGCATCCTGGTGCATCTCAGCTTTTCCTCCAAGTACATCTTCCGCTACTCGAAAGTGCCTTGGTATAGCGTGGAAAGTGTATCCCACATCTCCTTGGTCGTTCCCTGGCTTGCTATGTGTGATACAATGTGATCTCGAACACCGTCAAGAATCAACCTCTTTGCCCTCGCCATCTCCATTTTGTATTCCTTCAGCTAAACTACATCCGTGGGGATAGCTACCACTGCATCTATGAATGGCTTCAGGCCATATTCATCCAGAAGGAAAAACATCCTTGCCTTCCAAATGACACAGTTGGAAGCACCGTCCAAACTATCCTATTGGAGCGACACGACGAAATCCTCCTCTTCTCGTTTACTCAGCAATTGCTAGGCTCTACGCACTTCCTATTGGAGCGAGTAGATCTGCTTACAACGACTACTGATCTGCAAAAGAAAATTGAACTTTTGAAGCTATAAGTCTCTTGAGGAAAATTTCCCTCAGTGTGTGCTCTTTCTTCCTCCTGACGTTATTTTGCACTAGCAACTGCTGCAAAATACTGTGTCCACCTAGAGATCTGCGCTGCAAGAAAAATACTAGCTGTTCCTTCTGCCTCTAGTAATCCTCGAACTGGAGAACTCCAATTTCTCTGTCTCTCTCTCAGAGAAATCATTTTTTCCTCAAGAAATTGACCCTCCTGGCCAAGAAACTACGCCTCCTCTGAGGGTTTCGAAGTACTGCTTACGCAAAGCTATGAAATTCCTCTTCCCTTCTACTACCGAGCTCTCCGGCTTACAATCTACGCTCTGATACCATGTGAAAATTCTACTAACCCTGAATCCTATTGCAGCAACTGATGTTAATTCTTCTAATTGTGAATTCAATTAAACAATTTACTTGCTATGTGCTACGACAAATATCGAATTAAATACACTGCAACCTTCACACACAAAATACACCGTTATTTTTGGACTAAGTCCATGGAAAAACCCAACTTGGGAAAACCAGTGCAGCAGCTGAGGGTTTTAATATTATGCAGTAGTGAAAACTGAGTAAAATCTATGGATGCTTAAACTGGCAATCCAAACAAAGAAATAACTGGCAATAATAACTAGTGACAAAAATTTCTCACTCCACAAGCGATCATACACTGACCTCAGCTCGAATTGAGTTGCTCCTTGCCCCCTCTACGCAGTCACTACGTTAGCCTACACAGTTACTATGTCCCACAAGCTCAGAATTGTGTCTCCTCTCACTGTCTCGTCAGTTGTTGTCTAGGAAATTGATACTCTTTGCCTTCAAACCCTCTGCCTAGCTTCTGGCTCAAAATTTCTCCTTCTCCCCAGCAAAACGGAAATCTCCCCAAGAGGGTTTTGTGTTGCCTCTCTGTAATGTACTCGACAAAACTCGAAAAGCTTCCTCCAGCCTCACTATCTCTAGCCATCTCACTGCTTCGATCTCACTGAATCACCTCCGACAACTAAATGCTGCTAGTCTGGAGATCGATTTCTCAGCAGAATCAAATGTTCAACTGATTTGGTGTGTCTTCTCCAAGCCCCTTGACTTCTTCTTATAATCCTCTGTTGAGTCTTCACCGACCAAGATTAGATCTTAATCGATGGCTAAGATTAAGTTGAAATCAATCCGTGTGAATTTCTAGAACATTCACACCATAACTTAATTAACTTTTATTAATTAATCATATTTCCTAAGTTTAGACTTAGAAAATATTAAAAACTGACTAATAAATCTAATTAAGTCGTCTCTAGGTGGAATTCCATTAACGATTTCTGGGTATTGGAAAATACATGTATTCTAGTCTCTCCACCAAATCTCGTGGCTAGAACACATCCGATGCTACAAAAACTAACAAAGTTGCCCAAAGTATCCTTAGGACACTTGCTCAAGTGTGAGCAAGTTGCATATGTAACTTAGCCTAAGTTTAAACTTAGGAAAAGCACATTATTAATTATGTTTTCTAATTTAGCTAAAGAAACTTTGGAAAAGTAAAGCAATTTACTTTAGTGATTACGTTTTGACTTTTAATCTTAAGCCCTTGATTTCAAGTGAGGCAAGATCTAATCTAGGCCGTCAATCACTTTGGAGATTAGTGTTAAGGATTTAGCTCAATGTAAAGTAATAAAAGTGAAGCTACGGACAAGGAGAAGACACCATACAACAGTGCAAGACTAAGAGAGGCATCTCAGTGAAGAGTGTGATACTTTAAGTGTGTTGTGTTTGACGAAGGGGGCAGCAAGGAGATCTAAATCAGCCAAGAAGGGCTTGATCAGCTGGATCAGGTCCAGTGTTGTATGTAATTCCTTAGTTGGCCCATTTTCCAAGGAATGGACTCCAAGTAAGTTCAGAACTTAATGAATAACTATAATTGGGTAGAATCTGTGTGTCATTTTTGTGATTGAGATCGGTAAATTTTGCTTTCACTGAATATATTTTGGTTAATACCCTAGCAGGTGCTTTTATTCAGTAGACATAAATCTGCTCAGAACTGATCACTGGTTTGCTGGGTTAAGAAAATTTAACACAGATACACCCCCAAATTCCCCAAAATTTGGTGAAGCTTCCACACATACCCAATGTCTGTCTCCCTACTCCTGCACTCTCTAGTCCCCAAAACTTGGTGGAGCATTGCTTCAAAAGGGTTGTTACATAATACAAGTTGGTCAGCTTCTAATTCTGCAAAAAGAGTTTGGTTATCGATCTGATTTTGCAGTCACCGTGTGCTTTATATAAACAATTTTGTTGTAAGGTATTTTTAACAATATCATCTCATTTACAAGAGAAAAGAACAGAAATCTTGTATTGAGTAGGCCCTCAAGGAATCATACTAGACTTCTTCAATCCAAGATCAGTTTAGCTATAGCTATGCTTGACATGCTCATCTATTGATATATCATTTTGAGATGGAGAGCAACCAGATACTTGTATCTTTTCAAACTAGTGGAAAAGGTACAATAAACAAATTCAAAACAATCATCTATAATCCTGTCTACTTGAAATGGGTTCCTGTGATACCATGTACATAATTTGTTCCACACTCACAAGCAAGATTGGCAAGAGTTGCAGGGAAAGTCATCTCTTTTAGAGACGACACTGAACTTGCATTTCACCAATATCAATCCAATTTGTATGATTACCTTATTCCAAAAACCTTGCAATGTGTGGATTTTTACATAATAAAAGCATTTACATTGACAAGCAATAACCATTAAACATACTCGAAGGAAACAAGAAATTTTATAGCAATCAAGGAAAGAATATGTATCTCTACAAAAATTGATAGTGAAAATTGCTTTTATATATAAATGGTAAAAATTAACCCAAGTTTGAAATCCTGAGAATAATTCAACATAAATCAAAGAGTACCAATTGGAAACACACGCATTTCATCAAGGTTCAAAAGATAGTATATTTAGATAGCATTAATCCTGTCGCCAATCTTAAATCTATGACTAGAGTTACTTTCAAGATGTGAAAGTCAAAATTAGAACTTCAGCAGGCATTTCTGAAAGTTTTAGAAGTGATATCGGGGTCAAGCAAGCTTGCCCACTGTCTCCTACCCTTTTTGGTTTATATATCGACAAGCTTGAGGAGTCGTTAAATTCGCAAGGGGGTGAACGTATCTATTTGTGCAAGTTTGTTATAAGGCTTCTTTTGTATGTAGATGACCTTATTCTGATTGCTAAATCGGCTCTTGGTTTGCAAGAGCACTTACTATCCCTTGAGAATTTTTGTAGAAGTGTGGGGATGCAAGTTAATATCAGCAAAACGAAAGTAGTGGCCTTCTCTAAGAAAAGAAAACATAACCAGCATAATTTCTACTTTGAAGGCAACATTCTGGAAGAAGTTGCGGATTACAAATACCTCGGGATTGACTTAAACAAAAATCTACGCTGGAATTGTTGTAGAAAGAAAAGAACTTTGGGGGGTTGGAAAGCATTTTATGCTTTTCAAAATAGGTGCAGAGAGGCAGAGTTATGGGACTGGAAGACCACTCAAACTCTTTTTGGGCTTCTAGTGATTCTGGTGATTCTCTATGGTTGTGAACTGTGGGCTAGCAGTACCTCCGACATGCAACGGAAACAAATTGAGAAAATTTAGAAGTGTTTGATTACAAACAAATTTAATATTAAAAGTGCAGTTCCTTAAGATATTTTGTTAAGTGAAACAGGGACTGCTCCTATTCAAGCAATTGCTATGGTGCGAGTCATAAGGTATTTAAAAAAAATTGAGCAAATGGAAGAGAGTAGATGGCCTAAGGTTGTCTTCAATGATAGATTGTGCAAGAGCAAAAAAACTTGGATGTAGCAAAATAACAAATGGTTTAGTAAATGGGGTATTTGCTTGAACGCGTTTCCCATAAACAACAAAGAGATAAAAGCTTTTGTTATGGAAAAGTTCCACAAACGTACTAGGGATAAGGAGCTAGGAAGAAAGAAAAATTACTATATTGAAGTGTTTAATCCCACTCATAATCATCAACCAAAAGCATACATAGAGGCCAATATTTCTTGGAGAGCCAAAATTCTTATTGCTCAGTTAAGGACTAATTCTCATCAACTCTGTTGTGAAACAGGGCACTGGAAAAGGCCAAAGGAAGTGTGGGAGGAAAGGGTATGCATTTTTTGTTCTTTCGGAAAAGTGGAAACAGAAAAACATTTCATTTTAAAATGTGAGGCCTTCAAAGACAACAGGGAAAGTTATGCAGATATGCTGGCAGCTAGCTCTTGGGATAATATATTTAGCGAGGGGTTTGTCGAGAAGCTGGGAGTATTTATTGTGAAGCTTCACAGAAAAAGGGCCGAATACATCAAGCAGATGAAGAAGCAATCTGTCCCATAGGCTATCTTTAGCCTCGTGGACATTAAAATAATTTCTTTCTTTCTTTCTATATCATTCAATATTTATTTTCACGAATTTAAGACACCTATTAAAAAAAGCACATTTATATATTAAGCAGAGATTTAAATTTTAGCCAAATAAAATATCTCTAAGCCAGCCAGTAATATAGTGGGGATGAACCACCAAACCTTTAGCACATGGATCTTCAAGGCTATGTCACAAGGTTCATCGAACTTCAATCTTGAGGTTCAAATTTTGCCAAACCTTGAAAAGATTTTGAGGTTCGACGAACCTCATCGAACCTCATAGTCATTAACCAAGTCCATAGATCAAAACTCATAACCTCATGTCCCAACTCAAACTTGTAATCTATCCTTGCAGTTTCCATGTTCGTGATAGCATTTTTTATTTTTATTGTTGTTCATTTTTTACAATTTTATCCTATATTTGATACGATCTACACAAGAATTCAGACTAAGACACGGTGCCTGAACTGAGACAATTTATCATGACAAACAATACAAAGTATTCTGACTATGATCATGATAACATGACAAGTAGACTACTTATTTGAAAAAAATATACTTAAAAGAAGAAACTTCGAGCCAGAAACAATTTGCTTCAGTAAAAAGGCATACCTTTGGTTTTTTTGCATTTCTTCCCGCTTCTGTAATTAGTTGTGAAAGCTTCCTTGGCTGCTGCAAGCTATCAACATCTCTTGACTTAGCCCCTTTCAAAGTTGACAAATCAGCAACATCATCATCAAAATCTTCTAACGTCTCAAGAAGCCTGTTGAAAAAGAAGATGCCCTATGAGATAAACCATCTGCCATCATCCTTGCAAGTTGGAAACACTCCAGATGCAAAAGAAATGACCTAATTTAAATGTATAAAGAAATATTGAATACAACAATCCCCAGGTATCAGATGATCAAGTAACCCCACCCATTTCTTGAACGTTTAAGATGCTTGAGATTCTTCCTTTCAGGTTTTCCATGGACAACTTGACTAATCCCATCTGTCAATTGCTTCATGTAAGCTTCAAGCTTTGCTCTTTCTTTGAGCATTTCTTTACTTTCAGCTCCAACCATTTCTTTTGCCTGTACAAATTTACAATAGGTAAGTCATTGTAAAATTATAAATACTATAGAATCTGCCACCAAACAACAATGCCCAGTGCCAAAAGTTAACTGTTTTTTACAAGTTCAAAACAATTAACCAAATCCCTCTGACATACCTCCTTATCCTCATTGATCAATTTTTCCACATTATTAACATCCAGGGCTGAACCTGTCAATGATTTATTTCTATCTTCACCATCCTGCATTTACAACACCTTAAGAAGTCATTATATCGAGAAGACTTGTCCACACTGAATACAATAAACTTAGAAAGAGAACAAATAGAATATAATCAGTGAAACTACCTGCACAGACTGATCTGACTTGGCTTTAACCACACTTGTCTTGAATTCTGACATAAAATCCTCAGCTGAGATAAAGTCCACAGAAGATTTTGCTGGAGCACCCTCAATTGAATCAGTGTTGTCTTCCTTGAGTATTCTTTCAAACTGATTCTCAAGTCTGTTGTCAATGGGCCGAACCTGTTCAATGAAAATTGCGCTAGAGTCAAAGAAAACACCTATAACACAAAAAAATAACTTTCACAATGCCAAAAGCACACTTCTGAATTTAGAAGTTATAGGCATCAAATTGGATATTCAACATAAATAGTTTAACAGTTCTCAATGTTGATCAAACATGTTCATAGCAAATATGCTAGGGCTCTTTTAAAACCTTATCCAAGAAATCTCGTATCTCCACAAGACGAGCAATCACAGGATGATCTCGGACAGAACGGCCTTCTGCTTTTAAAAGTAAGTAGAAAACAATGGATTGGCAATAGCACAGCAACAGCAGCTGCTTCACCTCCAGATAGTTCATGCCTTCTTTGGTTACATTTTTGTTACCTTTCACCTTCACCACACAAGAATCTCAATAAAAGGCTGATGAAACAACACCAAAAGAAAATTAACAGTATTCAATGTCAATTACATCTGCAACTATAGTGCTATCTAACATGAAAAGTTCTTGCCAACCTTTCTTATCTCATTCTTACCTTCTGCAGTAGAACCTGAACAATTTTCAGGTTATCAAGTCCATCCTTAAATTCTGATAGCAGTCCCACTAACTCTGGAGCATCACTACAAAAGAAGTTGAAGTTCGAGATCACAATGAAGCAAGTAATAGAAATGCCACTCCAGCTACACTGACCTCTTTAATTGAGAAGAATAAAGGCAGAAAGACCTAGAGGATCAAAAAACAGAAACTCAAGAACTTGCAACTCACTGTCTAAATCTGCAGGTGCAGATGACAAAGATTGAATTGATAATGGGAAGCTTTCTTAGACTTCAAAGTCAATTTTAGGGATTGGCGGGAAACGGTGTTCTGATGAAATTTCATTATCACCCTTCAATAAATCAAGATGACTTTACCTAAAGGCACTCACTAATTCTGCCCTTTAGCATGTTAACATCTGGTCTAACTCACATATCAAGCCTCTTCCATCCTACAATTTCTTTTCTAAGGTGTTTACGTTTACCTGTTTTGGTCATGATAACAAACTGCCACAGGAGATATACCATACATACAGAAGACAATTTAATCCTAGAAACATAAAGTTGCCCCAAGGTTTACCTTTTTGTTTAACTAGATAATGCAGCATGTCATACTCATGTTATCTTAATTTTTATCATCATGATAGCATCTTTCTGAGTTGTTTGCATATTTTCAAGATTTCTTAGATCGTGTTAATCCTTCAATTTGACCTCCTTGCAAATCTGGAGGGTTAATGACCAGCACATATCATCAGGCTGGACGTTCAGAGATAATGCAGATACAGTTTTGTTTAGGCTGGGAGTTGGTTCCCAGCGAGACTAGTTGCAGGATGGATTCAGTGATGTTATGGTTATTTGGACACAGTTTTTGCACAGATTCCCTGACATTTTAGGAGACAGGGTTCCAACTTCCAAGGCTTACATGGTGGTATTGATTACATATTCGGACTCCTTAAGAACTCATAATTCCAATGAAACTTCTCAGGGTGACATACATGGTACTTTCTATTTTTAGCAGGTTTGGTCCAAAGACTCACATGTCAGAAATAATGGTATATTTGGAATCCTTGCGAGATTTTGAATCCAATTAACTACTTATAGACAACATGCGAGCACTTGCTAGTTACAGACAACATGCAAGCACTTTCTATTTTTAGCAGTACTTTGCATGTCAATTCTGTCGCAAATTCAGATTCCTTACTGAAAGATGAATCCAATGAGTATGGTTTCATGGGCATCTGAGACATTTCTATTTTTCGCAGTGGTCACATGTTAGATCTGGTTATGTATTCGGACTCCCCACTAAAAAGAGAGTCCAATGAGGGTGATTTTGTCAAGATCAGAGATTTTTTTTTGCAGTCTTTGCATGGCAGTGCTACTGCTGACAGCATATTTGGATTAGACCAAGCAAATCTGAGTCTGATGAGTATAATATTGTGGACATGTGGGCAGTTTTCTATTTTTAGCGATGCCTATTTTTAGGCATACTATATATGGCAGGGTCTCTGTTATGTAAAAAATTAGTTAATTTTAGGTTTATTATTTAAATTTAGGTTTAGCCAAACGAAAGGGCACGATCATAAGATCATGCCCTTTCCCAAAGGGTGTCCATGGCGGTATATAAGCCAGGAACCCCATTGTAATCAATCATCATCTGTAATTTCATCTCTTAATAAAATATTTATATATATAAAATTCTGCGTATCTTAAGGTTCTTTGCTTCATCTGGTATCAGAGCGAGTTCGTTCCTCGAACTCTATTGATCCGCTGCCATCCGTTTCCTTCTGTTGCCGTTGTTTTCTTATTCTCTGTCGCGTCGACCTTCCATCTCATTGTATACACATTCCACGCCATCACATTCTGCTTTCGCCACACTGCCCATACAATCCGTGTTGTCGTCGTATTACTTGTTAGCACATTCAGCGTTTTCTGTGACCTTCGCTTCTCCATCCTTCGTTGACGTGGTCCACCACCAAACCCATCGGCCCCTACGATTGCCAACCAACCGGTGTTGTTCCTCTGTCGCAATCCCCAACACAGTTGTCTTTTACGCTGGTCGAAACAAGTCAACCACAAACGCTGTCTGAAATATCCTCTGTCCGTTGTTCTCATCGCTCTGTTTCTTAACCTTTATTACTGCCCACGTCTGTCTTGTTGATCTGCTCAAACCGTCGTGTCGCTCCAAGTTAAATTCGATAAGAGTTTTATTATATATATGTATAATATATATAATTAAATTATATTAAAAATTATATATTATATAATATATATAATTATATTATATTAAAAAATATATATTATATATTATATATAATTTTATATACATATAGTATATAGTTGAAAACTATATGATATATAATTTAATTATTTAAATATATATATATATATATATATATATATATATATATATATATATATAATCAAAAAAAAAAAAACTTATGTCATATAATTAAATTAATCAATTTAATTTAATTATTTAACAAAAAAAAAATTAAGCTGGCAGATAAGTACACTCCCCCGCAAACCCGTTCAATGTCGACAATGACAATGGCGGATTTTCAAAAAAAATTGTTGGATGCGGGGCATAAGATAAATAGCAACCACGATGAGGTCAATAAAAGATTAAATGAATTCCAGATCAAGCTTGGGGAGCAAGCTGATGAAATCAAAAATCTTCACGATACGACAAATCGAATAGAAATAAAGATGGAAAATTACCATGTCCAGACAGAAGCAGGCATCAGAGAGGTCTTCACAATGCTGAAAATTGTGTAAAAGGTCGAATTGTACACTCGAACAACTACTAAAAGAAGGTGAAGAAAATCAAGAACACATCTCGTCAAATTCAACTAAGTCCACAGACTCTCATGACAAAGTTGAATCCCCAAAAAAATCAGCGACACCCCACCAAGAAGCGAGTAACACAGCCTTTACAAACAAGCAACTCTGGGATAACTTTACCAATCAACACCCTTTTTTCGCTCAACCAGTAGCAACATACCAGCGAAGGGCAAAAGTCGAGATGCCTAAATTCGATGGAAACGAAAAAAACAATGTTGCATGGATAAATAAAGCAGAAGAATACTTTGAGACTATGTTGCCAGGAAACGTGGGTGCGGGGACGGGGACGGGGACGACATTTTTGGAAACAGGGTGCGTGGGTTCGTCGGGTAATATAGAAATATTAAATTTTAATAATTATATTTTACAAATTATAAATTTATAATTAATAATATATATGAAATTTGAATTTGTATATTTTTTCAACTTTAAACAAGAAAACTTTAATGATAATCACTTAAACATGCACATCATTGAACATTCAACATTGACACTGAAATTTCAAAATTTATCACCAAAAAAATGTTCTTTTGAATCTTTTCCGTGTAACCATGACACTGTGACAGCTATGTGAGAGAGCTCAAGGCTACTACTAAAATTGAAAATTCAAAATACATACTAGGATAAATGCTAGACTCAGCTATTTTGGTGAAACTTGGGACAGATTTTGTCACACACAGGCTTTAAAATAACTATGCAGCTTAGGTTCATTTGCAAAGATGCCTATCAATGAATCAAGTTGTGGTCGTACAGACCCTTCCTCCTACACAGCCAAGGAGTGTTAGCATTTCTGCCTCCTGCTCTAATTTCAAGACAGCTTCTCTCCTTATTGAAATTGCTCATTCTGGCTGGAGCTTGAGCTTGTAACTTTGCTTTGAATGTTTAGTCTCTCCCATATAAAAACACAATTTTTTCATAGGAGATTCTTCTCAACCTGATATGGTCTAGAATTTTCTTGATGTCTAATCATCCACTTGCCCCATGCATGGTGTGCTCTGTGGTAAAGCAATCCCAAAAATAGTGGCAGCGTTACCCTTCCACAAAACACACTTATCAGTCTTTGTTTCCCAATAAAATGCACAGCAGCCATCTGATGGCTTGAGGGATAGTTTGTCTTTGAGTGCAAAGCTCTGCCTGAATATTAATTATCTAAACATAAAACATCTTCGCAGTTTTTAGAGATTACCTCGTGTACAAGTCTGTAGAGACCATATATAATTTAGGCATATTTTCCTAGTTTTAATCTTAACATGATGTTATCAGAATGCTGTGAGAAACTGGCAGATTTTGATTCTTAATTTAGCCATTGTCCAAAATAGCCCTTCGCCATTTAACAGCATCGGCTGATTACAGCTTATGGCTGGTCTCAATCCTACTTTCTATTTGACCGAAAATGTCTGAACCTGTATGTGTGCATTTACAGTTTATAATTTGATGGTTATTTGGCTCGGGAATAAATGTTTCATTCCAAATTGATTTACAAGAATTCTTAAAAAACAAGACTTGTAAAAAACTTTAAAAACCGGGTGCGGGTACCCGTGCAACACAGGTTTTGATGGTAAGGACCGTGGAAGAATGTTTCATTCCAAATTGATTTACAAGAATTGATTTAGGGTTTTTTAGGTTTTGTTATAAGTTTTACCTTTGTTATAAGTTATTTTTTAAATTTCAATAAAAAAAAAAATTTATTTGAAAATTAAATCTTTAATATAGTTTTTTTATGAAGAACCCAAAGAATCCGAAGAACCCAAGAACCCAAGCACCCGAAGAACCCAAGAACCCAAGAACCCGTTAAAGGAAAAGAACCCAATTTTTTTTTTGAAGAACCCGGTTCTTCTGGGTTCGTCTGGGAAGAACCCGTACCCGAATCCGGTACTTGGGTGCGGGAACCCGGGATGGGTTCGAGAACCCCACCCCCGGGTGCGGGTACCCGTGCAACACAGCTTTGAGATATATGACATCAATGACGATGACGAAAAGCTCAGGCATGCATCCATGAAAATGGAAGGAGAAGCATATAACTGGTATATGTGGTGGAAAAAGACAACACACGTCATTAGCTGGAGAAAATTTAAAGATGCATTCTTCAAAAGATTCCAAGGTGTAAGAGAAGAAGAGTTCTTTTCAAAACTCATCAAGTTACGACAAAAAGGAAGTGTGGACGAATACACTCAAGAATGGGAGACCTTAGTAACACGAGTACCTGGGTTATCAGAATCTCGTCTAATTCAGTCATACATCTCGGGACTCAAAACCCATTTACAAGCAGAACTTGAGATGCATGACATTACATCTATAGAAGTAGCAAGACGAAAAGCAAAAACAGCCGAAAAAAAATCCGAACCAATATATTGGTCAAAAGCAGAAAAAACTTATGCAAGACGAAGGATACCCCAGTATGTGGACTCCAATAATACAAGATATGTTCCACCACATCGTCATGAAGATGAAAAGTCTAATGTGGAAATACAAAGGATAAAAGAGGGAAAATGTAAACGCTGTGGTGAGAAGTGGGACCCCAAACATAGATGTGCTAAAGGAAAAGAACCAAAGAACCTATATAATTGTGAAGCAACCAATGATTCAAACAGTGAAGATTATGACATAGAAGACACAGAAGACGCCCCAGAATTCTCACCAGAATTAGATGATGGAAGTATTCCACAAGTGTCATTATCAACTATGACAGGTATATCACAACCTCAAACTTTAAAGTTAAAAGGACACATAAAGAAGAACAACGTAGTGGTTCTCATCGACTCTGGAAGCACACACAATTTTTTATATGCAACCGTGGCAAAGAGACTCAATATCTTTTCATTTCCCTTACCATACATGAAAGTGATGGTAGCTAATGGTAAGAAGATTAAAAAGGTAGGGAAATGCCATAAGGTCAATTTGCAGATTCAAGACTTTAATCTAGAGTCTCCATTCTTCACGGTACCGTTAGCAGGAGTAGATGTAGTCTTAGGTATCCAATGGCTACGAACTTTCGGTACTTATGCCGCCAACCATCAAGTAAAATTTATAAAATTCAAATGGGGAGGTCAGAAGTACAAGCTACACGGATTCCAAGCACCAGAAAATCAAGTTACATCATCATCCCAGATGATGAAGCTGAGTCGAAATGGAGCACCTGCTTATGTAATACAATGTCACCAATTAGAAATGTTATCTGCAGATATGACTAGAGAAGTGTCACCAGGGATACAAGATCTAATTTGGAAGCATGAAAAAGTAATTCAAGACCTACCTATGAAGAGGCCGCCTAATAGGGAAAATGAGCATACAATAGAAGTCAAGGCAAGATTAGGTCCTGTCAACATCAAGCCATACCGATATCCACATCACCAAAAAAACGGAAATAGCAAGATTAATCCAAGACCTTTTAAAATGTGGGACCTTGATCATCTTGGAATATCTGATCAAGTGGAAGGACTTACCCCAAGAAGACGCTTCCTGGGAGAATGAATCATTCTTCAACAACATCCGTCGTTGCTTATGCTTTGAGGACAAAGCATTCTTTCGAGAGGAAGGCAATGTTATGTAAAAAATTAGTTAATTTTAGGTTTATTATTTAAATTTAGGTTTAGCCAGACGAAAGGGCACGATCATAAGATCATGCCCTTTCCCAAAGGGTGTCCATGGCGGTATATAAGCCAGGAACCCCATTGTAATCAATCATCATCTGTAATTTCATCTCTTAATAAAATATTTATATATATAAAATTCTGCATATCTTAAAGTTCTCTGCTTCAGTCTCTCTATTTATTATGGATATTTTCTATCTTTTCCTATCTATTGTGGGGGGGCTGCTATTTTTGAAATGCCTATTTATAGCAGGGTGACATGTGGCAGTATGAGAGGTTGACAAATGGCAGCTTCTGCAATGGACAAGTTATGATGAGTCATCAGTAATATGTGGCAAAACACAGAAACAGTTTTGTTGAGGCTGGGGGTTGGTTCCTAGGGAAATAATTGTAAGATGGATTCAGTGACGTTATGGTTATTCGGAAACAGTTTTTGCACAGATTCCCCGACATTTTACGAACTCAGGATTCAAGTGAGACTTCTCCGGGTGATATACATGGTACTTTCTATTTTTAGCAGGTTTGGTCCAAAGACTCGCATGTCCGAAATAATGGTATATTTGGAATCCTTGTGAGATTTTGAATCCAATTAACTACTTAGAGATAACATGCGGGCATTTGCTAGTTACAGTAATATACTTAATGGAAATATTGAATATTCAGTAGAATACCAAAGACATGCACTAGCTACAGCATATGAACAAGCACAAAATTCTGTAAAATGACAGAAGCATGCACAAATTAAAAACTCACAATGCAGCAACAAGAAATCTGAGTCATTTTATTGATAATGCACTGGAATCCGTTTACAATAGATGGTGGAAAGTGTGCACCTAGGCTTGCTATGAAAGCAAGCAAATACGCAGGTGAAGATAGCTGAAATTTCCACACAAATGGCTCCCACAAGTTGTACACTGCACCTCAAAATTATCTGTTCTGCTGCAGTAGGCAAACTGGAGTTTGAGGGGTCAAAACACCTCCAAACATTCTGCAAAATTAGGTGTCTGCTCCTTGATGCTAGTCCGGCAAAACCCAGAAAGGAATTGAGGTAATTCCAACTTCCCAGAATTACCCAATTTTTGTGCTACTCCCTCCTTGCCAGAAACTGCGTCCCCCAAAATCCCAACTGCTGTAGATGGCCCTTATCACACCTCAATCTGCTGTGGAAACGCTCCAAAATGACCTCCGGAAGAGTGTTAGTTTCTTCCCCAAAATCCGGCACAAGAGGGCAAATCCAGTTCCACGAATTTCTGCCAGTGACCCCTTACGTAGGCTTAAAGATGGCAAATTCAGCCCTCTCCAAAGCAGCAACCTCCAGCTCTAAAAATTCCCACAAGTGTGCTTGTTGGAATTTCTAAGTCTAACTGTTAGAAATCCTTCATGTACTTTCTGATTTATTTCTGCCTACTTGTTTTAATTAACAAGTTATTTACCATGTAAATACTGATAATAAATACAAGTACATGCTCAACACATTACAGATCATCAACTGAAGGAAAAACAAGCACAAAAGTGACACCGTTATTTTTGGACTAATGTCCCCGGAAAAACCCAATGCGGGAAAACCGGCGCAGCTATCTGAGGGTTTTATTATTAAGCAGTTTCATAATACAATCTGGATGCCAAACCAGTTCACCCAACAGAGAATGATCTCGGCAGTAGTACCTCTCAATCGGAGACAGATATTCCGGCTAAAACCCCGGATGAACAATCCCACAACTCTCAGCTCCAATCTGCCCCACGAATTCTCCAGCGTCTGCCTCTAGGGACTGCATCAGCCTCTCTGGCCCAGCGTCACCCCAACTCGCCCTGCGTCAGCCTCTGGAGGCACTACGTCAGCCTCTAGAGCCTCTGCGTCACCCACGTTGGCTCTCTCTAGCACTACACAGCTCCTGCCTTGCGTGGCCTCTAGCTGGCTCTGCATCCCTCTCTCCTGGCTTCTGCGTTGATGCTCTTGGTACCCTCTGTACCTCTCTGCTTTTGTATTCACTGCCCCTCAACTGCAACTATGATCACTCCTTCGATTTCCTTAGCAAGCCATGCCCCAGAAAATCGAATTCTTGATCAACTCGGTGTGTTCTCCAAGTGACCCTCAAGCCTCCTCTTATACTTTTCTCGTTGACAATTCAACAGTCGAGATTAAGTCCCCAATCAACGGCTAAGATTAGATCTGGCTTGATCCATGACTTTTGGACCATTCTAACTCAGTTTTATATTAATTCACATTAATATTTTAATTTCCCTCAGTTTAGACTTAGGGACTCCATTAAAAATATTAATTATTTTAATATCTCCCAAACTGTTTAGAATCTACCCAAACCATTTCTGGGTATTGGAGATCTCATGTGCTTTAGCCTCTCCACCAATTTTCGTGGCTAGAGCACATTCGATGCTACCCCAAATCAACACTCCCTCTTAGCGAGGAATGTGCTCTAGTAATACTCCTTACTGAGCATCACCTTGATCATCCGGCACCGATCCTGGTGTTGATGCTAAGCCTGCTGCCCAACATCACTGCTACATCATGTACTGCTACCCATGGCCCTGCCACTGCCACTGTTGCATCCGTAGCCCCTCTCATCATGCTGCATTGTGCTGCCCATAGCATTGCCACTGCTAACTGCTGCACTGCAGCTCAATTACTGAGAAGTAAGAAACTGATCTCCCAACTCTGACATCTCTGTCAGGCTAGAGACACCCTTGATGCTGAAACTCCTTCTGTCGCTCCCTCCGCATCCGTCTCTACTGACATCTGCCAGTACTGCTACTCTTCTTCGGGGCTCCCGTAGCAAGGTATAATAAAAGAAGCTGGGTACCTCGAGGATCCTCCCCCTCATCACCTGTTGTCCATCTGACTACAGCTCGATGTCTCCCCACTTCCTCTCAAGTGGTGTGTGAGCACTCATGGCATAGTGATCATCTGTCTCCACTTCCTTCTCCTCCCTTGTTGGCATAGCCTTGGTCTCGGAAGCCTCTCCCTTGCTCTTCTTCCTTGGACACTGGCTCGCATAGTGACCCAATTCCCCACAGTGGAAGCATTTGACCTTGGAGAGGTCCTTCTTCTTCCGTTTCTCCTGCTTTCCCTCAGATGCTAGGGCAGCATCCTCCTCTTCCTCCTTGATTCTGACCCCCTTGCCGCTGCTTCCCGCCTTGGTCAGCATTCTGATCTCTTCTTGGCGAAGAGTCGCCCACAGTTCCTCCAAATCTGGAAGGGTCAACCTGCCCAATATGCTTTGGACAAACACCTCCCAATCTTCTGAGACTGCGTTCAGGGTTGTCCTCACCATCAATTCTTGATCCGGTGTGGCCCCTATGGAAGTCAGTTGATCCCGGATCTCCTTCAATCGACCGAGGAAGGTGTCGATCTATTCTCCCTTTTGCATCTGGTATGACCACAGCTAATTGTCTAGTAGCATCTTCCTCTGCACAAAAGTATGCTGATACAATTTCGTCAAGGCCTCCCATATCGCATTTGTCGTTTCCCTTTCGGCAATATGTGATACCACATGATCCTTGACACCGTCAAGGATGATGCTCTTGGCCCTCGCCATTGTCTCTTTGTACTTGTCGTTCTCAACCAGGTCAACTGGGATCACTATCGTCTTCAAGGCGAAGTGCTTGAGACGATTCCTGTCTAGAACGGACAAGATTCTAGCCTTCCAGACTACGAAGTTTGAGGCTTCATCCAGTCTATCCTGGTCTCTTACCCCGTTCACTGCCATTTTGTTGCTCCTCTACTTTCGTTCTGGAAGTTCTCCATGTGACTCCCTCTGAGCCTCGATTTCCCTCCTGGGAACCCCTCTGCCAATGTCGAGATGCCCCCGCTCCGATCGTTAGTGCAACTGCACTACTAATCCGGATTTCTTGACTAGAAATCCTTGGCAGCAACTCCCTCCTTGGTCTTGCCCTGTTAGGTATTGTTCCGACCACAGTACCCCACCAGCGTCACTCCACAACTCCTCCAAAACCTCCTATGCCCCAGAAAACTAAAGGTTAGAGCCTCTGGACTCTGCACAATCCCAACACCAACAAAATCTGCACCTGCTGGCCACAGGCAACAATCCTTTCTGACTAAGAAAGATGACCGAGCACTGCTTAGGTCAAGTCTGCTCCTTTCAGCCACTGCGCTGATCCTTCTCCCGGCTCAAACTTGATGACGCAGGCACTGCATCACCCCTTCCTTGCTGCTTTTCTGCTAGGAACAGCTTCTGTCACTCGAGACAGCTGTTTCTGTTGTTGCTGCTCTGCTCGGTTGATGCCCTCAGTTCTCCTATGATCTGCAACCACGCTCTGATACCATGTTGGAATTTCTAAGTCTAACTGTTAGAAATCCTTCATGTACTTTCTGATTTATTTCTGCCTACTTGTTTTAATTAACAAGTTATTTACAATGTAAATACTAAAAATAAATACAAGTACATGCTCAACACATTACAGATCATCAACTGAAGGAAAAACAAGCACACAAGTAACACTGTTATTTTTGGACTAATGACCCTGGAAAAACCCAATGCAGGAAAAACGGGGAAGTTATCTGAGGATTTTATTATTAAGCAGTTTCAGATTACAATCTAGATGCCAAACTGGCTCACCCAATAGAGAATGATCTCAATAGTAGTACCTCTTAATTGAAGACAGATATTCCGGCAAAAACCCCGGATGAACAATCCCACAGCTCTCAGCTCCAATCTGCCCCACGAATTCTCCAATGTCTGCCTCTAGGGATTGCGTCAGCCTCTCTGGCCCAATGTCAACCCAATGTCACCCCAACTCGCCCTGCGTCAGCCTCTGGAGGCACTACGTCAGCCTCTAGAGCCTCTGCATCACCCATGCTAGCTCTCTCTGGCACTGTGCAACTCCTGCCTGCCTCTGCGTAGGCCCTGACTGGCTCTGCATGGCCTCTAGCATGTTCTGCGTCCCTCTCTCTCGGCTTCTACGTTGATGCTCTTGGTACCCTCTCTGCCTCTCTCCTCTGTATTCACTGCCCCTCAACCGCAACTTTGATCACTCCTTCGATTTCCTCAGCAAGCCATGCCTCAGAAAATGGAATTCTTGATCAAATCGGTGGGTTCTCCAAGTGACCCTCAAGCCTCCTCTTATACTTTTCTCGTTGACAATTCAACGGCCGAGATTAAGTCCCCAATCAACGGCTAAGATTAGATCTGGCTTGATCCATGTATTATGGACCACTCTAACACAGATTCATATTAATACACATTAATATTTTACTTTCCCTAAGTTTAGACTTAGGGACTCCTAAAAATATTAATTATTTTAATATCTCCCCATTTGTTTAGAATCTACCCAAACCCTTTGTGGGTATTGGAGATCTCATGTGCCCCAACCTCTCCACCAAATTTCGTGGCTAGAGCACATTCGATGATACCCCAAATCAACATTCCATCTTAGCGAGGATTGTGCTCTAGCAATACTCCTCACTAAGTATTACTCTGATCATCCAGCATCAATACTGTGTTGATGCTAGGCCTTCCTACCCAACATCCTCTGCACTGCTGCCTCTTGTACTGCTGCATCTGTATGAAAACTCCCTCTGCATCCATGTTGTTGCTGGTCCTTCCTCCCAACATTGCATCTGTGCTACTGCGGGTCCTTTCTCCCAACACTGCATCTGCACTGCACCTCCTCTCATCATGTTGCATCGTGTTGCCCACTGCTGCACTGTCACTCTCCTTGGCTGTTGCGCTGCTCTCCCGGCACAATCTCTGCCTTCTCTGTTCCTCTGTACTCAATGCCCCTCAACTGCTCTCCCGATCACTGATTCTATCTCTCTTAGCAAACCCCGCTCTAGAGAATAGAATCATTGATCATCTGGTGTACTATCCAAGTGACCCTCAAGCCTCCTCTTATATTTTTCTTGTTGACATCTAAACGGCCGAGATTAAGTCCCTAATCAACGGCTAAGATTAGATCTAGCTTGATCCATGTCTTTTGGACCACTCTAACACAGATTCATATTAATACACATTAATATTTTATTTTCCCTAAGTTTAGACTTAGGGACTCCATTAAAAATATTAATTATTTTAATATCTCCCAAACTGTTTAGAATTTGCCCAAACCATTTCTGGGTATTTCATGTGCTTTAGCCTCTCAACCAATTTTTGTGGCTAGAGCACATCCGATGCTACCCCAAATCAACAGTTTTGGTCCACCCCTAAGGAGATTCCTCCAAAATTCTCCGGCCAAAGTACCCCTGGAAACTTGCTCTATTGACTAGCGCGATTTTGCTCATGTGTCCTCCCTAAAGTACGAACTGGCTGAGAAAAAAGGCCGAAAGGCACCACAATCTCCCATGATTTCCCTCTCCGCTGAATTTAGAAATACCTCCCTAGGGTGGCACTCAAGGTCCATCGAAGAAAGGGTGAGTTTTCTCCTTGGAAAACTCTAGTGCTAAGCAACACTTGTGACTCAGCTGAACAGCTAGAGCAACAATGGTAAATGTCAAGTTATCAAAAGGTCCCAATCGCTGCCCTCCTCCTCCTATTTATATTTGCTGCCTTCCTTCCCTTTGTGGGCCCCTCCACCAAATATTTCGACCTCCCTTAGCCAAATCGACCTTTTCCTCAAGGGGTGCGTATTTCATGTGGGGGTGGCCCCCACATTCCACCAACTCAAATGCTTGACCCACTTTTCCTAAGTTGGTGTCCAAAAATTGTGTTGGCTTCAAAATTGCAAAATTGTAATTCTTCCCTTAGCAAAATTTATTGAGAAGGGACATTACAGTCCTCCCCTCCCAAATGTTGCTTGTCCTCAAGCAACTGCAATGTGGGATGTTGTAAGATTTGTTCACTCTCCCATGTGGCATCCTCAATTGGCAAGTCCTTCCATCTGACCAAGTACTCCCAGATGACCCTACTTCTCAACTTCCTCTCCTGTGTCTCCAAGATGGCCTTTTGGTGTCAATACCAAGTGCCCCTCATCATTCAAAGGAGGCAGTTCAATGGTTGCTACAACCTGCTGTCCCAAAGCCTTTTTCAAGCATGAGACATGGAACACATTGTGGATCCGACTCTCTGGGGGTAGCTCCACTCATATGCTACCTCCTCAACTCTTTTGACCACCCTGTAAGGCCAATAGAAGCAAGGCTTGAGCTTCTCAGCCACCTTCTGCTTCAGTGATGATTGTCGACAAGGTTGGAGATGTAAGTAGACCATGTCTCCCACCTCAAGCTGCCTCTCCACCCTGTGTCTGTTAAGCATACATTTTCTGATGGTTATGTGCTACCTGTAAATTGTACTTGAGAGCCCTGAGGATCTCTTGGCTCTCTTGGACCGAGTACTTCGCCCCTAGGGCCTTGTTATCTCCAAAAATCATGTCAGAAAAAGAAAGTGCATCATATCCATAAAGATTTGGAAAGGATACATACCAATCGACATATGGTAGGTGGTGTTGCAGCGAAATTCTCCCAAGTGAAGCCACTTCACCCACGCTCTCTGCTGCCCAGTCACATAGTTACACAGGTACCCTTCCAGCCACTTGTTCACAATCTCGGTTTGTCCATCTGTCTGAGGGTGATAACTAGTGTTGGGAGTAAGCTCTGTCCCCACCAATCTGAACAACTCCTGCAAAAAAGCCCCCATAAATTTGTTGTCTCGATCACTGACTATGGTCTTTGGAAGACCATGTAGCCAAAATACCTCTCTAAAGAACAGCTTTGCTACCTGAGTGGCGGAAGACATCGAGGGAATGGCAAAGAAATGGGAAAACTTGGTTAATCTATCCACCACAACATAAATGCAATCTTGGCCCTGTGCAACTGGAAGCCCCGTGATAAAGTCCATGGACACACTCTCCCATTTCCTCTCTGGGATAGGGAGCGGCTGAAGTAGCCCTGCTGGGTGTGATAGCTCCCCCTTATTCCTCTGACAGACTACGCACTCCTACACGTTCCTCAATACATCTCCCTTGAGACCCCTCCATGAAAAACGCTCCCTTATGGCAAGGTACATATTGAGGAATTCAAGGTGTCCTGCTAAAGGTGAGTCATGTGTTGCCTGCAAAATCTTCTCTCTGAGCTGAGATCCCTATCCTTGTAATATATCACGTCGTCCATCACCTTGAACCTGTCGTCCCCAAGTGTACCATCCAATATCTCACAAGTCTGCCTTTCCTTGGAATACTCAACCAAGAATTGAGCCTTCCAGTCCTAGGTGATTTCCATCAATGATAAAGTCACAGGCCTCTGGGAAAGTACATCTACTACCACATTCTATTTGTACTCAATCTCAAAGTCATATGCCTAGATTTTTCTCACCCATTTCTATTGTCTCTCCTACAATGTTTGTTGCTCTAGAAAGAACTGAACACTGTTGTGGTCAGTGTTCACCTTGAATCGTGGCCCACCAAATACTGCCTGAACTTGGCCAGTGCATGCATCACGGCCAACATCTCTTTGTCATAGATAATATACAACTACTCATGGGAAAATAGCTTTCTACTCTCAGACGCTATGGGGTGACCTCCCTGTGTCAATACGACTCCCACCCCTACACCAAAGGCATCACACTCCAGCACATGGCCATGTAAAATCCAGCAAAGCCAAGGCGGGGCAGTTGCTCATCACCTTCTTCATGCGCTCAAATGCCTCCTTTGCTACTTGCGTCCACTCAAAATCCGCCTTTTTTCTCAAATCAGTGAGGGGAGCTACCAGCTGTGAGAATCCCCTCACAAATCTCCTGTAGTACGTGCAAATGCCCAAGAATCACTTCAGCGCGGTCACATTCATGGGCGTAGGCCAATCCAGGATGGCCCTAATCTTCTCCTGGTGTACCTTCACTCCATCCTCCCCTATCACGTGCCCAAGGTACAACATCTCAGTTAGTCCAAACTCACATTTGGACATCTTCGCATACAGTTGTTGCTCCTCAAGTATGCGCAGTACTTCCTCCAGGTGTTGGAGGTGCTCCTCCCAAGTCCGGCTATAGATAAGAATGTCGTCAAAGAAGACAAGGACAAAGCACCGCAACTACCCACGGAACACATGGTTCATACAGGACTGAAATGTGGCTAGTGCATTGGTTAGCCCGAAGGGCATCACCAAAAACTCAAAGTGACCACAATGACAGTGAAGGCCACACTTGGGGATGTCCTACTCCCCCACCTGATCTGGTGATATCCCGAGCGCAAATCTATCTTAGAGAAGTATTTCGCTCCTCTAAGCTCATCTATCAGCTCATCAATGTGCAGGATGGGGTATCTATTCTTTAGAATCTTCTTGTTGAGAGCCCTATAGTCTATGCACATGCAGAGAGTCCCATCCTTCTTCACCAACACTACGGAAGAAGCAAAGGGGCTCGAACTAGGCTCGATGTGCCCCAACCTTAGCAACTCTTGTATCGCCCTCTCAATGTCATCCCAATAGGATTTTGGGTGCCTCTGGGGGTTGGTAATAACTGCATGCACCCCTTCCTCCAACTCAATAGTGTTCCCGAACCCTCTGTCTGGTGGTCTTCCTGGAAGAATCTCCCTAAAAACCCCCTGATGCCTCTCTAGTAAGGCCAAAATGTCTAGATGCACAGGTCGTGTTTGAATCCCAGTCCTTGAAATCCTGAGCTCCACTGCCCACTCTATGTCCCCATGTTGAAATTTCACCTCCACCTGTGAGCAGACACGATTTGAGGGGGGTAGGAGTGCATACCCCTCAATAGTACCAACTTCCCAACTAGGCCCATAAACTCCATCTCAAGCTTCTGCCAGTCAGTGGTGACCCACCCCAATGAGTACAACCACTGGACACCCATCACCACGTTGGTCTTCGGAACATCTACTAAAAAGAAATGGTCAATAAAGAAGTAGTTCCCCATAGTTACAGTCAAGATGGGAACATATTTCATGCACTGCATCATCCGGTCACCAAGTACCAACCTTGAGAACCCCTCAAATGTCTTTATACGTATGCCCCTCCGCTCTACCATCTGGGCATCAATAAGATTGTGGGTCCTTCCACTATCCACCAACACTGAGACACGTTGTCCCTACATTATGCCTCTAATCCGGAGGGTCAAATACTTCAGAACACCCCGAAGTGAAGCTAGTACGGCCCCTAGATGGAGTGAATAGTCCCCCGCATTGAGGGGGTAGTGGTGGTGCTCCTCCTATAGTCTGTGGCCCTCCATCCTTGTGGCCTGCCTCTAACTCCACCTCCTCCCCTAATTCACTGTTTGAGGATACCTCAATGTAATGGGCCTTACCCTTCGTACACTTGTGCCCTGGTGCCCAAGGATCCTGGCACATGAAGCACACCTTCCTTCTCCTGAGGTCCCTCTTAGTGTCATCATCCAACTAGTTGTGTCCTGTGTCTCTCTGAGGTGGGCGAGTGTCTCGGCCTCCTTGAGGAGCAATGGACCTGGTGGATACAAAGGGCCTGGTCTTGGGCACTGCATCAATAATGTCCCGAGTCCTAGAAATAGCGTCCAATAAGGACATGGGCTTATAGGCCCTCACCCATCCACGCAGTGGCTCAGCAAGCCCCTCCACGAACAACATAGTCAACCAGGCCTCCGAGATATTAGACACCATCATGGCCAACCTTTGCAACTCTGAAATGTAGACCTCTATGTTTCCTGTCTGTCTCATGGGGGCCAACTCCCTGAAATGTAGCTCAGGGTTGTTAAAATTGGCAACTAGGGCCAAAATCCATGTGGGTCATCTTATTTATGGAAGCTGATATTTTTCTTGGATCCCTCTCATCGAGAGGTGTAGGATTGATCCAAATATCATCCGATTCTGATAAGTATTCATGGAGATATAAATTTATTTGTGTTATGGAACAACTCGTCAAGGTCGGCGAGCAGTGCTCAACGTTTTAGTATAAAAGGAGGTGACTTGATAGTCATTTGTGCACACACTTCACTCTTGATTTCTCTCCACTTGTTTTGGGTTTTAGTGGAAGAGAAGTCTAAGAGGAGGAAGCCCTAAACACAGGTCTAGAAGGAGACCCTATTCGCAGTAAAAGAAGGATGCCCTAGCCACAGGTCTTGTGAAGGTTTGGCCACAGTTCAAAGGGAGATCTAGCACGGTGAAGGAGGCCTAACAGTTGTCCCTAAACGCAGTCTTATCATACCCTAGATGCCCTAATCTATACGTTGTTTGAGACAGCCCTTAGACGTTGGAAAAGAGATACCCTAACCACAGTAAAGAGGCTCCCTAACTCGTTGTCTAAAGGATGCCCTAACCAGCAAAGAAGGTAGGGACAACGTGGGTGTCTTAGGGTTGTTGGAGCCTCTTGGTGACTACGTGGAGGGTTGTTCTATGCTACAGCCAAGCCGAGTTTGAAGAAGGGAGCACGCAAGTTTGTGAGGGCAGAAAGAGGTAAGGTATGACTATTTTGGACAGCTGTTAGGGTGCCACAGAGATCTGTGGTAGGCCACAAGCCTAGCCACTCCAAATCAAGGTTGCATGTAGGCTTGAGAGGCTACCATATGCCCTGAGCATGTAGGCTTGAGAGGCTACCATATGCCCTGAACAAGAACATATGGAGGCAGCACTTTACCTTAACTGGGCCGCAGTTATTTGGAGGTTGTTTGTGCGGGTTGATAAGGATTGTTGCAATGTCCACATGCCCTAACTAGGAACAGCAGTATTGCAGCAGCGATTGTGTAGTGTGTTGGGTCAAAGTTTTGACGCAGTCAACCCTCATCCTATACAGACTTGGAGCAGCATAGCAGGATGTATAGTGCACATAGGAGCAACAATGAGTACATGTTGTACAGTGCAGCATAGTGCACATAGGAGCAGCAATGCATAGCATGATGTACAGTGCAGCATGGTGTAGATCAATGTTGTTGGACATTGGAGCAGCGATGGGACGGCATGGTAATGATGGGCATATAGCAGCAGCGAGAGTGCATACAACAGCCGGATTATGAGGTATTGCAGCATGCATTTGGGTGCAGCATAGTGCAATGAAGAGCTCAGCATAGTGCAGCAGTATAGTGATGGGTACAGTGATGATTGGTGAAGCATGATGAGATGCAGCATAGTGATGACGGGTGCAGCATGATGATGAGGTGCAGCACAATGATAGGTGCAGCATGGTGATGGATTCACCTTGGAGAATCAGTTGAAGCAACATGTCTTCAACTGAGTTCAGCTACCTCATGTATCATTTTCTTAGAGATGATCTATGCTCTTATTTAGATAAGTCAAAGTGTTGACTTTTGTTGTATATGTACTATCTCTCTCTCTCTGTTGTATATGTACTATCTCTCTCTCTCTGCAGAATATTGAAGAACATATAAAAAGAATTGATCAAGGGTTTCCCCACATTGGGGTTTGTCCCTGGCTAGCACCACATCTTGTGTCCTCTTGTCTTGGCTTGTCTTCTGCGATTTATGTTTATGTTTTATCTGCAATTTACTATTATGCTGATGTGATTGCTAATCTGGAAAAGATATTGAGCTAATTGGGAAAACTGAAATAAATTGCTCTTAGCATAGAACATACCTAAAATTAACAAGGGTCCTTCCTCTCGAACCTCTCAATTAGTCTCCGGGTGAACTCAGTGTAAGAGGTGATGTGAATGTGCCCCAATGTAATCAATCTGTGGTACCACCACTCCTATGCATCCCCTTCTAAATGTAGCATAGCAAACAGGATGGCATCAGTCTCCTGCTTGGGGTTCAAGGGAAAGTAGGTGCCTAGCTTCTAAACCCATGCCCTGGCCAAACTCTTGGTCGACCTGTCAAAGTTAGGGAGTGTGACCTTCCCCGCTATCTTTTGCACCACTTGGTTCGACGGTCACCCTATATAGTGCGTTCTGCCTCCAGTAATGCATTTTTCTTTGAGGTGGATGTATTCCCCAAAGGACATCATTATCCTGATCCTGGGGTCTAAACCCTCATACTCATCAATGCGCGATGCAACTGAGTTAACCAAATCTACAACTGGGTCAAGTTCTCTCTCCGATTCTAGCTCATCCATGAAATGGGGCATAGAAGGATGGCTTGTTTGGCCACGCAGAGGAGTGTGAATGCGCTGATATGTTTGGCTTCCTCCCCCTACTCTGGAACCTCCATCGCCATGGGGTTTTGCCTATGGCCTTCCATTCATCTGCAAGCCCATCATCTGTTGCATCATGTCCGTCATCAACTGGCCCTGCCTCAACATCTATTGGTGTTGATTTGCGGTAGCATCGGATGTGCTCTAGCCACGAAAGTTGGTGGAAAGGCTAAAGGACATGAGATCTCCAATACCCAGAAATGGTTTGGTCAGATTCTAAACAGTTTGGGATATATTAAAATAATTAATATTTTTAATGGAGTCCCTAAGTCTAAACTTAGGAAAAATAAAATATTAATGTGAATTAATATAAAACTGTGTTAGAATGGTCCAAAAGTCATGGATCAAGCCAGATCTAATCTTAGTCGTTGATTAGGGACTTAATCTAGACCGTTGATTTGTAACGAGAAAAGTATAAGAAAAGGCTTGAGGGTCACTTGGAGAACACACCAAGAGATCAAGATTTCGACTTTTTGGGGTTGGGTTTACTGAGAAAGTTGAGAGTGATCAAAGTTGCAACTGAGGGGCAGTGAATACAGAAGCAGAGAAGCAGAGATAGCACCAGGAGGATCAGCGCAATAGCCGAGAGTGAAGGATGCAAACCTAACCAGGGGTTCATGCAAAGCCAACCAGGGCTCACGCAGAGGCAGCCAGGAGCTACGCAGTGCCTCAGAGGGCCAGCGTGAGTGACGCAGAGGGCCAGAGGACTGACGCAGTGCCTCCAAAGGCTGACGCAGGCCAAGCCAGAGTGACACTGGGCTAACGCTGGGCCAGAGAGAGCTGATGCAGTCCCTAGAGGCTAACACTGGGGTTTCGTGGGGCAGATTGGAGCTGTGGAGCTGTCAAAGTGTTTATCCGGGGTTTCAGCCGGAATATCTGCTTCCGAGTAGAGAGGTACTACTATCGAGAATTTTCTTTGTTGGGTGAGCCAGATTTGGCACCCAGATTGTATTCTGAAACTGCTTAATAAATCAAACCCTCAGATAGTTGCATTGCGTTTTTCCGAAGACATTAGTCCAAAAACAACGGTGTCACTTGTGTGCTTGTTTCTGTTTCCTTCAGTTGATGATCTGTAATGTGTTGAGCATGTACCTATATTTATTTCCAGTATTTACATGTTAAATAGCTTGTTAATTAACAGAACAAGTAGGTAGAAATAAATCAGTAAAGTACATGAAGGGTTTCTAACGGACAGACTTAGAAATTCCAACATGGTATCAGAGTGTGGTTGCAGATCACAGGAGAACTGAGGACATCAGCCGAGCAAAGTAGCAACAGCAGAAAACAGTTGTCTCGAGTGACAGAAGTTGTTCCTAGCAGAAAAGCAGCAAGGAAGGGGTGACGCAATGCCTGCGTCACCAAGTTCGAGCCAAGAAGCGGCAGCGCAGAGGCTGAGGAAGGCAAAGACAGGCTCACACAGAGCCACGCAGAGGCCAGGAGGGCTGACGCAGTTGGCTGAGGAAGCTTATTTTCTAGTGTCAGGATTACACAGAGCCTAGGAGCTCTAACCTTCATTTTGTTGGGATTTAGGAGGCTGTGGGTAAGTTGCAGAGTGGAGTTGGTGGGGTATTGTAGTCAGAACAGTACCTAACAGGGCAAGGCCAAGGAGGAGGGAATTGCTAAAAGGATTTCTAACCGAGAAATCCGGACCAGTGGTGCAGCTGCACTAACGATCGGAGTGGGGGCATCTCAACATTGGCGGAAGGGTTTCTAGAAGGGAAATCGAGGCTCAGAGGGAGTCACACCAAGAACTTCCAGGAGGGAAGTAGAGGAGCAGCGAGATGGTAGTGAACGGGGTAAGAGACCAGGACAAACTAGACGGAGCCTCAAACTTCGTAGTCTAGAAGGCCAGAATCCTATCCGTTCTAGACAGGAATCGTGTCAAGCACTTCGCCTTGAGGACGATAGCTATCCCAGTTGACCCAGCTGATAACGACAAGTACGAGGAGGCAATGGCGAGGGCCAAGAGCATCATTCTTGACGGGGTCAAGGACCATGTAGTACCACATATTGCCGAAAAGGACACGACAAATGAGATGTGGGATGTTATGAATATAATTCATAACAATTAAATAAATAAAATAAATATTAATATTAAATAATTAAATATTAATTAGGTTAAATAGTCATTAAGTTAAATGAAAAGGCACGTCTAAAAGACATGCCCATTCACGAAAGGTCACCTACTGAGGTATAAAAGCAAGGCATCATTGTAACATTCAAATCATCATATACATTTTATATATATTAATAAATTATTATATTAAATACCTGTGTGTATTTTTATATTAAAGTCTACAAGCTATCAGTTTTCTTGCTTGAGCCATGGCACACGATATAATCATGCGGGCCTTTGAACGTAGTTCGCCACACAATATGTCATTACATTCATGTTATGAATCCAGGCAGAATTTTAATAAAATTCAAGAAGTATTTCAGCATTTAGAAAAATCATGTGCCGAAGCTGCAACATGTTTTAAGGAGAGTTATGCAAAAATCGATAATAAGGAATATAATAACAACAATGAAGAAACGAAACAAGGTAATGCAG
Organism: Pinus tabuliformis; assembly: GCA_031772625.1. Lineage (NCBI taxonomy): Eukaryota > Viridiplantae > Streptophyta > Pinopsida > Pinales > Pinaceae > Pinus > Pinus tabuliformis. Next base: position 70,613,278 of record CM062819.1, on the reverse strand, counting down.
GAAAAGAAGATTTTGATCAGAATGATAATAATGAAAACAGAGATGACTATGAAATGATGATGATGATAATGATGAAAATGACCTTGAAACATTTAAAGTTGTGCAACATGTTCCCTTAAATGAATTTGGTAAACTTGATCCATCAACTAATGAGAAAGGAAACCATGATCAAAATGATGAAAATAATGCACATAACATTATGTTTAATAATGGTGAAGATAAACTTGGTCGTAGTAACGAAGATCCACATGAATATGATGATGATCGCAACCATAAACATAGACAGAGAGTCACTCGGGTTCAATCTTTTGATTGGGATGGTGAAAAGGATGATGAGACAAGACCTATCAAGAAGCGAGGCGGGCTTTCAGATAATGGTCAGTGATTGCAGGAAGGTGAGGCACAGTTTTCAAATCACTGCAGGGAATATAACCCATTACAAATAGAGAGAGAGGGATCTGTAAAGTTTGACAAGAAGTGTTATGGTTATTCACCCTTTGCTCGGTTGAATGTGAAGGGAGGTCAAAAATCAGTGAGGGGAAGTCAGACATATCGTGTTGGACTTGCTCCTCGGTTTGATGTGCAGAATTCTCTTCTTCATGCTCCCTTAGGAAGAGGAAGGGGAAGGAGTATAGGTAGTTGGGCTCTACATGATTCAAGGTTCACCTCCATGGAGACAGTTGATTTTTCGTCAGTAATGCCTCAGGGACCTACGTCTTCAAATATGTATCGTGCAAGGCCTATATCAAATCCTGCTTTTATACCTCAACAGGTGACCTTTCGTGAATGGGCATGTCTTTTAGACATGCCTTTTCACTTAACTTAATGACTATTTAACCTAATTAATATTTAATTATTTAATATTTATATTTATTTAATTGTTATGAATTATATTCATAACATAGCCCCTTCCTTCAGAAGCTTTGTCCTCAAAGCTTTAACGTTGTGGGTTTTCTTCACTTGGTGTATGTCGTCTCGATGTCTATAATCTGACCATCCTCTCGTCTTATAGGTCATCAGTAATATTCCCTTGGATTTTTTATTTTTTTTAATAACACTATATTAATTTATTTTTTTAACTATATATTAATTTTTTTTTATGATATATATATATATTTTTTAAATAACTCTATATTATTATTTTTTTTATAATGTTATTTTTTTATAAATATATATTTTTTTAATTTATTATAAGTTTTTTTTTTTTTTTTTCATATTTGAAGACGTAGATCCCTGAGGCATTATAAATAACAGTGGTTTTGGAATCAATAGAAAAGATAGATAAGAAACCATATTTGAAGACATAAGTATAAGAGGAGGCTTGAGGGTCACTTGGAGAACACACCAAGAGATCAAGATTTCGACTTTCTGAGGCTGGGTTTGCTGAGAAAGTTGAGAGAGTGACCAGAGTTGTAGTTGAGGGGCAGTTGAATACAGAAGCAAAGAGACAGAGATAGCACCAGGAGGATCAGCGCAATAGCCGAGAGTGACGGACGCAAAACTAGCTAGGGGTTCACGCAACGCCAACCAGGAGTTGCACAATGCCTCAGAGGGCCAACGTGAGTGACGCAGAGGGCCAAAGGACTGATGGGAAGGGATTTTTATTCATCGGAATAAGAGTCTACTTCAACCAATATGCCCTTAGGCACGGCTATACACAACATAGAAATAACACTTGGAAAGGGTGGACAATTGGCTAGAGCGGCAGGTGCTGTAGCAGAACTGATCGCAAAAGAAGATCGATCGGCCACATTAAGATTACCATCTGGAGAAGTTTGTTTAATATCTGAGAACTGCTCAGCCACAATTGGACAAGTGGGTAATATCACTGCAAACAATAGAAGTTTCGGTAAAGCCGGAGCTAAACGTTGGTTGGGTAAGCGTTCTGAGGTAAGAGGAGTAGCTATGAACCCTGTAGACCATCCTCATGGAGGTGGGGAAGGAAGAACCCCAATTGGCAGGAAAAAACCTGTGACCCCCTGGGGCTATAGTGCACTTGGAAAGAAAAGTCGGAAGAGAAATAGATACAGTGATGCTTCAATCCTTCGTCGACGTGAGTAAGAATGGTTGGATATCCATAAAAAAAAAGGAAAGAAAGGTAATTGATCATGGCACATTCACTGAAAAAAATCCTTTTGTGGCTAATCATTCATTGAGGAAAATTAAAAATCTAAACATAAAAGAAGAAAAGAAGATAATAGTTACTTGGTCCCGGGCATCCGTCATTGTACCCGCAATGATTGGCCATACAATTGTTGTTCATAATGGGAGGGAACATTTACCCATTTATGTAACAGATCGTATGGTAGACCACAAATTGGGGGAATTTGCACCTACCCTACTTTTTCAGGGACATGCAAGAAACGATAAGAAATCTCGTCGTTAATTGAGAAAGACTTGTCATTCATTAGGGAGGATGGAGTCAATGGGAAATAATAATCCAGGTCCAGAGATATGAGCTTTGGCGAGAAATATACGTATGTCTGCTCATAAAGCGCGTAGAGTAATTAATCAAATTCGTGGTCGTTCATATGGACAAGCACTTATGATATTGGAACTGATGCCTTATGGGGCCTGTTATCCCATATCACAATTAATTCATTCTGCGGCGGCGAATGCAAATCACAATATGGGTTTGAACAAATCCAATTTACTCATTGGTAGAGTGGAAGTGAATGAGGGTGTTGTTTTTAAAAGGATTCAACCTAGAGCTCAGGGACGCGGTTATCCAATACAGAAACCCACTTGTAATATAACTATTGTATCGAAGGAAATCTCCAGATCGAATGATCCAATTATGTCAATAGAATCCCGAAAAAAAGGATATGTATGGCGCAGAAAATAAATCCACTTGGTTTTAGACTTGGTGTAACTCAAAATGAGCGTTCCCATTGGTTCGCACAACAAAGGAATTATTCCAAAGATCTCCGAGAAGATCAAAAAATACGTACTTGCATTGAAAACTATGTACGAACGCATATAAAGAGCTCCTCGAATTATGGAGGAATTGCACGTGTAGAGATTCGCAGAAAGATCGATTTGATTAAGGTCAAAATCTATATTGGATTTCCCAACTTGTTGTTAATAGAAGGTAGGGGTCAAGGAATTGAAAAATTAAGAAACGATGTACTAAATATGCTCGATTCTGTGGACAGAAAACTTCACATTGCTATAGAAAAAGTTGCGAAACCCTATAGAAAACCTAATATTCTTGCAGAGTATATTGCCCTACAACTAGAGAAGAGAGTTCCATTTAGAAAAACAATGAAGAAAGCTATTGAACTGGCTGAACGGGAAGAGGTAGAAGGTATTCAGATCCAAATTGCAGGACGTCTCGATGGAAAGGAAATTGCCCGGGTCGAATGGGACAGGGGAGGTAGGGTTCCCCTACAGACAATTCGGGCTACGATTGATTATTGTTATTATCCGGTTAAAACCATCTATGGAGTTTTAGGGATAAAAATTTGGATTTTAGAAGAGTAGGAATAATTGGTCTTTTTTTTCCAATCTGCCCAATCATGGATCATCAATTCTATCAGATCGAATAGAAATTAGATTTACCATTTTGGAACCGTGCTATGCTTAGTGTGCAACTCGTTGGAATCGAGCTTTTCATTCTTTTCCGAAGTTATGTTATGGAGAACTCGAAATAAGAACGGATTGGTCTCTATAAATAAACTAGAGACTAACTCATTGCTTCATATTGCCAAGATCCAATAACTATGGGTAGATACTATCACCTCGTAAATACTTTCTTCCAGGAGAGAAAAAATGATATTTTGATCTCTCGTGAAGCGAGAAAGGCGTTTGGTAATGCGGAAAAAGAAGAAAAAGGAGAAATATTCTCCCAATATTGTATGGTTCATTAACTACCCTCCAAAAAGCAGTGTGATAAAGCATAAGAATCATCCTGATTCATTCAAGCAAGATTGAAGGAATTCAGTTTATGAAGGAGAAAGAGCTTCGGGTCGATGGAAACTAAGGAAATTGATTCTGTAACAGATGAAAAGAAAGCTCCATTGCGGAGGGAAGACTTGGGCATTTAGATAGAAGCTATGGAACGATGGAACCTATGACTGCATAAGATCATATAGGAATCTTAATCATTCATTAGATGGGATGGCGAAATAAACCAAAAACCAATTAATCTCATTGGAGTCTATAGGTAAGTCGACCCCATGGAGCAAATACTGGAAGAGTAAATATTCGCCTGTGAAATTCTTTATTAAGACATTGGATGGAAATTTAAGAGTTATTCGTCCTGTAAATTAGATTCTATATACAATATGTGTAATGCATAGATATAGACTCATTTATCTACACATTGATTATTCACGAGGAGTCGGATGAGAAGAAACTTTCATGTCCAGTTCTGGATTAGAGATGGGATCAAAATACTATTAACCATCGACTATAACCCAAAAAGAACAAAATTTCGTAAACAACATAGGGGAAGAATGAAAGGAGTATCTTATCGTGGCAATCGCATTTGTTTCGGTAGATTCGCTCTTCAAGCACTTGAACCCGCTTGGATCACATCTGGGCAGATAGAAGCCGGACGAAGAACGATTAATCGTTATGCCCATCGTGGCGGAAAAATATGGGTAGGTATATTTCCCGACAAACCTATTACAATGGGACCTGCAGAAACACGTATGGGTTCCGGGAAAGGATCTCCCGAATATTTGGTATCTGTCATCAGACCAGGTCGAATACTTTATGAAATGGGCGGAGTATCCGAAACCGTCGCTAGAGCAGCTGCTAGAATAGCTGCATACAAAATGCCTATACGTACTCAATTTGTTACTACTTAACCCAACCCATCCATACAGAATCAAGGAGTTATTTCTGGTGGAAGAAGATTACTAGTTCGTAAGAACTCTTCCTTTTTTTTCATGTTATCTGCCGAGGTAAAAAATATTTTGGAGGAAAAATGATTCAGTCTCAAACTTATTTGAATATAGCGGATAACAGTGGAGCCCGAAAAATAATGTGTATTCGAGTTCTAGGAGCAAGTAATCGTAAATGCGCTCATATAGGTGATGTTATCATTGCTATAATTAAAGAAGCAGTACCTAACATGCCCCTGGAAAAATCGGAAGTAGTTAGAGCCGTAGTTATACGCACCTGTAAAGAATTTGAACGTGACAATGGAATGATGATACGATCTGATGACAATGCAGCCGTTGTCATTGATGAGGAAGGAAATCCAAAAGGAACTCGAGTTTTTGGTCCGGTTGCTCAGGAATTGAGACAATTGAATTTCACGAAAATAGTTTCATTGGCTCCCGAAGTATTATAAGTACTGATAGATCCTGTAAGAATCTTTGACTTAAGGTTCATCAAATGGTACATGGATCAATTAAATTCATTGCACCTCAGGCATATTCCTCAAAGAAGATCGAACATGCCTTTTATATCGAGACCAGGAATTCCTAAGAATTTGTTCGTCATGGGTAACGATACTATTACCAATCTAATTACTTCTATAAGAAACGCTGACATGGTAGAAAAAGGAACGGTTCGAGTAACAGCTACTAATATTACCAAGAACATTGGAAGGATCCTTTTACGAGAAGGTTTTATAGATGTTAGGGAACATCAGGAAGGCCAAAAATATTTTTTGATATCGACTTCAAAATATCGGAGAAGGAAGAAAAGGACATATATGACCACGTCAAAGCGTACCAGCAAACCTGGTTTGAGAATTTATTCTAATTATCGAGAAATTCCAAAAGTTCTAGGTGGAATGGGGATCGTAATTCTTTCTACTTCCCAAGGAATTTTGACGGATCGAGAAGCTCGACAGAAAAAAAATGGAGGAGAAATTTTATGTTATGTATGGTAATTAATCCAAATGTTGTCCAAAAATATTTATTCTGTAAGATATCCCCATAGTATGAAAAGTCGTAGCAAGTCGAGACACCATTCATCTTCATCCAAGCACGTTAGTCAAGTTTTTGAATCAAAAGAGGAGGAGATTCGATAAAGAAACAGAATCTGATCCATGTGGAAGGTTTGGTTACTGAATCACTCCCCAACGGTATGTTTCGAGTTCTGACAGATAATGGATGTCAGATTCTGACTCACTGACGCAGGCTAAGCCAGAGTGACGTTGGGCTAACGCTGGGCCAGAGAGAGCTGACACAATCCCTAGAGGCTGACGCTGGGGTTTCGTGGGGCAGATTGGAGTTGTGGAGCTGTCGGAGTGTTTATCCGGGGTTTCAGCCGAAATATCTGCTTCCAAGTAGAGAGGTACTACTGCCGAGATTTTTCTTTGTTGGGTGAGCCGGATTTGGCACCCAGATTGTATTCTAAAACTGCTTAATAAATCAAACCCTCAGATAGTTGCACCGGTTTTCCCGCATTGGGTTTTTCCGGGGACATTAGTCCAAAAACAATGGTGTCACTTGTGTGCTTGTTTCTGTTTCCTTCAGTTGATGATCTTGTGTTGAGCATGTACCTGTATTTATTTCCAGTATTTAAATGGTAAATAACTTGTTAATTAACAGAACAAGTAGGTAGGAATAAATCAGTAAAGTACATGAAGGGTTTCTAACAGATAGACTTAGAAATTCCAACAGTTGGTTCATCTTTAGCAGCTCCGCCATGACCTAGTTCTATCCTTCCTATCTAGGCTATTCGTTGCCCTCTAAGTTCTCTTGGTTCTCCATGCCTTCTCTAAAGTTCCCTAACTCGGTATCTGAAAGTGGGTCTCGTGCTCCCTCTCTACCATGGCCTCTACCTCTTCCTCTTCCACGGCCACTCTAGAAAACCACTCCTTGGTATCTAGGTGGCATCACCTGCTCTTGTTCCCCACGCTGGCCAGGAACATGCTCTGATACCACCGTAATATTCCTAGTTGAAATATTCAGTAGAATACCAAAGACATGCACTAGCTACAGCATATGAACAAGCACAAAATTTTGTAAAATGACACAAGTATGTGTTGTAGAATTTTTTGGTTTTGGTAAGTTAGTATCAATTAGTCAAGAAATGAAAATATATTTCAAAAAATGTTGTTAGGATATGGACAAAAATAATATTAAATAAAAAATGTTAGGGATATTTTATCAATAAGTCCATATCAAATAAAATGTTAGAATAGATGCCCTAAAAAATGAAGGGAAAAATAAATGTTAGGTTAGAAAGAAAAGCAAAAAACAATGAACTTTGAAAGTGTTACAAATCCAAATGCCACTACTCTTAGTCAATTTTATTTTTGCAAATAAAGGTTGTGTGCAGATTGTTTAAATGCCACCCCTGTTTCATCTAATCCAATTGTACAGTTTAAGCATGATTGGATTTTATTTAAATTTTTGTCTAGGTAGCAATAGGTAGCAAATAAAATTGGCTCAACAGTTTAATCTGAGCCAATGGAGGAAATAAGGGATAGAGGTAGATTAGTCATTAAAAGGAAATATTGAGTTGTTAGCCTAAATGCACTCGGATGAATAAATGAAAATATTAGGAGCATGCAAGGATTTTATCCTAAGTTGTGACATTGGATAATTCTTACATGCGATGTTGCATTTTGATTTAGTTATGGATTCTTAGTACCAATGTATTTTGCAATATCCTAACTTCAAACATTCATTCGCCATAACATCAAACCGTCACATCCGTCGAAATCATGACCCCACCATCACTTCCGCCTCACATGTTAAATCCCTTCCACCTTACCTTTCATCCTGCATGCTCCCTAGACATCTGATGGCCCACGTCCCTCCTCGGCTCTCATTTGTCGTCCGAACTTTATCGGCGGGGGGGTCTGAAGTAAGCAGTTTCCGAAACCGCCACCTTAGCCTCATTTTAGTCTTTCGGGACTAAAAATCCTGAAAAGACTTACCACCTTAAGCTACTCTCAAACGCAACTTACATGCGCCCGTTTACCGCCACTCCACGTCATTTCTCTATCCAATCAACTGTTGCATATCCATTGTTCATTCAATTCACCATCTCCCGCGAATTTATGTCCCAAAGACCCGTTAATTAATCCCGTTGGATAATTAATGCAGTTTTAACCGTTCATTCAACAGCTCCGCTCCAATTTTTCCATTAAAAGCCCTATTCCTCCATGAAAATGGTTACACAGTACATTCCTGTGACCAAATTGATCACTCACAGTTTGCCTCCTTACAGCTCAAAGACGATCCGACACTTAAGCAGCTATTTTGTCCTGTTCAAAAGAAAGCCGACATCCAGGTCCACTTGTCTCTTTTTCAGTCATACTGTTTTACTGTAAGCACCCTATTTCAGACCAATTTTTCTATTTCCATCATTTTCAGTTTGCAAATTCATTTGATAAAATGCCTCCTAAGGGAAAAGAAGTTGCAGAAATCTCAAATCCTCTTGTACATCCACAGGTTGACTTCCACCATACCCCCTAGTCGACAAGGATTGTAAAATCATTAAGACTTCTCAATTTGATTTATATGAAATTTACTGTTGAATGGAAGATCAATTAATTGATCAGACTGATGAAATAGGACTTTGGGACTCCCTCCTTCCCCACTACATTTTTCCTCAGATACACAGAGCACTTGAATTTGTCAGGAAATGCCATGAATCCTATGATCCCAACCAAAGAGCAATCATTTCACCCATAGGAGAAATCCTCTGTTTAAAAAATGTTGAGTCCATTGAAAAGATGTTGCAGGCCCCCACTATTGCACCAACTCATCCTTTTTCCCATGAAATTCTGATAGAAGCCTATCAGAAACTAGATTTTACTAAAAGATCCCAGACTCTTGAACTTTTCCTAGCCATTGATAGTCCTCTGCCTAAAGGAACCCTCCTTATGACTCATCCATGTTCCCTGATAGGACCAAGCAAATCACCACTATTTTGTCCTATCTGCTTGGTTATAACTCTTATCAATATGTTAATGATGCCATCCTAGGTTGCTTATCTATCTTTTCTATTGATTCCAAAACCACTGTTATTTATAATTTCAGCCAATTCCTATATGAAGCCATACACGAGCAATTTGTCCAGTTTAACACTAAAGAAGCATTCAAGTATGCTTCAATACTTGTATACCTTTTCATATATTTTCGGGGAGACAAATTTCAATTTACCCTACAGAAGCTAGATGAGGAAGGCAACCAGCAATCAGTGATCTTTTGGACTACAATGGGAATGAAGAAGAAAGAAGAGTTTACCTATAAATAGTTCATAGAATTGTTTATTCATCCAGTTATCAGTCTTATGAGCAGTACTCCAGTACCAAGAATCAGTGATGAGATTGTCAAAGTATTGCAGCTGGTCGACCAAGCCACAACAGGAGATTGGTATCTTTACCAAAACTACACAAAAATCAGGGTTTATGGTTGTGAGCTTCCACCCTACAAACTTCCCAAGTACCTCCCCATCAGAATCTTTGCACTGGAATATATTAGGCTAAAGTTAAATGTAGATGAAGTACACTTTGTGGCAGCAAAGAAGAAATCTCAATTCAAGCTCAAAGCTCAGGTTGGTCCATTCATCTGCAATACCAGAGCAGCAGGAGAAGAAGCAGATAGGTTGCTAAAGGAAATGAAGTTTGGTCTCAGTTTCACTTGGTCTTATGACCCAATGGGAGTGATTTCTAAACTCAAGGTGGAAAACAAGTTTACAGCATATCACCACACAACCAGGCCAAAAATAGAACAATACAAAAATCAGTTGGAGTGGACAGAGAACACCCTCCAAGAAGCTGAAGAGCAGGCAATTTCCACATCAAATGTGCAAACTCCACTTGCACAGGAAAAGACAGCTAAAAGAGCAAGGGAAGAATAGTCATCCCCTACAACTGAAGCATGAAGCCAAGGCTTTAGGATTGTGCATAGGAAAAAGAGACCAAGGATCTCTGTCACTGTTGGTGCAACACGAGTCTCAGAAAACCACATTTGACGAGCTTGGAGAGACCATGCTCTATACACGGTCTGGTGGACAGTCTACCCAGTCTCCAACTCATTCCACTACTTCTCAAGAACAACAGGTAATTCAGACCAGTGGAAGCATCCAGAAGGACAAGGAGGAGGACATCTTTCATGTTTTCAGTGAGATCAAAAAGAAGAATGAAGAGTTGAAGTTGAACACCTACACACAGTTCTGGAAACATTCCTCCAGCTCTCAGGCCAGACTTCTTTCAGTCTTTGACTCTGAGAAGGGTAAAATGCAAATGGCTTTTTTGCAGGCTCAGATTCCACAGCCTAGGACTGCTACACATTATCAGAAGCAGCCCTCTTTTGAATTTAATGTAAAGGATGTGCATCCAATTGATCAAATCAAGATGCACAAACAAACCGGACAGATGATGTCTTCTACTTTAACTCATACTACTATGAGTTTGTCAAAATTGCAGGTTACCTTAGCAAACACACAGTCACAACTCATGTTGGAGAAAGTCTCCTCATTGGCAAAGGACACAAAGATCAAATCTTTAGAAGATATGGTGCTGAAGATGGGATATGATCCCTCCAACATAAATGTTGCAGAATAACTTGTGAAGAAGAAAAATGCCGAGCTTTCAGCATTAAGAAAACAGCGCAAATTGCCAGCTTCTGAGGACCCAATGGCTAAAGAGATTGAAGAAACTGAAACTCAAAAGTCTGACATGATGAAGCTCATCATGGAACAGAATTTGCAGATAAAACAAATGGAAGAGCAGATGGAGAAATTGGTCAAGGAGAAAGAGGAAGTTGTCAAAAGAGCTCAAACTCCAATGGATATAGTACCCCTTGCAGCAATCCCTGTAACCAGGGTTTCTACTTCAGCCACAACATCAACTACAGGTGCAGCAGAAGGAGTTGAACAGCTTGCTGAAGCTGTTCAAAACTTGTCTATTCAGATAGGAGAAATCAAGAAGTTGCAGAATGAACTCAAGGAGTTACAACATATGAAAACAGTTGCAGACACTTCACATGCAACTGAGTTGCAGAGAGCAAAAGCTCAGATTGAAACATTGCAGAGGGAACTTAAAGAATCTTACAATGGAAACAAATTGGGTTTGGCAAGAGAAATTATGTGGGAAGAAATTACTGAAGCAATTAAGGATATCTGGCCCTATATCAAGATAGTGTTTGATCAAAAAGACCTCTTAGAGAAAGCTCAAGAAGCTGTTGAAACTATTTCTAAACAACTTGAGGATATGCCAGAAATTGCTTCTGATATAATCAAGTTCCTCAACTCTAAAGACAGCTATGAGCTTGAAGAGTTAGGGATAAATGACAGGATAGCAATTATTCTGGAAGTAAAGAATATCATCACCAAGAAGAACCTCATCCTTCAGTTAGAAGAAAAGTGCAGCAATGTGAATACAATAGTTCAGCGTTTTTCAGTAGGATTGAACCCTTGACCAGCAAGGGTTTGCCCTCTATGCTTGTAATTAACGACAAATTAATGCCTATTGAGGATTATGTTCAAAAGCTTACAGAGGTAGGCACCAATGCAGCTTCAGTGTCAAACATAAGAGGTGCAGCAACACCAAGAGTGGTGCTAAATGCACTCAGGGACACCTTCTTCATTTTAGATGAGATTAGGCATATATTTCCAGTAAAACCCACTTTCACGAAGTATACAGAGATGGATGAAATTTACAGAAGGGTAACCAAAATATCTATCCCAGATAAGAAGCGTTGGGAAGTATTAATTGATTTACTGGACTAGAGGGTGATCAAACAACATTCAGCCTTTACAGGAATAGTCATCACAAGTTCAACAGTGTTCAATTTTTTCACCAACAGTCATCAAACAGCTCAGCATCAAAAGAGTGCCAGATCGGCTAGCAGTTTATATTCCTAATTTTGTCATTATCTATTTTTGTAAAATAGTTTAAGATATTTTCTCAGTTCTCAAATTGTATAAATAACTCTTTTTCACAAGTTATTAAGGGTTGCACCCTTGAAGAAGCATTTCTAAGCATTGAATGTACTTGAATTTTCTGAATCATTAATACAAAAGCAAATGGATTCTGAATTCTGATTCATACAGTTTCTTTCTATAAGTTTTTCCAGTTTTATTTCACAGTGTTCTCTTCATGTTCTTATGTTTTACAAAGATAACCAGGTAGGAGTAATTATGTTTCAATTATTCTTATAAGCTTCTGAAGTGATCATTTATAAAGAGAATGAATTATATAAATTGTTTGTTTTATTAATTCCCTCTAAATCATAACATCATCAGCATCTATTGTAAGCTTAAGCATATTTTATTAAACCTTCTGAACATAGTTTAAAGGTTTTCTTACTATGAGTATTTAATCTTCAATTTGAAAACTGTGATAGTCATACCACCTCTCTATTTATTCTCACCACTATGCAAGTTATATCACTCTGTGAATTTCTATAGCAGCCCTCTCTTTTGATATTAATATTATTCAAAGGGTTAGGGCTCACTGTTTTAAATCTATTTCCTACATTGGTCTTCCAAATTAAAACAAAACCCCAAAACAATTATCTTAGATGCCCTGGCATGATAGCTGACCATTATCATCTTCGAGATACAACAGCATGCACAAATTAAAAACCCACAATGCAGCAACAAAAAATCTGAGCCATTTTATTGATAATGTGTTGGATTCGATTACAATAGATGGTTTAAAGTGTGCACCTGGGCTTGCTAAGAAAGGGTCAGTTTTCTCCTTGGAAAATTCTGGTGCTAAACAACACTTGTGACTCAGCTGGACAGCTAGACCAATAATGGTAAATGTCAAGTTATCAAAGGTCCTGTTACCCACCACCTGTGGGTAGTATGCATAGAGGAAAAAATTTATCCTAGATGGTCCTCAGCTGGCAGCCAACAGCGCCTTGCAGGCACCAGATAGCTCGATGTGCCACTTTCTCCACCACCTAAGCCAGCCATGTGGTCCCTCGCCCATCTGTTATGAATGTATGTTTGAAGGTGGGCCTCTCGACCCCAAAGGTATGACTCTTCATTGCCATACTTGAGTAATTCTCCTTACTTGTCATGGGCACTTTTGGGCATGAATTGGTGGGGGGATTCGCCGGAAAGAGTGGGATAGGTTTGTATTCTTGTCTCCATTCACTGATTTTGTGGTTACTCTTGTACCCTAGTCCTGTGGGGTCTCCTTTACTGACCATTTGGGTTTTGGGCTGGCACTACATGGGAAATCCCGATTTTGGTTGTGTGGTCAAACCAAGTGGCATCTATTTTCCCATCCAGGTTCACGTGTGTCCACTAGGTCCACACAGGGTTAGCCTCCCCCTCCCTTTGTCTACACCTTATGTCAAGCCTAAAGTGATGCCTCGAAAGTTGATGCAGCTAAAAAGAAAAGAAAAAGCATGATTTGGCCACTCTCGACAGGAAATGTACCACAAAATGCAAAAGATGGTCGGGACATACAAATTTAGCGTATGGGCAAAAGCCAAACATGAACTCTACCCCTTATCCATGTCCATCACCCTGGTTCCTATGGGCCCTAGATGAGCCCCCTCTTTCATTAAGGAACCCATGATTGTGCCAACCCCTGGTGGGCGATGAACCGCCGCACCTTAAGGAAGTATCCACTGCTACATATTACACATCATACTCTCATATCCTGGAGCCCCGAGCTGTTATGAAAAAAAATAAGTAAAAGGCATATGAAGAAGGGTGGAAAAACAAAGGTTGGGGTAACTCATGTACCACGATTTTCTCCCTCCTACACTCACATACCCAGGTGTCGGCTTCCCTCATTATAGCTACCCATGAACCTTGACATGTGGTCTAGATGATTCCCCTAATCCCCATGGCATTCCATTATTATATCATTTGCTACTTACCACTTAAAGGATGTACCATGGACATGTCACCCCCTTTATAGATTGAAACCACCTAATAGGGTCCTTGATTAACCCCTATTGAGCTTGGAGACATTGTACATGCCAAAGCCCACAAAGGAAGGGCATGCCACCATGAAGTGCCCCATTGATCCCATGACTTGTAGGTACTATTACTTGAGTATTCTAATGACTTCTTGTATTGGAGGGCAAGGGAATGCATTGGATCTTATGCAGGATTGCAGGAGGGGCTTCATTTGGGGCTTAGTCTCCCTATACAGGGTCCTAGCAGTCTAGAGGACCACATTGGCACTTGTAGGGTGAGCACTGAGAGCCATGAGCCTCCACCATAGCAAATATTACTTCATGGATCCCCAACACCAATCATTGATTGCTCGTGTTCCACCTATTGGATGAGGATGATGCACCTGGTTCACCATGCCCAGTCGGCTCCACACATGCACCATACACTTGGCAGATGTTCCAGGGTCCAGAGGATGTCTCCCACTACGAAAGGAGGGCTTATGTCGTTATCGTAGCGCTTACAAATGGTCTACAGGCATTCCTGATCCACTTGGAGACCCATGAGAATGTCCTTGTGCCCCCACACCCACTTGGGAGAACCACACGTTCTTGCTTGGAAAACAAGGGGCCAACCTTTCGTCCACTATGTTGGGAGTCCATTTCTACATCATGGCAACCCTTGGACTGTTGAAGAAACTGTAGCTAGGTTCGGTATTTACAAATGTAATTTTGATCTTTGTACTTATCAAGAAAAAGAAATATTATTTTTGTAAATTATAAGAATGAGTTTCTTGACATGTGTAAAGAAAGTCAAAGAGTCAAAGACATGTGTAAAGAGCTCTTCTTGAGCATATATGTAATGAATATAAGTCTACCTAGTGACTAGATTAGCCCTCCACAGCAAGCACAATCCTCTTAAAAAGAGCCGCAAACAAAACGATGTCAAATACAGTCAAGTCGGCCAGCAAAACGACATAAAGATTAGTCATGTCAGCTCAAATGAACTGACACAACACTTCGTTGTCATGTCGGCTTATTTATAGAGACGTGACAACTATAAATAGCCCGCTGAGGTCACCACAGAAGCTCAGATTTTCAGACAAGTCTCTGCAACTGCGGATGGGTATAGGAGGTGCAGGAAGACAGTTTCGGATAACATTTTTCGGATGTCTGTTCACAAGTCTGCAACTTCGGATGAGGATAGAATCTCAATCTAGTTACAGGGTCACAGTGATACAGTCTTGGCATAGTTGTAGCAGACCTCGGTGCAAGGAGAATTTGATTACAGGCTCGATGAAAGTGCAGGAGAAGACAGTCATAGTCTCATGTTAGAAGAAGGATCTCAAGGATACTTTGTATCGGCATAAACACAGTCACAGAGATCACTGTCTCACAATCTTGATGTGTTCATGATGAAGAGGATCTCTGTGATCATCCAGTCTCAGCATACCTACTAAACACAGTCATGATCCCAATTGTAATCATGGTCTCAGTGGTGGTCTAAAGAAGATCTCGGTGGTAATGCAGCAAGGGTGCAATAATGATGCAACAGTAATGATGGTGCAGTAGAGATGATCTTAGTAAGAATGCAGTGAAGATGGAACAATGATGAAGCAGCATCAATGAACTAAGTACAGATGGAGATATGGTGCAGCAGTTATACTCCCATGAATATCTTAATGAAGGAAGCATGAATGATGATCTCCATGAAGCAGTAATGATGATGATGATCTCAGCAACAAGAAGAGGATTGGTGTCTTTGTCTTGGAGTCGCCTAGTATGTCAAGGGTCATGGTCTTGCTATTTGTCAATTGGAATCTCTATAAGAAGAATTTTGTTCAAGTTTTCCTCTACTAGAGGGAGAGGTTTTGGACCTGGCAAAAAGCCAAACATCTTGTGTTCTTGTCTCTTTGTTTTGGTAGCTATTTGATGAACTAACGAAGACATGCTCTAATAATAACTAATGAAGACTATGTTAAGAAGAAAAGTTAAAACACCTTACAAATAGTTATCAAGTCAAGAAGAATCACATTAATACTACATTGGCCCCAGATTCTTCAACATGGTATCAGAGCCAAGGTGCTGAGTCAAAGGAAGGGCAACAAAAGAGACATACAAAGATCAGTCTTCAAGAAGGGCATTAAAACAAGTTTAAGGGTTTTGTCAAGATTAAAGGATCAAGTCTACAACAGCAGTCTACAATAGCAAAGGATTTTTATCTATGCAATCTAGAAGACAGTCTACAACAGCAAGAGCTTTTATGCTCACAAGTCATCATCAAAATGCCACCAAGGCCCTCATAAAAGTTGTCTACAAAGTAAGACCTCATCTTGGAACAGGTTGACACCATGGAAGTAACCCCGATCCACACTACAAAAGAAGGCATATTGAAAGCAAGAAGGCACTGTCATCTCCAAGGTTATGAAATCAAGGAAGGATCATCCCCTTGCCCTGGAAGAAGACCATCCAAGGAAGCAGTAAATCATCAAAAGGGAGCAACCTTTTCTATTAAGGAAAGGCTTTCTCACTTGAAAGAAGATCATCCAAGAAGAAGCCCTCATACATCTTCTTCAACCACTAATCAACATGATCAAGGTGAAGACTTCATCTTCACATGACAAGTAAGTATCGTTTCAATTTATAAATTTGGTTAAATGACTTCGTGAATTGCAAGGACATCTATAAGTTGATGGGTCATCAAGATTCCTTGCATGAAAAAGGAGGATAGTCATAGTCCTCTAAGAAGTTGAAGTCATTAAACACATCAATAGGTCTCCTATGAATTTATGGAAAGGGATGCTTATGAAAGATCCCTTCACATAGCAATATTGGAGACATCAAAATGATGTAGATGATAAACTCATTCTCTAAAGATGCAATGAAGAAGGTCGCATGAAATTTGATCTACATGAAAGTAAAGGGTATCAAAGGATGTAGGATATCTTCCATCTACAAGACCTAGAAAGGAAGATAACCATAATGCACTAACAGATAATCAAGGTAACAAATATCTATAAGATAAGAAGGTTACCTCATTCGACAACTTATGGTTTATGTGCTAAATAGAGAAAGTCAAGTTGATGACAAAAGTACTGAAGGGTAAAGGACTAAATCATGTGCAGAAAGAAAAGAGAAGTTTGGTCCTCAAACAAGGCAGAATAGGTATAGCTAAAATTATGGAAGCTCTATCACGAACAGATGGAGGAAGTTGAAGAAAAGGGCCATGGAAAGAGGGAGTAACAAATCTCTCATGAGTAAGATGGTATCCCTCACAAAAGGGTCCTATCATAAGCTTTCACTGTAAGATATGAAAATGATGATAAGATGCGTCATGGCATCATGGAAGCATTAGAAACAAGAACTCATGACATCTCCATGGGAATCATGAAGGACAAAGTCCATGATAGACAAAACATGAAGGACATAGCTCTTAGAAACCTTAGTGGACATTGAAAGGAAGAAGTCATCTAGGACAAGGCTCATCATACATAAAGTTAAAAAGGAAACATCTCCACGCTGGGGATATACCAGATCCTCAAAATTCTCTAATGGAATCCTCATCGTAGGATTCACTAATCTAGAGAGGAAGCAAGTGTTTCAACAGGAACTCCAACTTATGGAATCCATGAGACGATGACGTGATGACATGAAGCAGATCAAGGGATTGAAGATCTCTTCAATCAAGGAAGTTGCTGGAAGAAGCCTCGATGACCTAAAGGTAAAAATAAGGTATGTATGCTTGTGTTTAATATTATAATGACATGTCATATGGTTGCAGGTAACATAGATCATTACTTCTATCTTGAGAAGCATGATCAAGAGAAAAAGGATCTCCTCCTTTGAAAGGATGCAAGAAGACATAAGACACACTAGATGAAATCAACATAATATGTCCTCATATGAAGTATGAGGTGGTTGATCACAACTAAGAAACTCTGATTAAAAGGCACCTGGGAATGGAATGTGTAAGGAAGGAAGAGATCGTGAGATATGCAACCCTGATGAAGGCAATCAACATCCAAAAGATCAAGAAGACTTGACTAGAAAATCTCCTGGAAAGATATGAAGACTCTGATGGAAAAGATGTAGACCCTTGACAATGGATATCTTTGGGAGATGTGTCAACATGAATGCAGGATGTTGATACCTACAGAAAGATGTCATGATGAAGAGCCACCTAGTAAGGTACGATTTGATTTAATGATATATTTGATTTCTTGAATAATATTTGGATAAGTTCATGCATGCTACTTACAAGTACAACTAGCATTCATGTCATGAATGGAAGGAGCATGATGAGAAAGAAGTAGGCATATGACGAAGGTTCCAAATATAAAGAAGGTCGCTTTCCATGAATAAAGGAATGACATGACGAACTAAGGAGAAACTGATTGATGACTGTTGCCCTACAAGAAAGAAGCTCAACTAACTTTCATGACATCAAGGAGAGAAGTTGATCAAGCAGCTGAAGGACCCACAAAGAAGAACTTATTGATGTATAGAAGAGTCTCTAGCTAAGAGGAAGCTCTGACAGGTCACTCATCAAGAGGGAGCTTGGATTAGATCACCCCTGATTAAAAAGGAGTGACAATTGTGTTTTTCCATTTCATGTGTCATGCACTAGACCAGGACTAACAAACGTAAGTCTAGGTGAAGGTCGTGAATGGAAACGTAGACAAATGATAGACACAACATTCTTGTCTTCATCTAGGAAGAAAGAATGGAGGATTGGGTAATCATCTGGCATCCAATGCTCTTTGAGGATGTGTAGGGCATCCAAGATAAGAGTAGGCAAGAGGACCGATATTCTTTGAGGGTTGGGAACCCAAGATAAGAATAGTCCTAGAAGGTCATACTCAGTGAACACCCGAGTGGGTATGTACCTTGAGAGACAATGATAAAGGTGTCTATAAATCATTGGTCTCACCAACATTGTGCTCTGATCTTATGAGAGATAGAGTTGTTAGTCAAGGCCTTGCTATAAACAATGTTGGTTACTATGATGCTATAACAGATGGGTTACCAATCTGATTCTTCTTATGAGAAATTCTTCAGATTGAGAATGACCAAGTACCATTATAAATACCTCCCTAGTTAAGAGGGAGTGTTGAAGAAAGTGTAACTACGTTCGGTATTTACAACTGTAATTTTGATCTTTTTACTTATCAAGAAAAAGAAATATTATTTTTGTAAATTATACAAATGAGTTTCTAGTTCATTCCATAGGTCTAGGTAAGTCAAAGAGTCAAAGACGTGTAAAGAGCTCTTCTCAAGCATATATATAATGAATATAAGTCTACCTAGTGACTAGATTAGCCCTCCAAAACAAGCACAATTCTATTGAAAAGAGCAGCAAACAAAACAATGCCAAATTAAGTCAAGTCGGTCAGAAAAACAACATAAAGATCAGTGATGTCGGCTCAAATAAAGTGACACAGCACTTCACTGTCATGTCGGCTTATTTATAGAGACATGACAACTATAAATAGCCCGTTGAGGTCACCACAGAAGCTCAGATTTTCGGACCAGTCTCTACAACTGCGGATGGTTACAGGAGGTGCAGGAAGACAGTTTCGGATAACATTTTTCAGAGGTCTGTTCACAAGTCTGCAACTTCGGATGAGGATAGAATCTAGGTCTACTTAAAGGGTCACAGTGATACAGTCTCAGCATAGTTGTAGCAGACCTAGGTGCAAGGAGAATTCGATTACAGTCTCAGTGAAAGTGCAGGAGAAGACAGTCATAGTCTCATGTTAGAAGAAGGATCTCAGGGATACTTTGTCTCGGCATAAACACAGTCACAGAGATCACTGTCTCACAGTCTTGATGTGTTCATGATGAAGAGGATCTCTGTGATCATCCAGTCTCGGCATACCTACTAAACACAGTCATGATCCCAATTGTAATCATGGTCTCGGTGGTGGTCTCAAGAAGATCTCGGTGGTAATGCAGCAAGGGTGCAATAATGATGCAACAGTAATGATGGTGCAGTAGATATGATCTTAGTAAGAATGCAGTGAAGATGGAACAATGATGAAGCAGCAGCAATGAACTAAGTACAGATGGAGATATGGTGCAACAGTCATACTCCCATGAATATCTCAATGAAGGAAGCATGAATGATGATCTCCATGAAGCAGTAATGATGATGATGATCTCAGCAGCAAGAAGAGGATTGGTGTCTTCGTCTTGGAGTCGCCTAGTATGTCAAGGGTCATGGTCTTGGTATTTGTCAATTGGAATCTCTATAAGAAGAATTTTTTCAAGTTTTCCTCTCCAAGAGGGAGACGTTTTGGCCCTGGCAGAAAGCCAAACATCTTGTGTTCTTGTCTCTTTGTTTTGGTAGCTATTTGATGGACTAACGAAGACACACTCTAATAATTACTAATGAAGACTATGTTAAGAAGAAAAGTTAAAACACCTCACAAATAGTTATCAAGTCAAGAAGAATCACATTAATACTACATTGGCCCCAGATTCTTCAACATGGCCTTCATTAGGCTTCCTCAAAGGCCCAATGACTCACTTTATTGATCATTTGGCCCTCTTGAGAGGCTTATTCATGTATTGTTGAGCTATTTGGTGGGCTTGTCACCAAAAGTATTGTTATTATGCACATTATTTTACTTTTGGGGCTAAATTAAGCCAATTTAGCTAAATCGAATTCATTAGAGAGTGTATAAATCAGTGTTGCACGAATCGCCCCCCCCCCCCCCCGGTTCCAAGCCCCGAAGCGCGTCCCGTACGGAAGCGCCTAGGAAGCTTGGTCGGAAGCGACGCTTCCTGGAAATTTGGAAGCACTGTACGGAAGCACCGCTTCCGAAGCGCCGAAGCGCGCTTCATACAGCGCTTCAGGAGTTGGAAGCGTCGCGCTTCGGAGGAGGAAGCGTACGCTTCCAGAAAAGCCTCCGGAAAAGAGTTTAGAAAATCTTTTTTTTTCAATTTTTTTTTAATTTTAGGTGAGTTTGCTTGTTGGGGATGGGTCCACCTTGGGTTAGGGTGACGAATGAAGGCAAAAAAAAATATAAATATAGCAAATGCTCCCTCATGGTAATGTTAAATTCTTAAAGTAAAAGTGACATTCTCCTTTATTTTTCATTTTCATCCTTTTACTTAAATTTTTAACATTACCATGAAATGGCTCAGGATGTTTGAGAGTGGTTCCAGCCTCATTGGACTTCATATCGAGAAAATAGAATTTCATATCCTATTCAAAATTCAGCAGACTTAACAGTTTTCAGGAATTCAGGATCAATGGGATTGTGGCATTTCATTAGATTATATCAAGTATGAAGGTATGCGATTAGCATTTAATCAAGAGCACCAAGCCCTATATGTACCCTAGTGTTGGTGGTGTTAATTGTTGAACTCCTTTGTCACGCGGCACGCCCTTAGCAAAAAATTACCTTTCAATCAAGTCAAAATCATCAATCAAACATGTTAAGCTTTTTCTACCATATTTTAAGTCTTGAATTAGGTAGTTTGATCAAAATTGGGCAATGTTGACTAATATCCCTAGACAATCGAGGTAGAGGCAAAGGCTAGACAAGAGGAGAAGAATCTAGATTCTAGATCATTAATATACAATGGATGTTATATCTATCTTGATTTATGCAAAAATATGCATGTTTTCATGTCTTCTACAATTAATTTGGTATTGGGATGTTTGTTTTGAGTATAAATGCAAAAAATATAAATATATATATATAGCAGACGCTTCGCTTCCTAGATTTTTGGAAAATGACGCTTCGGCGTCCCCGCTTCCAAAAAACGCTTCCGCTTCGTGCAACATTGGTATAAATAGAAGTGAGATGAATCATTTGTATCATCATCACTTGGATTGGGTCTCTCTCTCTTGTGAGAATTTTGCTATCCTTCTTGGAGGATGAATTTGGATGTAATGGATGAATTTTGATGTTTGGATATCTCTCTCTTGTCTTGGAGCTTCATTATTGGCATAATATGATGATTGGATATACTCTTTTTGCACATGTAAGTACTCTTTTCATGCTTATTCTTGTTATTTACTTTATGACATTGATGTTGTTGGGATTTTCGCTATACTAGATCTGAAATTTACTGCTTTTCTTATGCGAAATTGTGGAAATTTAGTCTTTATAGAGTTGCATCTTTTTATGTATCATGTGTAAAGGGGTGAATGTTCCTAGAGATTGTTTCTATCGAGCATAATCTTGATAAGTAATCTATTATTGCACATTGAAGTATAAACTCGTCTAGCAGCTACTTTCATGCCCTTATTGCCATGCGAAGTTCTCTACAAGACTCCTTGATTGGGTGAAGTTCTTCCAAAACACAAATTTTCATCTTGACTACATTTTCCGCAAAGGATTAACCATTGATCCTTCCATAAGGTGATCATTTTCAAACAGAATTCCTCTCACCTTCCCCTCTCTTTCTAGGCCTAGACACCATAGGTGACCTAGGGCATCGATTTTCTCATAATTCACCCATCCAAAAAGTTTGATCTCTTGCCCACTATTGCGTTGTTGTGTCTTCTAAAGGACCTCCAAATTTGAAGCAATTTTGAAAGTGCGATCTTGAAATATTTCAAGCCCTCGCTCCGAGATTGATTCTTGCCCTTGGTTTCCCTTGGCTAGTTACTTCATTGGGATCATTGCATCAAAATCTGTTAAATTATGGTATGTTCTATGCTTATAGCAGTTTACTCATTTTTCTTCTTATTATCCACAGATTAGCAATCACATATACATTAAGTAAAGTGCAGATAGAACATTAAATGATCAACAGAAAACAAGCCAAGACAAGAGACACAAGATGTGGTGGCTAGCCAGGGACAAACCCCAATGCGGAGAAACCCTTTGATCAAATCTTCTTTTATCTTCAATAGTTTAGCAGAGAGAAATAGTACAAAATCTGAATTCTGTAATTTTATATCAGCAGCAGCAAACCCTAGATCAACAAAGTCAAACTTGGTCAAACTAGTTGAAATTGACCTCTAAAATACTTGGTCAATTTCCAGTCAACTTGTCCTCGAACAGCCTGAAGAAACAGCCCCAAAAGTTCAGTCAATTTGCAGATTTCTGAAGTCAACTAGCAGCACTAAACTATGGGAGTCAACATCGGTCAAACCAGAGGTCAGATCACCTCCATTTTCGTGCCAAAAATTACGGCCTGCCTAGGAGAGGCAACCACACCCAATCCGCACTTCTGGATGGTCAATGCTGGTCAAAGAGATGACCTACTGTCCTAGCGTCCTTCTTTTTGCGTCTTCCTTGCCCTAGGACGTCTTCCTTTCAGCTACACGTGTGAGAGAGAGACAGGCTCCTTTTATGCGTAGGGGAGAGAGAGAGAAGATGAGTGAATGAATTGTCCAAATGAGGAGGAGACTCCTTGTATTTATATGCAAACGTTCAGGGTGAAATTTGAATAGACGTAACTGTTGGGCTTCTGAGCCTACATAGGTTTGCTGGCCGACCTAGACAATTTGTCCATAATCAAAATAAATTCATATCTCCATAAATACTTATCGGAATCGGATGATCTTTAAATCAATCCTACACCTCTCGATGAGAGGAATCTAGGAAAAATATCAAAAGCCATAAATAAAGTGATCCACATGGAGTTTGGCCCTAGTTGCCAATTTTAACACTCCCTCTCAACTAGGGAGAACTTCATTTGCAATCCGTCGGACCGTCGCTGCTATCCATCCATCAAATGCACTATCCTGTACAGCTTGACCCCACTCTGCTCTGCTTTGCTCTTCTCTGTTCTGCTCTGCTCGAACTATGAAGAAGAAGAAATGATCGAGGATGTATCATACCATCCTCCACTGACCCGAACTCAGTCTCAGAGTGTGAAACACTCTCACTAATCCCAGATCAATGGAGGTCATCCTAGCATGGGGAGTACGGTAGATACAGCGATGCATCCATCGATAGTACTACAATGTCCCTATCCTCATTTCCCTACTCATTGATCAGATGAGAGGTACTTCCCATGAGTCCCAGACTGCATGCATAGGATGCCTTGACAGGAGAACTAATCATCCTATCCACAGGAGAACGAATCATCCTGTCCAGTGGATTTCACGGAGAACTAATCATCCTGGCTTACAGGAGAACTAATCATCCTGCTCCACAGTGGCCACTGAGAACGAATCATCCTAACCCACAGGAGAACTAATCATCTTGTTCCACAGTCACCACAGGGTGTCACAGGGGAAGGTTGAGCCTTTACCCTGTACATAGTGCACCACCAGGGGATGTTGAGTCGCCCTGTGATCACATGTCGCTCCAAGAAGTACCCCGCGCCCCCCTGGAGCTCCCAAAGCTCAATACATCATACTCGACCCTCATAAGAGGGTCTCTGAACGACACCAAGTCGTTCTCGGAAAGTCAGGAATTTGACCTTTCCTAGGGACTTTGTCAAAATGTCAGCTACCTGTTCATCTGTACCAATATGTTGGAGCCTTACTGCTCCTCGCTGCACCATATCTCGAATATAGTGGTACTTGATATCGATATGCTTGGAGCGATCATGAAATACGGGATTCTCTGATAAACGGATCCTACTCTGGTTGTCATACAAGATCACGGTGGTATCCAATGTAAAACCAAACAGCTCACTGAAGAGCTTTCGCAACTAGACTGCCTCACAGAAGGCCATGCTAGTAGCTATGTACTCTGCGTCGGCGGTGCTAAAAACCACCGATTTCTGCTTCCTGCTCATCCAGGATATCGAGGCAGATCCCAAAGAGAAACAGCACCCGGAAGTGCTCTTTCGGTCCACCACACTGCCTGCCCAATTAGCATCAGTATACCCAAGTAGTCTCACATTTCCGGCAGTGTATCTCAACCCATGAGTGATTGTGCCACAAAGATATCTCAACAGATTCTTGGCACCAATCCAATGTGAGTGGTGAGGCTCAACCATATGTTGACTCAATGTGTTGACTACAAAGCATATATCCGAACAGGAGTTCACCAAGAACATTAATGCTCCGACGAGTTGACGATACTTGGTAGCATTTCGTAAAACAGGTCCGGCAGCACTACCGCTTAACTTCTTGAAGTCAAGCTCCATCGAGGTAGTTACGGGCTTACAATCCACCATGCCGAATCTCTCCAATATCTTCACCACATATTTTCCTTGAGATAGGAAAATCTCCCCTAGTTTCTGCCAGACTTCCAGTCCTAGGAAATAGTGCATAAGTCCTAGGTCTTTCATCTCGAACTCAGAAGCCAGCTCCCTCTTACATTCGTGAATGAAAGGGTCTGCACCTGTTAGAAAGAGGTCGTCAACATATAGCACTAGTATGAAAGGCTTGTCATCTATAACCTTAAATTAAAGGTTAGG
Organism: Pinus tabuliformis; assembly: GCA_031772625.1. Lineage (NCBI taxonomy): Eukaryota > Viridiplantae > Streptophyta > Pinopsida > Pinales > Pinaceae > Pinus > Pinus tabuliformis. The sequence goes on along the minus strand of CM062819.1, from coordinate 70,588,154 downwards.
GTCGGCTTCACTCCTAGTGAATCCCAGCTTCATCAAGTAGCTATCGATCCTCTCATACCATGCTCAGGGTGCTTGCTTTAGCCCATAGAGGGCATTCTTCAACCTGCACACATGAGATTCTCGATCATAAATTTCAAATCCTTCGTGTTGCTCCACATAGACCTCCTCTTTGATCGAACGATTTAAGAAGCGCAGTCTTGACATCCATCTGATGTAGGTTCCATCCTTGCGAAGCAGCAAGGGCTATGATCGAGCGGATGGTGGTATATCGAGCAACAAGTGCAAATATCTCGTCATAGTTTATACCTTCCTTCTGGGAGAAGCCACGAGCGACAAAACGAGCCTTATACTTTTCCACACTTCCATCAACTGCATGCTTTATCTTGTAAAGCCATTTTGAAGTGGCAACTGCTTTGTCCTGGGGTCTGGGGACCACATCCCAAACATCGTTTTTCATAATGGACTCATATTCCTCGGTCATAGCATCCTTCCATACTTGATGCTTGACAGCGTCTGTGAATGACGAAGGCTCATTTTGGATGATCGTGCTCATGATGGTCAGGTATCCTTGATACCTGTTCAGCTTCTTACTTTCACGGAAGGCTCCTCTGGGTGCAATGTGTCCAGCATCATCAAGTGTCCCCCTAAGCCATGAAGGCCTCTTCCTAGAAGAGGAAAGCTCTTGCGGAGGAGGATCAATAGGATCCATAGGTTCTTCCACGTCGGGCATCGTCTCATCTTCCTTTTCCTTCAGTTCCCCAGTGCCAGCTTCTTTAGATCCCCTTAAAGTAGGAAGATTGTCTACTTTGATGAGAGCCATATCTTCGTCAAAGGTGACATCATGACTAATCTCGACTTCCCTTTGACCAGCTACGTAGATTCTATAGCCCTTCGTATTTTTGCTATAGCCCACGAAGATTCCTTTCTTTCCAGATGCACCCAATTTATTCCTTTTCTCTTTCGGCACATGAAAATATACAAGGCTTCCAAAAATTATAAAATGAGATACGTCAGGTTTCTTACCAGTAAACATTTTTTCGGGAGTCTTGGAACCCAATGCTTGATGAGAGCATCGGTTTTGTACATATACGGCGATATTTGCAACTTTGGCCCATAGAAACTTCGGAAGTTTTTTATCATGGAGCATAGTACGGACAACGTCCACAATTATATGATTCTTCCTTTCTGCCACACCATTATGCTCAGGAGTATATGGTGTAGTAGTCTCCCTCTTAATGCCAGCCTCTTTGCAAAAGTCATGAAACTCATTGGATTCACATTCAGTCCCATTATCAATCCTTAAGGTTTTGATCTTTTTTTCGGTTTGGTTCTCGATCAAGGCTTTGAAGTGCCGAAACCAGGACAACACTTCATCCTTCTTTTTCAAGAAGTATATCCAAGTCTTGCGAGAATAATCATTTGTAAAAGTGAGGTAATATAAATATCCTCCCAAGGAGTTCACAGGCATCATACATGATATGTTTGAGTGAACCAACTGCAATATATCAGAGGTCTTGCTTTGGCTTGAGGGGAATGGTCCCCTTTTGAGCTTTCCTTTGGCACATCCTGGAGATACACGTTCTTGCTCTACTCTGAACTCAGGCATCCCGGTCACCATTTTCCTTACATCGGGTAGAGCTTTATAATGAAGGTGAGCAAACCTCCGATGCCATAGTTCGGACTGAAGAGATGTGTCACAAGACATGACACCCAACGAACTTCCTCCAACCTGATATAATGAATCAACTTGAAACCCAAGAGTAAAAGCATCTTTAAAGTTCTTTTTCCATACACATACCTTGCCATCACTGAAGGCCACCTTGTAGCCTTTGTCTTCCATTGCCGAAATCGACACCAGGTTCTTTTTTAGCTCAGGTACACAATACATCTTGTAATTGGATGGTATTGCCCTGATTCAATTGAAGAGTGACATTTCCTACGCCTTTCACGGGATATTTTGAATTATCTCCAAGAACAATTTCCGGGTTGGTTTCCTTCTCTATCAGATTATAGAGAGCTTCTTTGTAACCAGTGAAGTGCCTTGAGGCACCAATATCAATAATCCAATTTCCCAGCGAGTCAGCGGGAGCAGTAGTAGATAGAGCTGCTGGTAGATAATATTCATCTTGCTTACTGTTAACAGTGTTAGATTCATACCTGGAATTTCTTGCCTTCTTGAATGGTTGTCCTCTTCCTTGATTTCCGACACTTCTTTTACCTCTGCCATTCCTTTCATTGCCTTGAGAGGGATTTTGATCATCGTCCCGATGTGAGTCCCTTGCATCAGGGCACTCCCTTGCATAGTGACCAGTTTTATTGCAATTGTAACATTGTCCTTTTCTTCCACCCTTTGGTCCAGCCTTTCCTTTGAATTTAGCCTCGGAATTGTTTCTTCGTTTAGTATGAGAAGAAAAGGCAGAGGGATGACCTTTAAGTATGGGCATTTCTTGCTCTTCCATCCTCGTTTCTTCTTGAATGCATCTGGCCATTAATTCCTCAAATCCAAGAATTACGGTATTGTTGAGAAGAGTAGTCCTGAATATATACCATTCAGATGGTAGTCCTCCAAGAGTTGTGAGTGTCATTTCCCTTTGAGGAATTACTTCCCCAATAGATAGGACATCGTTCTTGATCTCGGTGATCCTTAAAAAATATGCTTGCATACTCTCATCTTTGCCCTTCTTAATTTCCTTTAGCTTATTTCTAAGAAACAAGACTTGATTTGCATCATTAACTTTAAATAAACTCACTAGTCTATCGTAGATTTCCTTGGAGGTGTTCAGCTCGAAAACATAGGCCACCAAGCACTTGTCGATAGAGTCCGGATGATCTTCCTTGCTTTGACTTCTCCCTTGGTCCATTTGTTCCTAGCATCAGCAGATGCATTTGATGGAGGCTCAACAATTCTGCCTCTCACATGGTCCAACACTTCCTGTTCTTCTAATGTTAGATCGATAGACATCTTCCATCCGTGATAGTCACACCTCTCACGGAGTTTGTCTTCAACAACGAAGTTTGTTGAGGACCCCATGATTTATTTCAGATAGCCTTGCCAACCTTCTCTTCAGTGATTGCTCTTGCTCTTGCTCTTGCTTGGGCTTTGTCTTCACCTCAGCTCTGCTACCATGTTATATTATGGTATGTTCTATGCTTAGAGCAGTTTACTTATTTTTCTTCTTATTATCCACAAATTAGCAATCACATATACATTAAGTAAAGTGCAGATAGAACATTAAATGATCAATAGAAAACAAGCCAAGACAAGAGACACAAGATGTAGCGGCTAGCCAGGGACAAACCCCAATGCAGGGAATCCCTTTGATCAAATCTTCTTTTATCTTCAATAGTTCAGCAAAGAGAAATAGTACAAAATCTGAATTCTGTACTTTTATATCAGCAACAGCAAACCCTAGATCAGCAAAGTCAAACTTGGTCAAACTAGCTGAAATTGACCTCTAAAATACTTGGTCAATTTCTGGTCAACTTGTCCTCGAACAGCTTGAAGAAACAGCCCTTGAACAGCTCCAAAAGTCCAGTCAATTTGCAGATTTCTGAAGTCAACTTGCACCCCTAAACTAGGGCAGTGAACACCAGTCAAACCAGAGGTCAGATCACCTCGATTTTCGTGCCAAAAATTGTGTCCTGCCTAGGAGAGGCAACCACACCCAATCTGCACTTCTGGATGGTCAACGCTGGTCAAAGAGATGACCTGTTGTCCTAGCGTCCTTCTTTCTGCGTCTTCCTTGCCCTAGGACGTCTTCCTTTCAGCCACACGTGTGAGAGAGAGAGGCTCCTTTTATGCGTAGGAGAGAGAGAGAGAGAAGATGAGTGAATGAATTGTCCAAATTAGGAGGAGGCTCCTTGTATTTATATGCAAACGTTGAAGGTGAATAGACATAATTGTTGGGCTTCTGAGCCTACATAAGTTTGTTGGCCGACCTAGACAATTTGTCCATAATCAAAATAAATTCATATCTCCATAAATACTTATCAGAATCGGATGATCTTTAGATCAATTCTACACCTCTCGATGAGAGGAATCTAGGAAACATATCAGAAGCCATAAATAAAGTGATCCACGTGGAGTTTGGCCCTAGTTGCCAATTTTAACAAAATCACCAAAAATTTCTCCTTTGATCCCCTTCTTCCCCTCAATTAGGTCAAGCACACCCCGGATTGATCAACTCCACCCCCTTGACCTAATTTTGGGTCCACTTGGTCCCATGTGGTCCCACAAACTATTGAAGTTAATTTCATAAAGCCCACTGGGAAACCAAGTTTTTCACAAGGATTTTTAGGACTAGGTATCTCCTTTACAAGTCTTACGCGCAAACCCTAGCCCTTGAAATCCCCTTGGCCCTTCAAAGAGAGCCTTACACCTTGCTTCTCAAGCAAGCAAACTATACAATTGAGTCTCTCTTGAGAATAGGCCTTAGGAATCATTCCTTATCCTTTATTGACTCATTCATCTAGTTAGTCTCTTTATACCGAGTCTCCTCCCATCAGTGAAAGTCCTTAAAGAGCAGGGAGCCTTAGTCGAGCTGACAGTGGGCTATCACTCCATTATTTCCCTTCAACTAGTAGTTTCCCTTTTAGGATCCCCTTCTAGGACCCCTACTAGCTTGAGTGGTAACATTTTAGTGTCGTTGTCGGGAATGAAGCAAGTCTACCTCCCTAGTGAATCACTGAGGAATTGATTCATTGACGACCCTTCTAATATTCCTCTAGCAACTCCATTCATTGTCCAAACCCCTAGTTTACTTGAAGGTGACATCATTCCTCCTTGAACTAGGACCACAGCAAGAAGGGGAGAATGAACTCCATCACAGGTCAGAACAACCCATCTCCCTAAATTTGAAAAGGTCATTGATCCTACCCCAAAGATGGCAACTGGTTCCAGCGCTGACCCAAAACAAGACCAACCCAAGATGACCAAAAGTGAAAGGCATTTGGTTAGTGTCTTTGCCCCTTTGAAGTTGAGTGATGACCCCAATCCTTTACCTGAGAAATATAATAACTTGTTGCCCAAGTTCAAGATTTCTATTGGAACATGTCCCCTAGGATGATTTTCGATGAGGATAGGCTTATGATGCTTTTCACTTTGTCCCTTGAAGGACAAGCAAGAGAATGGTACCTTAGTCTTCCCCCAACATGTATAGAAGATTCTGACAAATTTGAGGACATGTTCATGAGAAGATGGTCATGTAATGCACAAGGAACCTTCAACATTGAGAAATTTTATCAAATAACTAGGGGAAGGGAAGACATCCGAGAATTCATCCAAAAATTTGATAGGGTAGTTAGGGATATCCCCGACCATTTGAAGCCCCCTGATGCTAACATTCTCGACAAATTCATCAAAGTTGTGGGTGGCCACCTAACTTATGCATTAAGGGACAAGAAACCTTCAACCTTGGTTGAGGCTAAAGAGATAGCAATGGAAGTTGAGGAAAACTTACGAATCTCCAGAATGGATGTTAATGACCACCCTAAGGCTAAAGCAGAGGTCAAGAAGGAAAAATCCAAAGATCAACACGAAGAAACCCTTTTGGTGCTCCTCAAGAAAATGGAAAAGCTCAGTGAAGAAATGAACTCACGAGATAGGCTCTACATGAACAAACTCACTGCCTTGGAAAGGGCCCAAAAATCTAGCTACATCCCAAAAGGGAAGCCCTTTTCCAAAAAGCAAAATGAAGAAGACAAGCCAAACTCATCTCAAGTCCCAAACACTTTGGCTTGAACTAATGTAGATGAGCAAGATTCATCTTCCTCAACGATTTAATTAAGTCTAGTTTTAGGTATTAAATGCCCACGATTTAAATTGGTCATCATCTATATATATATATATATATATATATATATATATATACTTTTTATTATTTAATGAGATTCCTGTAGTATTTGTAGAAATATGTGGGAGACTCGGCACACTAGCAATCCTTATCTTTTAAGTTCGCATTTATCATTTTAATTTTTCAACAATTGGTATTACTTATTTTCGTCCAAGTAAATTTGTTGCACTTTTGCTTGGTAGCAGAACTCATAACACTATCGCCTTTCATGTCTAATTGATATCTTTTTAATATTTTATTATTTTAACAGTATGAAATATACAATACAATTTACTTTGTCTTCTAAATTTTTGGGTTGAAACTTGAACCTACAATCATGATGGCATTAACAATGTTAGTAGTTACAATAACCTTGAACTTAATTAAATTATAAATTCTATAAATATTTTGAAATTTATTTTAATTAATGTTAGTTATTTCTCATGTTTAAAAAAAAAAATCTTTCAAATTTTATTACATTAAAAAATATGAATTTTGTTTATTCTACATTTTACAAATTTAATTAATATCTTTTAAATTTTTATTTTTAATATCTTTTAAGTTTTTAACAATTTTAAATTCCTAGTAAGTTCTACTTCTAATCCTTTTTGTTTTTATGTAAATTTTCAGTATTGATACCATGGATAGAGGGTTGGGTAGTCAACGTGGTGAAAGCAGGATGAGACTCCCACTACCTCCACAAGCCCCACAAGCTGAAGAACAAAATGCAGAGACAACGATAGCTACCCACAATCAATCAAGCAACATTTCCAAGAAGCCCTTACTGAAGTTCATGAAAAAAATAACACAAAACAAGGCAAAAAATAGTGGCAGTTGTGAGGAATGGCAATGTACTTTGTGTGATCATGTATTTAAGGGTAGCTATATAAGAGTATGGCATCATCTTTTGGGCATACCTAGGTTAGGAGTGAAGGGTTGCACTTGTAGCCTTGAACAAAGAATGGAGATGACTAAGCTTCACATGAAAGCTAATGGAAACAATGAATGTGATAGTAGCACAATATCTCCTAATAAGAGAGGTAGACATGAAAATTCATTTCAATGTATGAATGAACAAAGTCACATCCAAATTGAGCTTATTCAAGAGGGTTCTAGTACTAAGAGGACTAGTGTAAGTGAATCCATTCAAAAAATGTACAATGTCTTGCATAGGGATGAAGCAGATGATGCCATAGCAGATTTTTTTATGGCAAATGGAATTTCATTTAATGCCACTCGTTCACCATACTATAAAGAAATGGTGAGAAAAATCATAGTTGCAGGGATACAATATGCAACCCCCAAGTTACAACAAAATGATTTTTTTATGGCAAATGCAATTTCATTTAATACCACTCATTCACCATACTATAAAGAAATGGTGAGAAAAATCATAGTTGCAGGGATAGGATATGCACCCCCAGGTTACAACAAAATGAGGACTTCATTGTTAGATAGAGGGGTGACAAGAATGCATGGACTTATGGAGGACCTCAAACAATCTTGGGTTCAATCAAGTTGTTCAATTGTCATGGATGGTTGGACAGATATTCAACAAAGACCTTTGTTGAATGTTATTGTCACATCACCAATAGGGCCTTATTTTTTAAAAGCAATTGATTCTAATGGAAAAACTAAGGATGCTACTTCATGTTTGAAAAGTTGAAGGATGTGTTGAAGTTTCTAGGTTTACTTAGTTTAGAAACCCTTCATGCACTTTTTCTGATTTATTCCTACTTACTTGTTATTTTTCTTTAACAAGTTATTTACAAAGTAAACACTGAAAATAAACACCAGTGCATGCTCAACATATTACAGATCAACAACTAAAAGAAACAAGAACAAACACACCACATGACACCATTATTTTTGGACCAATGTCCCCGGAAAAACCCAATGCTGGAAAACCGGTGCAGCGATCTGAGAGTTTTCTTATTAAGCAATATCAGAGTACAATTTGGGTGTCGAAACTGGCCTACCCAACAGAGAATTTCCTTAGCAGTTATACCTCACAGTTTGAGAGAAATCCCCTGGCTGAAACCCCAGAAAATCATTCTGGTAGCTCCTCAGCACAAAACTGCTCTGCAACCCCAGCGTCTGCCCAATCTGGACTGTGTCAGCCACTCTCTGTCTCGCGCTGGCCCTGGGTCAGCCTTTCTTGGACTGCGTCAGCCTTTCTTGGCCTGCGTCAACCACAGGAGGTCCAGCGTCAGCTATCTGGGCCTCTGTGTCAAACACATTGGCCTCTTTGGTGCTCTGCGCAGCACTTGGATCCCTTTGCGTGGCCCTACGTGAGCCCTTGCTGGCTCTGCGTCACCCTCCTTGGCTGTTGCGCTGATCTCCCGGCACAATCTCTGCCTTCTCTATTTCTCTGTACTCAATGCCCCTCTGCTGCTCTCCCGATCACTGATTCTATCTCTCTTAGCAAACCCCGCTCTAGAGAATAGAATGATTGATCACTCAGGTGTGCTCTCCAAGCGACCCTCAAGCCTCCTCTTACACTTTTACTGTTGACATCTCAACGGCCGAGATTAAGTCCCTAATCAACGGCTAAGATTAGATCTGGCTTGATCCATGTCTTTTGGACCACTCTAACACAGATTCATATTAATACACATTAATATTTTATTTTCCCTAAGTTTAGACTTAGGGACTCCATTAAAAATATTAATTATTTTAATATCTCCTGATCTGTTTAGAATTTGTCCAAACCCTTTCTAGGTATTGGATATCTCATGTGCCCCAACCTCTCCACCAAATTTCATGGCTAGAGCACATCCGATACTACCCCAAATCAACAGGATGCAATTGATGAGGTTGGTCCTTCAAATGTGGTACATGTCATCACAGACACCGCACCAGTTTGTAGAGCAACGAAATTGATCATCCAAAGTCGATATAGCCATATCTTTTGGACTCCTTATTGTGTACATGCCCTTAACAATCTCTTAAAAGACATTACTAAAATACAATGGATTGCAAAAATCATTTCAGATGTGAGGGAGGAAAAAATGTTCATTTGCAACCACCATGCTTCCTTGGCAATTTACAGGATGTATTCAAAAAAGCATTTTTTAAAACCTGCAGAAACAAGATATGCCACATACTCTATTTTGCTTGACCGCATGGTTGAGGTCTATGCATCTTTAAAAGCCATTGTTGTTTCTTCAAAGTGGAATGCATGAACCGAGTCTAAGTCACCTCAAGCGAAGAAGATAAAACAAATGCTTCTTAATGAGAATTGGTGGGCTATTTGTAGATATGTTGTCTCTTTCACAGCTCCAATTGTGGAGTTGATCAGGTATGTTGATTCAGATTCTCCTGCTCTTGGAGAAATATATGAATGTATTGATACCATGGTGGGCAAGGTAAAGCACATCATTCGCCAAAGAAACCCTTCTTTGGAGTTTTTCCATGAAATTCACATGTTAATAGAGAAAAGATGGATTAAACTCAATACCTCCCTTCACATGGTTTCATATGCCCTTAATCCAAAGTGGTATATGGAAAGACCAAATAGAATTCTTCCTATTGATGATGAAGAGGTAAAACAAGGGTTTCTTGATGTTATAACTAAGATGTATATTGTTGATGAAGCAAGTGTGATACGAGAGCAATTTATTGATTTTGGTACATTAAGCCCTCCTGCATTCACCCAAGATGCGAAGACAGACACCAAGCATTATGGTTAGAAGAAACCCCTTGGATGGTGGAGAATGTATGGGGGCAAGGTCCCAGAGCTTCGAAATCTTGCTTCACGTTTGCTATCTCAGGTTGCTAGTTCCTCAGCTGCTGAAAGGAATTGGTCCACTTATAGCTTCATACACACTGTTAAGAGGAATAAACTTACCTCTAAGAAAGCAGAGAAACTTGTTTATGTGCATAGTCTTCGACTTTGTTCAAGGAAGCTACTTGAATATTTAGAAGGACTTGTTGCACGATGAGATGTGAATGTTGAAGATGTTGCCCAAATTGACGATGATGATGACAATCCTTTACCAAATGCAAGATTGGTTGGCATACCTTTAGATGACATTGTTGCATCTGATGATGATGATGATGATGTTCATCCAGTCCCTAGTGAGGCTCAAGCTTATATGGATCTCCTTGATGTGAAAAATCGGTCACCCGATTCCTATTGCAGTAATTGGAAATAATTCTCCTAATTGTTAATTAAATTTAACAATTTATTTACTGTGAGCTACAGCAAATATTGAATCAATCACACTGGAACCTACATAGATAAATTGCAAAAGAAATATACACTGCAAGAAATACTAGCACACACATAAAATGACACAGTTAGTTTTGGACCAATGTCCCCGAAAAAACCCAACTCGGAAAAATCGGTGCAACAACTGAGGGTTTTATTATTATGCAATAGTGAAATAATCTGAGTACAATTGGATGCCGAAACTGGCAATCCTACAAAGAAGTACTGGCAAGAAAATCTAGTGGGGAGAACTTCCTCACTTCACAAGCAAATCCCGACACTGACCTCAACTCAAATTGAGTCGTCCAAACTGCCTTTGTGTAGTCACTGCATCACCCTAGCGCAATTGTTGCTGCTCTCAGCTTGGAACAACTTCTCCTCAAGTCGTCTGACCAACTGTTGTCTGGGAAAACATCTCTCCTGGCCTCTGGAACCTCTGCCCAACTTCTGGTACTGAAATTTTGCTTCTCCCCATTAATTCAACTTTGTCTCTAGAGGCTACTGCGTTGCTCTGCGTCAACCTCTTTGTGGCATCTCTGCCTCTCCGCAAATGCACTCACCAAATCAGGAAATCTTCCTCTGGCTTCATTGTCCCTGCCCCTCTCTCACTGCTTCGATTTCTCTGGTTCTCTCCAACAACTGAATGTTGCTACTCAGGAAAACACTCTACTCATGAAATCAAATTGCACAAGTTATTTCTCCAAACCCCGTCGACTTCTTCTTATTATCCTCTGTTGAGACTTCAACGACCAAGATTAGATCTTAATCGATGGCTAGGATTAACTTGAAGTCGATCCATGTAAGTTTCTAGAACATTCACGCCTTAACTTAATTAATTCTGATTAATTAGTCATATTCCCTAAGTTTAGACTTAGGAAATATTTAAAAACTGACTAATAATCTAATTAAGTCATTTCTAGGTGGAATTTCCAAAAACAATTTCTCGATTTTGGAGATCTCATGTATTCTAGCCTATCCACAAAATTTCATGGCTAGAACATATCCGATGCTACAAAAACTAACACTCCCTCTTAGCGAGGAATGTGTTCTAGTGTTGTCGCCCCCTGTAGCACCACCCTGTCTCTGCATCATCTCCTGTCACGCTACTAATGCCTGGCTGTTGCTGCCCACCAACTACTGCACAACTCTGATATGTGTCGCATCTGTGTCATTGTTGGCTCTGTTAAACTGCTGCCAACACTGCAACTCTCTCTCTCCATCTGTTGTTGCTGCAACTGCAACATCTGCAACTGAAAACCATCCTAAATATTGAATCAATTGTGATCAGTATGATACATCTATCACCTAAGTCTCTGACTACTGCTAATATCTACATTGTCACTGAGGTATCTGCGTTGCTGCTGATCTGCACTGCTGCCAACTCTACGTTGTGCTGCCCAGCATCCGACTGCAACTAGACTTTGCATCTGTCACTCCGGCATTTGACTGCATCTTCTCCCACACATCCATCCTGCTACTAAATACTGTGGGCTCCTGTAGCAAAGTATTGATCCAAGAGGTGGACCTCCTCAAGGATCCTGCCCATGTGTAGGAATCTGAGGCTAAAGCATCAAGTCACCCCACTTGACTCATGGGGTTATGTCAGCAAACATCGCAAAGTCTTCTTCCAGCCTAGAGGACAGCCTATCGATCTCTGTTGAGGTTGCTTGCTGGTCCTACTTCTCCTCCTTGTCCTTCTTTCTGAGAGGACACTAGGTGTTGTAGTGACCAAGCTCAGTACATCTGAAGCACGTGACCATCAACAGGTTCTTCTTCTTCTTTAACTACTCCCCTTATCCCTCACTAGGACCCTTTGATGCGAGGGCCACATTCTCCTCCTCCTTCACCTAATTCGATCCACTGCTACTACTACTGATGGAGTTCTTCACTAAGTCCCGTCTCAACTCCTGCTGCTACAAATCGGCACACATCCTGTCCCAACTTGGCAAGGTTTCTCTCCTCAAGATACTTTGGACAAAACCTGCCACTCCTCTGAGACATTGTTGAGTGCCAATCGCACTAGCTCTACGGGTTGAGGCGCTGCCCCAACAACTGACAACTGGTCCTGGATCTCTTGAATCCTGGTGAGGAAGGGGTCTACCACTTGACTCCTGTTAAAATTTGGGTACCAAAGGACAAGTGGTTCCCTAAGGCTTTGATCTTTAGCCTAGGGAAAAGTGTCCAAATTTATTTTTTACTTTTCTCCTAAAGTGACTTTATAAGTGGTAAAGTCAATTTAATTTAAAAGTGATTTTATAAGTGGTAAAGTTACATTCTAATTTAAAAGTGACTTTATAAGTGATAAAGTTACATTCTAATTTAAAGGTGACTTTATTAAAGTCAATGAAGAATTCGAAAGTAAAAAAAAAGTGACTATGGAAATAAAAGGCTAAGTGAGTCTTTATTTAAGTGGGTGAGTTAAAAAATAGAAAGTGAGAATTAAATGCACATTTATTCTCATCCTTAGATCTAAATGAATCTCAACCATTAGATTTTAGGGTAACCCAGAAGGTCATTTAGAGAGTTAAAAGGAGAAGAGTAGAGGAAAAGATCAATTCATTCTTTCATGAGCATTTGAGAGAAAGAGAAGAGAGAGCAAGGAGAAAATTTTTGAGCAGTGAGGAACTGAAGGAGAGCAGCAAGAAGACATTTTAGCAAATTTGGGTAGCAGCATTTATCATCATGCATCCCAAGGCAAAACCGTATAGCAGGAGAAAGGCACAGAAATCGAGGAAGAGGGACAGTAGCAAGGGCATGAATTTTGAGGCAAATTTGGGCACGAATTTCAAGGCAGTCATACTACTGAAATCCGTACAGTTCGTACAACAAGTTCTGGGCACATTTTTCGAGGCAGGTCGTACAACATTTAATGTTGTTTTATTGTTGTAAAAGAATTTGTTTTGGTTGTTCACCGATTGGCACGATTTTCGAGGTGGAGTTCAAGCACGAAAATCGAGATAAGTTGTAATTTGTGCTTGCTAGAATTTTTACTGTGTATTTCAGTTTCTCTATAAAAGTATTTTTAGATTTAAAGAAGAGCTCTCAAACTAGAGTTCCCCAAGAGTTGTAGGGGGTTTTTCCAGGGTCACATTGACCAAAAATCACTGTGTTATTTTCTCTATGGCTGTCATAATTTTGTTGTGTTTTATTTCTACAATTTCAGTGGTTGTGAAATCTCTAAATTTGTGTTTTCAAAAAATTATTGTCATTTCCAGATTTTAGAATTTTTATCATGCTTGGATTTAAAACTAAATGCATGGAGTGATAAGGAAAACTGATAACAGGAGTGGGGGTTGAAATTTCTTCAACTCCTAGGGGTATGTCAGCAAACATGGTGAAGTCTTCCTCCAACCTAGTGGGCAGCCTATCGATCTCTGCTGAGGTTGCCTGCTGGTCCTGCTTCTCCTCCTTGTCCTTTTTTCTGAGAGGACACTGGATGTTGTAGTGACCAAGCTCACCACATCTGAAGCACGTGACCTTCAACAGGTCCTTCTTCTTCTTTCATTGCTCCCCTTGTCCCTGAATAGGACCCTTTCCCCTAATAGGACCCTTTCCCCTTCTACCTTAGTCTTACCTAATAGGACCCTTTCTTTGATGCTCCCCTTGTCCCTGAATAGGGCCACATTCTCCTCCTCCTTCACCTACTTCGATCCATTGTTGCTGCTGCTGATGGAGTTCTTCACTAGGTCTCGTCTCAACTCCTACTGCTACAAATTGACACACATCCTGTCCCAACTTGGCAAGGTTTCTCTGCTCAAGATACTTTGGACAAAAACCTGCCACTCCTCTGAGACATTTTTGAGTGCCAATCGCACTAGATCTATGGGTTGAGGCGCTGCCCCAACAGCTAACAACTGGTCCCGGATCTCTTGAATCGTGGTGAGGAAGGGGTCTATGCTTTCCCCTTTCTGCATCCTGGTGCATCTCAGCTTCTCCTCCAAGCACATCTTCCGCTGCTCGAAAGTGCCTCAGTACAACGTGGAAAATGTATCGCAGATCTCCTTTGTCGTTCCCTTGGCCGCTATGTGTGATACAACATGATCCCGAACACCATCTAGGATCAATCTCTTCACCATTGCCATCTCCTTTCAGTATTCCTTCAGTTGATCTGCATTCGTGTGGATAGCTACCACTGCATCAATATATGGATTCAGGCCATATTCATCGAGAAGGAAGGACATCCTTGCCTTCCAGATGACATAGTTGGAAGCACTGTCCAACCTATCTTGATCTTGAAGTCAGGCAGTGGTCATCTCAGAATGATGTCGAAAATCTCCTCTTCCCTTCTGCTCAGCTATTCGCACTCCCTTTTGGAGTGAGAAACTCTACACACAACGACTGCTGATCTGTTAGGGAATTTGAACTTCTTGAGACTAGAAGTTTCCTAAGGAAAATTCTCCCTCTCAGTGTGTGCTCTTCTTCCTCCCGACACTAGTTTTGCTCTAGCCACTGCTACAAAACTGTTGTGTCCAACTAGAGATCTGCTCTGCGAAAAATATTGGTTGCTCCCTCTTCCTTTGCAAACCCTCGATCTGGAGAGATCGAATTTTTCTATCCCCCTCTCAGAAAAATCGATTTCTCTTCAAGAATTCGACCTCTTGGCCAAGGTCACTGCACTGCCTCTAGGGTTTCAAACTATTGCTCCTCAATGAACAACAAAACTCCTTCCTTCGCTACTGAGCTCTCCGGCTGATCATCTGTGCTCCAATACCATGTGAAAAATCAGTCACGCGATCTCTATTGCAACAACTGAAAATAATTCTCCTAATTGTTAATTAAATTTAGCAATTTATTTACTGTGAGCTACAGCGAATACTGAATCAATCACACTGCAACCTACACAAATAAACTGCAGAAGAAACATACACTGGAAGAAATACTAGCAAACACACATAAAGTGACACAGTTATTTTTGGACCAATGTCCCCGGAAAACCCAACTCGGGAAAACCAGTGCAACAGCTGAGGGTTTTATTATTATGCAACAGTGAAATAATCTGAGTACAACTGGATGCCGAAACTGGCAATCCTACAGAGAAATACTGCCAAGAAAATCTAGTGAAGAGAAATTCCTCACTTCACAGGCAAATCCTGGCACCGACCTCAGCTCAAATTGAGTCGTCCAAACTGCCTCTATGCAGTCATTGCGTCACCCTAGCGCAGTTGTTGATGCTTTCATCTTGGAACAGCTTCTCCTCAAGTCATCTGACCAGCTGTTGTCTAGGAAAATGTCTTTCCTAGCCTATGGAACCTCTGCCCAACTTCTGGTACTGAAATTCTACTTTTCCCCATTAATTCGACTTTGTCTCTAGAGGCTATTGCGCTGCTCTGCGTCAACCTCTCTGTGGCTTCGTTGCCTCTCTGCAAATGCACTCACCAAATCAGGAAAGCTTCACTGTCCCTGCCCCTCTCTCACTACTTCGATTTCTCTGGCTCTCTCTCCGACCACTGAATGTTGCTACTCAGGAAATCGATCTGCTCATGAAATCGAATTGCACAAGTTATTTCTCCAAGCCCCATCGACTTCTCCTTATAATCCTCTGTTGAGACTTCAACGACCAAGATTAGATCTTAATCGATGGATAGGATTAACTTGAAGTCGATCCATGTGAGTTTCTAGAACATTCACACCTTAACTTAATTGATTCTGATTAATTAATCATATTCCCTAAGTTTAGACTTAGGGAATATTTACTAATAATCTAATTAAGTCATTTCTAGGTGGAATTTCCAAAAACAATTTCTGGGTTTTGGAGATCTCATGTATTCTAGCCTATCCACAAAATTTTGTGGCTTGAACACATCTGATGCTACAAAAACTCACACTTGATGTTGAAGATCGTACTCTATGATCATCTTAAGCTTTATATTTTTGTTGCTATATTTTGGCTCTTGGGCATTTTGAATTATGTACTACTTTAGGCTTTTGCCTTTTTTCTAGTATGAACATCAATATGATTTGGGTGGCTTTTAGTTTTGGTTTTAACTTTTTATGGTTGTCTCTTGAATCATTTAAAAATTCAATTTGGTATGTACATTTAATATTTACACTTTCTTTATATATATATATATATATATATATATATATTAAAATTTTAATTTTTAATATATTATATTATTGTTGCTCCCAACTTGATGCTTCTTGTAAATTTCGGCAAAGCTTCTAGCCGTACCGGATACTCGTTCCCACGTACCCAAAGTACCCATGTACCGGAAACTCGTGCAACATAGATGATTTCATTTCTTTCCACTACAGCTACTAATTGTCAAATTAAAAGCAAACTATTACAGCATAGGACTTGTTAAGCGCTAATTCTTAACCCTATGGGAAAAAATTCCCTAGGTATATTACACCATACTTAAGGTGATTGCTCATTGCAAACAAGTTGAAGACACAAAAAATATAGTTATGAACACAGTACATAGGCTTGAAGATGTAGCCTACATAACAGCCTGCATGATTACAAAACCTAGATCATCAGATAGCAGCCTGCATGATTACAAAACCTAGATCATCAGATAGCAGCCTACAAGCCTATGAGCTGGGTACTAAAGATGATCAGAACGCTGAGATTGACATATGCACACTCACGGATATCACCAAAGATTGGAAAGCCCACCTCCTAGTAGAATACTCCAAAAATAAGTTTGCCTGCAAATTGATGGATGGTCCCATCCAAGATGACAGGTACAGTGTAGAAGATGAGGTCATTTTCTATAAAAGACCGGATATATTTGGTCCCTGAATCTACACTCAAGGAGAGGTTCTTGGGGGCCCCACATGACATACCATCTGAGGTTACAGATGGGCATTATTTGGAGTACTTTCTACAATATAAAGAATGTTTGACCTTGAATCTGGAGCATGATTTTTGTGGAAGCAGGTTAGAGACTAATGCGAGTGGCCATAAAGGAGATAGAATTGCAAATGCAAACTTTCCTGTAGATCTTGTGGAACAGAGATTAGAAGGATAGTCCATTGATAGTAATCCTATTAAGGGAGAAAGTTGAAGACATATTGGACACTAACTCAGGCTTCCAAGAGGGTGATGCTATCAATAAAGCATTTAAGTTTCTATCAGTTAGAGTACTCTGGACAGCAGCATTTCAGAATGACGAAAACAATAAAGATGTGGTTAGAGATGACCATAGCAGCACATAGTTGGCAAGGGAACATGAAAATGAAATTATTGCAGATAATACTCCGGCATGTAACCCCCATACAAACAAGGAAGATAATTGTTTATGGTTACAGAGAGATGATTTTGGAAATAGAAATCCAGAGATTTTTACCAGTTATGGACAAATTTAGCATACACAATTGGAGAGGTATTCAAGTTTTGAAGGTGTAGTTGCGCAACATAGTGATGCCTTAAGAGTCAACACATCAAAAACAGAAACATATGATGGCTTTCAGCAAGGTTATGCATCTTAAGGTTTTGATCAAGGAGGGCCAGTTGGAACGAACTGTTGTATGAGCAGGCTGGAAGATATAGGTTTATTACAGGCAAGACCCTTGCAGAGGGACAAGTAAAGATTGAGGAAATGGCTGGATATATGGTCAAGCCATCGTGACCTCCAGATTTACAGTAGCTTGAGGACAAGCAATATCAAGCTGGGGATTGTAATGTCCCTTACAAAATGAATTCCAAAAGGACTTGGTAACTTAGCTAATTCCCATAGGTCATAGTCTAATTTATAAGGGAATTGCGGTTTAATGTTACTAGGGGTAAATGCCCATTCTTATAAAGTAATATTAATTAATTAATTTAAAAGGGGGATTTGGAGGGAAATTTAAAGATTAATTAAATTTGAAATTGGAAGGGAAAACACCAAGGCAAAACTGTAAGTAAGGTAGAGGAGTCATTGTGAGGCATGTATCATGGACTATTGATTTGGTTCTTATTGATTTGATGAGCTGAGGCTCGAGGTCTTCGAGGGTTTTAAGACCCTTATCTCTTTGAGTAATCTTCTGATCCAAATTGGATCATTATATTGTTTGTCACCCATCTCAATGCATTTGGAGTGGAAAAAGTGGTGGAATCAACTCATGGAACCGTTTTTACTGGCGGGACCCAGTTTGGCAAAATGGGGTTTGAAACCTTCCAAGAGCTTTTTGAGGCATCAAACAACGTTTTTTGGGGGTACAAGTTTGCTGCTTTAGTGCCGCACATTTTCATGCTATTCTACACCGAGATCTTTCCAACGGCGCAAGAAGTGCATGAATCGGAGTCCGTATGCAAGAGTTATGCTACTCAGAAATTAATCTTCCTGTTTTCACACTTAAAATTCCGGAAAATGTTGTGTCAGCCCCCATTATTCATGGAAATGGGGCTAGCCACGTGATTGTGATGTAAAAGACTCTAGAAGAGTCTATATTGTAACTCTAGTTAAGAGTTGATATAGTCAAACATAACCACTAGTAGACTATCAGGCTATGTTATAACCGGGCCATTAGGAGGAAGAGGCATGTCATTCTTTCAAGAGCATTTTGTTCCATAGTTGAGCAAAGATAGCCAAGAGGGATAGGAGGTAAATCACATAGGGAGGATTTGTGCACTGTGGCAGCCCATGGGCCACAGGCCTTACTTCTTTGTACATATAGCCATATTTCCAGACAGAGAAAGAGACTGAAGCAACCTCACCTTCCAACTAGGTCTTCTCCCGAAAGGACTTCCCATAGCATATTTTGTGTCTTATGTGTGTGTGTGAGCTCATTCTGTCGTTCTCTATTTTTCTGCATAATTTCCATTCACATGCATGCACTAATTACAGTTAAATCTACAAATTTTGAACTTTAATGAAAGTGTAATAGTGTAAAATTTCAAATTTTTAATATAATAATATCAGATTTGTTGTGACGAACTGTCCAGTGGAATATCCATGGCAGTTTACAGATCATCATCAGTGGTGAAAAATTCCACCCTAGTTAGTCCATCTCTCTATTCTGCCTAACATAATTTTCTAAGGTATCTTATCCGTTAATGAGAAATCAAGGGTTTCTAAGAAGGGATACTTCGGTGGTTCTGTGGCTTTGTGAGGATAATTGAGACAATTACAAGAGTGAAGGCCTATCAACAACCAAGCAGACCTAAAACCCAAAGCCCCCATCCAACAGCTAACTCTGATGGTATTTTCCTGTACAGCAAAGTCATTGAAAGACAGAGGCTTGACTGCGTAATTCCCCAAGTCCACCATCTGTGACAGCAGTCCTCAATCTATGACAGTGCAAGGGTTTTGAAGGCAAATTTAGACAGTGGGTCACCTCTCTGCAGCAGCAAAGGTTACGTAAGTGCAACTGTAGCTACAGGAAAATTCTAGGACATTGAGGGAAGCCACAGCCTACCTCCTGAGGCCCCTTTTCGATAGCAGTCCAACCCTGAAAAACAGAAAAGAACAATTCTCGGTAAGCTCTTGGCCAGCCAGGTTCAGTGGAGTAACAGAGGCCCAGATTGGCACCAGCCAAAGCATCAAGGCAATTCAGGCAGCAATAAGGGTCTGGAACAGCCAGAGCGTGCAGCAGAAGGCATCAGTGAGACAGGCCTGTTAGAGCATCACTGGAACAGCAGAATTTATAAAGGCCACTGTTAAGCTGTCTCCTGAGACAGCAAGGATACAAATAATTCTGTAAGTTGGTTAATGAGTCAGATATGTTGCTAAAGTACTAGACTAATGTTGTAATTTTATATAGATTGCTGGTGTATGTAATAACAGGACTGCCACTGTTTATGAATTGACAAATGCTATACACCCATGTCTGCTGGTGTAACAGCACTAGGAGTAGTTGTAAAATTGTAATCTGATGTAGGCTATTGGTGCCTTGTGAAATCTAGTACTTGCTTACATTATTGTGCATTCTATACCATCTATGTCTGGACTTGAAAGAAATACTGTGCAACCACTACAATATATCTCATGTTCTTGTAACCCTAAGGGCAAAATTTTCCTCAGGATATTACACTACAGATTGGTTCCACTTTCATCGATGATAGATACCCATATTTCTACCATGGCCTTCAAAAATGTGAATAGCTCTTTCAATGACTAATTTGCTAGATTGGAGACTTTCAAAGAAAAGCATTTGTAATGACATATGTATCCAATAAACAATCATGCGAAAATATAGAGAAAAAACAAAGGATGTGATGCAATTTGACTTCAACACATAAATTATAGCTTGCAAAAGAAAAATGGCAAATGAAGCTGATGTATTGTTTGTTAGTTTTTGTAGAACCGAATGTTGTTCTATTCTCGAAACTTTGTGGAGAGGCTAAAACACAGGAGTTCTCCAAAACCCACAAATCGTTTCTGGAAATTCTATTGGAATTTCTAAGTCAAACTATTATAAATTCTTTCTGTACTTTCTGATTTATTTCTTCCTACTTGTTCTGTTAATTAACAAGTTATTTACCATGTAAACACTGAAAATAAATACAAGTACAGTCTCAACACATACAGATCATCAACTCAAGGAAAAAAACAAACACACAAGTGACACTTATTTTTGGACTAATGTCCCCGGAAAAACCCAATACAGGAAACCGGTGCAACTATCTAAGGGTTTTATTATTAAGCAGTTTCAGAATACAATCAGGGAGCCAGAAATGGCTCACCCATCAAAGAATGCCCTCAGCAGTAGTACCTCTCAGTCGGAGACAGATATCAGCCCCAATCTGGCCCACGAAATCTCCCAGCGTCAACCGCTAGGGTCTGCGTCAACCTCTCTGGCCCAGCGTCTACCCAGCATCAGCCTCTCTAGCCCAGCGTCAGCCTCTCTAGCCCAGCATCAGCCTCTGGAGCCTCTGTGTCTCCCATGCTGGGCCTCCTCAGGCTCTACGCAGCTCCTAGCTGCCTCTGCGTAGCCTTTGGCTGCTTTTGCGTGGCCTTTAGTTGGCTCTGCGTCAACCCTCTCTTGGCTTCTGCGCTAATGCTCCCGGTACTATCTATGCCTCTTTGCTGTTGCATTCACTGCCCCTCAGCTGCAACTCTGATCACTCCTTCGATTTCCTCAGCAAGCCCTGCCCCAGAAAATCGAATTCTTGATCAACTTGGAGATGATCTCAACCATCGATTAAGTTTTAATCATGGTCGTTGAAGTCCCAACTGGAGATTATAAGAAGAGGTCGATGGGTAGATGGAGAAATACACTTGGAAAGCAAGTTTCTTTGGGCAATTCCATTTTCCAGAAAGCAGAATTCTGCCAGAAGAGTTTGAGCCAGAGAGGGGACACTTCGACAGAGAGGGGCAGAGAAAATAAGTTTGGAGGAAGTCTTCCAGTTCACGAGAGTCAGCTACAGGAGGGGCGAGTTTCCACAGTGGGGCTACACAGGGCCTACGCAGAAGCTTCAAAGGCAAAGTTTGATTTGGCCAATCAGAGGGTTGATTCAATTGATGGAGGCCGGGAGAATTTCCGAAAGGGGCCAGTGATTCATTCTCATAGGCTGAGTTGGGTAGACGGTTTGATCAGTTGCAGTTCTAGGCAAAGTGTACAAGAGTCTACGCAGGTGTGATGCAAAAGTTGATGCAGGGGTTTCGTGGAGCCCAATAAGTGCCAGTTTTGGACCTGGATCAGTGCAGGGTGAGACAAAATTCGTCTCACTAATTTTTGTGGCCACTTTCTCTTTTAGAAGATCGCTAGTTTTGGGCATCCAGTTGTACTCAAAAAATTTCACTACTACATAAAATTAAAACCCTCAGTTGTTGCACTGGTTTTCCCACATTGAGTTTTTACGGGGACATTTGTCCAAAAATAATTGTCATTTTTATGTGTGCGCTAGTATTTTCTCAATTTCCTGTTTATTTTCTATAGTGTTTTATTTGTGAAGAAATAGCACTGTGATTAATTCGATATTTTGTCGTAACAAAATAAACTGTAATTTTAATCAGTAAGAAGAATTAATTCCATTTGCTGCATTTCAAGTAATTTTCACATGGTATCAGAACAAAATTGACAGAAAAGAGGCTCAAAAAGACGAAGAGGGAATATTTCATTGTTCAGAGGGAGCAGCAGGACGAAATCTTCAGAGGTTGCGCAGTGCCTAGCCAGGCAAAGCGAATTGTTGGGCAAGGGTTTGATTTTCAGTTGCAGGGTGGCAAAAAATTTGATTTGTCTAGAAAAGTGATTCCAACACGCAGAGGGAGCAGCAGCTCGGTATTTTCGTTGAGCAGATTTCTTATCTGAGTGCAAAAGGGTTTTGCAGCAATTTTCTAGAGCAAAATCAGCGTCTGGTGGAAGAGAAAGTGCACACACAGATGGGGATTTCCATTAGAGGGTTTCTAGTTCATAAATCCAATATTTCCAATAGCAGCAGGCAATTTTTCTCACTCCAAAAGAGGGTGTGAATAGCAGAGCTAGTAGCTGAGCAAGAGAAAGAGGGAGATTTCTATCCCAGTTCGAGTTTTTGCAAAGATGGCTATAGCCTAGCTTAGACATCAAGACAGATTGGAGGGAGCTTCCAACTATATCATCTGGAAGGCCAGGATGTCTTTCCTGTTAGATGAGCATGGCCTGAAAACCTTTGCAGAGAACGTTGTGGCAGTACCTACCAATGCAGATCAGTTAAAAGAATACAGGAAAGAGATGGCCAAGGCAAAGCAGATAATCCTGGATGGAGTCCAGGACCATATAGTCAAACATATATCTGGCAAGAACACTGCCAAAGAGATGTGGGATGTTGTCTCAAGGCTATATCAGAATCCAAGACCAAATAGTCTCACTATCTAGCAAGAACACTGCCAAAGAGATGTGGGATGCTTTCTCAAGGCTATATCAAAATCCTTCCGAGCAACGGAAGATGTTCCTGAAGGAAAAGTTGAGGAACACAAAGATGCAGAAGGGTGAAGGCATTGATCCCTTTCTCACCAGAATTCAAGATATCTAGGATGAGCTGTCAGTCGTATGAGAAGCGCCTCAAGATACAGAGCTTGTGTGTTTAGCCCTGAACTAAGGAATGGGAAATCTTTGTCCAAGGCATTTTGGGACGACATACATTACAAGGATGAGACAAGATGTGGTCAGACCTGCAGCAGGAAGAGATGAGGCGAACCTTAATGAAGGTCTCCATCAGCGGCAGCAGCAACAAGGAATCGAAAGGTGTGAAGGACGAAGACAATGTGGCCCTTGCATCAAAGGGGAAAGCAAAAATTCCTAGCCCGGGACAAGGCTCGCAGAGTGAAAAGAAGAAGAACAAGGATCTATCTAAGATCAAGTGCTTCAGGTGTGGCGAATTTGGCCACTACAGTACTCAGTGTCCTCAAAGGAAGAAGGACAAGCAAGAGAAGCATGATTATGTAGCAGCATCCGCAGAGATAGACAAATTGTCCTCCAAGTTGGAGGAAGATTTCACCATGTTTGTAGCTATACCTCCAAGAGTGAGGTGGGGCGATATGGAGCTTTCGTCCCAGAGTTGCATAGAGATTTCGACAGGGTCCATTGATGTGAGCATCGGATGGTGTTTCCTAATGGATCATTACCCTTGCTACAAGGGCCCACAGTGTTCAGTAGCAAGAGGATCAGTGTCAGTTGATGCAGTCAAGTTTCAGAGTGGCAATTGCAGACTCGTTGCAGTCAGATACTAAGGAGCGCAGAGCAGTGTTGATAGCAATGTAGGAGGCACAGTGTGGAGTCAACAACAGTGCAGATTTCCTACTGGATAGAGCAGAGGCTAGTAGCAGTTAGAGGATCAGAAGACAGTTGCAACACAGAGACACAGTTGATCCAGTATTTTGGATGCTTCTTAGTGGCAGTAGTTGGAATAGCAACAACACTAGTTGAGAGGGAGCATTAGTTGAGTTGCAGTGCAGATGCAGAGTTGGCAGCAGTACAGGATGTACAGTGCAGTGTCAATAGCAACACAGATGTCGCATGGTTCAGCTATAGTCAATGGACGATGAATCAGAGTTAGTGCAGTGGTTGGTGGAAAGTGACAGGCAGCTACAATTGTCAAACATCAGCAACGTGTATGGAGGATGTTGCAGAGACAAGGTGTTGTGGCAGGTTGTGCAGCACTAGAGAGAGAGAACACCTTCCTCGCTAAGAGGGAGTGTTAGTTTTTGTAGCATCGGATGGTGTTCTAGTCTCGAAACTTTGTGGAGAGGCTAAAACACAAGAGTTTTCCAAAACCCAGAAATCATTTCTGGAAGTTCCACCTAAAAATGGCTCAATTAAATTAATTGACCATGATTAAAAATTTCCTAACTTAGGAAAAATGGTTAATTAATAGAAATTAATTGAAAAAGGTGAGAATTCTCTATAAATTCACACGGATCTACTTTTAGATGATCTCAACCATCAATTAAGTTTTAATCGTGGTCGTTGGAGTCCCAACTGGAAATTATAAGAAGAGGTCGATGGGGATAGAGAAATACACTTGGAGAGGAAGTTTCGTTGGGCAATTCAATTTTTCAGAAAGCAGCATTCTACTAGAAGAGTTTGATCCAGAGAGGGTATGCAGAGACAGAGGGGCAAAGACAGTGAGTCTGGAGTAAGTCTTCAAGTTCCAGAGAGTCAGCCATGGGAGGGCCAAAATAAACTTGGAGAGCAAGTTTCCTTGGGCAGTTCAATTTTCCAGAAAGCAACATTTTTTCCGAAGAGTTCAAGCCAAAGAGGGGATGCAAAGATAGAGAGGGGCAGAGCTAGTGAGTCCGGAGGAAGTCTTCCAGTTCCAGAGAGTCAACTATAGGAGGGTCAAGTTTCCTCAGTGGGGCTACGCAGGGCCTGCGTAGAAGCTTCAAAGGCAAAGTTTCATTTGGCTAGTGAGAGGGTAGATTCAGTTGTTGGAGGTCGGGAGAATTTCTGGAAGGGGCCAGCGAGTCATTCTCAGAGGTTGAGTTGGGCAGACAACTTGATCAATTGCAGTTTCCAGGCACAACGTACAAAAGCCTACGCAAGTCTGACGCAGGGGTTTCGTGGAGCCCAATAAATGTCAGCTTTGGAGCTGGATCAGTGTCAGGTGAGACAAAATTTGTCTCACTAATTTTTGTGGCCAGTTTCTCTTGTAAAGGATTGCCAGTTTTGGGCATCCAATTGTATTTAGAATTTATCATTGTTGCATAATAATAAAACCCTCAGTTGTTGCACCGGTTTTCCCATAATGAGTTTTCCCGGGGACATTAGTCCAAAAATAGTTGTGTCATTATCATGTGTATGTGCTAGTATTTTCTTAGTTCCCAGTTTATTTTCCGCAGCGTTTTATTTGTTAAGAAAGAGCAATGTGATTAATTCGATATTTTTCCATAACAAAATAAACTGCAATTTTAATCAGTTAGAAGAGTTAATTCCATCTGCTGCATTTCAAGGAATTTTCACACTACTGGTAAACCAAATTGTTTGTCTCTCATAAAGAGTTCCCTAATTTCTAAAGCACATTAAAACATTAGTCCATGAGAATGTAAAATATTTTAAAAGATTGATTATTATCCTTCATCAACAACAATCTCAGTGGTTGATTAGCATTTTCTGCACTGAACAACAACCAAAATAAATCAGATACTTACTAGCAGGAAAAATGGAGAGAGAGTCTAAAGACCATTTAAAACATCCATTATTAACTAGAATTAGAAAGCCAAATGGGATATTTGAGACTAAAATGTTAAACTTTAGATTATGACTAAGCTCACATATGGGGTAGCCAGGTTGGGCAGACCCCATATTGGGATGCTTACACCAGGTGTATGGGTGCACACACCTGCAACCCTAGTTCTCTGTTACATGGGCTTCAACCCTCATAACAGGACTCTACCTACTGCGGTAGTCAACGGTAATAACAAGGATCTGCCTATTATGATAGAATTGACCAGCCTCCCTTCCCCCAAGCCTTCCAACACCCTTATATATATATATATATATATAGACAGAGAGAGAGAGAGAGAGGGAGGGAGAGAGAGAGAGAGAGATTTCAAGCTGGTATAGCTGCACCCACACCTATGCATCCTCACTACTAAAGGTCAGAAAACATTATACAAAATAAAATTACTATTGTATTTCTGAAATGAAGAACTTAGGCTTGACATTTGAACTGCAAAAAAAGCATTGGAACACAAAAATAGAGAGCAAGATTAAAGAGACTTGAGCTGGCTCCATGTATACTAAAAAAGGTTGAAGCCAGTAAAAGCAATGGCTAAATCAGAAATGATAAACAACATAAATAATGCTTTTTTGAAAGAAAAAAAAAGTTCCTGGTAGTTATACCTCATTACAACTTCCATCTGCTGCTCTTTTGTTAACGCATTAATATCCTTCTTGACTTCCTCAAATGCTACAATTTTACCATCATCAACATCTTTGCCCAGTTCTCTATCTGAAGTTTTCTTTGATTTCCTCCTTTCAAGCCCCCCTTCATGTCGCTTCACAGCCTCCTGATAAAATCCAAAACATAAACCCCATGATAAGACAACTATACTGAGCTAATACACATGGAAAATTTCACCACAAAAAAGTGACCTCACCTGTAGGGTTTCGTCATGGGCATCTGAATCGGCATTGCTTTCGTCTTCCTCATCCTCATCTAGACCAAAGTCTTCAGGACGAAGTGACTCTGCTTTTTTCCTTTGCAGTCTTAGTACCTCAGCCTCTTCAACTGCCGGTAGCTCATCATCACTAGATTGGATCTTAAAATGATCAAAAAATCATAGATGCATTAGCAAGGCATGCAAACATAAAAAGTATCGGACAAAGTCCCCATAATGAAGCATTTCTTTGTAGATTATATATATTGAATCACTTATCCTACCTCATAGTCAATATTATCAGCACTATAATATCGGTTTTTTCCCTTTGCCCCATGCTGCTTTCCTTTCTTCCTCCTGTTCATCAGCTTCTTCTTCCATCTCATCTTCAACTCCACCCGACTTCTGCCTTAAAAACTTTGCTTGCTTTGCAACTGTTCAATGAATTCCATAGTAAGATATTCATCAGAAACCTTCTGCTTGATAAGTTATTCTAAACAGTTCACAATGCAAATTATTTGGATAACGCCCACAGGGAAACACCAATGCACGTGAAACATTAAAATGCCTAGAACAGAGACATCTACGAATAAAGCAATTTATTTCATTTCGTTAGGTAGGTGCAAAAGGCTCTTAGTGCTTTTGAATCTGAAGCTCCTTGGCACTGTTCAAGGAATACTAAACTGAAATATGATTTTCAGCTTATTACCGTCCAACATGTTGGGAGAGCATTAAATGAGGACACACAGATTGTCAAAGCAGGCATGTGGCATACAGGCCAGGTCTCTAATGACTGTCAGAAGGAGAGATGGAGGGTAGAGACTTCCCTAACTATGCAGCTTTATGACTAGTAGGTACTACAGATATCTCTATTTGTTATTTTCGAGCATATCTGACACTCTATCAACAGAATACCTTGTGTTTTTGCTGTTAGTTTCTTTGTTGTAGAGGTTACAGACCACTTATTTTTCAAGAGGTGTGCAGAGAACAGTCTTTTGGGACTTTTGCTGCCCTTCAGAGTAAAATCATCATAAACATATCTTTTTTTATTTCAATTGAGGATAAGAGAAACGGAATGCTTCCTATGGATTTAAAAAAAGGCTCTCCTGCTTAGAAAAATATAAAAAAACTCAATAAATGGACAAAGAATCAGGTAGCGCACATGCACACTAAAGAAAAAATTGATCTTGTCATAGTATAATCTAGCAACTAGTGTAAAGCCTCGCTCAGTAACAATAATTTTTGAGTGAGGAAACCTGATATTCAACCCTAGGGCCCTACTAATGCTATGTAATTAATAGCAATGTTAAATTCTTAAAATTCTCCTTTATCTTCCATTTTCATCATTTCTTGTTTCAGAATGTTTGAGGGTGGTTCCAACATCATTATAATTTCATCTAGAGAAAGTAGAATTTTAGATCCCACTCAAAATCCAACAGAATTAATAGTTTTCAGGGTTTTAGGATTTGGGAAGGAGTGGGAACAAGCATTTAATCAAAAGCACCAGGCCCTCTATGTACCTCGATGTTGGTGGCATTGATTGTTGAAATCCTCTGTCCTGACCCAAGTAAAAATGTACCTAGCACTCAAACAAAATCTCAATTTGACATGTTCAGGATTTTCTATCTTATTTTAATGTTTAGAGGGTGATATTGATGAGAGGATCCCAATATAGGCAATGATTTTGATGATATGAACTTTGAAGGTATTTTTTGTAGCAAGATTTTGTTTTGGACTATAGAGGCTGTCTACAGCCTCTTTGTTGATATATTTTTTATTCAAAGATGGATTGCACTCAGTGTTATTTTGGTTATATGCACACCCACTTGCAATATATATGAGAAACTTTACATATATGTGTATAATGGTTTAGATTCGTATGGATGCACATGAATATTTATGTATTATTTCATTGACTAGATTTTTGGTCTGGTGTTTTTCTGGTTCCTGGTTTTGGGTCAATCGGTTCAATGACCAAACTAGTTCCGATAACATTAGTTCATTGCCCATTGGTCATTTTCAGTTTTAATTTTTGAGCCTTGACTCTAGATATTATGACCTCAGACTAAGTCTTTGACTCAGATCAGAGAGACGCAGATCAGAGAAACGCAGGGATGACGCAGAGAGGGACCAGAGTTGCGCAGAGCCACACAAAATGACGCAGGGCTGACGTGGTAGAGAAAGGAAGCTCTCCTGGGTGTCAGAAAGTCTCGGAGAAAAAGTCTCAGGTGTTTTCTCCCATTGTCTATGTAAATTTTTCTGTAAAAGCGATTGTTGCTGAAGATTAATAAAACCCTCCTTTGTTGCACCGGTTTTCCTGCATTGGGTTTTTCCGGGGACAATTGTCCAAAAATAATTGTGTTGATGTGATTGATTCTTGTGCATATATTTATTTTTGTATAATGATGTGATATTTGCAGTAGAATTTATTTTAATGTTTACTGAAGGGATTTCATAAATAACTTATTGGGAATAATAAGTAGGTGAAATAAATCAGTTACTGCAGTAATAGAATTTATGTTTAGAAATTTTCACATGGTATCAGAGCAAAGATTCAGCGATAGGAAGGGAAAATCAATTATGGGTCAAGAGCATGATGCAGAGGCATCCACTCCAAGAGACTCGTGCAAATTTTCAGAAGAATGCACAAGAGACAGAAATTACGATTATTCTATGTTGGCTTCCAGATTGGAAGAAGACAAGCTCTGCCTCCTTAGGGGTTTGGTATATAGATAGTGGAGCTTCCTGGCATATGACAGGAATCCGAGAATGTTTTTTCAGATTATCAAGAAGAAAGGATGAATTTTTAGCTCACCATGGAGAATAAGGCAAAGTGTACTCCAGTAGGGAAAGGTGCTATAGTTTTTCAAACAAAAACAGGAGAGTGGTTCCGAACTACCAATGTACTGCATGTGCCAGGACTAGGGATTTACTTTCCGTATCTCAACTTCAAAGCAAAGGCTACGACGTTTTCTTCATTAAGGAGAAA
The DNA here is from genome assembly GCA_031772625.1 of Pinus tabuliformis. Taxonomy (NCBI): domain Eukaryota; kingdom Viridiplantae; phylum Streptophyta; class Pinopsida; order Pinales; family Pinaceae; genus Pinus; species Pinus tabuliformis. Next base: position 70,558,676 of record CM062819.1, on the reverse strand, counting down.
GTATACGTCAAACACCCGAGTTGGAAAAAAAAGGTCCAGGTCGGAATCAGAAGTAACAGGTTGTACAGGCTGCAGCTAGAATCACCAATGGCACTGATAGGCAGTGATGGAGACAAGGATTTGAATGAACTATGGCACAGAAGGATGGGACATTTGCACCATGGGGCTCTGAGAATTCTCAAAAAAACTGTAACAGGAGTTCCAGATCTTAGTGTTGAACGAGATTATGTATGCAGAGGGTGTGCTCTCGACAAGTATGCCAGAGCAGTGTTTCCAAGAAGTAACAATAGGTCCAAGAGTAACAATAGGTCCAAGAGTGTACTAGGATTGATACACTCAGACATCCGCAGACCAATGTCCACAAAAGCTCTTAGTGGTGCCACAAAAGCTCTTAGTGGTGCCGAATACTTCGTCACCTTCATCGATGACCATTCCAAGAAGACTTGGATCTACTTTCTGAAAACCAAAGATGAGGTTTTTGGTCGATTCAAAGAGTTCAAGGCTCTAGTGGAGAATCTGACAGGAAAGAAGATAAAAGTGTTGCGCTCAGACAATGGTGGAGAGTATGTTGACAAGGACTTCACCGATTTTTGCGCTAGGGAGGGCATCAGAAGAGAGTGGACAGCTCCCTACAATCCGGAGCAGAATGGAGTAGCAGAAAGGAAGAACAGGACTATTGTGGAAGCAGCTAGGGCAATGATGTATGATTAGGATATGCCAAAATTCCTGTGGGCAGAAGCATGCAACACAGCAGTCTATGTCCAGAATAGAACTCCTCATAGGGCATTGGGCAAGATTACTCCAGAGCAGGTCTTCACCGGGAAGACACTTGAAGTTAGTCATTTCAGGATATTTGGGAGTTTAGCATATTGTCGTATACCCGAGGAGAAGAGGAAGAAGTTAGATCAAACTACAGAGAAAGGATATCTTGTCGGATATAGCGAGAATGCTAAGGCATATAGAGTCTATCTTTTGGGGAGCGGGAAGGTAGTAGTTCGGCGAGATGTAAAGTTCATGGAGGATAGAGCTTTCAGGAAATCTCGAGAAATGCCTTCCAAGGAGCAGGCAAAAGATGAACCGTTGGTCAAACCACTTCAACCAGCAGAAGCTAGTACCAGAAATTCTCCTTCAGAACAGGAGGAATCACAGGAAGAGGAAGAGCTGACAGATGCACCTACTACCAGAGGAAGAACGAGTTGGGAACTCCAACAGATTCTACGGGATGCAGGGGAATTCATTGGTGCACCCAGGAACAGTAAAAGGGAGCGAAGACAACTAAACAGATACTAGGCCTTAGTAGCTCAAGTTGGGGAACCCTCCATTTTTCAGGATGCCGTTCAGCATCAAGTATGGGTGGATGAGATGGTGGAGGAATACAACTCTATAATGGTGAATGATGTCTGGGAAGTGGTGCCTAGGCCTCAGGACAGATCAGTGGTAGGTTCGAGATGGATCTACAAGATCAAATATGTTGCAGACGGCAGTGTGGAGAAATATAAAGCCAGGTTTGTGGCTAAGGGGTATGCTCAGAAGGAAGGAATAGACTACGAAGAGACCTTTGCCCCAATAGCCAAGTATACATCTATTAGAACCGTGATATCTCTTGCAGCACAGATGGGGTGGGAGATTCATTAGATGGATGTCAAAACAGCATTCTTGAATGGGGTGATAGAAGAGGAAGTATACATTGAACAACCAGAAGGCTTTGAGACACATGAGAAGAAATCTCATGTATGCAGATTAAAGAAAGCCTTGTATGGGCTTAAACAGGCACCTAGAGCATGGTATGGTCGAATTGATGGCTACTTGCAGAAGATGGGGTTCGTCAAGAGTGATGCAAATCCCAATCTCTACTATCTGGTTGTAGAGAATGAGCCTCTAGTCCTAGTATTATATGTGGATGATCTCTTCCTAACAGGATCATCCAGGCTCATCGAGGACTGCAAGAAGAATCTAGCCACAGAATTCGACATGAAGGATTTGGGACAGATGCATTATTTCCTAGGGTTGGAAGTTTGGCAGCAGAAGGGTGAGATCTTCCTTGGACAAGGGAGATATGCTACAGAAATCCTGAAGAGATTCAAGATGCAGGACTGTAGGCCTATGGCTACTCCAATGATCACCAACTGGAAGAAAATTGATGCATCAGAAGACAAAGATGTTGATCCCACCTTGTACAGGCAGCTCATAGGATCCCTGATGTATTTGGTCAATACCAGGCCAGACATTTGTTATGTTGTCAACACCCTCAGTCAATTCATGGTGGAACCTAAGAGGGCGCATTGGGCAGCAGCCAAACATGTTCTCAAGTATATACAGGGAACAGTCGAGCATGGACTATTGTACACCAGAGGCAATGACATCAAACTGAGTGGGTTCACTGACGCAGATTGGGTTGGATGTTCAGTAGATCAGAAAAGTACCATTGGGTATTGTTTCAACATTGGATCGGGAATGACTTCCTAGTGCAGTAGGAAACAAAAATCCGTAGCTCTAAGCTCAGCTGAAGTAGAATATATGGCCGCCAGCACAACTTCGTGTGAAGCCATATGGCTTAGAAAATTGCTTGTGAACCTATTCAATAGAAGGATGGATGCGACCAGGATCATGTGTGATAATTAGAGTTGCATCAAACTCTCTGGAAATCTAGTATTTCATGATCAGTCGAAGCACATTGATATTAGGTGTCACTTTGTCATAGACTGTGTCCAACAAGGAGCAGTGCAGTTGAGCTACACTCCTACAAGAGAACAGGTGGCAGACATCCTCACCAAGGCCCTAGGAAGAACAAAGTTTGTTTATTTTAGGGAGAAGATCGGGATGGTGAAGAATCCATTTCAGTAGCAAAAATGGATAAGTATAAGGTGATGCAGTGCAGCAGTTAGCAGTGGCGGTGCTATGGGCAACATGATGCAACAGATTCAGAGGGAGCTGCAGTACAGATGTAGCAGTGGCAGTAGCAGTGTCATGGGCAACAGTACAGGAAGCAACAGTGCAAATGATGGAAGGCAGCAGGCAGCACATGTGCGAGATTGGCTAATTTTTCCTTCCGCTGGTTTATTTTTATTTACTGTCCCAGCAATGTTGTTTATTTAGTATGCCGAAATTTTCAATTAATTTACAGCAAGGAAATATACTAGAAAATAAATTTATCAATTGTTGCAGATGATGAAAAATAACAAGAAATTGCATCCAAAGTTGAATTGAAAGAACCAAGAGGATGGGAAGAGAAAGAATCTTCTAGCCACAAATTTGAGCAATCAAGTGAAAAGCAGCTCTGAGGTGGACAAGAAGATTGTATGCACATCAATGCGGAAATAGGTGAAATTGAGCAGCCTTCATCATCAAGAAGAGAATGAGATGACCAAACTCTTCGACATTAAGATACAGGTCAAGAAGACCGAGATCAATGCCTTATTTGACTCAGGTTCATAGGCTAATCTCATACCAACGAATCCAATCAACAAACTTTGGTTGGAGGTTTGAGACCATCTTATCCCATATCCATTGGGACGGGAAAATAAGGATGTGCAAATCAAGGTAACAAAACATGTAGAACAAAAATTTGCTATCAGTGTTGATTTTATTGATGAAGTTGAATTGGATGAAGTACCAATTGATGTATGTGGAATTGTGTTTGGGAGTCCCTACATGTATATGTGGGATGCACTATTTATGCAAAAAGCCATCCAGTATCACTTCATCAAGGATGGAAAATCACTCATCATCAATCTCCAAGATTTCACTAGGAAGTAATAAACAAGCCAAGAAGTTGAACAATTCTAGCAAGAAATATGTTTTACAATTTTTAAGAGAAAATCAGTGTAGTGAGGATTCAATAAGGGGGAAGGCATCCATGGAGGGTGTACTAAAGAACAAAGACAACAATTGGAAAAGTTGCTACAGGCATACAAGGGAGCATTCCAAAAGCCTAAAGGAATACCACCCAAGAGGGAAGTGGAGCACAATATCCATTTATTGTCAGACTCTCCATTGCCAAACATTTTGTTGTACAGACAATCTGTTCTAGAAGCAACCAAAGTGAAGAAGTAATTGCAGGATGTCCTTCAACGAAGTACCTCACCTTGTGGTTCCCCTGGGTCACCCATCATAATTGTGCCAAAGAAGAATGGGAATTAACAAATGTATATGGAATACAGAGCATTAAACATGATTACACTTAAGAACAGATACCCCTTACCCAGGATTGACGACTTGTTAGATCAGTTGCAATAAGCAAAATATTTCACCAAGCTCGATTTAAAAATTAGGGTATCTCCAGGTTCACGCCAAAGAAGAAGACACTTCGAAGATCGCCTTCAAAACCAAACAAGGTTTGTATGAGTTGTTAGTCATGACATTTGGTTTATGCAATGCACCAGCTATATTCATGAGATTAATGAATGATGTATTGCACCCTTATCTAGATTCATTTGTTATTGTTTATTTGGATGATGTATTGGTTTACAGTGCTATCTAGGAGGAGCACATCTCGCACTTGATGCAAGTGCTGGAGACTTTAAAGAAACATCAGCTACTGGCAAATCTCAATAAATGTGAGTCGCAGTATCTTGTATATTTAGGTTATGTGATTGGTGAAGGAGAGTTCAAGATAGATCCTACAAAGATGGAGGCCATCATGAAGTGGTTGGTGCCTACAAATATCTCTGAACTCAATTGTTTCATTGGGTCAGCACAGTACTTGAGGAAATTCGTAGCTTCATTTTTAGCAATAGTTGCACCACTCCACAACATAAAGGCGAGTGGCAAAAGTTTATGGTGGGGAAAGGGTCAGCAAAAGGCCTTTAGTTGAAAAAGAATATCATCCAAGCACCAGTTCTCGCGTTACCAAAATCACAGCATCCCTTCGTAGTGGAGAGGAATGTGAGTGGGTTTGTGATGGAAGTGGTCTTGATGCAAGGAAGAAGGCCTAAATGATACCATTCCAAAGCATTTCATGTGGCAATCCTCAACGACCCTACCTACAACAAGGATATCTATGCTCTAATACAAGCTATTAAAAAGTCAAGACACTATCTGATGCAAAAGGAAACCATTCTCCACACAAATCACCAACCATTACAGTACTTGCAAGCCCAAAGTAAGCTACATCAAACCAAACACTACAAGTATATGGGGTTCTTATAGTAATTTAATTTAGTCATCAAGTACAAGAAGGGCAACACAAACAAACTGGCCAACATGCTTTCAAGGCCAACTACATCAAAATTCACAGCTTTAGCAACTTTGATGCACAGGGAGCCTTTCACCCATGACGCATACAAAGAGGCATATACAAAGGATGACATCAAGGAGGTGGTTCAACCACTGTAGTGCCAGAGTCATGCAAATGATGGTGACAGCACAGTTGACTATCATCTTCACAATGGGTTACCCTGCAAGTTGGACAAGCTTTGTGTTCCTAAGGGCAAGTGATTGTAACTAATCAAAGAGGCTCACACCTCTAAGGTTGCAAGGCGTTTTCTCGTACTGAAGACAGTAGCCAACTTATAAACATATTGTACTGGCAGAGAACACAAGAAAATATAGCAAGGTTCCCTAGAGGATGTATACTTTGTTGTATCAAGAAGCCTAGTAACAAGAAATAGGGTCCATACCATCCCTTACATGTACCCTCTCATCCTTGTGAAAGCATTTCCCTGGACTTTGTGAAAATTTACCAATAACCAGGAAGGGACATGACTACCTATTCATAGTAATTAATAGATTCAGCAAGATGTACATTCCCATGCACTATGAAAAGACCATCTAAGGGAAAGAAACAACAACCTTGTTTTTTGAATAGGTCTGGGTGCACTTTAGGTTACCAAGGACTCAGGAGCATTCTTTCAGACTAAAACATCAAACTTCTCGATGCATTTTGGACTACATTGTTGAAGAAGGACATGAAATTGAAGAGGTCAACAGTGTTCCATCCACACACAAACAAGAAATAGAAGCATACAACTTTAGTGCAGCTTTTAAAGGGTTACAATCAAAAGCATCTGAAGACCTAGGTTGAAAATACAATATATATACAACACTCTTATTACAGAGCAGTCAACACTTCTACTGGCAAGTCCCCATTTGAAGCTTCTTTTGGATATTTGCCACCTCCACATTTGGATGTTATATATGTCAGCAAGGAGGAGTGAGGGAGGATCTCACAAGGGATGCTTTAATAGCAGAGAAATTTGTTAAGAAAATCAAGCAGATCTATTTGCAAGTACAAAAGGCACTGAAGAAGTCAAAAGAAAAATACAAGGCCAAGCATGGTCAACAAGAGACAGAGAGGTCATTCAGAGTGGTAGACAGAGTATCGTTACAATTAAACAAGAAGAGGCTAAAGGAACTTGTTAAGAAAATTAAGGCTCTGCAATACGGTCCTTTCGAGATACTGGAAAGGGTAGGAGATAATGCTTACAGACTTGATCTACCCCCATACATGTGTTTACTCAATGGTGAATGTGGAAAATCTCAAACTTTATGAGCCTTCCATGTTGGATCACAACCCAGCTCCATAGAGGCCCGAGGGCCTAGCTCCATATAGGACCTAGCTCTAGATGCCTAGGCAGAGGTCCAAAAGTAGAAGACAAGGGTAGCATGCCTTTGACAAATTGGGTTGAAGGGACAACTTCTAGGCAATGTTGAATAGTACTCCAGGCAGAAGTAGAGGAAAATTTTCCTTAGCTCATTCAATAAAGCTTTTAGGGACCAAAAGCCTCTCAAAATGGGAAGGTGTGATCCAGATTGGATCATAATGTTATTTTTGATCTATCTTGATGCTTTCAAAGTCGAATAATTGCAGGAATCGGCTTGTAAGAGCAATTTTACCAACGGAATCCAATTTGGAGAATTGGGGTCTAAAACCTTCTAGGGCCATTTTGAGGCCTTAAACAACATTTGCTGGGGGGAAAACTTTCCCTCTTATACACAAGAACCCATGAGGTTGCTCTACACTCAGAGACCTTTTCAACAATGCAAAAATCACGTCAATCAAAATTTATATGAAAAATGTTATGCCTCCTGCAATTTGACCTATTGTGTTTGACCATCATGGTAAGAGTGGATGCCACATCAACTTCCATTATTCAAGTGTATGGAGCTAGCCATGTGAGGACCATGAAGAAAACTCTAAAAGCGTCAAACTTGTAGCTCTAATTAAGATTTGAAGGAGTCAAACTATTAATTTTCTGCAAACTTAGCACTCAACACTTAATTCCTAACAGAGTTAATAGATCCACTGATTAAAAAAACAGTTAGATTCATTAACATAATAAAATTCAGCAGAATCAAAATGTACCAATCTCAATCACAATGACACAACAGATCCTACCCAATGATAGTTTTTCATTAATAATCCAAACTTACTTGGGCTCTCGTCCTGGGATAATGGCCCAATTGAGAAAATAGAGAATACAAATCAACTTAAACTAATCCAATAAATTTTCCCTAGATCGGTGCTCGATCTTCTCATTCATTGGACAATAATAAAATAATCTTATCTTATCTACAGATCTAGATCTCCAGCCTCTGTGCACTCCCTAAAACCCAACACATTTGCTCTTGAGATGCCTCTCTCAATCTCGTATTGTTATAGTGTGTCTTTCTCCTCACCTTAGCCTTGTTGTTATAACTTTAGATTGAGCTAATCCCTAACCCTAACCCTAATCTCAAAGTGATTAAAGGCCCAAATTATATCTCGCCTCACTTAAGACCAACGACTAAGATTAAAACATAATCACTAAAGTAAGTTACTTTATTTTTCCTAAATTCCTTTAGCTCAATAAGCCAACATAAATATGTGTTTTTTCTAAAGTTAGACTTAAGCTAAGTTACATTAGCAACTTGCTCACAGTGAAGCAAGTACCTAAGGAGACTATGGGCGACTTCTACATGGCTAGACACATAGGCCTATGCAGAAGTACTTGCCCAAGCTACAAACATCAACACAAACTTAACCCCTAGTTGGCTATCGGCCAATGTCTAACCATGCCACAAGGAAGAAAAGGGATTTCATTCTATATGGTTGTATCATGTTCCATAGAAGAGCATAACATACTACCAAATAGGAGTGGGAGTTACGGAGTTACATAACAAAGAGAATTAGTGTTTTGTAGCAACCTATCAAGCCACAAGTCTCAAATGACTCCATATAGAGTGCCTTTTCCTTTGTACCTGCATTAGTTCCATTCCAGACAAAAGAGAGCAAAGCGGCTTCACCTTTCAGCTAAGTTTTCTCCCATAAGGATTTCACAGAGCATATCTTTGTGTTCATTGGTGTTGGTGTGTGATTGTATTTTATTTTTCTCTACCTTCCGCATTTTATCTATTTCATGCATAAACAGCAAATCAATAATTAATGAATCCAAAAACTGAAGGAATTTAACCTTCATAGTATAGATTTCAGTTTTTTATAAAATCTATTACGACAAACTATACGATGGAATATCGGATATCCACAACAGTTCAAAAATCATAAACCCCCTTTGATGATGGGCAGTTTACCACTTCATCATGGTTGGGATGTTCTTTGAGAGTTCATTTTAATTTGATACGTGTGATATGCATGGATACTCTCAAGGACAACCGGTTGTATAAGAGGGGGTAGACTCAAACTATAATTGGCTTTTGATTGCTTTACATCCCTTGCCATTCATAGGCATTTTAACATTTGTTTCTTTTACATTTCAACATTTGGCTTAAGATTTTCCCTTTTTTATTGCTACATCAACTTCAAGTATTTCCAACCACTTCTCATAGGACGAGGCATATAGGGAACCAGCACAATCAACTGAGAACAACCAATCAAAAGATGGGATAATGAAGTAAGGGGAATGATGACAAGTGTTAAGTACAATATTACGGAACACTACCACAATCAGAGTAAGGTCACACTAGACTAGGAACAAATGATAACCACCAAGGTGAAGTAAGGGAAAAAGCATACAACCCAAGCATCATGCTCTAAAATCCAATTCCAACCCATGATCCATATGAGAATACCCAAAACATTAATTGAAAGCATCTGTATGCAAAAAAAATTGTGTATCTCACAACTGATGACCCCACCTTCATCGATGAATATGCTAGATAAATGGGTGTACTGACCAAAAAATGGTGAGGCATAAGGCTGGTTATCTGTGAATCATAGTAAGGGCTGCTGGATGGCAAGCTGCATCATAGGAGCAAAATTTTCTCTTAGGGTTACCCATGTATGTGGATGGGTAACAGAGCTAAAACAATGGAGAGCAAACAAAAATAGTAAGGAAAAATTTAAAAACCTAGGAAAATGGTGAAGAAAACTGAACAGTAAAACAAAAAAATTAATGAGTAAGACAAGATCAGATAAACAAATGCCATACTGTAACCAGGCAAGGGAGTATACATCAGTTCTAACGGTAGAATCCAGACTTCTGCAAAGCAATTGTAATATGTCCATTGCCAACTCCATTGGCCACTTGCTGAAGAATAAGAATTGTTTCTATTGTTGAAAGATACAAATTTTTTGCCATAGAAGTCTGATAGAAGGAGATGTCTTTGTATGATTATGCACATAGGGAATGACATTAAACCTGTTATTATTATCAAGAAATATAAAATAAAGAAATCATTTCCATTACCTCAAGACATGGCACAAGGTTCAATTCAAAACCCAGAGAAACAAGTAGAACATTCCTAGGATATCTATGAGAATGTGAATAAAGTATAGTCAAATAACTCACAAAAATATTATTCTATAAACTCCAGAAAATCTTAAGGAGGTGCACTAGTGACTAAACAAATCATGCAATATGAATAAAGAACACAAAATAAATTCACGGAACTTCTAGCTCTACAAATATATCAGAGAATCATGAAAGAGTTATGTTGCACGAGTGCAAACAAAAGTCTCAACTTCTCGATTACATAATGAAGTTGGACATGTTCTGCAGGAAAGTAGAAAGTGAAGGGCAAACATGCAAAGAAATGCTTTTAATACAGACAAAGCAACCAAGGAATTGCAGCACTTAAAAGTTAATTGTACACCAAAAACATCTAAAACATACATATAAAATGAATCAATTATGAATATGACTCATATGATCCTAAATTCTGTTTTACTATAAATGTAGATGTATTTAAGTGCTGAGTTCAACATGGACAATGGTGAGCTATCAAGAGAATAGATATAACAAAAACTGAAACTCTGTTCCCTTACTTTTTGCAGCAAGACCTGTAAGCTGTTCATCATCATCGCTTTCCTGCATAATTCATAGAATAATAATCCAGAATAAGAAGTAAAATGAATGACTGTTCAACCAATAAAACAAGAAAACTTATCATATAATTCATTTCAAATTCAAACATGATGCAAGATCCTTACAATGATTAGTTTGTATGTATGTCTTCAAAAAAAATTACATAAATCATAAGAATGGAACAAATTGATGCAAAAGGCTCTCAATATTGCCTTTGAGAGATAGAAGAAGAATTCTCAATAGTAAATGGTAATTAAAGATCAAAATCTCTCAATATCAAGCCAAGTATGCAATCAAAGTATACTGAATAGAAGGAAAATATGTACCTCTTCATTCTCTTCACTGCTCTCACCCTGCCATCAAAGATATCAACATGTGAGTCACATATCATAACACTCTGAAATACCTGCATTAAATAACCACATGTATCTGCATAGAAACTAGTACAGGATCTTTAACATCCATAAATCTTGAAAACCTAGACCTAAAAAAGTCATACATTTCTATCTCAAAGGACCCATCAAACACATTTGCTTCAGATTTTCTGACTTGCTTAATTTAAACTTCAAATTTTCCATGGAGAAAATGTCATAATCTATTTTAAGAAAATTCCACCTCAAAGTACACATTATATGTGTTAGACAGCTTTATGCACTGAAAATGCATTCAAACCTTAAGATCAAAAACTGGCTGCTCCAATTCTTCATCTGATTCATCTGCAGGGTGTTGGAATGTTAGCCAACCAACTATGATACTACACTTTAAAATGTTATTGTCTGCATACAAAATGGATGGACACAGTAAGGCCTACCTTCATCATCATTTATATCCAGCAAAATCTTATCTCGTTGTTTGTGAACTGCATAAGAAAGAAGAGGAAAATAATCAGATTAACATTTATTTTGTTTTCAAACAACCAAAGCAGCAAGAGGTTGCATGCCAGGTAAGTTTCATTGTCCCACTGCTTATGAAATCCAAAAAATTTCAAAATAAAAGCAGATATGATGCTAACTCTGCTCATCACAAATTTTGGCACAAAGTAGACTGAAGATAAATGAGATCAAGACCATGAGCAAAGAATACGATGTGCAATGTAGTGGGGTCAACAACACCCAGAAACGTGGCAGATTCAAATGCTCATGTGGAAATTCTAATTAGCGGTAAATTTAGGGGTTTAATGCATTTCTGTTAAGGAATTTAGGATCATAACTGATGGTGTTCTCTTTGTATGAAGGGGGCAGTTTATCTCTGAGTAATGGGAGAAAAAAGAAAGTAATCGAGTATGCTCAGAGGAGCTATGCAGGCAAACCAGAGGGCATCAAAACTTTGGCAGGACACCACTTTTTTGGCCTGTATGCCAATTTAGAATAATGGGCTTTACTAATTTTTGTGTAGCAATTAGGGTTAAGATAGACAACTGTTGTTTTTAATTTCCAGTTTGGAATTTGTCTATGCTGTTGTTTCCTATGAGTATTTTGAGGAGGGGCAAAAGACTATTCTGTGTTTATGATGCAGCAGGTTGAGTATTCTTCTTGAATTTCTGATCTGATAGAATTAGGTGAAAAAACTTCTGTGATTTGTTAACCCCTTCTTTTGACCTTGTGAAGCTTTAATTTCATAGCTGTGTGAGGCAGAAAACAGAATGTTGTGCAGACTGGAGGTGTTTGAATCAATTCATAGTCTGTCCCTGTGCAGACCTGAGCAATTGAGTGCTGTGCAGAAGGAAGGTGTCTGCATCATTTTGGTAAAAAAGCAACCCTGAAAATGGCCCAGAGGAGAATCCATTGGAACTGGACAACCACAGTCAAAATGAATGTCAGACAGTCAAAATAGAGGAGAGAAATTGCTCGGGAGATTAGCAGCAATTGAAGCCAGATTCCGGTCAGATGAGTCAGAAGATGAACAAGACGACGCAACAGCCCCAGTTGGAGCAGTAGATCCCATGGAAAGATTGATAGAAGCAATCTCAAAACAAGGAACCAATGTTAAGCCTGAAAATTCTGACTCTCATGTGTGACCTGAGCACTAAGTTGTTAATTGATTGGCTGCAAGAGTTAGAAGATGTTTTGACATAGAGAACAAGGATGAAGAGGACCCAAGGAGAGTGAACTCTGTTCTGACACAATGAAGGCTACTTTATGGTGGGATAACCCTCAGAACACCAACACGAAACAAGGTAAGATAAGAAATGATAATTATATTAATGTGCGACGAATGACCACAAAAGTAGGTCAATGGGACTGAAGAGTACAAACAATATGAATGCAATGTGGGAGTGCAAGCGCAACTTCTAGAAATGCTGAAAATGCTACGAAGAAATCAACCTACATAACATCATAACAATATATAAGATTGTGACAAAGGTACAGTGATACAAAACATTGGGTGAGTTTGGAGAACTCAAGAACCTGTCAAGAAAGAGATTGAGAAAGAAAGAGATCAGAAGAAGCAACCGATGACATCAAGGACTCCTGCACCTAATGGCCGAGGGCAAGTGGGGCAAGCAAGGCATTGACTCATTGTCTAATTTCTATAGAACCATTGGGGTTCAGCCTGTATAATCCTATGGGGGATGTACGAGCGAGAATACTCCTAGAATCCAAAATCGAAAGAAGGAAACTCTGAATGGATCTTTGGCTGCTCCTCTAGGTCTGAGAAGTAGTCTGACGAGCAGGAGGTGCTCTGCTCTGAATCCATTTAGAGTTGATATCTTTAACCCTTTGAGAATGTGTAGCCTGAGGCATGAATGGTACTATCGAACCAATCTTGATAATATCAATTGGCCTCCTAGAGGGGAGAGCGAAGCAGAAACCCAAGGTCTCACCATTCTACCGTCTGCTACAAATTGGAACTCTGCATGATGTTTGTTGCTCCGATCTGACAGATCAACAGGGAAGTAGGAGGTGATTAGTTTAGTCATCCTAGGGCAGGGCATGGCATGCACGAACTGAGATATGTGGCAAAAGATCTCCTTAATGAAGAGGGCGAGGCATCTCCGGTCATGATACAAAAAGAAAGTAAAGAGGGAGCCCCTCAAATCCCTACGGAGGCAGTGATAGAATCCTCTGATCTCATAGTATAGGGGACATCAAAAGATAAGGTGCATCTCTATCTATGGCTCCTGAAGGTGACACGCTTGGCAAATCCTATCAAACTATGTTGCCAGGAAACGTGGGTTCGGGGACGGGGATGGGGACGGGGACGTCATTTTCTGAAACAAGGTGCGTGGGTTCGTCAGGGTTATATTATAATTTATATATATATATATATAAATATTATATTTTATAAATTATAATATATGTGAATTTGTATATTTTTCAACTTTAAACAAGAAAACTAAAATACTTATGATTTAAACTTTAAATATTTAAACATGCACATCATTGAACATTCAACATTCACAATGAAATTTCAAAATTTTTAGTTTTATATCAAGTGAAAATTGGAGTTTACATATTAATAAGAATCATGATATATGTCCATTGTCATTCTACATTCAAAATTTGCCTTAAGGCATCTCCAAACAAAAACTAGGAAATTTTAAAATACTAAAATAAAAATAGCTAATAGTGAACAATGGCTTCCTCAAGCCATGTCATCAACATCACTCAAATCTTCAGTTAGCATGCTCTCCAAGTAGGAATCACTCTCATCTTGAGGCTCTTTCTCATCCATAGCAATTGGAGGTAGCTCAATAAGGCCATCTGGTTGTATCTCCTCGCCCACACACATAGCATCATCTGTGTATTGGTCCCATCTCTTGAAAGGACCCTCTCTATAACCAAGATCTTTTTGAGATATGAGACAAAGTGTGCTATGAATGTACACTAAGTTCTCTGCCTTCTTTGAGCCCAACCTATTTCTCTTTACTGAATGGATAAAGGCATGAGTACTCCAATTCCTCTCGAAAGATGCAGAACTAGCTACTTGGAATATTAGGGAAAGCCCATTAAATTAATTAAAAATTTAAAAATAAAAACTAAAATAAACTCCAAAGAACCCGATTTTGGGGTTCCAAGTACCCATCATCAGGGTTCTTCGTACCTGTCAAGACAAAAGAACCCAAATTTTTTTAATGGAGAACCCGGTTCTTCATAGAAGAACCCGGTTCTTCATAGAAGAACCTAGTTCTTATGGGTTCTTCTCAGAAGCACCCATACCAGAATCCAGTACTTGGGTTCGAGAACCCCACCCCCGGGTTCGGGAACCCATGCAACATAGCTATCAAATCATGGTATATGGTGATCTTTCTCTATCCAGAGTCGATTTGAGCCAACCCAAAGTTGTCCAAAAGGTATCTTGAGCGAGCACATCCAATGCTTGCACGTATAAGGGGAGCGGACAATGATGTCGTTCCGGAACTCCAAAAAGTGCTCTAAGTAGGACGTCTTCAAGCCCAAGCTCACTGGAGGTGAGGTCCAAGTGACCTGAATGTACAATCTGTAGATATCTTCTCAACTAGCTTGATTCAAAACATTTCTAGTTGATAGGAGATGTCTCAACAAATCAAGGGAGAATCCAAACAAGGGAAGGTGCTTTGGGGAGATAGTCATAGACTAGAGAAATTGAGATGCCTCTCAAAACTAACCTCGTTCCTAGCTTGGGAGAGGATTTGAAGCGAGAGCTTCTGCAGAGAAAAGTGCAAGGTAGGGGTACCTCTCTCATGGCAGTCTCTGAGAGATCAGACTCTATGAAGGAAAGAAACCAAATATAAAATGACTTCGAGAAAGAAAGAGTGTACACGAAATTCTACCTAGATGATGGGCTACGCGACCATCCACTTACATCTGATGATGTGTCTAAGAAACAAGGTTTGTACTCTCTAGCCTACTCCAATTTGTTTGCAACAAACCTAATCCCTAGATATCTGGCCATAAAGAATTGTCTCTGATAATTGCCTCCACGAGATATAGTCAAGATGTCCTAATATGTGCAAATTGTCAAGGTCGGCCACATCATCATGTCGGCTCATGAAGCCCAATGGACATGAGCCCCAACAACTTGTATAAACATAAGAGACCTCAAACCTCATTTGGCATCATCTCATCACACACATCTTCTCTCTCCTCGTCTGATTGGATCGTACACCTCATTGGGCAGTTGGATTTATCTCACACGTGTGGCAAGGAGGACGAATTTTTGGGCAGATTACAGGACCAAAATTTCAGAGTTGTTGCAGGGTTTGACCAGCGTTGACCAGAAACTTTGACTCATTCTTTGACTGCGATTTTTGTGGCATTTTTGGCAGGTCATACTGCTTGGCACAGAAACCAAGAATTTCTAGGCACTTTGACCTACGTTGACCGCAAACCTGTTTGACCACAGAGTTGACTTCAAGTTGACTGAGTTTGACTGTTGTATGGATGACCGTTTTGGGTTGATTTTGACCAGCTAAGGAGGCGGACTTGAATGCGCTTTGAACAAGCTGCTAAAGGGTTGTTTTGACCCTTGACCGTCGATTGGTTAGGGCGCACACTACTGCTGATTTGACTGTTGTTGACCAAGGAAAGAATTGCAGAATTTGTCAGGGCTGTTTTGATCGTCTATTGGCAAGTCAATTTTGACTTTATTATACTCTCTCTCTCTGTTGAACATTTGATATAATAATAAGAAGAATTGATCAAAGGGTTTTCCCCATTTTGGGGTTTTTCCCTGGCATTCGACAAATCTGGTGTTCTCTTGTCTTGGCTTGTCTTCTGCTTTTTATTGTTCATGTTGTATCTATAGTTACTGTCAATGTGATTTATCGTTAATGTGATTGCTATTGGAAAACTAAATGAAAATTGTCATTGGGCTACTAAAGGAACATTGAAGTAATTATGCTACGCATAGAACATACCATTGTTAACTAAAATTAACACGGTATCAAAGTTAGGTGAAGACAAAGCCCAAGCAAGAGAGAAAAAAGGAATCACCAAAAGAGATTTATTGGACAAGTTTCAATGGCTTCTACATCTTACTTCAAGACTGAGGACAAGCTCAAAGACAAATCTGACTATCATGCATGGAAGATGACTTTGGTTTCGACTCTGGAGGAGCATTAAGTATTGGACTATGTGCAAGGAAAAGTGGTGGAGCCTCCTTCAAATGCATTGGCTGCTGCTAAGACGAAGTATAAAAAAGGTGAGGTCAAAGCAAAGAAAATTTTGATCGACTTTATTCAAAAGCACTTGGTTGCTTATATTTTTGATTTGGGAACTTCTAAGGAGATATATGATACGCTGGTTGGGATGTTCAAAGTGAACAATGCAAATCAAATCCTCTTTCTCAAAAACAAGTTGGAGGATATCAAGATGGATAAAGGGGAATCCATTCAATCCTACTTCATGAGAATAAGAATGACTTGCTATTTATTGGAGAAGTTATTTCTGACAAGGAGCTCTTGCTCATTGCTTTTGGACGTCTCCCCAGACAATGGATGTATTTGTCACTACCATTCTCAACAATGGCAGGATACCTTGTTTCGATGAGTTATTGGCCAGAAGCACTCAAGAGACTAGTATGATGGAGAGAGACAAAACTTCAATTGGAAATGAACCTACTGCTTTCTCCGCTCATGCAAAGAGGAAGACTAATGTTGGTCCAAGAACACAGGGTCAAGGATTCAAGAAGGAAGAAAAGGAAGGTGCTACAATTGCAGCAAGTTCAGACACTATGCTAGAGAGTGACCTCATAAGAAGAATTATCAAAGGGATGATGACAACAACAACCACAACAATTTCAAAAGCAATGGCAATCAAAGGAACAACAAGTTCAACAACAAAGGAAAGAGGAGTGCTCCCGCTACTCGAAATGGAAATGGTCGACCTCCCAAAAGAACAAGAAATACCAAGTATGATGAAAGTAATGTTGTAGAAAAACAAGATGAATTCTATCTTATTTCCACTCTATCTACTACCTCTCCTACGGATACTTTGGATCATTGGTTGATTGATAGTGGAGCCTCAAGGCACCTCACTAGGTACAAAGCGGCCCTCTCAAATTTGGTTGAAAAGAAGACTAATTTAGAGATCATACATGGAGATAATGCCATCTACCCCGTAAAAAGGATAGGTACTATCACTCTTCACTTGAATCAAGGTCAAACCATTCATCTACAAGAAGTGTTGTATGTGCCCAATTTGAAGAAGAACTTGGTGTTTATTTCTGCGATGGAAGATAAAGGCTTCAAGGTAGCATTCATTGATAGAAAAGTACGTATTTGGCAAAGAAACCCTAAATATGCATTTACTCTTGGATTTAGGGTTGATGGTTTCAATCAAGTTGGAGGAAGTCCTTTGGGAGCTTTGGCCAGCGATACTTCTCTTCAATCTGAGCTATGGCATCGAAGGTTCGCCCACTTACATTACAAAGCCTTACCTGGGGTAAGGAAGATGGTCACAGGTATGCCCAAGTTCAATATGAACCATGAAGGTGTTTGTCAGGGTTATGCAACTGGGAAACTTACAAAGGGACCATTCCCTTCTAGTGAAAGCAAGACTACCAATATTCTTCGATTTGTCCATTGTGATCTATCTGGTATGTTGCCCGTAACATCATTGGGAGGATATCTATATTATGCAATCTTTGTGGATGACTTCTCACACAAAACATGGATCTATTTCTTGAAGAAGAAGGATGAAGTGTTCAAATGGTTATGTTCTTTCAAAGCATTGGTGGAAAATCAAATAGGGAAGAAGATCAAGATATTGAGGACCGACAATGGAACCGAATATGAATTAAATGAATTCAATGACTTTTGCAGAGAGACTGGCATTAAGAGGGAGACAATTGTTCCATACACTCTTGAGCAAAATGGTGTTGTTGAAAGGAAGAATCGAACAATCATGGAAGCCACCCGTGCCATGCTCCATGATCAAGGTCTACCAAAGTTCTTATGGGGAGAAGTTGCCAACACTGTTGTATATGTTCAAAATAGGAGCCTGCATCAAGCATTGGATTTCAAGACACCCAAAGAAGTTTTCACTAGTAAGAAACCTGATGTTTCTCATTTTAGAATATTTGGTTGTCCTGTGTATTTTCATGTGCCTAAAGAGAAAAGAAACAAGTTGGAAGCATCTCAGAAGAAGGGTATACTCGTTGGCTACAGTGAAAATTCCAAAGCATCTAGAATCTATGTATCTAGTCAAATAGATGTCACCTTTGATGAAGATACTACCTTTGGGAAAGCTAGAGATCTCCATGTCGCAAGGAAGGACAATGATGATGTTGTGGAAAAACAAGATGAACCTCCGATAGATGAGCCCATGCTTAATGTTGATGGTCTGATGGATCCTATTGATCCACCTCCTGGTGATCCCTCTACCTCAAGGAATAGACCCCTATGGCTCAAAGACACTCTCAAAGATGTTGAAAAACATACTGCTCCAAGAGGGACATTACGTGAAAGTAAGAAGCCAAACAGGTACCAAGGATATTTGGCTGCTATGAGTACTATTGTTCAAATTGAACCATAAACATTCGAAGAAGTCGTAAAGCACCAAGAATGGAAGGATGCGATGAATGAGGAATATGAATCGACCGTGAAGAATGATGTTTGGGATGTGGTGCATATACCTAAGGGCAAGTTTGTGGTCACCTCTAAATGACTTTACAAAATCAAACATGGAGTTGATGGGAGTGTTGAAACCTATAAGGCCAAATTCCTTGCTCAAGGCTTCTCTCAAAAGGAAGGAGTGCACTATGACGAGATATTTGCACCAGTTTCCCGATATACCATTCCGATCTATTATTGCTCTCGCTACCACTCAAGGATGGAGCGTACATCAAATAGACGTTAAGATTGCTTTCTTGCATGGCTCGCTTAAGGAGGAAGTCTACTTGGAACAACCTTAGGGGTTCGAAGTACAAGATCGAAGGACACATGTATGCAGGTTGAAGAAAGCCCTATATGGGTTGAAGCAAGCCCCTAGGGCTTGGTATGAGAGGATTGACAGTTATGTTATGAAGCTGGGATTTACGGGGAGCTATGTTGATCCAAACCTGTTAATTTTAGGTATGTTTTATGCTGAGAGCAATTTACTTCAATTTTTCACATTAACTCAATATCAATTCCAGATTAGCAATCACATTTAACATGATAGTAAAATGCAGATAGAACATAAACATAAATCGTAGAAGACAAGCCAAGACAAGAGGACACAAGATGTGGTGCTAGCCAAGGACAAACCCCAATGTGGGGAAACCCTTGATCAATTCTTCTTATATGTTCTTCAATAGTTCAACAGGGAGAGAGATAGTACATATACATCAGAGTCAGTTTCTTGACTTATCAAAATAATAGCATAGATCTTCTCTAAGAAGATAGCATATGAGGTAGTTGATCTGAGCTGAGTTGAAGGCATACTGCTTCCATTGATCCAAGGTGACTCCATCACTATGCTGCACCTCACTGTGCTACACCCAATCATCATGCTGGACCTCATTACCATGCTGCACACATCATATTGTTGCACCTCCCTGTGCTACAACATCAAGTTGTACCTTACTATGCCCATCATGCTGCATCTCGTTGCAACATTCAATAAGTTGTACTTGTACCTTATTGTGCCCATTATGCTGCATCTTTTTGCAACATTCATTATCACACTGCTGCACTTTGATACACTCGTGCTACACACATCATGCTACCCTACACTTCATCAATATGCACATCATCATGCAGCAACATTCAACAACATGTTGCACCTTATCATGCACTACATTAGTCCACTGTTAGGATCTCTATTTGCTACATTGAATGGCATTCTAATAGCATATAGGGCGGCCTTCATCATGGACTGATTGGAGCATCAAGATAGTCCTATCTAACAGCCCTCCTAAACAAAACACAGTTGTCATTTATGTTTGCATGTTGTTGTTTGTTGCTGACCTGGTTAGGGCACTTACGCAGCCCTAAACATGCTCCACAGTTAACCAACCAACCAGAGAGAATACCCATGATTCCATGCACAAGTTGCTCCACGAACCACCTAGGTTTGTCCTTCTTCAATGTAGTTGCCTACTACACTTGCTCGCCCCTGTCTAGCGCATCATTCTGCCTACAAGAACACTTCAGAAACCCTCAACAAGGCTCCCTTTCCTTCGCTGCTAGTACAGGAATATGCACCTTATTTTGGAGGGCCTAATACTCATCTCAACCTCCAAAACAAGCCTCCCTTCCTCCCTATAATTACCCAAGGAAACTCGACCTGTTTACCTGTGAGGTTTCTTTTATTTTTGCCCAGAATTTCCCACCATGACCTCGAACTCCTGCCTGTAGTAACTCGGCTCCCAAACAATCTAAAAGGAGGCATAAATTCTGCCTTCCTTCACCTTCGTTTGGCTTCTCTCTTATGCGGCCAAAACAAAGCTCTTTATGCACCATAGATCTTGTCATAAGACTGCGGCTAGGGCACATTGTGACAGCTGACTTAGGGCCTCATAGATCAGCATTGTAGGTCTCTTTTAGACCTGCGTTTAGGGCAGCTCAGGGCCTCTTCTAGACCAGCATTATAGAAGCCTTCTCCACTGCGTTAAGGCCTCCTTCACCATGACAACGTTAAGGGTTAGGGTATCTCCTTTAGCGTAGAGCTTCTTTACATTAGGGCAACGTAGATTCTTGGTGATGTCTCCTTCCACCAAAACCCAGACGAGTGGAGAGGAGAGATCACAAGAGTGTGTGTCTAAATGACTTTCAAGGCACCTTTATTTATACTAAAACGTTGAGCATAAGTGGGGGCAATTTGGTTGTTGGCCGACCTTGACGAATTGTCCCATAACACAAATAAATTTGTATCTCCATGAATACTTATCGGAATCAAATGATCTTTACATCAATCCTACACCTCTCGATGAGAGGAATCCAAGAAAAATATTAGTTGCCATAAATATGATGACCCACAGGGAGTTTGACCCTAGTTGCCAATTTAAACACTCCCTCTCAACTAGGGAGAACTCCATCCGCTAATCCATCTGCCAGATTGTGCTATCTCTGCCATCAGTGCCCTGCACTGCTCTGCTCTACTCTGTTGAACCATGAAGAAGAAGAATTGATCGAGAATGTCTCATACCAGTCTCTACTGACCTGAAGTCAGTCCCATATGAAGAGAGTGTCTCATACCACTCTTACTGATCCAAAATCAGTTCAAAATAAACAGAGTGTATCATACCACTCTTACTGATCCAAAATCAGTTCCAAAAGAGAGTGAGTTATATCACTCTTACTGACCTGAAGTCAGTTCCAAAAGAGAGTGTCTCAAACCACTCATACTGACCCAAAGTTAGTTTCATTGATCCCAGATCAATATCATCCTAGCATAGGGAGTACGGTAGTAACACGATGCGTCCATTGGTACTACTATGGTCCCTATCCTCATTTCCCTACTCATTGGCCAAATGAGAGGAGTCTCAGACTGCATGGGTAGGATGTCTCAGCAGGAGAAGGATGAACCACTTATCCTGCCTACATGTCGCAAGGGCTATCCCAAGGGAAGGTTGAACCACTCACCCTGTACACAACAAATCACTAAGGGAAGGTTGAACCACTCACCCTATGACTGTGTCTCAGCAGGAGAAGGATGAACCACTCATCCTGCCTACAAAGCAAACCACTAGGGGAAGGCTATGGTTTCTCATCGCTCCAAGATGTACCCCCAAGCCCCCGGAGCTCCCAGAGCTCAATGTCCATATCATACAGGACCCTTAGGAGAGAGTCTCTCCACGACTCTTAGTCGTTCTCGGAAAGTCACAATTTTGACCTTTCCCAGGAGCTTTGACAGAAAGTCGGCGACCTGCACATCAGTCCCAATGTGATGGAGCCTTCTTACTCATCGATGTACCATATCCCAGATAAAGTGGTACCTGATGTCTATATGCTTGGAGCGGTCATAGAACACGGGATTCCTCAACAATCGAATCCCCCTTTGGTTGTCACAAGAGATCATGGTGGTATCCATCATGTGTCCAAACAGCTCATTGAAGAGCTTCCTCAACCAAGCAGCTTTACACGAGGTCATACTTGTAGCTATGTATCCGGTCTCAACGGTGCTCAAAGCAGCCAACTTCTGCTTCCTGCTCATCCAAGATATCAAAGCAGAACTCAAAGAGAACCAGCACCCAGAATTGTTCTTATGATCCTTCACACTGCTTGCCCAGTCAGCATTCGAATAATCATGCAGCTTCGCATTTGCAACAGTGTATCTCACTCCGTGAGAGATTGTGCCCCGAAGATATCTCAAAAGATTCTTGGCACCAATCCAATGAGGCTCATCCATATATGAGCTCAACATGTTAACTGCAAAACATATATCCGGACAGGAGTTCACCGAGAACATCAATGCTAGAATGAGTTTATGAAACTTAGAGGCATTTCCCAAATCAAGTCCGGCATCACTACCACATAAATTATGAAGGTTAAGTTCCATCGAGGTAGTCACGGGCTTGCAGTTTACCATTCCAAATCCGGAATCCAAATCCCTCTTAATTTTGCAAATGAGAGGGTCTGCACCTGTCAGGAAGAGGTCATCCTCATAAGGTGTCAATATGAGAGGTCTATCATCCACAACCTTCAAGCAATGGTTTGGATCGGCTTCACTCCTAGTGAATCTTAGCTTCATCAAACAGCCATCAATCCTCTCATATCAAGCTCGAGGTGTTAGCTCTAAATCATAGAGAGCTTTCTTCAACCTGCATACATGAGATTCCTGATCATGAATCTCAAACCCCTCGGGTTGTTCCAAACCTGTGGACTTGCTACATGAGGGGAATGGTCCCCTTGTAAGATTTTTCTTTCGGTACATCTCAGACATGTACCTTCATGCTCTTCTTGAATTCAAACATCCTTGTCACCATCTTACTCACAGCAGGTAGGGCCCATAATAAGCAGAGCTTCGGTGCTATAGAAAAGATGTGTCAACTGACATGGTCCCCAATGGACTTTCTGCAACTTGATACAAATTGCCAACCATGAACTCAAACGCATCTAAGAAAATTCCATTTTCAAACACGTACCTTTCCATCGATGAATGCCACCTTGAAACCTTTGACTTCCATTGTTGAAATGGACACCAGGTTCTTGAGATTAGGTACATAAAGAACTTCTTGTAAATGAATCGTGTTGTCCTCATTCAATTGAGGAGTAACATTCCCTACACCCTTTCCGGGATAGGTGGCATTGACTCCATTTATAATCCCCACGATTGTTTCCATCTCTACCAAATTAGAGAGAGCTTCCTTCAATCCGATGAAGTGCCTTGAATCACTACAATCAATAAGCCAGATTCCCAAAGAGTCTGGGGAAGTAGTGGAGAGGGCCAATATAAGATAATTCTCCTTTAGCTTATCAGAAACAATATTTGATTCTTCATACCTGGAGTTCCTTGCTTTCTTTGAAGAGTCGGCCATTTCCTTGATGACCTGCATTACCTGTCATTCCTCCAATCATTTAAGATGTCCCTGGAATGATTGTTATCATCATCAAGTGATGTGTCCCTACCATTATTTTAAAAAACGGCCGAGTTGACTCCGACTCGGCCGAGTTAGACCAAGCCAATGCTTGGCCGGGTCGGCTCAGTGGCCGAAACGGAACGGCTGGCCAGGTTGTTACCGAGCCAGTCATTGACTCGGTCGACTCAGTAACAACTCGACCAACTCGGTAATGACTCGATCAGGTCGGTAACAACTCGGCTGGCTCGGCTCTTTGACAAAAACCCTGAAGCACATTTGTCAAAAGTTGTTCCGCCTCCTACATATGAATGGTTGTGTTGTTGTTTATTGCATAGTTATAGCCCTAAAGTATTCTATCACTGTGAGAAAATTTTGAAAATTATAAGGCCGAAGTATGGTTATCCTAGTGGCATGAATTAGAAAACTGAAACAATGCATTGAGCCATACAATGTTTTTAAAAAGGCAAACGTTCTGACAATGGACTAATAAATACATATTTACCTCTGATTATTCTGGAGCTTGACCAAAATTAAATGAAGGGTTTTGAGACTTCATTAGGGGCAGAGAATTGGTATTATTGTTGTTGTAGTCTAGTGATTGTCCTTAGGCTAAGGCAGAAAAGAATCCTGGCATTGGTGGCTAAGTATGAACTTTGTATTGGACAGTGCACTGGGTGCCATTTTGATATAATGGATATATTCATGAGCCTACTTTGATCATATGTTGTCTTCTCTCTATATTCTAAAGCTTTGTGTTTGGAAACATGAATGAAAATCTTTAAAATTATGTTTTTTATAAAAAAATAAATATTTAATGTATTTTTTACAACAACCGAGTCATTGAAATCAAACCGGCCGAGTCGATACCGAGTCGGAGTCGGAGTCAGAGTCGACCCTCGACCGTTTCCGAGTCGGAGTCGGAGTTTTAAAACATTGGTCCCTACCATTCTGTTAAAATTGGCAACTAGGGCCAAACTCCATGTGGGTCACCTTATTTATGGTAGTTGATATTTTTCGTAAATTCCTCTTGTCGAGAGGTGTAGGATTGATCTAAAGATAATCCGATTCCAACAAGTATTTATGGAGATACGAATTTATTTGTATTTACTTGATAAATTGTCAAGGTCAGCCAGCAGCGAAATGTGTGGCACACATGCCCAACAAAACATATAAGTACAAGTGAGGTTGATTCATTATCAACCCTTCTCATCTCAACTCATCTTCTCTCTCCTCATCTTATTGGGCAACATTGACAATTCTAGGGTTGATTTGACCGAATGTTGGGTTGTTTTATGGAGCGTTGACCAAGGGAAGACCTGCGCTGAGTTTTTAGGGGTTGCGTTGACCTAAAAGTTGACCAGCATTGACTGCTTAGGGTTGACCGTAGATCGTTGAACTTTGACTGCTGTTTTGACTGAGTATTGTGGACTGTTTTGGGCTGTTGGAGATAGTTGTTGAAGACTGAGTTCTTCAAGTTGACTAGAAGTCAATCCGGGGTTGTTTTGACCAAGTTTGACTTTGTTGATTTAGGGTTTGTTGCTACTGTTATAAAATTACAGAATTCTGAATTGTACTATTTCTCTCTACTGAACTATTGAAGATTAAAGAAGAATTGATCAAAGGGTTTCCCCGCATTGGGGTTTGTCCCTAGCTAGCCGCCACATCTTGTGTCTCTTGTCTTGGCTTGTTTTCTGTCGATCATTTAATGTTCTATCTGCACTTTATGTTTATGTGATTGCTAAATAGTGGCTAATAAAAAGATTTGAAGTAAACTGCTCTAAGCATAGACATACCATAATTTAACATGGTATCGGAGCTGAGGTGAAGACAAAGCCCAAGCAAGAGCAAGAGCTAGAGCAATCACCGAAGGTTGTTGAAGCAATCTTAAAGAAGTCATGGGGTCCTCAGCACACTTCCCCGCTGAAGACAAACTCCGTGAGAAGTCTGACTATCACGGATGGAAGATGTCTCTTGATCTGACATTAGAAGAGCAGGAAGTGTTGGACCATGTGAGAGGCAGAATTGTTGAGCCTCCATCAAATGCATCCACTGCTGCAAAGAACAAGTGGACCAGGGGAGAAGTCAAAGCAAAGAAGATCATCCGGGACTCTATCGACAAGTGCCTGGTGGCCTATGTTTCCGAGCTGACCACCTCCAAGGAAATCTACGATAGACTGGTGAGTTTATTTAAAGTTAATGATGCAAATCAAGTTTTGTTCCTTAGAAATAAGCTGAAGGAAATTAAGAAGGGCAAAGATGAGAGTATGCAAGCATATTTCTTAAGGATCACCGAGATCAAGAATGATCTCCTATCTATTGGGGAAGTAGTTCCTGATAGGGAAATGACTATCACAACTCTTGGAGGGCTGCCACCTGAATGGTATATATTCAGGACTACTCTTCTCAACAATAATGTAATTCCTAGATTTGAGGAATTGATGGCAAGATGCATTCAAGAAGAAACAAGGATGGAAGAGCAAGAAATGCCCGCACTTAAAGGAAATCCCTCTGCCTTTTCTTCTCATGCTAAAAGAAAAAACCATTCCGAGGCTAAATCCAAAGGAAAGGCCGAACCGAAAGGTGGAAGAAAAGGACGATGTTACAATTGCAACAAAATGGGCCACTATGCGAGGGAGTGCCCTAATAAAAGGGACTCACACCATGACGATGATCAAAATCACTCTCAAGGCAATCAAAGGAATGGCAGGTCCAATGGCAGAGGTAAAAGGAATGTTGGAAATCAAGGAAGAGGTCAACCCTTCAAGAAGGCAAGAAACTCCAGGTATGAATCTAACGTTGTTAACAATAAGCAAGATGAATATTATCTACCAGCGGCCCTCTCTACTACTGCTCCCCCGGACTCGCTGGGAAATTGGCTTATTGATAGTGGTGCCTCAAGGCACTTCACTAGTTACAAAGAAGCTCTCTCTAATCTGATAGAGAAGGAGACCAACCTGGAAATTGTTCTTGGGGACAACTCAAAATATCCCGTGAAAGGCGTAGGGAATGTCACTCTTCAATTGAATCAGGGAAATACAATTCATTTACAAGAAGTCCTATATGTACCTGATCTCAAAAAGAACCTGGTGTCCATTTCGGCAATGGAAGACAAAGGCTACAAGGTGGCCTTCATCGATGGCAAGGTACGTGTATGGAAAAAGAACTTTAAAGATGCTTTCACTCTTGGGTTTCGAGTTGATTCATTATATTAGGTCGGAGGAAGTTCGTTGGGTGTCATGTCTTGTGACACATCTCTTCAATCCGAACTATGGCATCGGAGGTTTGCTCACCTTCATTATAAAGCTCTACCCGATGTGAGAAAAATGGTGACCGGGATGCCCGAGTTCAAATTAGAGCAAGAAGGTGTATGTCTGGGATGTGCCAAAGGAAAGCTCAAAAGGGGACCATTCCCCTCAAGCCAAAGCAAGACCTCCAATATATTGCAATTGGTTCACTCATACATATCTGGTATGATGTCTGTCAACTCCTTGGGAGGATATTTATATTACCTCACTTTTACAGATGATTATTCTCGCAAGACTTGGATATACTTCTTGAAAAAGAAGGATGAAGTGTTCTCTTGGTTTCGTCACTTCAAAGCCTTGATCGAGAATCAAACCGAAAAGAAGATCAAGATCTTAAGGACTGATAATGGGACTGAGTATGAATCCAATGAGTTCCATGACTTTTGCAAAGAGGTTGGCATTAAGAGGGAGACTACAACACCATATACTCCTGAGCAAAATGGTGTGGCGGAAAGGAAGAATCGTACGATTGTGGAAGTTGTTCGTGCTATGCTCCATGATCAAAGACTTCCGAAGTTTCTATGGGCCGAAGCTGCGAATACCACCGTATATGTGCAAAACCAATGCCCTCATCAAGCATTGGGTTCCAAGACTCCCAAAGAAATGTTCACTGGTAAGAAACATGACGTATCTCATTTTAGAATTTTTGGAAGTCCTGTATATTTTCATGTGCCGAAAGAGAAAAGGAATAAATTGGGTGCATCTAGAAAGAAAGGAATCTTCGTGGGCTATAGTGAAAATACTAAGGGCTATAGAATCTATGTGGCTGGTCAAAGGGAAGTCGAGATTAGCCATGATGTCACCTTTGACGAAGATATGGCTCTTAGCAAAGTTGACAATCTTCCTACTCTAAGGGAATCTAAAGAAACCGACATCAGGAAACCAGAGAAAAACGAAGATGAGATGATGCCCGATGTGGAAAAACCTACAAATCCTATTGATCCCCCTCCGTAAGAGCCTTCCTCTTCTAGGAAGAGGCCTTCATGGCTTCGGGGGACACTTGATGATGCTGAAGGAAACATTGCACCCAGAGGGACTTTCCGGGAAAGTAAGAAGTCAGCCAAGTATCAGGGATACTTGTCCATCATTAGCACGATCATCCAAAATGAGTCTTCATCATTTGCAGAAGTTGTTAAGCCTCAAGTCTAGAAGGATGCTAAGACTGAGGAATATGAGTCCATCATGAAAAACAATGTCCGGGATGTGGTCCCCAGACCCGAGGACAAAGTCGTTGTCACTTCGAAATGGCTTTACAAGATAAAGCATGGAGCTAATGGAAGCGCTGAAAAGTATAAGGCTCGTTTTGTCGCTCATGGCTTCTCTCAGAAGGAAGGTATAGACTATGACGAGATATTTGCACCTGTTGCCCGATACACCACCATCCGCTTGATCATAGCCCTTGCTGCTTCGCAAGGATGGAACCTACATCAGATGGATGTCAAGACTGCATTCTTGCATGGTTCGATCAAAGAGGAAGTCTATGTGGAACAACCCGAAGGATTTGAGATTCATGACCGGGAATCTCACGTGTGCAAGTTGAAGAAAGCCCTCTATGGGTTGAAGCAAGCACCCCGAGCGTGGTATGAGAGGATCGATAGCTACTTGATGAAGTTGGGATTCACTAGGAGTGAAGTCGACCCTAACCTTTACTTTAAGGTTGAAGATGACAAACCTCTCATACTGGTGTTGTACATTGACGACCTCTTTCTGACAGGTGCAGACCCTCTCATTCTCAAATGTAAGAGGGAGTTGGCTTCCGAGTTCGAGATGAAGGACCTAGGACTGATGCACTATTTCCTAGGACTGGAAGTCTGGCAGAAACCAGGGGAGATTTTCCTATCTCAAGGAAAATATGTGGTGAAGATATTGGAGAGATTCAGTATGGTGTACTGCAAGCCCGTGACTACCCCAATGGAGCTTGACTTCAAGAAGTTAAGCGGTAGTGTTGCCGAACCTGTTTTACAAAATGCTATCAAGTATCGTCAACTCATCGGAGCATTGATGTTCTTAGTGAACTCTCGTCCGAATATATGTTTTGCAGTCAACACGTTGATTCAACATATGGTTGAGCCTCACCACACACATTGGATTGGTGCCAAGAATCTGTTGAGATATCTTCGCGGCACAATCACTCATGGGTTGAGATACACTGTCGGAAATGTGAGACTACATAGATATACCAATGCTGATTGGGCAGGCAGTGTGATGGACTGAAAGAGCACTTTCAGGTGTTGTTTCTCTTTGGGATCTGCCTCGATATCCTGAATGAGCAGGAAGCAGAAGTCGGTGGCTTTGAGCACCGCCGAGGCAGAGCACATTGCTGCTAGTATGGCCTCTTGTGAGGCAGTCTGGTTGCGGAAGCTCTTCAGTGAGTTGTTTGGATTTACATTGGATACTACCGTGATCCTATGTGACAACCAGATCGGGATTCGTTTATCAGAGAATCCCGTATTTCATGATCGCTCCAAGCATATTGATATCAGGTACCACTACATCCGGGATATGGTTAAGCAGGGAGCAATAAGGCTCCAACATATCGGTACAGATGAACAGGTCACCGACATTTTGACGAAGCCCCTGGGAAAGGTCAAATTCTTGACTTTCCGAGAACGACTTGGTGTCATTGAGAGACCCTCTTATGAGGGTCGTGTATGATGCATACATTGAGCTCTGCGAGCTCTAGGGGGTGCGGGGTACTTCTTGGAGTGACATGCAACCACAGGGCGACTCACCCTCCCCTGGTGGTGCATTAAGTACAGGGTGAAAGGTTCAACCTTCCCTTGTGACACCCCGTGGTGACTGTGGGACAGGATGATTAGTTATCCTGTGGGCCAGGATGATTAGTTCTCCCGTGGCGACTATTGGACAGGATGATTCGTTCTCCTGTGGACAGGATGATTAGTTCTCCTGTCAAGGCATCCTACCCATGCAGTCTGGGACTCATGGGAAGTACCTCTCATCTGATCAATGAGGAGGGAAATGGGGTTAGGGACCATTAGTAGTATTATCGATGGACGCGTCGTTGTATCTACCGTACTCCCTATGTTAGGATGACCTCCATTGATCTGGGATCAGTAAGAGTGGCATGACACACTCTGAGACTGACTTCGAGTCAGTGGAGGATGGTATGATACATCCTCAATCATTTCTTCTTCTTCATAGTTCAACGGAGCAGAGCAGAGCCAAGCAGTGCATTTGATGGCAGCGATAGGATCGACGGTCATACAGATTAGCAGATGGAGTTCTCCCTAGTTGAGAGGGAGTGCTAAAATTGGCAACTAAGGCCAAACTCCATGTGGGTCACCTTATTTATGGCAGCTAATATTTTTTCTAGATTCCTCTTGTCGAGAGGTGTAGGATTGATCTAAAGATCATCTGATTCCGTCAAGTATTTATGGAGATATGAATTTATTTGTATTTACTTAATAAATTGTCAAGGTCGGCCAACAGCGAAATGTGTGGCACACATGCCCAGCGAAACATATAAGTACAAGTGAGGTTGATTTATTATCAACTCAACTCATCTTCTCTCTCCTCATCTTATTGGGCAAGCAAAGGAGCAGCTTCTCTCACACGTGCAAGAAGAAGGACGAATTAGGGCAGCGTTTAGGGCAGTGTTGACTTTCTGGGCAACGTTGACATTTCTAGGGCTGTGTTGACCAAATGTTGGGTTGTTTTATGGAGCGTTGACCAAGGGAAGACCTGCGTTGACTTTTTAGGGGCTGCGTTGACTTGAAAGTTGACCAACGTTGACTGGTTAGGGTTGACCGCAGATTGTTGAACTTTCACTGTTGTTTTCACTGAGTATTGTGGATTGTTTTGGGCTGCTAAAGATAGTTGTTGAAGACTGAGTTCTTCAAGTTGACTAGAAGTCAATCTGGGGTTGTTTTGACCAAGTTTGACTTTGCTGATTTAGGGTTTGTTGCTGCTATTATAAAATTACAGAATTCTGAATTGTACTATTTCTCTCTACTGAACTATTGAAGATTAAAGAAGAATTGATCAAAGGGTTTCCCCGCATTGGGGTTTGTCCCTGGCTAGCCGCCACATCTTGTGTCTCTTGTCTTGGCTTGTTTTCTATCGATCGTTTAATGTTCTATCTGCACTTTACTTTATGTTTATGTGATTGCTAAACAGTGGCTAATAAAAAGATTTGAAGTAAACTGCTCTAAGCATAGAACATACCATAATTTAACACATTCAGACACTCCTTCACATAATGGTTGAACTTATTGCAAGCAAGGCACCTGCCTTTCCTTCCACCCTTAGATCCGGACTTCCCATTGAAGTGATCTTTAGGTAGGCCATCAGATGCTTCCGCTGCGCCACTCGAATAATATTCTCTGCTTCGATTTCACCGTTGGTGAATTTGAAAAGGGATGAAGAACCCATTGAGCCTTTTTGTCCTTTCCAACTGTCTTCGTTGATTGCTCTTTCACTCTTGCTTGGGCTTTGTCTTCACCTCAGCTCTGATACCATGTTAATTTTAGGTATGTTCTATGCTGAGAGCAATTTACTTCAATTTTTCACATTAACTCAATATCAATTCCAGATTAGCAATCACATTTAACATGATAGTAAAATGCAAATAGAACATAAACATAAATCACAGAAGACAAACCAAGACAAGAGGACACAAGATGTGGCGCTAGCCAGGGACAAACCCCAATGTGGGGAAACCATTGATCAATTATTCTTATATGTTCTTCAATAGTTCAGCAGGGAGAGAGATAGTACATATAAATCAGAATTCAATATCTTGACTTATCAAAATAAGCGCAGAGATCTTCTCTAAGAAGATAGCATATGAGGTAGCTGATATGAGCTGAGTTGAAGGCATATTGCTTCCACTGATCCAAGGTGATTCAATCACTATGCTGCACCTCACTGTGCTACACCCAATCATCATGCTGGACCTCATTACCATGCTGCACACATCATATTGTTGCACCTTATCATCATGTTGCACCTCCCTGTGCTGCATCATCAAGTTGTACCTTACTGTGCCCATCATGTTGCATCTCATTGCAGCATTCAATAAGTTGTACCTTACTATGCCCATCATGCTGCATCTTATTGCAGCATTCATTATCACAGTGTTGCATCTCATTGCAGCATTCAATAAGTTGTACCTTACTGTGCCCATCATGCTGCATCTTATTGCAGCATTCATTATCACAGTGTTGCACTTTGATACACTTGTGCTGCACACATCATGCTACCCTACACTTCATCAATATGCCCATCATCATGCAGCAACATTCAACATCATGTTGCACCTTATCATGCAACAACATTCAACATCATTCTGCACCTTATCATGCACTACATTAGTTCACTGTTAGGATCTCTATTTGTTGCATTGAATGGCATTCTAACAACAGATAGGGCAACCTTCATCATGGACTGATTGGAGCATCAAGACAGTCCTATCTAACAGCCCTCCTAAACAAAACACAGTTGTCATTTATGTTTGCATGTCGTTGTTTGTTGCTGACCTGGTTAGGGCACTTACGCAGCCCTAAACATACTCCACAGTTAACCAACCAACCAGAGAGAATACCCATCATTTCATGCATAAGTTGCTCCATGAACCACCTACGTTTGTCCTTCTTCAATGTGGCCGACTACTCACAGGGGGGGAAGGGTCTACTACTATAGCTACACATACAGCTACTCCACAGAGAAGAGTGACACATAGATAGAGAAATTCTCATAATAGCTTATATAATACAACAGCTAAATAGTGCAGGGATAGCACTTCATCTTAACCGCTACTCGAGCCAATAATAGGAGAGCCCCTATCAGTGCCAATTGATGGTTGCCAATAAATAGACACCCGTTTACAATACCCAGGATCACTTTCCCCTCACTTGCTTGGCCCTGTCTAGGGCATCATTCTGCCTACAAGAACACTTCAGAAACCCTCAACAAGGCTCCCTTTCCTTCGCTGCTGGTACAGAAATATGCGGCCTTGTTTTGGAGGGTCTAATACTCATCTCAGCCTTCAAAACAAGCCTCCCTTCCTACCTTTAATTACCCAAGGAAACTCGACCTGTTTACCTGTGAGGTTTCTTTTATTTCTAACCAGAATTTCCCACCATGACCTAGGCCTCCTACCTGTAGTAACTCGGCTCCCAAACATTCTAGAAGGAGGCATAAATTATGCCTTCCTTCACCTTCGTTGGGCTCCTCTCTTCTGCAGCCAAAACAAAGCTCTTTATGCACCATAGATCTTGTCATAAGACTGCAGCTAGGGCACATTGTGACAGCTGACTTAGGGCCTCATAGATCAACATTGTAGGTCTCTTCTAGACCTGCGTTTAGCGCAGTTCAGGGTCTCTTCTAGACCAGCGTTATAGAAGCCTTCTTCACCATGACAGCATTAAGGGTTAGGGTATCTCCTTTAGCATAGAGCGTCTTTACATTAGGGCAGCGAGATTCTTGGTGATGTCTCCTTCCACCAAAACCCAGATGAGTGGAGAGGAGAGATCACAAGAGTGTGTGTCTAAATGACTTTCAAGGCACCTTTATTTGTACTAAAACGTTGAGCATGAGTGGGGGCAATTTGGTTGTTGGCCAACCTTGACGAATTGTCTCATAACACAAATAAATTCATATCTCCATGAATACTTATCGGAATCGGATGATCTTTAGATCAATCCTACACCTCTCGATGAGAGGAATCCAAGAAAAATATCAGCTGCCGTAAATACGATGACCCACATGGAGTTTGGCCCTAGTTGCCAATTTTAACAAAACCTATACTTCAAGGTTGAAAAGGACATGCCTCTCATTTTGGTCCTTTATGTTGATGATCTCTTTCTAACAGGTGTCGACCCTCTCATTTATCAATGCAAGAGGGAGTTGACTTTTGAGTTCGAGATGAAGGACCTAGGACTAATGCACTACTTCCTAGGCCTGGAGGTCTGGCAAAAGCCAGGCGAGATTTTCCTTTCTCAAGGAAAATACATTGTGAAGCTGCTAGAGAGATGTGGGATGGTCAATTGCAAGTCTGTTTCTACTCCGATGGAGCTCAACTTCAAGAAGCTATTTGGAAGCGTTGCTAGGTCCGAATTGGCAAACCCTTCCGAGTATCGACAACTTATGAGAGCCCTGATGTTCTTGGTAAACTCTTGTCTAGACATATGCTTCACTGTGAATACATTGAGTCAATTTATGGTTGAGCCTCATCACATACATTGGATTGCTGCTAAGAATCTCTTAAGATATCTCTGTGGCACAATCAACTATGGGTTGAGATACATTGTCGGGAATTTGAGGCTACATGGATATATTGATGTTGACTAGGCTGGCAGTGTGGTGGATCGAAAGAGCACGTCAGAATGTTGCTTCTCATTAGGGTCTGCTTTGATTTCTTGGATGAGTAGGAAGCAGAAATCGGTTACTCTAAGCACCGCCGAGGTCGAATACATTGCAGCTAGTATGGCCTATTGTGAAGCTATTTGGTTGAGGAAGCTCTTCAGTGAGCTATTTGAGCACATGTTGGATACCACCGTGATCTATTGCGACAACCAAAGTGGGATTCGCCTTTCAGAGAATCTCGTGTTCCACGACCACTCCAAGCACATTGATATCAGGTACCACTTTATCCGGGATATGGTACAATGAGGAGCAATAAGGCTCCAACACATCAGGACCGATGAGCAGGTTGTTGACATCCTCACGAAGCCCTTGGGGAAGGTCAAATTCTTAGCCTTCCAAGAGAGACTTGGAGTCGTGGAAGAACCCTCCCATAAGGGTCCCGCTTGAGTTTGACATTGAGCTCTAGGAGCTCCTCGAGGCTTGGGGTACTACTTGGAGCTATAAGCGACCATAGGGTGAGTGGTTCACCTTCCACTATAGATGCATTGTGTACAGGGTAAGTGGTTCACCTCCCCCTGTGATACCCCGTGATGGTTGACATGTGTGTAGGGTGAGTGGTTCACCTTCCCCTATGATTGATGATATATGCATAGGATGAGTGGTTCACCTTCTCCTATGGCATATGAGCAGGAAGAATGGTTCATGTTCTCTTGCAGATGCCCCAACACACATCCTACCCATGTAGTTCGGAACTCATGGGAAGTAACTCTCATCTGGCTAATGAGTTGGGAAAAGTGGATAGGGACCATAGCACTACAGATGGATGCATCATGTATTGTTGTACTCCCTATGTCTAGGATGCATGGTGTTCAACAACTTGATATGGGATCAAGTCTGATTGGGGTTCTACCCCTGGACTAGCTTTTCTCAGTGGAGAGTGGTAAGGTCTTGTGACTCACTCTCGATCGATTTTTCTTCATTATCTATATCAGTGTTCAACAGAGTAGAGACGAGATACAGAGATGGTACATGACGACAGAATGGCATGATAATCGATGATGATGGATGGATTAGCAGTTAGAATTCTCCCTAGTTGAGAGGGAGTGTTAAAATTGGCAACTAGGACCAAATTCCACTTCGGACAGCTCATTTGATGGAGATGATGATTGCATTGAATTCCTCTTTTCAAGAGGAACAAAATCGACCTAAAGATCATCATATTTGGACAAGCAGAAATGTGTCTTTGAATTTATGCCCGCACATGTGCAAATTGTCAAGGTCAACCACATCATCATGTAGGCTCATGAAGCCCAATGGACATGTCTCTTGAGCCCCAACGACTTGTATAAATATAAGAGACCTCAAACCATACATAGTTTTAAAAACCAGTCGGTCTGAACCGAAAACCGGTCAAATTGACCGGTTCACTGGCTAAACCAACCAAATCAGGCAAAAAACAAAGTTAGAGGGCCGATTTCACCTTTTTTCACAAAAACTGGGCCTGATCGATCGGTCCCGTCATAAACTAGTTGGATCATTGCCACATTGGCTGTGGACCCACCGGGAGGCTTTTTTGCGGCTTCTAAGTCTTTTTTGAGGCTTTTTTGCAACTTTTTTGGGTGGAGGAGACTGAAGATCTTGAATTTGATGTTGATTTTGATATTGACGTGACAATAGGGGGTGATGAAGCAGATTTGGTAGTGGCAGCGCCATCGGAACCAGAATTAGTAGCTGTATCAAGCAAAGACAAACAACCAATGTAAGGCACTAATCATGCAACTCGACCAACTTGTGCTTCCATTAGGTCCACTTCTATTGTTATTGGTGGCAGTGCTACTACTAAGGTTGCAGATGAGGCTGAGGCATCCTCAGACTCTGATCCAGATGATGTTTATGTAGCTCTTGTTGATGATCCTGTGTCTAGTAGTGGTGATGAATTTGATCATGATGAGAAATGATCATGTTGATCACTGATAGTAGGCCAATGGCCCCATAGCTTATAGCATTGATTTTGGACATTATAGGCCATTTAGAGCCTCATTGCTTATGTATTTTGTCGATGATATGTATTGCACTCGGTGCCATTTTGATATATTCACCT
The DNA here is from genome assembly GCA_031772625.1 of Pinus tabuliformis. NCBI lineage: Eukaryota > Viridiplantae > Streptophyta > Pinopsida > Pinales > Pinaceae > Pinus > Pinus tabuliformis. Next base: position 70,522,278 of record CM062819.1, on the reverse strand, counting down.
TTACATGGTATATAGATGAGAAAACTTTGCATATTTTATCTTTATTGGTTTGGAATCATGGTTTTAAATCTTAAAAATATTTTTTTCATTAAAAATTAATTACTTCATGTATTTTTTAAAAACCGATTCATTGAGATTTGACCAATCCCAGTTTGACCGGTTCCAGTTTCAAAACCCGGTTTATTAGGTGGACCGGTCCGGTCACCAGTTCCAGTTTTTAAAACTATGCCTCAAACCTCATTTGACACCATCTCATCACATCTTCTCTCTCCTCATCTAATTGATTCGTACACCTCATTGGGCAGTTGATTTTCTCTCACACGTGAGGCAAGGAAGACAAATTTCTGGGCAAATTACAGGGCCAAAATTTCAAAGTTGTTGCAGGGTTTGACCAGCATTGACCAAGCACTTTGGCTCATCCTTTGACTGTGATTTTTGTGGAAATTTTTTTATTTTAGCAGGTTGTACTGTTTGGAAGAGAACCCAAGAATTTCTAGGCACTTTTACCTAGGTTGACCACAAGCCTGTTTGACCACAAATTTGACTTTAGGTTGATTGAGTTTGACTATTGTTTGGATTACTATTTTTGGGCTGATTTTGACTAGCTAAGGAGGCCGAGTTGAATGCAATTTGACCAAGTTGCTAAAGGGTTGTTTTGACCCTTGACCGTTCACTGGTTAGGGCACACACTGATGTTGATTTCACTTTTGTTGACCAGGAACAGAATTGCAGAATGTCACGGTTGTTTTGATCGTCTATTGGCAAGTCAATTTTGACTTTATTGTACTCTCTCTCTGTTGAACATTTGATATAATAATAAGAAGAATTGATCAAAGGGTTTTCCCCATCTTGGGGTTTTTCCCTGGCATTTGCCAAATCTGGTGTTCTCTTGTCTTGGCTTGTCTTTTGCATTTTATTGTTCATGTTCTATCTACAGTTACTGTCAATGTGATTTATGGTTAATGTGATTGCTATTGGAAAACTAAATTGAAAATTGTCATTGGGTTGCTAAAGGAACATTGAAGTAATTGTGCTAAGCATTGAACACACCATTGATAACTAAATTAACATAACCCCAAAAGCATTGTCTCTAAATGACGGCTAGGGAACCATACCATTTATTGAATCGAGGCTGGAGGGTCTGGTGCAAAGAAAAGTGAGTACCCATGAATTGTACTCCCACGTAAGTGTAAGTTATGGTGATCTCAATCTCTGACATTAGGTGATAGAAATGAAAGTCTATGAGAGCTCTTTAAGACGTTGAAGATCAAAACCTTGGCTTTACCAAGGTTGACCGTTAATTGTTGGAGGTCCCAATGTTGAAAGTTGTAACTAGGTTTAGGGTTTCATAATTGTCATTGTCATTATGTATTTATATATTTTATGTAACAACAAAAAGAATGAAAGAAAAGAAATTTTATTTTCATTATTATTTTAGATAAGCATGTTCTTCATGCTTCTAGGATTTAATGGGTCAAAGAGTCAAAGTCCTATTTGGACCTATTGTAAAGAAAAAGGAAAAAGAATTTTTTTAATTAGAATTTGAGTCAAAAATTGCCTCTAGATGCCAACTCAACCTACCTGTCAAGTCGACCTTGCCTAAAAGGACATGTCTATTCGAACCCCTCTCGAAAAGTATAAATAGAAGAAAATTGGAGCTCATTTTGGATACACAATTTCACATTGATTGGCTTTGAAATATCACAGAAGAAGGAAGGCCAAAGTCTAAAGTTGACAAATGTAGAATGGTTTCTCAAGCTCAAATGTGTGGAAGTTCTCCCTTGATACATCTCTTGTTGAAAGCTCATTTCTGAAGTTGTACATATTTTTGGTCTCTTATTGATGGATTTGTTGTGAATAGGAGGGTTTGACTTGGCATCTAGAAGGTTGGAGTCTTTATGGTCATAGGCCTTGGATATCTCACTTTGATCTGATTCTATAAGAAGAGAATTTTTTTGGGTTTTACCCTAGCTTGGAGCCTATATCTTGTCTTCATTGTTTTCTTGTGATCTTCATGTTTATGTTTTGGTAATTGTTTGATGAAAAAACCATAATAAATTACAATAAGAAGCCAACAAACCTTGAAAACAATTATCATGTAAAGTGAAATCACACCAATCTTGAAGCCTCCAAATTTTTCAACAAGGTATCAGAGCAAGGTTGGAAGAAAAAGGCCTAAATATCACAAACTCGCATCGCTCACAATTTTTGTATCCTTCTAAGGCTACCTGAAACTCACATGATTGTGATCTATATCTTTGTGTTTCTAGCTCGCTCTACTATTGTATGAACAATGAGCCTATAACAATAAAGAATCGCTCTGTGGATTACTCTCTAAGGTGACTCATATACAGTTTGTTAAATTATGGTATGTTCTATGCTTAAAGCAGTTTACTTATTTTTCTTCTTATTAGCCACAGATTAGCAATCACATATACATTAAGTAAAGTGCGGATAGAACATTAAATGATCAACAGAAAACAAGCCAAGACAAGAGACACGAGATGTGGCGGCTAGCCAGGGACAAACCCCAATGCGGGGAAACCCTTTGATCAAATCTTCTTTTATCTTCAATAGTTCAGCAGAGAGAAATAGTACAAAATCTGAATTCTGTAATTTTATATCAACAGCATCAAACCCTAGATCAGCGAAGTCAAACATGGTCAAACTAGCTGAAATTGACCTCTAAAATACTTGGTCAATTTCTCGTCAACTTGTCTTCAAACAGCGTGAAGAAACAGCCCTTGAACAACCCCAAAAGTTCAGTCAATTTGCAGATTTCTGAAGTCAACTTGCAGCCCTAAACTAGGGCATTCAACACCAGTCAAACCAGAAGTCAGATCACCTCGATTTTCATGCCAAAAATTGTGGCTTGCCTAGGAGAGGCAACCATACCCAATCCGCACTTCTGGAAGGTCAACGCTGGTCAAAGAGATGACCTGCTGCCCTAGCGTCCTTCTTTCTGCGTCTTCCTTGCCCTAGGACGTCTTCCTTTCAGCCACACGTGGGAGAGAGAGAGAGGCTCCTTTTATGCGTAGGAGGGAGAGAGAGAAGATGAGTGAATTGAATTTTCCAAATGAGGAGAATGCTCCTAGTATTTATATGCAAACGTTGAGGTTGAATAGACATGATTGTTGCGCTTTTGAGCCTACAAAAGTTTGCTGACCAACCTTGATAATTTGTCCATAATCAAAATAAATTCATATCTCCATAAATACTTATCGGAATCGAATGATCTTTAGATCAATCCTACACCTCTCGATGACAGGAATCTAGGAAAAATATCAGAAGCCATAAATAAGGTGATCCACATGGAGTTTGGCCCTAGTTGCCAATTTTAACACTCCCTCTCAACTAGGGAGAACTTCATCTGCAATCCGTCAGACCATCGCTGTTATCCATCCATCAAATGCATTGTCTTGTATAGCTTGACCCCACTCTGCTATGCTCTGCTTTGCTCTGCTCGAACCATGAAGAAGAAGAAATGATAAAAGATGTATCATACCATCCTCCACTGACCCGAAGTCAGTCTCAGAGTGTGAACCACTCTCACTGATCCCAGATCAATATCATTGATCCCAGATCAATGGAGGTCATCCTAGCATAGGGAGTACGGTAGATACAATGATGTGTCCATCGATAGTACTACTATGGTCCCTATCCTCATTTCCCTGCTCATTGATTAGATGAGGGGTACTTCCCATGAGTCCCAAACTGCATGGGTAGGATGCCTCGACAGGAGAACTAATCATCTTGTCCACAAGAGAATGAATCATCCTGTCCAGTGGATGCCACGAAGAACTAATCATCCTGGCCTACAGGAGAACTAATCATCCTGCTCCACAGTCGCCATAGAGAACGAATCATCCTGGCCCACAGGAGAACTAATCATCATGTTCCACAGTCGCCACGGGGTGTCACATGGGAAGGTTGAACCTTTACCCTATACATAATGCACCACCAGGGGATGGTGAGTCGCCATGTGGTCACATGTCGCTCCAAGAAGTACCCCGCGCATCGGTTTTGTACATATACGACGGTATTTGCAGCTTCAGCCCATAGAAACTTCGGAAGTCTTTGATCATGGAGCATAGCACGGACGACTTCCACAATTGTACGATTCATCCTTTCCGCCACACCATTTTGTTCAGGAGTATATGGCGTAGTAGTCTCCCTCTTAATGCCAGCCTCTTTGAAAAAGTCATGAAACTCATTGGATTCATATTCAGTCCCATTATCAGTCCTTGAGATCTTGATCTTCTTTTCGGTTTGATTCTCAATCAAGGCTTTGAAGTGCCGAAACCAGGAGAACACTTCATCCTTCTTTTTCAAGAAGTATATCTAAGTCTTGCGAGAATAATCATATGTAGAAGTGAGGTAATATAAATATCCTCCCAAGGAGTTCACAGGCATCATACCGGATATGTCTGAGTGAACTAACTGCAATATATCGGAGGTCTTGCTTTGGCTTGAGGGGAATGGTCCCCTTTTGAGCTTCCCTTCGACACAACCTAGACATACACCTTCTTGCTCTAATCTGAACTCGGGCATCCCGATCACCATTTTTCTTACATCAGGTAGAGCTTTATAATGAAGGTGAGCACACCTCCGATGCCATAGTTCGGACTGAAGAGATGTGTCACAAGACATGGACCCAGCGGACTTCCACCGACGTGATATAATGAATCAACTCGAAACCCAAGAGTAAAAGCATCTTCAAAGTTTTTTTTCCATACACATACCTTGCCATCGTTGAAGGCCACCTTGTAGCCTTTGTCTTCCATTGCCGAAATGGACACCAGGTTCTTTTTGAGATCAAGTACATATAATACATCTTGTAAGTGGATCGTATTACCCTGATTCAATTGAAGAGTGACATTTCCTACGCCTTTCACGGGATATTTTGAATTATCTCCAAGAACAATTTCCAGGTTGGTTTCCTTCTCTATCAGATTATAGAGAGCTTATTTGTAACTAGTGAAGTGCCTTGAGGCACCACTATCAATAAGCCAATTTCCCAGCGAGTCCGGGCCAGCAATAATAGATAGAGCTGCTGGTAGATAATATTCATCTTGCTTATTGTTAACAGTGTCAGATTCATACTTGGAATTTCTTGCCTTGTTGAATGGTTGTCCTCTTCCTTGATTTCCGGCACTTCTTTTACCTTTGCCGTTTGACCTGCCATTCCTTTGATTGCCTTGAGAGTCATTTTGATCATCGTCCCGGTGTGAGTCCCTTTTATCGGGGCACTCCCTAGCATAGTGAGCCGTTTTACTGCAATTGTAACATTGTCCTTTTCTTCCACCCTTTGGTCCAGCCTTTCCTTTGAATTTAGCCTCGGAATTGTTTCTTCTTTTAGTATGACAAGAAAAGGCAGAAGGATGACCTTTAAGTATGGGCATTTCTTGCTCTTCCATCCATGTTTCTTCTTGAATGCATCTAGCCATTACTTCCTCAAATCCAATAATTACGTTATTATTGAGAAGAGTAGTCCTGAATATATACCATTCAGATGGCATTCCTCCAACAGTTGTGAGTGTCATTTCCTTGTCAGGAATTACTTCCCCCCTAGATAGGAGATCGTTCTTGATCTCGGTGATCTTTAACATATATGCTTGCATACTCTCATCTTTGCCCTTCTTAATTTCCTTCAGCTTATTTCTAAGAAACAAGACTTGATTTGCATCATTAACTTTAAATAAACTCACCAGTCTATCGTAGATTTCCTTGGAGGTGTTCAGCTCGGAAACATAGGCCACCAAGCGTTTGTCGATAGAGTCCCAAATGATCTTCCTTGCTTTGACTCCTCCCTTGGTCCATTTGTTCCTAGCAGCAGCGGATGCATTTGATGGAGGCTCAACAATCCCGCCTCTCACATGGTCCAACACTTCCTGCTCTTCTAATGTTAGATCGAGAGACATCTTCCATCCGTGATAGTCAGACTTCTCACGGAGTTTGTCTTCAGCAGGGAAGTGTGTTGAGGACCCCATGATTTCTTTAAGATAGCCTTGTCTTCACCTCAGCTCTGATACCATGTTAAATTATGGTATGTTCTATGCTTAGAGTAGTTTACTTATTTTTCTTCTTATTAGCCACAGATTAGCAATCACATATACATTAAGTAAAGTGCAGATAGAACATTAAATGATCAATAGAAAACAAGCCAAGACAAGAGACACAAGATGTGGCAGCTAGCTCGGGACAAACCCCAATGCAGGGAAACCCTTTGATCAAATCTTCTTTTATCTTCAATAGTTCAGCAGAGAGAAATAGTACAAAATCTGAATTATGTAATTTTATATCAGCAGCAACAAATCCTAGATCAGCAAAGTCAAACTTGGTCAAACTAGCTGAAATTGACCTCTAAAATACTTGGTCAATTTATGGTCAACTTGTCTTCGAACAGCCTGAAGAAACAGCCCTTGAACAACCCCAAAAGTTCAGTCAATTTGCAGATTTCTGAACTCAACTTGCAACCCTAAACTAGGGCAGTCAACACTGGTCAAACCAAAAGTCAGATCACCTCGATTTTCGTGCCAAAAAATGCGGCCTGCCTAGGAGAGGCAACCACACCCAATCTGCACTTCTGGAAGGTCGATGTTGCTCAAAGAGATAACCTGCTACCCTAGCATCCTTCTTTCTGCGTCTTCCTTGCCCTCGGACATCTTCCTTTCAGCCACACGTGTGAGAGAGAGAGAGACTCCTTTTATACGTAGGAGGGAGAGAGAGAAGATGAGTGAATTGAATTTTCCAAATAAGGAGAATGCTCCTTGTATTTATATGCAAACGTTGAGGTTGAATAGACATCACTGTTGGACATCTGAGCCTACATAAGTTTGTTGGCCGATCTTGACAATTTGTCCATAATCAAAATAAATTCATATCTCCATAAATACTTATCGGAATCGGATGATCTTTAGATCAGTCCTACACCTCTCGATGAGAGGAATCTAGGAAAAATATCAGAAGCCATAAATAAGGTGATCCACATGGAGTTTGGCCCTAGTTGCCAATTTTAACACAGTTGCAGTGGCTCGTTTACATTGGCTATGTAATGGTTCGCAACAATACAATGATCGTTGCACATGTTGAAAGATGTAACTAGTTTCAGTTTTCATAATTGTACCATTATGTATTTTATGGAAAAAGCAAAAGAAGAAAAAAAAAAAAATTCAAAGCATGGGTTTCATGCTCAAAAGATTTTTTTACTATTATTATTTTATTAAATAGGCATGTTCTTCATGCTTCTAGGTTTTGTTGAGCCAAAGAGTCAAAGTCCTATTTGGACCTCTTCAAAGGAAAAAGGAAAAAGAATTTTTAATATGTAATTTTGGGTCAAAAACCCCTCTAGATGCCAAGTCAACCTACATGACAAGTCGGCCCTGCCCCAATGGACATGTTTGTTCGCACCCCTCTGGACAGTATAAATAGAAGATGATATGAGCTCATTTGGACACACTTGGATGTGTTTTGGATCTGAAATTTCGCAGAAGAAGAGAGACAAAGTTGAGGGACAAAGTCTAAAATAGAAGAAGAGTTTCTTCTTGAGATGAAATATGTGGAAATTATGCCTTGGTACTTTTCTTGTTGTTGATATCTTGATGATGGATTTGTTGAGCAAAATGGAAGGTTTGACTTGGCATCTAGACATGGAAGATTTTCTTTGGTCATGGGTCTTGGATGTCTCACTTTAATCTGATTTATAAGAAGAGATTTTGACTGGGTTTTCCCCTAAGAAAGGGGTTTTGCCCTGGCTGAGAGCCTATATTCTATGTCCTTTTGTTTTTGTGATCTTCATGTTTATGTTATAGTAATTGTTTGATAAATAAAGCAGAATAAATATTAATAAGAAGCCAACTTATTCACAAACAATTACTATGAAAGACAAATCTAATGAAAAATTGATAAGTCCCCTAATTTCTCAACATGGTTGCAAAGCTTCGGTTAGGTGAAAGGGGGTTGAAGATCACATCCATTGGAAAACATTGAGATCTTAGTCGAATTGCTCTGTGGGATAATCAATATTCTAGGCATATCTTATCTGTGGTTCATGAAGATTGAATACGATCTTATGACTGAGCCTAATTTAACTTTCATGCTACATTCTGAAGAATTATTCCCTTGCATCTGTGATAACCTATGACATTGAAAGGTTCACATCTTTGGTCTCGCGATGATTCAATATAACTACAATGACTCCCTAGATCGATGTCTCTAAGTTGACTAAGATCCACATTTCTTTTGTTTCTTGTGGCTCATATGATATCATGGATCTTGGAAATCTCGTATCGTATCTAATGATCGTGTTTGACGTAGCTCGTATCGCTTTATGAGGTGACTTCATTGAATCTCGCATATTTGTGACATGTCGATATATAGCTTGACTGGATCAAGACTTAACTCTTGTAAGACTCGCATTATGTGGCATCAGATGATGCACAACTATGCTTATCACGGTGGCATTGTTTTGTTCTACAATTCAATCCATGTTTTGATTTACAGAGGCAACGACATTGCATACATAGATCTGTGGGATTTTAAATAAGTGTGGCTCGATGACTATATTGTTGGGCCATTACTCCATACATTATAATGGCTCGAGAATTTTGTGTTTACACTACAAGGAAATTGCTTACATTATCATGAACTAATTCAAAGGTTAAAAATACATGGCTCAGCAAGCACAGAAATTTGATAACTGATATATTGTATGGCACGCAAAACTTGACAACTAGTGTGTGAAGATTGCAGTGGCTTAAAAGTGACATGGCATTGAGTCTGCCTAGCAGTGATATATAATTGCTATGTTGTGTAAAAAGCCGAGATGTGGATTGTTTAATCATTCCTATGGCAAAAGCAACAACTCTGTGTTATTCACTCGATATGACAATGTTTTATGGACAATAACTATAGTTTGGCAAGTCGCAATAAAGAGTAGAACTGTGATTGTTATGGCAGAGATCTATTGTTCACTATGATGCATTATAAAGCATGGATATCGATTATAAGAAGAATCGGTCATCATATAGCCGACCTATAAGAAAGTGTTTTGGAATTGATGGACATAGCCATAAAAGACACGTAAAGAAAGAATGGATACTAGCATAGACAGCTTAGATGAAACTAACAAAAATATATGTACAATATTATTTCTTGTTATGTGTCTACAAGCATTAGAAAAGGTTTGAAAAATAATTACAGTTTTGTAGCAATATTTGCTAAAATCTAGGGTTTGTAGAAAGTTTTGGTATCTAGGGCTTGTAAACCCTAGATAAAACTTGGATTGAAAAACCCTAGAAAAAAAAACCATATATAATTGTTCCCTCATTAAAAAACCCTAGCACTTGATATCTAGGGTTTGCAAGAAAAATCGAGGGTATATGGTAAACCCTAGCAAGGGTGTAATTGGATTTGTCATCAAAACCTAAGGGCAGATATTTCCGCCGAAAGTAAAAACCTTATCAAGGGTATTATCAAGGAATTTAGGGTTTGTATTTAAGAACCCTAGGACTTCACCCTCTAAGTCACCATAGAAACCCTAGATTTGAAATCATGCTCTTTTATTTGTATATTGTGCTTGGTTGTACCTGTTGAAAATTGCCGATACATAAGGGAAGCTAGATAAGAAGGATGAAAATAAAAGCATTGATGAGCATGAAGGAATTGATACTAACAAAAGCGTAAGCATGCATCATTGCATAGTCTTGATTTTGTATGGCATCATAAATAGAAGCACTTGAAGTAGAAAGATTGGAATCTACTAGTTTGGTTTGCTTTGGGAAAGATCAACTAGTTTAAAGAGAATGAGAAAAACAGGACCGCATTGCATATTGTTATTCACCCTAGCATCTTCTAACATCATGTTGAGGGTAGTCATTCTGCAAAGAAGGATCATCAAGATCCTATAAAGAATCATCATTATGAAAGATTCTTGAAGTAGCATTATGACTAGTATATATATATATATATATATATATATATATATATATATCTATTCCATCTAGTTGGAAATAATATATCTAAAGGATGAAGGAATGCTAATGATCAACTAAAAAAAAGTATTTCTTTCCTTGGCAAAGAAAACTTATCTTTGACAGGTATAAGAAGCAATCTCAAGATGACTAGATGATTACATGTATGCATATTTGAAGTTATTCTTCCCTAGAGCATGGTTCATATCTACAAGAATCATGAAGGAAGAATTGATTATGAATGTTCTTGGTAAGCCTTCCATGTCATTGCATGATGCTTAAAAGAAGTTTTGGAATGAATAGAGATCAAGACTCTCTCACGGATTGCATGAATATAACAATGTTGATCAACATCATGTATAGTCTCTGAAAAAAAAGAAGCTAACCATGACAACTCCAAGAAGACATTACAGCTTGGTAATCAAGCTTGATCCTTGGGCACTCTGATGCATGAAAGAAGATTCGCGTGGAGATGCATGTTGTTGTTTTGATGACAAGGTCATCATGATGAGGTAAGTCTAATATTAATAATTATTGTTGGTTATCTAGTTAACATATTGTTTTGCTACTTGGAAGGATATTGCAGGAATATATGAAGAATGTTGACGCAAGCTCAACATATTTGGCAACTATGAAGTCAAGATGTGTTCATCTTGGGATTAAGAAGTAGCAATGTGAGAAGATAACATGAAGGTCAAGTTCGTACAACAACAAGGAGATCACTTTCATAAGGAAGCTATGATCAGCCTGAAGAGGCTCAATATAATTCCTTCATTGATGATGACAAGACAAAAGTGATGAGCAAGATTAGTGACCTAAACCCTGTCACAAGTGTTAGAGGATGGCTCCATGATGTTCAAGAAGATCTAAGTTCTCTGATAACACGATGATGTTCAAGAAGGTCTAAGTTCTCTGATAACATGATGATGTTAAAGAAGGAGCTTGTGTAGCTATTCCTTTCTTTCCAGATGCATATTTTGTCTCTATTGGTTTGGAATCATGGTTTTAAATCTTAAAAATATCTTTTTCATTAAAAATTAATTACTTCATGTATTTTTTTAAAAACCGGTTCATTGAGATTTGACCAATCCCGGTTTGACCGGTTCCAGTTTCAAAACCCGGTTTATTAGGTGGACCGGTCCAGTCACCGGTTCTGATTTTTAAAACTATGCCTCAAACCTCATTTGATACCATCTCATCACACATCTTCTCTCTCCTCATCTGATTGATTCGTACACCTCATTGCGCAGTTGATTTTCTCTCACACGTGAGGCAAGGAAGACGAATTTCTGGGCAAATTACAGAGCCAAAATTTCAAAGTTGTTGCAGGGTTTGACCTGCATTGACCAGGCACTTTGTCTCATCCTTTGACTGTGATTTTTGTGGAAAATTTTCGTTTTTGGTAGGCTGTACTGTTTGGCACAAAACCCGAGAATTTCTTGGCACTTTTACCTGGGTTGACCACAGGCCTGTTTGACCACAAATTTTACTTTAGGTTGACTGAGTTTGACTATTGTTTGGATGACTGTTTTGGGCTGATTTTGACTAGCTAAGGAGGTCGAGTTGAATGCAATTTGACCAAGTTGCTAAAGGGTTGTTTTGACCCTTGACCGTTCACTGGTTAGGGCACACACTGATGTTGATTTGACTTTTGTTGACCAGGAACAAAATTGCAAAATTTGTCACGGCTGTTTTGATCATCTATTGGCAAGTCAATTTTGACTTTATTGTACTCTTTCTCTCTGTTGAACATTTGATATAATAATAAGAAGAATTGATCAAAGGGTTTTCCCCATCTTGGGGTTTTTCGCTGGCATTTGCCAAATCTAGTGTTCTCTTGTCTTGGCTTGTCTTTTGCATTTTATTGTTCATGTTCTATCTACAGTTACTGTCAATTTGGTTTATGGTTAATGTGATTGCTATTGGAAAACTAAATTGAAAATTGTCATTGGGTTGCTAAAGGAACATTGAAGTAGTTGTGCTAAGCATTGAGCACACCATTGATAACTAAATTAACATAACCCCAAAAGCATTGTCTCTCAATGAGGGCTAGGGAACCATACCAATTATTGAATCGAGGCTGGAGGGTCTGGTGCAAAGAAAAGTGAGGACCCATGAATTGTACTCCCACGTAGGTGTAAGTTATGGTGATCTCAATCTCTGACATTAGGTGATAGAAATGAAAGTCTATGAGAGCTCTTTAAGACGTTGAAGATCAAAACCTTGGCTTTACCAAGGTTGACCGTTAGTTGTTGGAGGTCCCAATGTTGAAAGTTGTAACTAGGTTCAGGGTTTCATAATTGTCATTGTCATTATGTATTTATATATTTTATGTAACAACAAAAAGAATGAAAGAAAAGAAATTTTATTTTCATTATTATTTTAGATAAGCATGTTCTTCATGCTTCTAGGATTTATTGGGTCAAAGAGTCAAAGTCCTATTTGGACCTATTGTAAAGAAAAAGGAAAAAGAATTTTTTTAATTGGAATTTGAGTCAAAAATTGCCTCTAGATGCCAACTCAACCTACCTGTCAAGTCGACCTTGCCCAAAAGGACATGTCTATTCGAACCCCTCTCGAAAAGTATAAATAGAAGAAAATTGGAGCTCATTTTGGATACACAATTTCACATTGATTGGCTTTGAAATATCACAGAAGAAGGAAGGCCAAAGTCTAAAGTTGACAAATGTAGAATGGTTTCTCAAGCTCAAATGTGTGGAAGTTCTCCCTTGATACATCTCTTGTTGAAAGCTCATTTCTGCAGTTGTACATATTTTTGGTCTCTTGTTATTGATGGATTTGTTGAGAAATAGGAGGGTTTGACTTGGCATCTAGAAGGTTGGAGTCTTTATGGTCATGGGTCTTGGATATCTCACTTTGATATGATTCTGTAAGAAGAGAATTTTTTTTGGGTTTTCCCCTTGGAGGGGTTTTCCCCTTGGAGGGGTTTTACCCTAGCTTGGAGCCTATATCTTGTGTTCATTGTTTTCTTGTGATCTTCATGTTTATATTTTGGTAATTGTTTGATGAAAAAACCATAATAAATTATAATAAGAAGCCAACAAACCTTGAAAACAATTATCATGTAAAGTGAAATCACACCATCTTGAAGCCTCCAAATTTTTCAACAAGGTATCAGAGCAAGGTTGGAAGAAGAAGGCCTAAATATCACAAACTCGCATCGCTCACAATTTTTGTATCCTTCTAAGGCTACCTGAAACTCACATGATTGTGATCTATATCTTTGTGGTTCTAGCTCACACTACTATTGTATGAACAATGAGCCTATAACAATAAAGAATCGCTCTATGGAATAGTTCAGCAGAGAGAAATAGTACAAAATCTGAATTCTGTAATTTTATATCAGCCGCAGCAAACCCTAGATCAGCGAAGTCAAACTTGGTCAAACTAGCTAAAATTGACCTCTAAAATACTTGGTCAATTTCTGGTCAACATGTCTTCAAACAGCCTGAAGAAACAGCCCTTGAACAACCCCAAAATTTCAATCAATTTGCAGATTTCTGAAGTTAACTTGCAGCCCTAAACTAGGGCATTCAACACCGGTCAAACCAGAAGTCAGATCACCTCAATTTTCGTGCCAAAAATTGTGTCCTGCCTAGGAGAGGCAACCACACCCAATCCGCACTTCTGGAAGCTTAACGCTTGGTCAACGCTAGTCAAAGAGATGACCTGCTGCCCTAGCGTCCTCCTTTCTGCGTCTTCCTTGCCCTAGGACGTCTTCCTTTCAACCACACATGTGAGAGAGAGAGAGGCACCTTTTATGAGTAGGAGGGAGAGGGAGAAGATGAGTGAATTGAATTTTCCAAATGAGGAGAATGCTCCTTGTATTTATATGCAAACGTTGAGGTTGAATGGACATGACTGTTGCGCTTTTGAGCCTACAAAAGTTTGCTGACCGACCTTGACAATTTGTCCATAATCAAAATAAATTCATATCTCCATAAATACTTATCAGAATCGAATGATCTTTAGATCAATCCTACACCTCTCGATGAGAGGAATCTAGGAAAAATATAATAAGTCATAAATAAGGTGATCCACATGGAGTTTGGCCCTAGTTTCCAATTTTAACACTCCCTCTCAACTAGGGAGAACTTCATCTGCAATCCGTCAGACCGTCGTTGCTATCCATCCATCAAATGCATTGTCTTGTACAGCTTGACACCACTCTGCTATGCTCTGCTTTGCTTTGCTCGAACTATGAAGAAGAAGAAATGATCAAGGATGTATCATACCATCCTCCACTGACCCGAAGTCAGTCTTAGAGTGTGAACCACTCTCACTGATCCCAGATCAATGGAGATCATCCTAGCATAGGGAGTATAGTAGATACAGTGATGCGTCCATCGATAGTACTACTATGGTCCCTATCCTCATTTCCCTGCTTATTGATTAGATGAGGGGTACTTCCCGTGAGTCCCAGACTGCATGGGTAGGATGCCTCGACAGGAGAACTAATCATCCTGTCCACAGGAGAACGAATCATCCTGTCCAGTGGATGTCACGGAGAACTAATCATCCTACTCCACAGTCGCCACGGAGAACGAATCATCCTAGCCCACAGGAGAACTAATCATCATGTTCCACAGTTGCCACGGGGTGTCACATGGGAAGGTTGAACCTTTACCCTATACATAGTGCACCAACAAGGGATGGTGAGTCGCCCTATGGTCACATGTCGCTCCAAGAAGTACCCCGCGCCCCCCTAGATATCCCAGAGCTCAATACATCATATTCGACCCTCATAAGAGGGTCTCTGAACAATACCAAGTTGTTCTCGGAAAGTCGGGAATTTGACCTTTCCTAGGGGCTTTGTCAAAATGTCGGCGACCTGTTCATTTGTACCGATATGTTGGAGCCTTATTGCACCTCGCTGCACCATATCTCGAATATAGTGGTACCTGATATCGATATGCTTGGAGCGATCATGAAATACGGGATTCTCTGATAAACGGATCCCGCTTTGGTTGTCACACAGAATCACGATGGTATCCAATGTAAATCCAAACAGCTCAATGAAGAGCTTTCACAACCAGACTGCCTCACAGGAGGCCATGCTAGCAGCAATGTACTCTGCCTCGGCGGTGCTCAAAGCCATTGACTTCTGCTTCCTGCTCATCCAGGATATCGAGGCAAATCCCAAAGAGAAACAGCACCCGAAAGTGCTCTTTCAGTCCACCACACTGCCTGCCCAATCAACATCAGTATACCCAAGTAGTCTCACATCTCCGGCAATGTATCTCAACCCATGAGTGATTGTGCCACGAAGATATCTCAACAGATTCTTGGCACCACTCCAATGGGAGTGTTGAGGCTCAACCATATGTTCACTCAATGTGTTGACTGCAAAGCATATATCCGGACAGGAGTTCACCAAGAACAGTAATGCTCCGATGAGTTGACGATACTCGGTAGCATTTCGTAAAACAGGTCCGGCAGCACTACTGCTTAACTTCTTGAAGTCAAGCTCCATCGAGGTAGTTACGGGCTTGCAGTCCACCATGCCGAATCTCTCCAATATCTTCCCCACATATTTTCCTTGAGATAGGAAAATCTACCCTGGTTTCTGCCAAACTTCCAGTCCTAGGAAATAGTGCATAAGTGCTAGCTCTTTCATCTCGAACTCAGAAGCCAGCTCCCTCTTACATTCGTGAATGAGAGGGTCTTCACCTGTTAGAAAGAGGTCGTCAACATATAGCACCAGTATGAGAGGATTGTCATCTATAACCTTAAAGTAAAGGTTAGGATCGGCTTCACTCCTAGTGAATCCCAGCTTCATTAAGTAGGCTATCGATCCTCTCATACCATGCTCGGGGTGCTTGCTTTAGCCCATAGAGGGCCTTCTTCAACCTGCACACATGAGATTCTCGATCATAAATCTCAAATCCTTCAGGTTACTCCACATAGACCTCCTCTTTGATCGAACCATGTAAGAACGCAGTCTTGACACCCATCTGATGTAGGTTCCATCCTTGCGAAGCAGCAAGGGCTATGATCGAGCGAATGGTGGTATATCGGGCAACGGGTGCAAATATCTCGTCATAGTCTATACCTTCCTTCTGGGAAAAGCCACGAGCGACAAAACGAGCCTTATACTTTTCCGCACTTCCATCAACTGCATGCTTTATCTTGTAAAGCCATTTTGAAGTGACAACTGCTTTGTCCTGGGGTCTGGGGACCACATCCCAAACATCGTTTTTTGTAATGGACTCATATTCCTCGGTCATAGCATCCTTCCATACTTGATGCTTGACGGCATCTTTGAATGACGAAGGCTCATTTTGGATGATCGTGCTCATGATGGTCAGGTATCCCTGATACCTGTTCGGCTTCTTACTTTCACGAAAGGTTCCTCGGGGTGCAATGTGTCCTTCAGCATCATCAAGTGTCCCCCTAAGCCATGAAGGCCTCTTCCTAGAAGAGGAAGGCTCTTGCGGAGGAGGATCAATATGATCCATACGCTCTTCCACATCGGGCATCGTCTCATCTTCTTTTTCCTTCGATTCCCCGGTATCAGCTTCTCTAGATCCCCTTAAAGTAGGAAGATTGTCTACCTTGCTAAGAGCCATATCTTCGTCAAAGGTGACATCATGACTAATCTCAACTTCCCTTTAACCAGCTACATAGATTCTATAGCCCTTAGTATTTTCGCTATAGCCCACAAAGATTCCTTTCTTTCCAGATGCACCCAATTTATTCCTTTTTTCTTTAGGCACATGAAAATATACAGGGCTTCCAAAAATTCTAAAATGAGATACGTCAAGTTTCTTATCAGTGAACATTTCTTCGGGAGGCTTGAAACCCAATGCTTGATGAGGGCATCGGTTTTGTACATATACAGCGGTATTTGTAGCTTCAGCCCATAGAAACTTCGGAAGTCTTTGATCATGGAGCATAGCACGGACAACTTCCACAATTTTACGATTCTTCCTTTCCGCCACACCATTCTGTTCAGGAGTATATGGCGTAGTAGTCTCCCTCTTAATGCCAGCCTCTTTGAAAAAGTCATGAAACTCATTGGATTCATATTCAGTCCCATTATCAGTCCTTAAGATCTTGATCTTCTTTTCGGTTTGATTCTCAATCAAGGCTTTGAAGTGCCGAAACCAAGAAACACTTCATCCTTCTTTTTCAAGAAGTATATCCAAGTCTTGTGAGAATAATCATCTGTAGAAGTGAGGTAATATAAATATCCTCCCAAGGAGTTCACAGGCATCATACCGAATATGTCTGAGTGAACCAACTGCAATATATCGGAGGTCTTGCTTTGGCTTGAGGGGAATGGTTCCCTTTTGAGCTTCCCTTCGGCACAACCTAGACATACACCTTCTTGCTCTAATCTGAACTCGGGCATCCCGGTCACCATTTTTCTTACATTAGGTAGAGCTTTATAATGAAGGTGAGCACAACTCCGATGCCATAGTTCGGACTGAAGAGATGTGTCACAAGACATGACACCCAGCGGACTTCCACCAACCTGATATAATGAATCTACTCGAAACCCAAGAGTAAAAGCATCTTTAAAGTTTTTTTTCCATACACATACCTTGCCACCGCTCAAGGCCACCTTGTAGCCTTTGTCTTCCATTGCCGAAATGGACACCAGGTTCTTTTTGAGATCAGGTACATATAATACATCTTGTAAGTGGATGGTATTATCCTGATTCAATTGAAGAGTGACATTTCCTACGCCTTTCACCGAATATTTTGAATTATCTCCAAGAACAATTTCCAGGTTCATTTCCTTCTCTATCAGATTATAGAGAGCTTCTTTGTAACCAGTGAAGTGCCTTGAGGCACCACTATCAATAGGCCAATTTCCCAGCGATTCCGGGGGAGCAATAGTAGATAAAGTTGCTGGTAGATAATATTCATCTTGCTTGTTGTTAACAGTGTTAGATTCATACTTGGAATTTCTTGCCTTCTTGAATGGTTGTCCTCTTCCTTGATTTCCGGCACTTCTTTTACCTCTGCCATTTGACCTGCCATTCCTTTGATTGCCTTGAGAGGCATTTTGATCATCGTCCCAGTGTGAGTCCCTTTTATCGGGGCACTCCCTAGCATAGTGACCCGTTTTATTGCAATTGTAACATCGTCCTTTTCTTCCAGCCTTTCCCTTGAATTTAGCCCCGGAATTATTTCTTCTTTTAGTATGACAAGAAAAGGCAGAAGGATGACCTTTAAGTATGGGCATTTCTTGCTCTTCCATCCTCGTTTCTTCTTGAATGCATCTGGCCATTACTTCCTCAAATCCAGGAATTACGTTATTGTTGAGAAGAGTAGTCCTGAATATATACCATTCAGATGGCAGTCCTCCAATAGTTGTGAGTGTCATTTCCCTGTCAGGAATTACTTCCCCAATAGATAGGAGATCGTTCTTGATCTCGGTGATCCTTAAGATATATGCTTGCATACCCTCATCTTTGCCCTTCTTAATTTCCTTCAGCTTATTTCTAAGAAAGAAGACTTGATTTGCATCATTAACTTTAAATAAACTCACCAGTCTATCGTAGATTTCCTTGGAGGTGTTCAGCCCTTAAACATAGGCCACCAAGCAATTGTCAATAGAGTCCCAAATGATCTTCCTTTCTTTGACTTCTCCCTTGGTCCATTTGTTCCTAGCAACAGCGGATGCATTTGAGGGAGGCTCAACAATCCCGCCTCTCACATGGTCCAACACTTCCTGCTCTTCTAATGTTAGATCGAGAAACATCTTCCATCCGTGATAGTCAGCCTTCTCACGGAGTTTGTCTTCAGCAGGGAGGTATGTTGAGGACCCCATGATTTCTTTAAGATAGCCTTGCCAACCTTCTCTTCGGTGATTGCTCTTGCTTGGGCTTTGTCTTCACCTCAGCTCTAATACCATGTTAAATTATGGTATGTTCTATGCTTAGAGCAGTTTACTTATTTTTCTTCTTATTAGCCACAGATTAGCAATCACATATACATTAAGTAAAGTGCAGATAGAACATTAAATGATCAATAGAAAACAAGCCAAGACAAGAGACACAAGATGTGGCAGCTAGCCAGGGACAAACCCCAATGCAGGGAAACCCTTTGATCAAATCTTCTTTTATCTTCAATAGTTCAGCAGAGAGAAATAGTACAAAATCTGAATTTTGTAATTTTATATCAGCAGCAGCAAACCCTAGATCAACAAAGTCAAACTTGGTCAAACTAGCTGAAATTGACCTCTAAAATACTTGGTCAATTTCCGGTCAACTTGTCTTCGAACAGCCTGAAGAAACAGCCCTTGAACAACCCCAAAAGTTCAGTCAATTTGCAGATTTCCGAAGTCAACTTGCAACCCTAAACTAGGGCAGTCAACACTGGTCAAACCAAAAGTCGGATCACCTCGATTTTCGTGCCAAAAATTGCAGCCTGCCTAAGAGAGGCAACCACACCCAATCCGCACTTCTGGAAGGTCGACGTTGGTCAAAGAGATAACCTGCTGCCCTAGCGTCCTTCTTTCTACATCTCCCTTTCCCTAGGACATCTTCCTTTCAGCCACACGTGTGAGAGAGAGAGAGGCTCCTTTTATGCGTAGGAGGGAGAGAGAGAAGATGAGTGAATTGAATTTTCCAAATGACGAGAATGCTCCTTGTATTTATATGCAAACGTTGAGGTTGAATAGACATCACTGTTGGGCTTCTGAGCCTACATAAGTTTGTTGGCCGACCTTGACAATTTGTCCATAATCAAAATAAATTCATATCTCCATAAATACTTATCGGAATCAGATGATCTTTAGATCAATCCTACACCTCTCGATGAGAGGAATCTAGGAAAAATATCAGAAGCCATAAATAAGGTGATCCACATGGAGTTTGGCCCTAGTTGCCAATTTTAACACAGTTGCAATGGCTCGTTTACATTGGCTATGTAATGGTTCGCAGCAATACAATGATCGTTGCACATGTTGAAAGATGTAACTAGTTTCGGTTTTCATAATTATACCATTATGTATTTTATGGAAAAAGCAAACGAAAAAAAAAAAAATATTTTTCAAAGCATGGGTTTCATGCTCAAAAGATTTTTTTACTATTATTATTTTATTAAATAGGCATGTTCTTCATGCTTCTAGGTTTTGTTGAGCCAAAGAGTCAAAGTCCTATTTGGACCTCTTGAAAGGAAAAAGGAAAAAGAATTTTTAATATGTAATTTTGGGTCAAAAACCCCTCTAGATGCCAAGTCAACCTACATGACAAATCGGCCCTGCCCCAATGGACATGTATGTTCGCACCCCTCTGGACGTTATAAATAGACGATGATATGAGCTCATTTGGACACACACTTGTATGTGTTTTGGATCTGAAATTTCGCAGAAGAAGAGAGACAAAGTTGAGGGACAAAGTCTAAAATAGAAGAAGAGTTTCTTCTTGAAATGAAATATGTGGAAATTATACCTTGGTACTTTTCTTGTTGTTGATATCTTGATGATGGATTTGTTGAGCAAAATGGAAGGTTTGACTTGGCATCTAGACGTGGAAGATTTTCTTTGGTCATGGGTCTTGGATGTCTCACTTTGATCTGATTTATAAGAAGAGATTTTGACTGGGTTTTCCCCTAAGAAAGGGGTTTTGCCCTGGCTGAGAGCCTATATTCTATGTCCTTTTGTTTTTGTGATCTTCATGTTTATGTTATAGTAATTGTTTGATAAATAAAGTAGAATAAATATTAATAAGAAGCCAACTTATTCACAAACAATTACTATGAAAGACAAATCTAATGAAAAATTGATAAGTCCCCTGATTTCTCAACATGGTTGCAGAGCTTAGGTTAGGTAAAAGGGGGTTGAAGATCACATACATTGGAAAACATTGAGATCTTAGTCGAATTGCTCTGTGGGATAATCAATATTCTAGGCATATCTTATCTATGGTTCATGAAGATTGAATACGATCTTATGACTGAACCTAATTTAACTTTCATGCTACATTCTGAAGAATTATTCCCTTGCATCTGTGATAACCTATGACATTGAAAGGTTCACATCTTTGGTCTCTCGATGATTCAGTATAACTACAATGACTCCCTAGATCGATGGCTCTAAGTTGACTAAGATCCACATTTCTTTTGTTTCTTGTGGCTCGTATGATATCATGGATCTTGGAAATCTCGTATCGTATCTAGTGATCGTGTTTGACGTAGCTCGTATCGCTTTATGAGGTGACTTCATTGAATCTCGCATATTTGTGGCATGTCGATATATAGCTTGATTGGATCAAGACTTAACTCTTGTAAGACTCACATTATGTGGCATCAGAAGATGCACAACTATGCTTATCACGGTGGCATTGTTTTGTTCTACAATTCAATCCCTGTTTTGATTTACAGAGGCAACGACATTGCATACATAGATCTGTGGGATTTTAAATAAGTGTGGCTCGATGACTATATTGTTGGGCCATTGCTCCATACGTTATAATGGCTCGAGAATATTGTGTCTACACTACAGGGAAATTGCTTACATTATCATGAACTGATTCAAAGGTTAAAAATACATGGCTCATCAAGCACAGAAATTTGATAACAGATATATTGTATGGCACGCAAAACTTGACAACAAGTCTGTGAAGATTGCAGTGGCTTAAAAGAGACATGGCATTGAGTCTACCTAGCAGTGATATATAATTGATATGTTGCGTAAAAAGCCGAGATGTGGATTGTTTAATCATTCCTATGGCAAAAGCAACAACTCAGTGTTATTCGCTCTATATGACAACGTTATATGGACAATAACTATAGTTTGGCAAGTCACAATAAAGAGCAGAACTGTGATTGTTATGGCAGAGATCTATTGTTCACTATGATGCATTATAAAGCATGGATATCGATTATAAGAAGAATCGGTCATCATATAGCCAACCTATAAGAAAGTGTTTTGGAATTGATGGACATAGCCAGAAAAGACATGTAAAGAAAGAATGGATCCTAGCATAGAAAGCTTAAGATGAAACTAACAAAAATATATGTACAATATTATTTCTTGTTATGTGTCTATAAGCATTAGAAAAGGTTTGAAAAATAATTACAATTTTGTAGCAAAATTTGCTAAAATCTAGGGTTTGTAGAAAGTTTTGGTATCTAGGGCTTGTAAACCCTAGATAAAACTTGGGTTGAAAAACCCTAGAAAAAAAAAACCATATATAATTGTTCCCTCATTAAAAAACCCTAGCACTTGATATCTAGGGTTTGAAAGAAAAATCGAGGGTATATGGTAAACCCTAGCAAGGGTGCAATTGGATTTGTCATCAAAACCCAAGGGCAGATATTTCCGCCGAAAGTAAAAACCTTATCAAGGGTACTATCAAGGAATTTAGGGTTTGTATTTAAGAACCCTAGGACTTCACCCTCTAAGTCACCATAGAAACCCTAGATTTGACATCATGCTCTTTTATTTGTATATTGTGCTTGGTTGTACCTGTTGAAAATTGTAGGTACATAAAGGAAGCTAGATAAGAAGGATGAAAATAAAAGCATTGATGAGCATGAAGGAATTGATACTAACAAAAGAGTAAGCATGCATCGTTGCATAGTCTTGATTTTGTATGGCATCATAAATAGAAGCACTTGATAGTAGAAAGATTGGAATCTACTTGTTTGGTTTGCTTTGGGAAAGATCATCTAGTTTAAAGAGAATGAGAAAAACAGGACCACATTTCATATTGTTATTCATCCTAGCATCTTCTAACATCATGTTGAGGGTAGTCATTCTGCAAAGAAGGATCATCAAGATCCTATAAAGAATCATCATTATGAAAGATTCTTGAAGTAGCATTATGACTAGTATATATATATATATATATATATATATATAGATATATATATATATATATATATATATATATATATGTATGTATGTATGTATATATATATATATATATATTCCATCTAGTTGGAAATAATATATCTAAAGGATGAAGGAATGCTAATGATCAAGTTAAAAAAAGTCTTTCTTTTCTTGGAAAAGAAAACTTATCTTTGACAGGTATAAGAAGCAATCTCAAGATGACTAGATGATTACATGTATGCATATTTGAAGTTATTCTTCCCTAGAGCATGGTTCATATCTACACGAATCATGAAGGAAGAATTGATTATGGATGTTCTTGGTAAGCCTTCCATGTCATTGCATGATGCTTAAAAGAAGTTTTGGAATGAATAGAGATCAAGACTCTCTCACAGATTGCATGAATATAACAATGTTGATCAACATCAAGTATAGTCTCTGGAAGAAAAGAAGTTAACCATGACAACTCCAAGAAGACATTACAGCTTGGTAATCAAGCTTGATCCTTGGGCACTCTGATGCATAAAGGAAGATTCGTGTGGAGATGGATGTTGATGTTTTGATGAGAAGGTCATCATGATGAGGTAAGTCTAATATTAATAATTATTGTTGGTTATCTGGTTAACATATTGTTTTGCTACCTGGAAGGATATTGCAGGAATATATGAAGAATGTTGAGGCAAGCTCAACATATTTGGCAACTATGAAGTCAAGATGTGTTCATCTTGGGATTAAAAAGTAGCAATGTGAGAAGATAACCTGAAGGTCAAGTTCGTACAACAACAAGGAGATCACTTTCATAAGGAAGCTATGATCAGCTTGAAGAGGCTCAATATAATTCCTTCATTGATGATGACAAGACAAAAGTGATGAGCAAGATTAATGACCTAAACCCTGTCACAAGTGTTAGAGGATGGCTCCATGATGTTCAAGAAGGTCTAAGTTCTCTGATAACATGATGATGTTCAAGAAGGAGCTTGTGTAGCAACAACTACTATGATCTCCACTAGAAGAACAAAATAATTGATGTTGGATACATCTCCCTAGTTGAGAAGGAGCTTGGATATATTCCCCTTATGTGTGGAAGAAATTGTATATCCTCCATGGTTGAGAGCGAGTGATGATGGACATGATTCTCTACTTCATCTGTCGTGCACTAGGCCATGACTAACAGTCATACGTCTAGTGAAGGCCATAAGGAGAGAATGGGGTCCTAAGGATTGGGTAAGCATTTGAGGGTGGTACTCCTTAAGGATAGATGTTTTGAAAGGTTTGACCTTAGTGATGGCAAACTTGTACTAGTCTGTATACCATGAGGTTGAAGTACTGACCAAATCATGGTGACATCTTGTTGTACCTTAGGCTAAATAGATCATATGATGGTACTGTTAGGATTGGTATCTTGGCAGGTAGCCTAGATGATACCTAGATCCTTGGTTGGGTTGGTACCTTGGCAGGTAGCCTAGATGGTACCTAGATCCCTGTTGGTGTCTTGGCAAGTAGCCTAGATGACACCTAGATCCCTACTGAGTTGGTGTCTTGGCCGAAATCCTAAATGACACTTAGATCCCTATTGAGTTGGTGTCTTGGCAGGTAGCCTAGATGACACCTAGATCCCTGTTGAGTTGGTGTCTTGGCAGGTAGCCTAGATGACACTTGGATCCCTGTTGAGTTGGTGTCTTGGCAGGTAGCCTAGATGACACCTGGATCCTTGTTGGGTTGGTACCTTGGCAGGTAGCGTAGATGGTACCTAGATCCCTTGATGGATTGATACCTTAGCAGTTAGCCTAGATGGTATCTAAATCTCTAGTATTATATATGTTGATTGTGATACTCTTCTTAGAACATTTCGGGACAACAACCAATTGTAGTATTGATCCTAAACTAAGATCCAACACCCTTGCAAAACACTGTTGAACTGATGTTTGCTTCTGCGTTTGTGATAGCCCTGGTTAGGGCACGTGTTGCAGCCCTAAACCCTTATGACAGTCCACAAACCAACCCTCAAAGGTTTGCAGCATTCCTAGTGAAGCCTCCTCTTTGTCCACGTTGCCTTCTGAGGGGCTAGTCCACCTTAACAGCCCTCTACGCAGCTCTTTCTGTGTGCCCAAACACACCTTCTTCTTCAGCGTTTTGTCCCTCTAGCTCTTCAGCCTTCACTACCCAGCAACTCGGCCCTTGAACAACAACTCGGACTTGTCTTGATAGCCCTCAAACAGTCCTAGGACAGTCCGCAAATCAACCCAGCAAACTGTCCTCTTCTTGATCCTCTCTTGCTGCGGCTAGGGCATCTTCATACCACCCTTAGGTAGGGTAGCATAGGGCTTCCTCTAGCTGCGAATTAGGGCTTCCCTTTGCTGCGGATTAGGGCTCTTCTAGCTGTAGATTAGGGCCTCTTATATCTGCGGCCAGATCTCCTACAAGTCTACGGCCAAGGCTATCCTAGATGACCCTTCTTTGGGCTGCGTAGAAGGCATCTCCTCTAGACCTCCTCTTCCACCAAAAACCCAAAACAAGTGGAGAGTGAGATCACAAGAGATGAGTGTTAAATGACTTGAAGTCCTCCTTTATTTATACTAAAATGTTGAGCACAAGTGGGGTTTATTTGGTTGTTGGCCGACCTTGACGAATTGTCCCATAACACTAATAAATTCATATCTCCATGAATATTTATCGGAATCGGATGATCTTTAGATCAATCCTACACCACTCAATGAGAGGGATCCAAGAAAAATATCAGCTGTCATAAATAAGATGACCCACATGGAGTTTGGCCCTAGTTTTCAATTCTAACACTCCCTCTCAACTAGGGAGAACTCCATCCGCTGACCCACATGTCTGACTATACTATCTCTGCCATCAGTGCCCTGCACTGCTCTGCTAATCTCTGCTCAGTTATGCTCTGCTCTGCTCTGTTGAACCATGAAGAAGAAGAATTGATCGAGAATGTCTCATACCATTCTCTAGTGACCCGAAGTCAATTTCATCTTACTGACCCGAAGTCAGTTTTATTGATCCCAGATCAATATCACAAGAGAGTGTCTCAAACCACTCATACTGATCCCAGATCAATGGAGGTCATCCTAGCATAGGGAGTACGATAGATACAACGATGCATCGATCGATAGTACTACTATGATCCCTAACCCCATTTCCCTGCTCATTGATCAGATGAGAGGTACTTCCCATGAGTCCCAGACTGCATGGGTAGGATGCCTCGACAGGAGAACTAATCATCCTGTCCACAGGAGAACGAATCATCCTGTCCATTGGTCGCCACAGGAGAACTAATCATCCTGGCCCACAGGAGAACTAATCATCCTGGCTCACAGTCGCCATGGGAGAACTAATCATCCCAGCCCACAAGAGAACTAATCATCCTATTCCATAGTTGCCACGGGAGAACTAATCATCCCGGCCCACAGGAGAACTAATCATCCTGTTCCATAGTCGCCATGAGGTATCACAAGGAAAGGTTGAACTTGTCACCCTGTACATAGCGCACCACCAGGGGAGGGTGAGTCGCCCTGTGGTCGTATGTCACTCCAGTAAGTACCCCAAGCCCCCCAGAGCTCCCAAAGCTCAATGCATGCAACATGTAGGACCCTTATACGAAGGTCTCTCAACGACTCCAAGTCGTTCAGGAAAATCACAGATTTGACCTTTCCCCGGGGCTTTGACAAAGTGTCTGCAACCTGTACATCAGTCTCAATGCGATGGAGCCTCCTCGCTCATCGACTTACCATATCCCAGATAAGGTAGTATCTGATGTCTATCTGCTGGAGCAATCATCGAATACGGGATTCCTCAATAATCGAATCCCCCCCTGGTTGTCACAAAGAATCACAGTGGTATTCATCATGTGTACAAACAACTCACTGATGAGCTTCCACAACCAAGCAGCTTCACACGAGATCATACTCGTAGCTATGTATTCGGTCTCGGTGGTGCTTATAGCAACCGACTTCTGCTTCCTTCTCATCCATGATATCGAAGCAGAATCCAGAGAGAACCAACACTAAGAAGTGCTCTAGCGATCCTCCACACTGCCTACCCAGTCAGCATTCGAATAATCATGCAGCTTCATATTTCCGGCAGTGTATCTCAATCCATGAGAGATTGTGCCTTGAAGATATCTTAGAAGATTCTTGGCACCAATCTAGTGAGGCTCAACCAAATATGAGCTCAGCATGCTAACTGCAAAGCATATATATGGACGGAAGTTCATCAAGAACATCAATGCAGATGAGTTTATGAAAATCAGAGGCATTTCCCAGATATCGGCTCCAAGTATAATCCCACGATTGTTTCCATCTCAACCAAATTGGTGAGAGCACCCTTCTATCTGTTGAAAAGCTTTGGGGCACTACAATTAATAAGCCAGATTCCCAAAGATCTGAAGGAGAGGGCCAATACAAGATAACGCTTCTTTATCTTATCAGAAACAACATTTGATTCTTCATACCTGGGGTTCCTTGCTTTCTCTGAAGAGTTGATCGTTTCCTTAATGACCTGCATTACTTGTCATTCCTCTGATCATTGAAGATGTCCCTGGAATGATTGTTATCATCATCAAGTCATGTGTTCCTGCCATTCAGACACTCCTTCACATAATGGCCGAACTAGTTATTTGCCTTTCCTTCCACCTTGAGATCCGGTCTTCTCAATGAAGTGATCTTTAGGTAGGCCATATTCCGCTGCACCATACTAATAATATTCTCTGCTTAAATTTCACCCTCGGTGAATTTGAAGAGGGATGAGGAACTCATTGATCCTTTTGTCCTTTCCTAACTGTCTTTGGTGATTGCTCTTTCACTCTTGCTTGGGCATTGTCTTCACCTCACCTCTGATACCATGTTAAGTTTAGGTATGTTCTATGCTTAGAGCAATTTATTTAAATTTTCATAGTTAGCTCAATATCTTTTCCAGATTAGTAATCACATCAGCATTAAAGTAAACTGCAGATAGAACATAAACATAAATCGCAGAAGACAAGCCAAGACAAGAGGACACAAGATGTGGCGCTAGCCAGGGACAAACCCCAATGTGGGGAAACCCTTGATCAATTCTTCTTATATGTTCTTCAATAATTCAGCAGAGATAGAGAGAGAGAGAGAGATAATACATTTACAACAGAAGTCAACTCTTTGACTTATCTAGATAAGAACATAGATCATCTCTAAGAAGATGATACATGAGATCAGTTGAAGACAAGCTGCTTCAACTGATTCTCCATTATGCTACATCTCGTCATCATGCTGCACCCATTCACTGAGCTACTCGTCACGGAAATGCAACCAGTCATGGTCGTACCCATCACGATGCACTATGTTGCACCACTCACAGTTGTACCCATACATGCTGATGTACATACTACATACTACCTCCACTATGCAACAGTTGTACCTATACATGTTGTTGTACATACTGCTTCCACTGCAACAGTTGTACCTATACATGTTGTTGTACATACTGCTTCTATCCCATAATATGTCCAGCATATCATACCCAAACATGGCCCTGCTGTCACCTACAGCAACGGCAGCTAGGTGACCTATCAAGACAGCAACCAATTGTAGTATTGATCATAAACTAGGATCCAACACCCCTGCAAAACATTGTTGAACTGATGTTTGCTTCTATGTTTGTGACAGCCCTGGTTAGGGCACATGCTGCAGCCCTAAACCCTTATGACAGTCCACAAACCAACCCTCAAAGGTTTGCAGCATTCCTAGGAAAGCCTCCTCTTTGTCCACGTTGCCTTCTAAAGGGCTAGTCCACCTTAACAGCCCTCTATGCAGCTCTTTCTGTGTCCTAAGGCCTACGGCCTAGCACTATCATGAGACAGTCCCTACACATGCCCAAACACACCTTCTTCAGCGTTTTGTCCCTCTAGCTCTTTGGCCTTCACTACCCAGCAACTCGGCCCTTGAACAACAACTCGAACTTGTCTTGATAGCCCTCAAACACTCCTAGGATAGTCCGCAAATCAACCCAGCAAACTGTCCTCTTCTTGATCCTCTCTTGCTGTGGCTAGGGCATCTTCATACCACCCTTAGGTAGGGTAGCGTAGGGCTTCCTCTAGCTGCGAATTAGGGCCTTCCCTTTGCTACGGATTAGGGCTCTTCTAGCTACGGATTAGGGCTCTTCTAGCTACAGATTAGGGCCTCTTAGATCTGCGGCCAGATCTCCTACAAGTCTGTGGCTAGGGCTCTCCTAGATGACCTTTCTTTGGGCTGCGTAGAAGGCATCTCCTCTAGACCTCCTCTTCCACCAAAAACCCAAAACAAGTGGAGAGTGAGATCACAAGAGATGAGTGTTAAATGACTTGAAGTCCTCCTTTATTTATACTAAAACGTTGAGCACAAGTGGGGTTTATTTAGTTGTTGGCCAACCTTGACGAATTGTCCCATAACACTAATAAATTCATATCTCCATGAATAATTATCGGAATCGGATGATCTTTAGATCAATCCTACACCTCTCGATGAGAGGGATCCAAGAAAAATATAAACTGCCATAAATAAGATGACCCACATGGAGTTTGGCCCTAGTTGCCAATTTTAACAGATCCGAATCACTGTGCTAAAGGTTTGAGCTCATAACTGTTCTCCATTCAATCTGAGCTCTCTTACTGTGTCACTGCTCCAATGTTGATCTCCTTTCCACACAAAACGCAGAGATATTACTGAGCTTTCCTTCGTATCTTATCATCGAAATTTAAGAAGAGAAATTTGAACTGTATAGTGTAACATGATACCCTGAAACATATTCTCCAATATAGAGATTCGATTACTATATCCTTTACTGAAATAACCCGAACATGATGACTATGATACTTCTCTGAAATCTCAAAAATTGCGAGGTACTGTGACTGTAATTACCACCAAAATCTCAGAGGTATCTGAGTCCTCTGCTCTGTCTTTTTGCGAAGATCATTGCCACGTATTTATAGTATTTTGTCCTCCATAATTAGCTGACATGATAGTGTGAAGAGGTGTGTTTGTTGATGCAAGCCGACATGACTTATATTTAATTTGCAGGATGACATGACTGTGTTTGTACATCGTTTATCTTGCAGACTTCTTTGTGCTTGTCTTGGAGGATTGTGCTTGTCTTGGAGGGCCTTTTAGACTAGTATACATTTACACATAGGCTCAAGAAGAGCTCCTTATACATGACTTTGACTCTTTGACTTTCCTAGACCTATGAAATGAGCAAGAAACTCATTCTTATCATTTACAAAAATAATATTTCTTTTTCTTGACAAGTACAAAGATCAAATACATTTGTAAATACTGAACCTAGTTACACTTTCTTCAACAGTACCGTTTGCACAATGATGAATACCTCCCTAGTTAAGACGGAGTGTTGAAAGATGTAACTAGTTTCGGTCTTCATAGTTGTACCATTATGCATTTTATGTAAAAAGCAAAAGAAGAAGAAAAGATATATATTTTTCAAAGCATGGGTTTCATGCTCAAATGATTTTTTTATTATTACTATCTTATTATATAAGCATGTTCTTCATGCTTCTAGGTTTTGTTGAGTCAAAGAGTCAAAGTCTCATTTGGACCTCTTGAAAGGAAAAAGGAAAAACATTTTTTAATATGCAATTTTGGGTCAAAAACCCCTCTAGATGCCAAGTCGGCCCTGCCCCAATGGACATGTTTGTTTGCACCCCTCAGGACAGTATAAATAGAAGATGATATGAGCTCATTTGAGCACACACTTGGATGTGTTTTGGATCTGAAATTTCGCAGACGAAGAGAGACAAAGTGGAGAGACAAAGTCTAAAATAGAAGAAGAGTTTCTTCTTGAGATGAAATATGTGGAAATTTTTCCTTTGTACTTTTCTTGTTGCTGATATCCTGATGATGGATTTGTTGAGTAGAAATGGATGATTTGACTTGGCATCTAGAGGTGGAAGTTCTTCTTTGGTCATGGGTCTTGGATGTCTCACTTTGATTTGATTTATAAGAAGAGATTTTGGCTGGGGTTTCCCATAGGAAAGGGGTTTTGCCCTGGCTGAGAGCCTATATTCTGTGTCCTTTTGTTTCTGAGAACTTCATGTTTAAGTTATAGTAATTATTTGATAAAATAAAGCATAATAAATATTAATAAGAAGCCAACTAATTCACAAGCAATTACTACGAAAGAGAAATCAAATGAAAAATTGACAAGTCTCCCAATTTCTCAACAACACAGTGATTCGATACATCCTTTTTGATGACTCGCATTAACTACAGAGGCTTGCATATCTGCAGGAATACTTAACTCTGTGATTCAACATACTTCACTACAATGGTCCGGATTGATATAAAGTGATTCGATCACGTCTCTATCATGACTGTAATGACTCACTACATTACTACGTAGCTCATATTCCTTGCTATGACTCGCATTGGAAGCTTGCTCATGGTATCTGTGGCTCGGTAGCCCATAGTTATTTGCATATGACAGTACAGTGGCTCGTTTAAATCGATTGCATTGCATACATGTTTGTGGTCTCACACCTTCTGTGATGGCTCGATCATCTACAGTAGCTCACATTACTATTGATATATCTTTGTAGTTTGTTCATATGTCTATGACACTATAATTTATGATTGAATAACCCTGAATCTTGATACAGTAATCATTGAACAGTGATCTTTAATCAATACAACTAGCTCTGTGGCTCGCTTCACCAACTAGCTTTGGTATCTCTGAGTGACCATGCTTATGAGTAACTCGTTCAGTGGCACATAACAAAGGTAGTTCGCATTTCACTATAGCTCATTACCTGTGGCCCGAATTGACTGTGATCTCGCAAGCCCGGTCTTGCTCTGAGACATCTCCAATGGTCTCGCTATTCTACAATGACTATGGTCTCGCTATAATCTGCATTCTATAGTGGCAATGGTTTCGCTAACATATACAGTGGCATGGTCTCATATGACAGTGACAAAGACACTGGTATATTGTGAAGTGAAAACAACTAGATGTTGACCCTAATGAATACCCATTGGGCAGCAACCTTGGAGTTAACCTTGACAGTGATAATCTTACAGCAGTAATACCTATTGATAATGACTTGGGACAGACAGTGGCTCAATGATATACTTTGTGGCTCGTGAATCGGCTGATAAAGGGGACATAAGATGATAGGTGCCCGAGAACAATCCCAGAATTCACAAAAAATAAGGGAAAATTGAACTTACAAACGTCCACTTCGTCATCTATATCCTTTTCCGTGAAGGATTCGACTTGATTTTGGCCGGGGCGCTTCTGTCTTTTGCCAACAACCTCCTGGCCTGGGCGTTTCCGTTCTTTGCTGACGAACTCTCTTCTTTGCTTGCCTCGCCCCATTGCTCCGACGCAATCACCAGTAAGGGACTCAGTGAGTTAGCCTTGCCTGCTCAGCTATACCAAACCAGATTTAGTATATAAGTGCTGGCTCGTTTCATGAATAAAATCAACTTCCACTACAGTCGAGCATAAAATCGACT
The DNA here is from genome assembly GCA_031772625.1 of Pinus tabuliformis. Classification (NCBI taxonomy): domain Eukaryota; kingdom Viridiplantae; phylum Streptophyta; class Pinopsida; order Pinales; family Pinaceae; genus Pinus; species Pinus tabuliformis. The sequence continues at coordinate 70,490,002 of CM062819.1, read as the reverse complement.
CCCTCTTCATTCAAATATAAAAATAAGATAGATTTCCATTTTGTTCGAAAACAGGAATAAGATTAACACGGGAATCGACGAACTCGAGAGGCGTTGGGTTTAGGGTTCTAAGGATTTTGTGTTAAACAGAAAACCTTATTTTTGTTTTTTCGGGGAAGTCTCCTTCCACGGTGTTTTAGGCTCCTCGAAAAGAATTTTTTTCATCAATGATTTATGATTAATTAATGGAATTTCTTTATGGTTAATCAAAATAAAATAATTAATAGACTTTAATATTAAAATGGTTTGTTAATAAATTAATGGAATTTTTTGATGGTTAATCAAAATAAAATAATTAATAGATTTTAATATTAAAATGGTTTGTTGGTTAATTAATGAATTAAGATCATTCTTGTAGATGAAGATATAGACAAACTGAACACAGAGCCTTATACAAAATCTTAACATTTGTTAAGATAGAAAACAACTTAGTCAAAGTGGGTGAGAGGAAAAAATGAGTCGGAGGAGACGAAAGTGGAGACCCGACAAGGGTTAGGGTTTGGGCTAGAGTACTGAAGCCTGAAGCATTTTCCCCATGTGCCTGTGCCGTTCTGGTCACTCTGTTTTTCGTACGCCTAACGTCATTTCACCCCAGCCATCCCCCATTGCGGTTAGGCTTTTACCCTTCTGTTTTTCACCGCCCTCTCCTCGACCTACTCCACCTGCTCCCGGTCTCAACAGCGACGGGCTCAAAAAAAATTACAGCGGCAGCTGGCGCAGGACTTTCGGGGCGGTTATGGAGGACCTTGTGGATTATTCGGAGGACCCATTAGAGGGCGCCCCCATCTGGACATCCCCCCATGCAAACCCGGCAGGCTTGTTCCCTTACAGCTGCGAGCTATCCGACACCATAGCGACGTTGCCCTCGATCTTAGGACCCTCGTGCTCAGTCGTTACCCTCCCAGAGGTCACCCCCTCCTGGCCGGCCTTTACAACTCCACCTCTGTCACCATCCACCCTAAATTTTGTGGCCCGTTCCATAGGCCCTAACCTAGCCGACTCCTCCACAGGCTACACATCCTTCCCACCATCAGCCAGTTCCCACAACCCCTCTGCTGCTCTATCCAGCGAACCCTTGGCCACTTCAGTTGGGTTTCATCTGGTAGTGAATTCTTCGGCCCCCCCATCCGGCAGTTTCACCGAGGTCCCTCCCATCTCCGGAGCCTTCCCCTCTGGGCCTATTTTAAATCCTCCTAACCCTCCTTCAAACCCTCTTTCGAGAGGCTCTCAGCAGGCCCACTCTGATGCAGGGCACAGGCCAAGTAAGAAGCAGAGGTGCGTAAGACCTAAAGCACAGGACGTAATACTCAGTTTGGGTGAGGATATTCAGTGGGGAGACACCATGGATACTGCGGACAGAGTTCTGGTTGGAAGAGTACAGGGACGGAATTATACTGCGGCCTGGTTGAAGCAATGGACGGCCGAAGTATGGGGACATCATCTGGCCGAGCTTCCCTTTGTCCAAACCTTCATCAGGGGTTAGTTCGCATTAAGATTTGCAAGAGTCGAGCATACAAACTGGGTCTTGTCATCAGTCTGGCATATTGAACAAGCTCCAGTCCTCTTGCACTGGTGGAATCCCCTCTTTGATCCATAGAGAAAGCAACTTGGGGCTGACCCCCTTTGGGTTCGTCTACCAGGACTACCCCTGTAGTTCTAGTCCGAAGACATATTTTAGTGCATCGGGAATGCCTTAGGTACATACCTAGAACATGAAAAATCCTTCCTTTCGACCGGCATTATGGCTTACGCAAGGATACTGGTACACTTAGATACCATGGAGGGCTTACTAGAGCACATTACCCTGCAATGGAGAAATTTTTCAAGGCAACTGATATTGGATTATGAAGGGGTGCCCTTCAGGTGCAGGAGATGCCATAAGGTTGGTCATCTCTTTCGGGACTGCCCACTTAATAGCAAAGCAAGAGCAAGGGAGTCCGGCAAGGCAATTCCGACAAGGGAACCACAATCGCAAGGGGAGTATCCCCCCTCTGGAGATGTAGAGATTCATGCTAACCCTGAAGCAGCTAAGGAGACACCTGCAAAGGAGGCCCCGAAGAAGCGCGGAAAAACACCTCATCGGCCTCCCTCTCCTCCACTCACGAGGGCAAGGGCAGCTGTCGAGGTTGCATTATCTTCGAGTATGAGTACTTCTTTACCTTGCTCTATTCATATTTTTGCTCTGTCTGAAAGTATCGCTCTTTCTGCTTCTGTTATTAATAAGGACACAGTCAGCATCACTCAACCCCCCATTTCTTTGGCTTGCCCCCTCCATAACCCCCCTCCCACTTTCTCTATCACCCCACCTTCCCTCCCGGACTTTCCCCCTCGCATAACCCCTGCTCTTGAGCCTGGGCCACCTTCCCCTAGATACCTGACTCGATCCAAGGTGAAAATTCAAGCCCCTGACCATTTTGGTATCGACCTGGATACAACCCCCATCCCACCAAAACCTCCTCGAGGACGTCCTTCCTCTCTCTCCAAAGCAAAGTTGCAGGCCGGAGAAGAGATTGCTTCAAGGAAACAAAACACCATCCACAGGGCACTGAGAGCTTTGAACACCTTGGCCAACCCCCCTCCATGAAGTTGTTCTCATTCAATTGTAGAGAGCTAGTTAGGCCTAACAAAAAACCAGCACTTCGAAGACTGATCTCTGCTGAATCAGTCGATGTAATCCTTCTTCAAGAAACCTTGGGTACTGTTGAATCCATCTCCCATCTGCTTGAATCGATGCTCCCGGGTTGGTCCTTTCTAGCACTTGATGCAAATGGACGATCGGGTGGCATTGCACTGGGATATAACACCCGATCCATCAACCTTTGCAATAGCTAGGGAGGCTCTGGGCATATTGGGGCAGACATTTACTCAGCCGATCTGGGCATTGAGATCAGGCTTATTAATGTGTATGGGCCTTGCCATCATTGGCCAGATTTCTGGGATCATTTTCTGAGCTCTGACATAATGCAAAAGGACCACTTAATCCTGGGAGGGGATCTAAACTTCTCCATAGGCCTCTCTGAATCATGGGGACATTGTGCTCAAATTGATCCCCTATCAGCTTATTTTGAGAACATCCTGGAAACCCATAGTCTGTTGGACATCCCTTCAGCAAAGTTGCAGCCCACCTGGAGGAATAACAGAGTTGGGGAAGACAGCCTAGCCAGAAGACTTGACCGCTTCCTTATCAAGGAAGGCCTTTTGAACATGGGTCTTAATTATAGACAATGGGTGGGATCGGGAGGAATATCAGATCATCTGCCTATATATTTTGAAATAAGAGGGGGGATTGATAAGCCTAAGGGTCCTTTCAAATTCAGCTCTTCCTGGCTAAAGGATGCATCTTATGCCTGCATGGTCACAGATTATTGGAAGGCCCACCCCCCTGCTGATGGAGGGCATATAGCAGAGGGTTTTTCTCATAACCTAAAAGAGCTGAAGAGACTCTCTAAAATATGGGCACATAACAAGAGAGTACAGGATGACCAAACCCTAAGGGATACCGAAGCAGAGATTGCTGACTTCAAAAACAATCAGGGAGGAGTTTTCACCTCGATTGAACATAAGGATAAGCTCACATCCTTATACTCTAAGAGATGCAAAATATTAAAGGATAGAGAAGAATCGTGGAGATTGCGAAGCAGGGAAATCTGGCTGCTAGAGGGAGATGATAACACGAAATTCTATCACAAATTTTCAAATGGCCGGAAAGCAATCAACACCATATGGTAGCTCACGAATGAGCAAGGAAACACAGTAAACACCTTCCCACACCTTGCATCCTTGGCCTCATCACACTTTAAGCAGATTTACAGAGCTCCCACTAATGCCACCCTTGCTGAAATCATTCGAGTGGCACAGTTATTTCCCTATTTTGTGGATTAGGAGGATGCAATGGAATTGACCAAGGAAGTCACTCTTGGTGAACTTGAAGCCACTCTTAAATGGTTCAAGCGAGACAATATCCCAAGGTTGGATGGATGGTCAATGGAGTTCTATTTGGATTTCTTTGAGACACTGGGTGCAGACCTCCTCAAGGTTGTCGAGGATACCAAGATCAATGGCAAGATGTATGAAGCTTACAACTCTACATTCATTGCCCTCATTCCAAAACCGATAATCCGACCTCCTATGATGACTTCTGGCCCATATCATTATGCAATTGTATTTATAAAATCATGGCCAAGATCATAGCCAATCAACTTCGCCCCATCCTATCCTCCCATATCTCACCTGAGCAATTTGCCTTCTTGCGAGATCGACAGATCCATGAGGCGGTTGGAATTGCACAGGAGGTGATGCACTCTCTACAGTCCAAGAAAATGAAAGGTATGATTCTAAAGGTCGATCTCTCAAAATCTTTTGACAGAGTAAGCTGGATGTATATAAGAAGAATCGCACCTTAAAGGAAATGGCTAATTGTATGCTTCAATCTAAAGGACTTAGTCTTAATTATTGGGCAGAAGCAATTAACTGTGCAAATTACATAATAAATCGCACTCCTACTAAGGTTTTAAAGAATATCACTCCAGAAGAACATGGAGCTCAATCAAACCAGATGTAAGTCACTTTCGTGTTTTTGGAAGTGAAGCATGGGCCCATATTCCAGATGAGAAACATAAAGCTTTAGAACCTAAGAGTGAAAAATGTATTTTTGTTGGATATTCTGAAGATGTCAAAGGATATAGACTTATTCCACTTAAGTCCAAAAATGTTATCATTAGAAGAGATGTAAAGTTTGCTAAAAATATATCAGCCTGCGAGCCTAGTTCGGCGGATGTGCCACCTCTCCCTATCTCTTCTACTTTTGAAAATATTTCTTCTTCAGATGATGAAAGCGGGGATGAAAATCCTCCCCCAGCTTCTCAGGATCCTCCTTCAGCTCCTCAGCTTCCAAAATGGGTTCGTGCTACTCGGGATGCAGCAGATGATCTTGCCGGTGATCCTACAGATCAGCGACGTACACGTTCTCAGTTCGAGAGAGCCTCTTCTTTACTGGATCAAGCTTCAGTGAACTATGATCCTGACACCTTTGCAAAAGCTTCAGGCCATCCAGATTGGGAAGCAACTATGAATGAAGAATATCACTCATTATTGGCAAATGATACATGGGATCTTGTTCCTCTACCAAAGCGACGAAAACTTGTTAGATGCAAATGGGTTTACAGAACCAAGTATGGACCAGATGGGAAAGTTGACAAACATAAAGCTCGTCTTGTTGCTAAGGGTTTTTCACAAGTTGAAGGCATTGACTATACTGAAACCTTCTCCCCTGTTGCCAAAATGAACTCTATCCGCCTTGTTCTTTCCCTTGCTACCTCTTTCAAATGGGAAGTCCATCAGATGGATGTTAAATCCGCCTTCTTGCATGGGGACTTGCATGAAGAAATCTATATGGAACAACCTATTGGCTTTATACAAATAGACTCCAGCCTTGTATGTCGGCTTAAGAAATCCCTTTATGGTCTCAATCAAGCTCCTCGAGCTTGGTATTCCAAAATGGATAACTTTCTTTTAGAAAATGGCTTTTCTAGGTGTCATTCTGACAATACTGTCTACACCAAGAAAGTGGGCAAGTCCCTTATCATTCTTGTTCTTTATGTTGATGATCTTATCCTGACTAGTAGTGATCCCAACCTTATAAACCATGTGAAGTCTAGCCTTAAAAGAAAGTTTGAAATGACAGACTTAGGACACTTACATTATTTTCTCGGTCTTCAAGTCTTGCAATCCAAGGAAGGTATTTCCCTTTCTTAGTCCAAGTATGCCTGTGATATTCTACGCCATTTTCACATGGAAGCCTGTAAGCCAGCCCCTTCTCCCTTTCAGTCTGGAGTCAAACTTTCAGTCACTTGTACTTCTCCTGAAGTTGATGCTACCTTATACCGTCAACTTGTAGGAAAACTTTTGTATCTAACCCATACTCGTCCTGACCTTTCCTTCATTGTTGGCCTTGTTGCTCGGTTTATGCAAAACCCACGTGAAAGTCATTGGAAAGAAGCTAAAAGAATACTTCGTTATGTTCGAGGTACAGTTCAGTTTGGGATTCATTACAGTGTCGAAGAATCTCCTCTATTGGTTGGTTTCACTGATTCCGATTGGGCTGGTGACCCTGATGATCGGAAGTCTACTGCAGGTTATGTTTTCACTCTTGGTTTAGGACCTATTACATGGGCTTGCAAGAAACAAGGTGCCATTTCTCTTTCTTCAGCAGAAGCAGAGTATCGTGGTGCAGTAGAAGCTAGTAAGGAAGCTGTTGGGATCACGATTGTCGTTACACCAAAACCCGCAGGTGTTAGTAAACGGACGCATCGCCAGAGTTAACGGATCCTTGAGAGGCGGTTAGTCCATGTCACGAAACACACGGGGAGTGTTGGATTATCCAATGCCTAATCTTCAACGGTTGGGTAAACTGGAACGTGAACAGTCATCAAGAAGATGAACTGATCCGTCCCATTTTATGTATATAAACAATAGTTATCTAATGAAATAATCAGTCAGTTTTCTTCTGCCCATTTTGGAGTTACCCTGGCCTGACATGGTATCAGAGCGTAGGTCCCAGATTCCTTGTAACTCCCTTATCTCTGTCCTGAGCGCTCCTCTGTCCTGAGCGCTCCTCTGTCCTGAGCGCCTCTGTCCTGCGTCTCAATGATGTTGATTCTCTGCGCATGAAGTGTCGGTTATACCTTGACTGGTTGCATCAGTGATACCCCTTTTTCGCTGCCTCTCCACACAATTTTTTATCCTTCCTGAACAGCTTCAATCTCTGCAACTACCTCTCGATTACCGTTCAATTCTCGACTCCCTTGGAGCACTGCACCTGAAGCATTCCATTCTACTTGGCGAAGTTATGCTCATTACATCCTGACCTACCACAAATCCAATCACCAAATTTCCACTCCAGAAGTGGCGCATTGATTATTTAGCGGCATATCCTCAAAATCATCTGCCTCGCCCTCGGCATTGGCGTCCATCATATCTACATCTGAAGAAAGCCTATCCCAATCGGACGCATCATCTTCGGACGGATCCTCCTCAAGGTCTTGTGTGTCAAGTGCTGCTCTCCATACACTGCCGTCATACCATACAACAGCATCTATTACTGGGCCCTTGTCTTCATAGCAATCCGCTTGTTTCTAAAGATAATCAACTCTGTTTTGAAGATCTTCACGCTCCTTTTTTAATGTGCTACTGCCAGGTTTAGGGTGTTTCTGATCAAATGCCGCGAGCTTACTTAAAGCCTCCAGTGTGGCTTCCGCATGTTTCTCTTCCCATTTTTTCTTTCGTTCTTTCTTTAAGCGAGCAGTCAATGTCTCTGTAAAAAGATCATATACCAACTTATAGCCTACTCGCCACTCTCCAGAGGGATTCTTCCAATAATCACCCCTCTCCCATCATAAGTAGGGTGTGTCTCGAGAAATTTCTGTGCACCGATCTCCTGCTTCGGCATCAAGCTGGCAATGAAGGTGGACTCGCTCATCTTAAATGTGGGTAGAGCTCCATTATCAGAGGCTATTGTGCTAGCACAAGGCATGGTCCTCCTGATGGATTGAAGTCGCTCTGTAATCTGTGAGTCCCTTAAGTTTGAGAATGCCGATATATGACAAGAGAGATGATTTTAACTTCAGTATGGCGGTTCTGGTATAATGTTGTGTTGTTGATTTTAACTTCAATATATATTTATGATGGCGGTTTTGGTATAGCGTTGAGCAGTTTGTTGACTTCATGATATTACACAGTTTAAATAATTCAAAGCGTTTGTATATCATTCAAAATATTGCGGTGTTTCCAGAATGTCTTATATACCAAAGCATTTGTAGTATTGATATATTGAAGTGATATATTAATAGAATGAAGTGATATATTGAAGTGATCCATTGCGCATTTTTCAAAACATAGTAGTATTGCAGTGATATGTACAATGAAATGCTGATGCTTTTAGCAAAATATTAGAGGGATTTGAAGGCTGTAACGTAAGGATTTTTTTAGCAGAAGTAATTTTTTACAGAATGCATTCAATCATCTCTATGGTAGGAATAGTTCTCACTGGCAAGGAGAACTATACTGAATGGTCTTGGATGGTAAAACACACCCTCATCTACAATGAGTTGTGGAAAGGAGTGTGTGTCGGAGAAGAAGACAAAGACCCTGTGCAGCCTACATCAGATAAAGAACTTGTCATTTGGGAAAACAAGAACAACAAAGCCTATGCATTGATCGTAGCATCTGTAAATGAAGAAGTAAGTCGTCATATTTCATCCTATTCCACTGCCTCTGAAGCTTTACAAAAGCTGAAAGAACTCTATGATTCACATTCTGCACTTGAAGTTGTTCAGCTCATGATTAAACTCTTCACTCTTGAACTGAAAAATAATGATCCTCTTGCTCTTGCATCTGAAATAAAGTCTATAATGCATGATATTAAATCCACTAAGGTTGAGCTGGATATCTCTCTTATTGCCTTTCTCAAAGCACTCTATCCTACCTACTCCAATTATCTTGAGTCATTACAAGCAAATGGAAATCTTAAAGATATAACCTTTGACTCTCTTGTGAAAAAGTTTGCTGAAAGAGAGAAAGCCTTTGGAAAGAAGACAGTCCATGAATCTTCTGAAGAGACTGTTTGCCTTGCTCATAAAGAAAAGCATCCTGCTCAAGATTCTACAAGAGGAAGAGGTGGACGAAGAGGAAGAGGAAGATACTTCAGAGGCAGGGGGGGCAGACATTCTCAAGGAGAAAAGGCAGATCTGCATTGCATTCGCTGCAAACGAAATGGATCACATGATGGTTCTACATGCAAGCTACCATGGGACAAAATTGAGCAAAGAAGAAATCAGCAGAAAGGTAAAACTGATGATACAGACAAAGGTAAAGCACCTGAATCCGCTCACTATATTGAGGCACAATGTAACATTGGAGTAAATGAAGATTTGTTTAATGCTTCACTTGCTTCTTCGAAAAATGATTGGCTGCTTGATTCGGGAGCAACCTGTCATATGACTCATAGGAAAGATTTTTTTGAAGATTTCACTGACAATGTTGATGGAGCAGTATATTTTGCAGATCAGTCAAAAATCAAGCCATCAGGGCTTGGCACAATCAGGCTTAAACTGCCTGGTCTTCCAGACTTTCTTCTGGACCATGTTCTATATCTCCCACAGCTCAAGAGAAACTTGTTGTCCCTGGTCCACATCCGCCAGCAAGGTCACTCCATTCATATGTTTGATGGAAAGCTTGAGGTAAGAAAGGCATCTGACCACTCACTTGTCATGAGGGGAATAGAAGAAGAAAGACTTCTTAAACTGCAAGGAACCTCTGCTCATGCACAACATTTCTCATATATTTCTCATCATGAAGAAGGTACACTTCCATCAAGTTTATTATGGCATGCTAGATTTGGACATTTAAACTATGACAGTCTTCGCTTATTAAAGAAAAATGGTGTTGCTGGTTTGCCTACAATTCCTAGAAAACAGAAGCAATGTGATGCTTGCATTCTAGGAAAGCATAGCAAATAGTCTTTTCATGATTCACATTCAAGAGCACATAGGAAGCTTGAACTCATTCATTCAGATTTATGTGGTCCAATGCCTGTTCCTTCTGCAAATGGAAATAAATATATCATGACATTTATTGATGATTACACCATAATGTGTTGGGTTTATTTATTGAAGAACAAATCTGATGCTTTTCAAACATTCAAGAATTTTCATAAGTGGATTGAAAATGATGCACAGTCTCATATTGGGTCTATTCGCACTGATAATGGAAAAGAATATACATCAAATGAATTTGAAAACTATCTTCGCCAACATGGGATCAAACATCAAACAACTGTACCTTATAATCCCCAACAGAATGGTGTAGCAGAAAGAATGAATAGAACAATCTTGAATATGGTACGATCCATGCTTTTCTTCAAAAATGTAAAGATAATGTTTTGGGCTGATGCTGTTCTATGTGCTGCATATATAAAGAATAGATGTCCATCTAGTGCTATAAGAAACAAGACTCCTTATGAATTGTGGTATGGACATGTTCCTTCGGTAAAACACCTCAAGATTTTTGGTTCCACCTGTTATGCTTTAATACCAAAGGTACATAGAAACAAACTTGGTGCTAGAAGTCGTAAGTGTATCTTCCTGGGGTATTCAAACACCTCTAAAGCATACCGTCTCTATGATGAAGTAAATAAAAAGTTTGTTGTATCTAGAGATGTCATTTTTCTTGAATCATCCAAATCTGACAATGTTGTTGAGCGGCAACTTGATCGCTTGGATAGATTCACAAAAATGAAATCATTTCAAGAGTTTGATAATCAGATTCCACATCATGAAGGGGGGATTCCTATACTAGATCAACATGTGGAATCTTCTTCTGATGAACAATCTCCCTTGCATGAAACTCCAACACCGGATGATCCTTTAAGTGATGTAATTGATAGAATTGGGAGACTCAATCTTGATTTAGTCCCAACTCAATCAACAGAGCAGCCTGGACCATCTCAGAAAGGTCCCCCAAAGTGGCTGACAAAGACACTTGAAAGTGTTCATCCTGATGAAATCGGAAAAATAGGAACCAGAAATACAAACCGACAAGATGGAGGTGATGTAGATAACTCTAATTCAACTGTTGATATGGATGTTACTTATGATTGTGAATTGAACTTGTCTACAGATTTTGAACCAAATTCCTTCAAAGAAGTTGCTTCTCATGATGAATGGAAAGAAGCAATGCAGAAGGAGTATGATGCCCTCATAAAGGATGGCACTTGGAAGCTGGTTGATCCTCCATTTGGAACCAAACCAATTGGCTGCAAGTGGGTCTACAAGAACAAGTACAAAGATGATGGCTCACTTGACAAGCACAAAGCTAGGCTTGTGGCAAAAGGTTTTGCACAAAAGGAAGGGGTCGATTATGAGGAAACTTTTGCCCCCACAGCAAAATGGGCCACCATCCGGACACTCTTTGCACTAGCTGCTCAGAACGATTGGAAAGTCCATCAAATGGATGTAAAAACTGCATTCTTGAATGGAGATCTAAAAGAGAATGTTTTTATGTCCCAGCCTGAAGGATTTGCTGTGAAAGGACATGAACAAAAAGTATGCAAACTTGTGAAGTCCTTGTATGGCCTCAAACAAGCACCACGAGCCTGGTATGAAAAACTAACTGAGCATCTTCTGAAACTCAACTTCAAACATTTTGATCTTGATGATGCAACTTTATTTGTCAAGAAAGTTGGCAAAACAGTTGTATATCTTGTGGTATATGTAGATGATCTTTTAATGACAGGGAACAATGAAAGCTATATTGCATCCATAAAGAAAGAATTAGGAAAAAGTTTTGAAATGACTGATTTGGCTATGTTCATTACTATCTTGGCATTGAAGTAACCCAACATCCAAAATCCATATTTCTTTCTCAAAAGAAATACATTGGAGATTTGTTAAACAGATTTGGCATGACAGAGTGCAATCCTCTTTCTACTCCAATGGAACAAAACTTGAAGCTCACATCTATTGAAGGAAAGGAATTTGAGGATGCAACAAAGTATAGACAGCTTGTAGGAAGTCTCATCTACCTCACTACTACCAGACCAGACATTTCATTTGTTGTTGGAATCCTCTCCAGGTTTATGCAAAAGCCTTGTGAGGGACATTGGTCTGCTGCAAAAAGAGTTCTAAGGTACTTGAAGGGAACTCAAGACCTTGGAATCAAGTATACACAGGTGGACGACTTCAGCTTGATTGGATACTCTAATTCAGACTTCGATGGAGACAAAGAAACTGGGGTATCTACTTCAGGATATGCTATGAGTCTTGGATCAGGAGCTGTCTCCTGGAGATCACGCAAACAATCAGTTCCAACAGATTCCACAACAGAAGCAAAATATGTGGCAGCAGTTGAAGCAATGAAAGAAATTGTGTGGCTCAGGAAAATTCTTGAAGATTTGCAGGTAAAACAAGTACAATCAACTCCACTCATGATTGATAACACCTCTGCAATAAAGTTGGCCAAGAACCCAAAGTTCCATGATCGTACTAAGCACATCAATACTAAATATCATCTGATCCGACATCATGTTGAGGCCAAAACAATCCATCTCCGTCATTGTTCCACAAATGAGCAAATTGCAGACATCTTCACCAAAGCGCTTGGAAGAGAAAAGCTTGAAAGATTCAGAACGATGCTTGGACTCACCAACATCCCTTCAGATTAAGGGGGGGAATGTTCACACCTAATCTTCAACGGTTGGGTAAACTGGAACGTGAACAGTCATCAAGAAGATGAACTAATCCATCCCATTTTATGTATATAAACAATAGTTATCTAATGAAATAATCAGTCAGTTTTCTTCTGCCCATTTTGGAGTTACCCTGGCCTGACAGAAGCCTTGTGGCTTCGTCAGATCCTATCAGAGTTTGGCTTTCAGCAGCAGCATCCGACTACACTTTGGTGTGATAATCAAAGTGCCATTCAGCTATGCAAAGATCCAGTCCAACATCAACGCAGCAAACACATTGAATTGCACATGCACTTCATCAGAAAGCTCATTCACGACCATGTTCTTGAAGTGCAATATTGTTCAACAGATGATCAAGTTGCAGACATCTTTACAAAGGCTCTCACAGAGGCTCTTTCAGTGTTGTGGTAAATGGAGCAGCATCACCTTTCTTTCATTCAGAAAGAGGCCTTAGACAGGGATGCCCTCTATCTCCACTGCTCTTCCTTCTCATCATGGAAGGGCTCAGCAGACTCATCAAAGAAGAACATAACAGGGGCAGACTCCAAGGGATCAAAATCACTGATAGATGCATACTGACTCATTTATTATTTTTGGATGACGTGTTGATATTCCTCAATGGAGGCATATGGGACCTGACTATCATGAAGAATACCTTCTCTCTGTTTCAAACTGCCACTGGCATGATTGTCAACTGCAACAAGTCCATAATGACAGCACCTGGATGCTCTCCACATGAGATTCAATTTTCTCTCCAAAGATTCCACTTTACCCTGCTGCGAATGGAGGACGGTTTTAGATATTTGGGATAAAAGCTAAAGCCCGTGGGATACAAAATAGCAGACTGGACATGGCTTATATCCAAATTGGGAAAAAGGACTCAACATTTGGTATCACAAGTACTTATCCAGGGCAGGCAGATTAATTCTCATAAAAGCAGTACTAGAGGCTACTCCGGTATACTGGATGTCATTAGCATGGATACCTAGGGGCATACTCTCTAGGATTCAAACCCTTTGCTGCAGGTTTCTTTGGAAGGGTAAATAGTCTGGAAGAATCTTTGCCTGGGTCAAATGGGAAGCACTCTCACTACCAAAGAAATGGGGAGGATGGGGCATCAAGAAGTTGGAGGACTTTTCCTCAGCTCTGGCAGCAAAACTTGGTTGGAAACTCATCACTTCGAGCAGCTTGTGGACAAGGGTGGCCGTCTCAAAATACATTGCACCACTCAATTTGATGGACTGGCTAAGACAACCTCTAAGATGCACCACAGGGATATCTGTTATATGGAAGGCAGTGCTAAAATCACTGGCCATCATCAGAGCTAGCCTTACTTGGAGAATACAATCTGGCACCGCTGTGCGGATAGGGGAGGATCCCTGGATTGGATGCGGGAACACCCACAGGCTATCCATCAAGCTCAAAAATCATCTCAGTGCTGAGGGCATCACCCACATCAGTCATATTGTTGACCCTTATCATACCACTATGTTTCAACAAGCTTGGAAATCCGCCTGCATCCTGCACATTCCTCAGCAGTGGGAACAACAATGGGCTGAATACACAGCGGCCTTAACAGAAGCACACATTAGAATTGTTGAAGGGGAGGACGAGATAATATGGGCACTCGCAAAGTCAGGAAAATACTCTCCCAAGGAGGGTTATCTTGTATTAGCTGAGGCTCACCGACCACAAGCCATCAAGCACTGGTGGAAACAAATGTGGAAGCTCAAAGCGCCTCCCAGGACTCGACTTCTCATGTGGAAAATTCTTAAAAACAAGATCCCCACTAGCGATAACCTCCTTAAACGAGCTCAACATGGACCCCTGATGATGAGGATATCCCTTAGCCCCGTACCATTGTCCCCGAAACCATAAACCATCTACTTCCTTGGGCATTTTTTGATGGATCGGCACAAGAAGTTGGATGTGGAAGAGGTGCCATCTTGTACCTAACTGAATCTCGCTTCTTTAAATTACAAATGGGACTGGGAAGAGGCACAAACAATTATGTTGAGCTAATCATAGCTAAATTCCTCATACAATTCGCTCTGGAAAAACACTGTAGAGATCTACAATTGTTTGGCGACTCAAAAGTTGTATGTAATTGGATAAATAAAACATCAAACTGTACTGCATATTCACTGAGACATATCTCGGATGAGGCGTACTGACTTATCACTCATTTTGACTCATTTGTATGCCATCATATTTACAGGGAACAAAACTCAGTTGTCAATTTATTATCTAAAGAAGCTGCAGTCAGGCCTCTCGGCACTTGGATGATTCAGGAACAGAGGGATGGCTCTCATTACCGGTTTTACCATCGATAGTTTATGGACATAACAAACTAGATGGCTCAGAGGGAGCCTGGTTATATGTTTCTTTTGCTACCATTTGTAAATATTCATACATGCTTTTAAATTATTAGATGTATATATAACAGTCATACACTCTCTATGCTAGAGTAATTTTGTTGAACTTCATCAAAGAACTATGCCTCCCTGTGTGGATATAAGGCACCAATTTTGGTACATAGGGTATTTCCTTTTTTTTCGACAGGCACTCTGCCTCTCTTACAGCATATGCATTATGCATATACAACATGTAATTTTCTTTCACATAATGGAAATTGCGATTTTTCTAAGGGGAAAAATTATTGAATTAATGGAATTTGTTGATGGTTAATCAAAATAAAATAATTAATAGATTTTAATATTAAAATGGTTTGTTGATTAATTAATGAATTAATGGAATAGGTTAATGATTAATCAAAATAAAAGAAGTAATAAGTTTGTATAGCTAGTGTTCCTTGCCACTTATTTTAATTATTGAATTTTGAAAGGTATAAACTAATTACCACATTTGAATAATGGTTAAGTTGTAGATACTCTTGCTTAGTTTAAGTATAGTTAAATTAGAGTAAAAAACAATGAAGACATACATGAATAGTTAAATTAGAGTCAAACACATTGAAGGCATACATGAATGGACAAACAAAGTGTTTTTCAGTAGCCATAGAGTATTGTTAATTACGTCATACTTATAGTATGTGGACTTTGGAATCAAAATCCCATAACCATACTTCCAAACCAAAAAAATGTTTCTACCTTATTACAATGAGAAAAATATTGAAAAAGTGGTAAAAAAATTGTGTTATCTTGTATTCAAAATCTGCCAACTAGAACTGCAATATATATATATATATATATAACTTCTGATCAAATTATATTTTTACACAATATGATCAAATTTTATTTTTACAGAATATTACATTTGCACGAATATGCCAAAGATAAACATCACAAATATATCTAAATATACTAAACATGAACAGATGTTTATGTTCTACACGTGAAAGAAAGAAACTCTAAGAAGAGATTTTATCAAACACAATAAATGAACTAAATATAGCTAAATTAAAGTAAAGATAGTGAATTCAAGTTAGTTTAAAGGTTTAGAAACCAGTCAATTTAGGTTTTACTAATTGGTAAATTGAGGTATTTGTTAAATTGTATATTGTGAAGGTAGAGAATCAATTTATGGTTTGAATGATTTTTTAGTTAATTATTAATGAGTTTATCCCATGGTATTTGTTTATGAATAATTTTGTTTAGTTCAACTAAAAATAAATAGATTTGTTAACTAGCCATCTTTATTTAAATTTGTGAAGTTTAGAAAATTTATAAATTATGTAGTGCTTGTGGTAGGCTAGAAATGACTTTGAACAAAAGTGGCAAATAGTGAACCTAATTTACTTGTCATGACTCATCACATTTAATAGTGTCAAAAATATCTATACCAATGGCTTTAAATGAGATTAAAGAATCATCAACCATATTTATACTCATATGTTGGACATATGGATGTCAAATCATAATTGAGCCGAGAGGCTCATTCTACAACCCAGTATGATGTGTAACTCTGCTGGTCCATCATCAAAGTTAAATTTTTTCTCATGTCCGCCCAAATAAAAAAAATTTAAAAATAAATAAATAAATAAATAAATAACTATACAAAATATTTAAATAATGTCGTTACATAAAAAATCACTAAAAATTTGATTTACACGTGAAAAAATTAAATCCTTCTCAAATTTTATTAAATCCATATTTAAAATAAATCTAAAAACAATAGTCATTCTCTTACAACAATGTCATTCAACCATTTCATAAAAATCATCACATAAGGCTGGAAATTATAAAACGTCACCCAATGTCAAAAGATTTGTTAACCATAAAACATCATTGTTTAAAGAGATCAATAGTGCATCTATTGTTATCTCTTAGGTGAAATTATTCCAACTTGCCATTGATCTAGGATCGTAGTGATTAATCTTTACGTGAATTAGATTTACTTTGAAGCATGGATGTACTTTCAAGCATTAAACACGGTAAGGAATCATTATACCAGCATTCTCAAATGCAGTATTATATCAACGATTACAAGTGAGATAATCGATATTAGTTGGTAAAGTTAGTACATTTCAAATGTCATCGAGTGCAAAATACAATTAAATATTATAATACATTATTGGTAGGATAATAAGATAATAAAATGGTAATAGTTATTTTATATTAATATAAATTTAGTATATATTTATTTTAATATAGAAGTTAAGAGGGATTTAATTTTTTTATTTGTAATTTTTTTATGAGTAGACATTATTTAAATGTTTTGTATAGTTATTTATTTATTTTTAGATTAAAAAAAAAAAATTGACCAACATGAAGAAAATTTCAACTTTGATAACAAACAGGCAGGCTTATACATCATATTGGGCTGTAGAATAAACTTTTCGGCTCAATAATTCATATACATCAAAATATATTAAATCTAAACCCATGGTGCCATAAATTGATTTAATTTAGTCATGATTGTTCATATTCATCGTGAAACCCACACTAGCTGTGTTTCAAAACCGTTGAACCAAAACAATTTGGTATAGAGGTAAATAATGGTTCCACACAATCTTCATTACTCTAAGAAAGGGCATAATCGATATCTGTTAAATGTTTTGTATAGTTATTTATTTATTTTTAGATTAAAAAAAAAAAATTGACCAACATGAATAAAATTTCAACTTTGATAACAAACAGGCAGGCTTATACATCATATTGGGCTGTAGAATAAACTTTTCGGCTCAATAATTCATATACATCAAAATATATTAAATCTAAACCCATGGTGCCATAAATTGATTTAATTTAGTCATGATTGTTCATATTCATTGTGAAACCCACACTAGCTGTGTTTCAAAACCGTTGAACCAAAACAATTTGGTATAGAGGTAAATAATGGTTCCACACAATCTTCATTACTCTAAGAAAGGGCATAATCGATATCTGGTGACAGTTAAAAGGTTGGAGTCGTGGGGAAATTTTGATTAGTTCCTTATATGGAATTAATTTCATGAGTATTACTAATTTGAGCCGTATGTATGGAAATAGAATTTTAGTGCGCATGGAAGCCCTGATTAATATGCATTGAAGTCATAACTGAGGGAAAATTAATACAGTTCATTTATCTATGGAAGCCGAGGTCCATATGTAGCCAAACCAAATAGCAAGTTAACCGAGCTATTAATAAAAATCCATAACCACATGACATTACTATGAGTAGAACCTCGAATAACCCTGTTCAATCCGCACAATAGAATGTCAGATAATTCAATGGTTCAACTAAAATACTTAGGGATTTCCTGTCGCTAAGAATCTTTGCTCATGCCACTATTAAAATCTGGTATCATTGTAGATGTTTATAGTGTTACCACCGTGAGATAACATTTTTCCAACATAGACGAACCTTCTAGAATAGTGATATATGTAAGATTAAACAAATTTTATTTAAAATGAATATAAATTTTATATACGAGTCGACGAAACACCTTTCCTGTTTTGCACCCACTTGTCTCCAACATGACTCCTCCGGCAAGCTCGCCCACCCTGTCAATAGGAGTGGGTGCTATCTCTGAAACAAACTTTTCTCTGCCTCAACTCTCTATTGACATCTCTGTCCCCGTCACTGTTCACGGAGTTCCATTTGCACACTCGTCGGTGACAACACGACGGCTTGCCTAACTCACGCAGCCAAGCCTAGAAACGAATTAATGGGGGATTCTGGCGAGCTTCCCTTTCCCACCTTCTATTTTCTGAACTCCATTCCATTCGCTCCCTCATCATTTTGAAACTCCTGCACCCTTAGACAAAATCGTTAGCTTCAGAGCGGTGTTTTCATTGATCGGATTGCAAAAATTGCTCTAATTTCCCTATTTGGGTTTCTTGTCTTTCATTTGCACACGCCTGTAACTAGAGCAACGAAGTTCGACATCACTTAGATTGTAAGTTCAAAATCAAGTTGGTGTTTGTGTTGTTTGTTCATGAAATAAATTACAAATAGGAAATTTATGTTTATATTTAAATTTCTTTAGCATAATTAAAATAGAAGCAGGCTCATAACCCTGTAGTTAACCTATCATCCTTTCCTATTCTACCTACACAGATTCCAGCTCTGGTTATACGCATAATGTTGTTTTTCTGCATATCAATTCCCACTGTTCATTGTAAGACTCGCAAATGTGTTTGCATCTTCCACACGAACTCATAGTGGTTCTCATCAAATCAAATTTCCTTACATTTATGAGCAACAATACAGTAGCGAGGGGTTCACCTTATTATTAATATCAACTATTTAGATTCATCTTCCACATTACTAACTTACATTTTGCAAATAAATCTCAAAATATATCTATGTCTTTATACACATATTATGATGTATGCAAGTATATCTAAAATATAATTATAAGACTATTATATAAAGGAAATGTCGTTATGGGTTGCTTTTTCTATTTATGCAAACAATATTATATTGTTTGACCACTTCCCTAGAAAAAATAAGAGAGCACCAATCTTGATTGCGAAAAATCCTCTGGTTCACTGTTTCAGCAATAAATTGTTTCACCGTTGCGACAACTCGTTGGTTTTTTGTTGCAACAACTCACTAGTTGATTGGTGCGGCAACTCGTTGGTTAACCATTGCGGCAACTCGTTGTTTAATCGTTGTGAAAACTCACTAGTTGATTGTTGTGGAAGATCATTGGTTTACCATTATTGTAATCCCTAGTTGACCATTATGGCAACTCATTGGTTCAACTTTACAGCAACTCGCTGGTTCACAGTTGTGGCAACTCACTGGGTCACCTTCGTGGCACCTTTATGGGTTACCGTTGCAGCAACTCCTTGGGTCAAAAAATGGTCAAGTAAGTCAAATTGGAAACAATCATTGCCCTGCTGGTGCAAGACCCTAAAGAAAAGATCATTTTTTCTAGAAAGGATTTAGATTGGTTTGAAGTACATATAAATAACATGGAGATTGATCGGACTATAAAAATCCCTTCAAATAGAATTGGAGACTTTATTAGAGGAGAGGAAATGAACCCAGATGCTCCATTGTCTTTCACCCAGGTACAAAATAAACACCCAGGCTCAAAGCCTACTGCTTCCTTGCGATATGAAGTGTAAGCTTTTTAGAGATGCATTGTTTAGATGTTGGTATTAATAGTTCTTGGTCATTTTCATATGTATTGACTTTTCAAACATTTGTATGCATCTATGCCTATTCATATGGCCCCAAGGAAAAAGAGGAGAAATGAAACGAACCAAAGATCCTCATTGGTGGAAAAGAGGGGTTGCCAATGCCATTTCATTGTAAAAGTTATGGTTTAAATCACCAAGATAGCGATAATAACATATAACATGTATGAGCCTGAAGATAGCCAAGGGTGGCCTTGTCATGGCCAACATGACACTTCGGGTGATGCTAGGTCCCTGCCTCAACCAAAGTTATCAAGGGACATGGTTTTCTATGTAGAGAGTTGTTTCTTCTTGGAAGTGTCAATTGACTCAGTTTGTGAAATGCATGTTAAAAAGGGATGAAATGAGTGTGAACCTTTGGTATAAAAAATACCAAGATGATTGTTTCTTTTATCAAAAGTCCAATGGTGGAGATATCCCTTTTATAGTTGGAATTCAGACAAAGTGGATGTTGGAGACCATGGTGAAGCTATCGAATAATAGCTTAATAGCCATGGATTCAACATTCAACACAAATAAATATGGGGTGAGTGTATTAAGAATGATTGATCTAGTACAATAATTTGATTTGTAATGATTGATAATGATTAATGAGCTGAAGTTGACTTCATATGTTTTTTGAATGTGATAGTATCATTTGTACACACTCGTGGTGTTTGATGAGCAACAAAGTGGGGTGCCAGTTGCATGGGTGGTGGCATCACATAATACATCACAAGACATTTCACTATGGTTGGAACACCTCATGCATAGGTGTCACCAAGTTGATCATACTTGAAAAGTTAATGCCTTCATGGTTGATGATGCATTGGCTGAAATCGGTGTTTTAAGGTAACTTCAATCTTCTTATTTTACAATACAACTTGTATTTATTCTAAAAAGAACGTGCTTGAAATGAATTGAATGTGGTAGGAGAATCACAAGGTGCAATGTTATCTTGTGTGTTTGGCATGTATGTCGAGCATGGCTAAAAAATGTGGATCAATTGGCTAGCAGCCCAGAAATATCAAAAGAGATGTTTAGTGATTTGGGTTTAATTATGAATTATTGTTCCACAAGACTTGGTCATATCACTATTACCTAAAGACAAACTTTCTATCTGATAGAAGAAAGACATGTGCTCGTAGGATGGATTGGTTGATATATGTTCTTCTAACAAATGTTCAACCATGTTATCGGTTTAAGGAAATTCTAAAAAAGGAAAGATTTTTTAATAATTACAGGAAAGAGAAACAATTTGAATAATCAATGGAAAAAGCAAAAATAATTCCAAATAGTGATTGCAGCCCTCGTGAGAAAACGTCTCATGCTTTTTGGATGAGGAGTCAATCTAAACCTAATAAGAAATATCTTGTCACTCGTCATTGCACAAATTTCTTAACTTGTGATTGCCCATGGTCTATTTGTGGCAACATTTGCAAGCATGCCATAAAGGTGGGTTGGTTGTGTTCTTGTTCAATGGATTCAAACCAATTACTAAATCATCACAACACAGTTGATTCATACAATGACTCTCCTGAAATAAATATAGTGGCAATATGGGATCTGGTGAAGATGCAAACACATTTTCCATGGATAGACACAATGTTGATGTAAATGCTCAAGGACTTGAGTTGGCCCAAGAGGAGTTATTTGACTACATAGACCTGCTTCAAAACAATCCTCCTACTACTTTGACCAAGACTAAACAGTTGATTTCTTTGGTTAAAAAAATGTTGGATGACGACAACAATCTTCATATTATGGATTATGACTTCACGTGTGGGTTGGGTGCTTTCGAGTCATCTTTGAAGAGGAAGAAGAGTTAATAAGCCCCAAAAAGAAAAGAAAAACGAGAAAACAAAATGCAAGATTGGCAATTGACTTGAATATCTTTGCAGATGAATATGAACCATTTGAGTTTGAACAACTCAAGAAGCAAGGTCACCCTCGCTCCACAATGCATGGTTTTCCAGGTTTGTTGTGATATATTTGTTTTCAATTTTATTTAAATATTAATTAGTGTATTACATGTATTGTTGTTTTGTTGAATATGTTCATGTATGTTTGATAGGTGGCGAGGCTATGTTTGTTGATTTGGGAAATTTCTCCCAATTGTCAATTAAGGTCAATAAATAACTCCAAGCACTTACACACAGTGTTTCAATACATCAATTATTTTGTATGTTATGGAATATAGATTTCACGGGGTTGTTCCATACTTGCATTATGCTTGCATAGATTGGTATCTAATCATGAATTTGGTATATAAATTGGAAGACGAGCAACAAAAATGTAACAAAATTTGTAGCGGAAATGCAATGAAATTGTAACAAAACATGTAAAACACAATTTGACCAGGTTTTATAATTGCTCAATGTTAATGGTGATATATTATTAGAGAATAATATATATTACAACATCGCATATTATGTGTTTGCTGACTATGAGTTGTCGCACTAGTGGAAATGATTGTCAGCAATGGTGAGTGGGAGAATGTCAGCGACGATGAGGGAGTGAATGTCAGTAAGAACACAATGGTCACTCTGAATTTGAGGATGAAGGGGGATGTTCATGAATATTGTTGATACTATAATCATTATGTCCTGCTTTACCAGGACGAAGATACCCTGGTGTTTCCATAATTTCATTCCAACATTCAAACTTTTTTCTTAGGGTATAGGACTTTTTATAACGATTGGATAACGAAATCTAAGACTAATCCAATTATTCTCACATTATTCCATGCAATAATATAGTTAGCAACCCTTGTCAAGGTTATCTTTAAGTTTGGGTAGTTAAATGGACCTTTATTTCGAGTTTGTTTTCCTGAGGTATCCCACCTTGCTTTACATCCTTCTTATGTGGTAGTCTCCAATATTTGAATATGGTATGTGCAATCTGCAATGGTTTGTTGCCTGTTTGTAGCAATAATCTCTACTTCCTCTCACAAATTGGCCAACTCTTGTTGTTCTTTTATCACCTGTACAAGTATTTCATATTCTCCTCTAACCCACAGAATGCTCTCGGAATTTTGTTTAAAAAATTTAAGAGCTTCCACCCAACTGGCCTGATTTCTCAAATAAGATACAAAGGCTCTCAATTGGACATCCCCTACATAAGGTTGGGATTCCATCTTTTGTTAACAGACAACAAAAAATTGTGTTGGTACAGTTCACAAAGCAAGTCTTTTTCTAGATTCGTACAGGCCATGTATGCTTCTATGAAACCATTTATGTATTCAACCTGGAAAGGCTTATTGTTGATGATAACATTCTTTTTAAACATCAACAATCTTTCTACCAAGTACACGTTGTAATTTTTTTTCCCAAGGAAAAAGTCGTCATTTCCATTATATAATATATTGAAAATTACATGTTTTAGCTGTTGCATATAAAGTATATGCCTGAAAAAAGGTGGTTCTATCCACTAGCCAGTATAATGTCATAACATAGCCAGATGTTCATAAACTATAACAAAAAACTAAACAATATATAGATATGATAAGCAAAAATATATAGTAGTAGTGTCAGTCAATAGTTGTTGAGGATCATGTTGTCTCATATGTTGTTTGGTGCTGCTCTATGAAAGGCCTATGATAAAATTGATAGACCTTATGCCCCTGTTGTTCCTGAATCATCCATTGGTCGATTGGTTGTTGCGCGACTTCCTTGGAAAGACTGTTAGAAATCTGACTCCTTTCCCTATAAATATGATGACATACAATAAAATCAAAATGAGATTTTAAGTTTGTAATTTCATCCAGTGATCCTTTGAATGTGTGCACGTGATAATGAGACTGTGAATTGAACCAATTAATAACAATATTGGAATCCCCAAATATCTGTAATCGACTGTAGTCCTTTTCAAGAGAAAAAATAAGGATAAGTCTAAGACTGTTGAGCTCAGCATAATTATTGGTGCCCCTATTGAATCCCATCTTTAGTTTATAAAAATGGTCATCTGATAAGTATAGAACAACGCCACCACCGCAACCAATTTCTTGTGTAGATCCATCGAAAAAAGCCCAAGCAAAAGATTTATCAATGACTTCAGGGGCTATATGTCAGATGGGATGTGGTACATCTTCCTCAAGAATCAGATTATATAGTGCCTCAATGTGTGAGCAGGTGAAGTTCCAATCAATGGAGGCATCATGAAAGTTTTGCTTATTTCTTCCAATCCAAATGTCCCAATAGACCAGTAATGGAAGGTTACGAAGTTTATGAGTGTTGACATAATTCCACCAGGAATTCCAAGCAGTCTTAATATTTACTCCCTACCATCTAGAATTAATCACAAGAGTTTTATATAATTGGTTCCATACATGATGCACAATGGGACATAATAAAAATAGATGATCAATGGTTTCAACACTATTCTTACATAGACAACAGTGTGGGGCCATGAATGGATATGCACTGTAAGTTGTCATCGGTAGGAGCCTTGTTGTTTAACAAGCACCACATGAAAAGTTTCTCTTTTGGAGGTGACTTGAGCCTCCAAAGAATGCGCCACCACTAGTCTTTTATCTTTGGTTCATGGTCCGAATATATGAAGAGATAACCATCCTTGGGAGTGTATCTACCATGCGCAGAAATGGCCCATATCAGTTCGTCTTCCCGCTCGGTGATCCTAACGTGGGATTCAACAAGGGCGTTGATATATCTATTCCAATATTGTCCCCACTGATTGGGGATCATGAGGTCCTGTGCCGATTTCCAAGCTTGACTGAGCATCGTCGAATTATCTGGGTCTGCAATCTGGGATATGTATTTAATACCAGCAGAATCCAGGAATCATGAAAGTCCAAGTGGGAGGAGGTGTGCATTTCCACAACCTGACCAGGCATCTCTGCCAATACGGACATTTTCACCTGTCCCAATACGCCATGTCAATCCTTGTTTGATGACTGATATGGAATGAGTGACCGCCCTCCAAATCGTAGATATGTTTGTTCTATTCCTTATGGGCCTGCGGAGCCAATCCAACGTCGAGAGGGGGTATATATATTTGTAGTATACCACCTCTTTCCATAGACTGGTAGTAGTAAGTAGCTGCCATCCCAATTTGGTTGCGAGAGCCTTAGCAAAATAGTTGAGGTATTTCATACCCCAACGCCCCCATTTCTTGGGTCTAGCAATTCGTTCCCATCTAACCCATGCAAAAGTCCTGCCCTCATTGCTTCCTCTCCATAAAAACCTGCAACAAATCTGTTGTATTCTGTTAATGATGCCTTTAGGTATCCAAGCTAGAGCCATCTAGTAAATTGGTATGGCTTCTAATACTGATTTGATGAGCACCAATCTTCCTGCCCTTGATAGCCAATGTTGTTGCCAAATATTAATTCTGGCTTCAATCTTTGCTACCAACCATGTCCAATCAGCTATACGATAATTATTGGGCTTAAGCCTGTAACCCAAGTATTTAAGACCATCTTCAAGAGCTAGGTGCATGTATGGAAATTGATGATGTGCATATAATCAATCATTTTGAGAGAAATTCATAGTCATAATGGTGGATTTGATATGATTGGGAACCATACCTGTGGCTTTGCAAAAAGTGGATAAGATATGCAAAAATTTTGAGGAGTCCCTTATGGAACCATCAAGAAATATGAGTACATCGTCAATGAATAAAAGATGAGTGAGAGTAGTAACTTCTGTCAATTTAACCCTGAGGAGGTCCCCAGAAGATCTGGCTTCTGATATTAGTCTACTTAAACCTTCCATAATTAGGAGGAAGAGTAGAGGCGAAAGAGGGCATCCCTGTCTAAGGCCTCTCTCAGCATGAAAGAAATTTGATGCAACTCCATTAATAAGAATGCTATAAGAGACTGAGGAAATAAAACACATGACCCAATTGATAAAGGTATGAGGGAAACCAATCTGTGTTAGAATGAGGCGAAGATAAATCCAGTTGGCTCTATCGAAAGCTTTGGAGAGATCGATCTTGAGAATGATACTTTTCAGATTCCTAATTTTTATGGAGTGTAGTCCCTCCTGGGCTGTACCAATGGCTTCATGAATCTGTCGATGATTCAGGAAAGCAAATTTCTCCTTTGAGATGTGTTGGGATAAGATGGGTTTAATGCGATTGGCAATGATTTTGGAGATAATCTTGTAGATACAATTGCATAAGGAGATGGGCCTGAAATCATCAAATGAGAGGGGCATATCAGATTTGGGGATTAGAGCAATGAAGGTGGCATTGAAAGCTTCGTACATTATGCCATTCAGTCTACAATCTTCAATAGCCAATAGGATATCATGTCCAATTAATTCAAAGAAAGTCAGGTAGAATTCAACAGGCCATCTGTTAGGACCCGGACTCTTATCCTTCTTAAACCATTTCAATATTGCTTCTATCTCCCCCAAGGTGACAGGTTTATTCAGATTTTCAATCTCATCTTCGTCCACAAACCGAGGAAATTGTCTAACCACCCTGAATATCTCTTCTATTGTTGCTTCATGAGGATCTCTAAAGAGATGACTGAAGTGTCTGATACACATGTGAGCCAATTGGTTGAAATAATGAGCCTCTCTGCCCTCGTCATCTTTTAGTGACCAAATGGTATTAGTGATCTTCCTACCTCTGGCACATTGTTGGAAGAATTTTGTGTTGTCGTCACCAGCTTGGAGCCATATGGCTCTACTCTTAAGTCTCCAGTCTTCTTCCTTATGTCTTAAGATTCTAAGTTTTTCTCCTTCTAGTCTTGATAGATGTAGTTTGTTTCCATGGATAAAAATCAATTATTTCTAGAGTCCACTAGTTTGGCAAGTTCAACTTCAATTTGTTGAAGATTTGCCTCATCCCTTTTCTTCTTCTCCTTGGCCTATTCGATCATTCTATGCTTGAGTCTAGTCATATTACCAACTATGACTTTCGCAAGAGATCTATCATTTTCCTAGCTGCAATTAATCCACATATCTTTTACTATTTGGTGGAATTCCTCCTCTCTTAATTAGGAAGAATTGCATTTGAATGGTGACTTTGGCTTGGGAGAGGTTCCCACAATTTGCAGGAAAATTGGTGAGTGATTTGAAATGCCTCCGGAACCAACCCATTGCCTAATTGCATTAAAACTATCCACTAATGGTGCCTTAATGAGAAAACAATCCAACCTTCTTGCGAGCATAACATCACCTATCCTCCGATTTCGCCAGGTAGGTTGGATCTAAGCCATATCAATGTTGAGAAAACTGTATTGATCCAAGAGTTTCTCAAAAAAATCAGTGAGGGAGTCAATCTGAGCATGGTTTCCCCATGACTCTGCATGCCCTAATGAGAAGTTTAAATATCCACCTATAATAATATTATCTTTTGCCATGAATGGTGCCCTCATTAAGTCCTCCCAAAATACTTCTATATTATGATAGGGGCCATATATATTAATCAATCTCAAGGGAATTCCTAATTCTTCTAAGAGAAAATCTACTACTAAAACCCCTTCCCTACCCCATACATTGTCTATCTTCATAGTTCTATTATTGATACCTGTGGCACATCCACCAGACCTCCCTCATGCGTCTAGAGCATGAAAGGTCCACCCGCGAAGATGGGATTTTAAAATGTTAATAATAATTTGATCATCACCAAGGGCCTCCTGTAGGAAAATTACATCCAAATTTTCAATCTCAAACAACCTCCTAAGAGCCAATTTTTTTGTCAGGGTTGGCCAAGCCCTATAGTTGAAGGATAACGACTTCATTTGGGAACTAGATCCGGGTTGCCTTTTACTCTAAGAATCCGATCAATAGAAAATTGTTTAGCAGATGCCACCTCAATCTTGGCTTTGTGAGTAGCCTTAGATATGTTTTAGTGTCTGCTTCTCAATGGATTCGGTTCCTTGGGAGGGGAGGCATCACCGATGCCACAACCACTTGCCAGGGAGGGTTTGGCATGTGTTAGAGTCGGTCTAGTAGCCCTCCATCAGCGATCAAAGCTCTTTGAATTTGCATAAGTAGGTGTCTCATCAGTGTCTTGCATTCCATTAGGCATGCCATAACCCTGATGGAGGAGCTGGTGTCTTTATTCCCCTCTTGGCACTGCTGGATCAAGTTGTTTTAGTCATTAAGCTTTTTCAAGGTTATTTGTCTTGTCTTGAGGTCAAAATTTCTAGGTCTAGGGTTTAGGTCAAATTTATCTCCAAGGTCATGTCTCTGAAGGTCAATAAGTGCCCAGCGAGCCAGAGGGATGATTTTCAAAGTGTTTCTTCGAAAAATTTCATCTTGTACAGTTAATTTTCACCTTGGATTTAAAAACCCTGTTTTTAAAGCCAAGGTCATTTCTCAAAATTTTGTAAAACTTGTAAAAATTCAAAATGATTCAAAGGACAGCATGTAACCCTGGCTCCCTTGTCAAGATCCCTCAGATGCTATCCCTGCAAAAATTATCAAAGAAAAGCATCAAATCAATCAATTTCAGGACAAAAGGAAACCAAAAAAGTCAATTTTATAAAGTGTCATGGAAAAACATTATAAAGTGGGTTATGACATGAAATTAATTCAAACAAGGCTATAAAAGCCCTAATCTCCCTCCATCAAGCCTCATTGCGCATTCAAGAGATAGAGCAATTGTTTCCAAGAGAGTTTGAGCGAATTGTGTGAGTTGGGAAGGCGCGCGACCCGTTGAACCAGGCGCGCGACCCGTCAGGCTGCCCATTCTAGTTCAGAAATTACACAGGCGCGACCCGTTGAGGGCGCGCGACCCGTTGGGCAGTGCGCGCGACCCATCAGGGTTTCCTCCACAGAAAATTACCAGCAAGCTGCCAAGCGACCACAAATTGTTCAAGCTTGTCCGGTAGGCCTTCAATCATATAAATTATGGTTTGCTAAAGCTTGAGAAGATCATGATAATATTTTAAAAGCCTTCATTTGCAAGTAAAGACTCCATGTGCTTTTGCTTCAAAATATCAAAGTTGCTAGGGTTTGTTTTGCTGTTTTAAGGTATTCCTTTTCATTCCTATTGTTCCTACATTTTCCCACCTCCCATTTCTTACTCCCTTATCACTGTTATTTAATTTCCCTACCAAAAATATTAAGAAATCAAAAATCAAACCCTAAACCCTACCTTCCATAACATCCTTGCAAATGAAATTGTATGATGATGTTGATGTCATGATTCCTCTTTTTAACCCCTGTTTCATATATTTTTCCCAATTTTCCTTCCAAGTCTCCCTTCCCTAACATTTCCCTTGTGCTACTTGTCCCCTTGAAACAACATTTCAAAACAGTTAAAATAGCAGATTTCAAAGCAGAAGCAGCAGTACATTTCAGCCACTTTGCCCCTGAAACCATGTCAGAAACCGAAACCGACTATGAGCAAAGTGATGACCGTGAGTCAACACCAGAAGTTGAGCCTGCTTCGGAACATGAAAAACCACTATTGGGCCCGAATGCACGTGTGCAAGGCGAAGATGAAAGTGCTCCAAAGGCGGTTGGCCAAAGCACAAAAACGAAGAAAAAGGCCCGACCCCCTCCACATCTTGGCCGAGGCTTCCTTGAAGGAGCATGGCACTAAATAGCTCAGCCCCAGCACAAATTCCAAGAAATTTTGAGCATTTTGGGTCATTTTGGTTTTTTCAGGCAAAAAACAGGTTTTGTCCCCTCAACGGGTCTCACCCCCCGCGCGACCCTTTCATTTGGCTACTCTGTTCCGGGAAAACTCAGCATTTCTGGATTTTTCATGAAAAGTTACACATGCTCACCCATTGCCAAGAGATTTTATGAAGTTTTGGGCCTCCAGAAAGTCAAAAAACAAGCAAAAAATGACTTTCTGCCACATTTTTGACACACAGAAAGCAGTCTTGGGAGATTGCAATTTTGGAGGGGTAAATGACCACCAAATTCAGAAATTCCACTTGGGTTGGAAAGTAGACATCCAGACCTTTCCAACAAGCCTACTCTTGCCCCATTTGGACACCTGGAAGTGCCCCAAAAGTGCTCTCAAAGGCGCGCGACCCGTTCAGGAATGGCGCGCGACCCATCAGGCAAATTGCTCAGGATTTCAGCCTACAGCTCAGCAAAACGCAGTTTTGACTATGTTTGACTTTTTGGAGTTGATTTTTATCCTCCTTGTTGTAAATGATGTAATTTTATGACACTTTTACACTTATGTATCTCTTCTAGAAGATTCATTCATGAGATAGGTGAAAATTAAATGAATGAACTGGTTTCCTAGCTTATAGAGGCAAGTTGTTTTGACTGCCTAGTTTTCAGTGCTTAGTTTAGAATTGGTTGAAACAGCTCCTAGGATAGTGAGCTCGACCCCTAGAGGCTAGGGAATGGGTTGGCATGGTCTATATTATGTATTTTCTCAATCATTTTCATGGTTGGAGGGTTGGACTCTTGAGGGAGAAGCTCTTATTGTATTATTCACTGTATCTCTGCAATTTTTGGCAAAGGAAGACCAGGGTTTTGCAGTCCTTTTTGGGATTCTTGTGGTCACATGTATTGATGGTGTGTTTCTCTTTGTACTTGTAAGTGTGTTATGTGAATCATTTCCTTACTTTTCCTTCTGCAAATTAGGCAAATGAAGTGTTAAAGTAGAATTCATGACTGTCATGCTCTGCTTTTAAGTTTGCTTAATATCAATGTTTTCAACTGTTTAAGGGGAATTCAAGGTTATTGCTTGCTCTCCTTAACTCCTCACCATTCATTCTCATCCATCCATCTCTATCAAAGGCATCAATATTGTTTCCTACCTCGCCCCAAAGAACTCCCTGCGAAAACTGTGTCCAATCCCCGCACCCGAAATTGCCATTCCCCAATTTTCCACCAAAACTTTAAAAATCCCAAATTAAACCTCTTGATCAGTTTACTAGTCTAAAATCAGTGTTTCTCTATTGGTCATCTCTCCCATTGAAGATCTTTACTGGGATAGACCGGAGAGAGCCCTCTCCTGCCCCGTAGGGCTAGCTACGAGGCTAAGTGGTTTGATGTTGCCTTGGAGTTTACCTTTCTCAGCCTGAGGTGAAATTTCAAGCGCTAACAGCATGCATGAGGGATTGTAAGTTATACCTATGGCAAGTGTTGTTATCCGATGAAGCCTCGTCATCGACCGGAGTTGTAATCGTAGGCCCTTTAAGGGTGGACGGGGATGGGAGCGAGTAGCTAGGGGGTTTGATGCCAGGGGACAAGAGATGGGATTAAAATTACAAGAAGAAAGAGAAACCCTAGACAGATGTAGAGGCGTAATTAGAAAGTAATTAACAAGATGTTTCCGGGGAGGACGGAGAGATAATAGTACCCGAAAGTGGACCAAATTGATAAGAGTGTATTCAAGTAACCCTTGTTGAAGGTGGTCGAGTTGTCGATTGCTGAGTGCTTTTGTTGGTTTCCTTTTGACGCGTTTGTGGTCTATTTTGTGCTTTCTGTGTGGGTTCCTCTGATCCTCTTGCCTGTGTTTGTAGCCCAATTGACTCCTCCATCGGGCTCACCTCTTTGCTTTCATTTGTAATCAACAAGAACTTCTTATAAAGATGGCCAACCTCATGGCACCTTCTGCATCTCAATGGGACCCCTTCATAGTCCAAGATTTCCAGCTTGGTGAGCCCTCAATACTGTAATCTCAAGCTTTCGACTAGTCCATCCTTGGTATCTAAATGCACAAGGATTCAGGCAATAACCATGTTCCCTGTCTCTATAAATGATTTGTCATGGTCCAGATAAACTCCTAGATCATCGCCAATATAACGAAATACGTCCTCAGACCAAAAATGAAGCGGTAAACTGGGGATCCGCACCCATATAGGTCCAACACCCATATTCTCCTTGTCAGGATCGAATAGTGGTGTCCACCCCTTCAGTAGCATTGTGCCATCTCTATGTGCTAGAATTTCGACATGACCTAATTCGCATTATCAGGGTGTGCAAAAATAAGAGAAAACTAGCCCCTTGTCATGGTCAAAATAGAAGGTCGTTGTTCAAGGATTTGTCCCCAAATCTCCACAACCCATCGTTTGAGCCGCGATGTTGTATAGTTTCGCCCCGCACTCTTCCAATCAAAATTGTGCTTGCTATGTCTAGAACCCATGCCATTTTAATTCCTTCCCCAAAGACCAGCAGATGCCCATGCTCCCTAACCTTAATGCATTTGGACTTTTTGCCCGGTTTTTTCTAGGAGCCCTCCACTGATTTCCCTACATCATGGGGTGGGTTGTCCCCTGCTTCCGAAACCCGAGCTTCATCCTGCTCAGGTATAATATGAGTCACTCCTTTGAAACATCCGAAAGTCTTCACTAATAGGGGCGGTCATATTACCTAAGCAGCAAGGTTCGTATCTGCAAGTCTCCTTTGCCCTGAGATCTCTATGCGATAGTCTTTTGCCTCAACCCTAAAAACCCCATCTACTGCTACGTAGGTCTCCCCAAAACCTGTTGCCAAATTGGATAACTATTCTTGCTCCCATAATTGTATCTCTGAAGGTGACGAAATAGTAAGAACAGGGTGCGGGTGATAGTCCGT
Organism: Pinus tabuliformis; assembly: GCA_031772625.1. Taxonomy (NCBI): domain Eukaryota; kingdom Viridiplantae; phylum Streptophyta; class Pinopsida; order Pinales; family Pinaceae; genus Pinus; species Pinus tabuliformis. Next base: position 70,457,684 of record CM062819.1, on the reverse strand, counting down.
TAAGAAGGTCTCTAATGGGTCTAGTGATGCAACGGTGCCAGGAACCGATATGGAGGGTTCAAACCCTAGGGAAGAAAATGAGGCCTCCCCCTCGCCTAGAGCAAAGATATAGGCATCTACTTGATCGACCAGTTCAAAGGCAGTAGCCGGTGAATACATATTGGCTTGGCGAGGTGGATCCTCAGTCCACATCGACATAGAATATATGGAATCAATCGAGTATTCCACTAACTCCTCCATATCATCTAAAAGTCTTGAACAAGATCAGACTCCAAAAAACTTCCACGAATAAGGGCGCTCGGGAGTGCTAACCCTGCCTGCCTTCAAACCATAGCAGCAACCGCTTGCAATTTGTCTGCCACGTCCTCCTCCACCACCAGTGGTCATCTCTGCATACCTCCTGCGAGATGTTATCTCGACCCTAATCTTTCGCTGACCTTCAAGACGACGTGAGATTTCAGAGCCATTTTCTCCCTTTACAATCTCTTCGGTGGTTTCATGTTATGCTTTAACTCAATCATGATATACCAAACACATAAATTTTATTATAAAATAATATTTAACAGTTAATTAAACTTACAACCTAGTATATATCAAGTACAAGTTATAATTGGTTGAAGGAGCCCTGCAACTAAGTACACCATCCATTAACTGTCTGAGTTGTTTCTTCTCATTCTCCATCCTAGTCACCTTCCTTTGCAACTCAACCACTGTGTTTTTATGTTTTCCTTCAATTTTGTTTATATATTTTTCCCATGTCTTGCAAAGGTCACAAATTAAGTTTTTGTGCAAATGGAAAGGTATTAGTTTTCCCTTATAAGAGGGTATACACAGGGCTAATTTATCCTTTGGTTCCTCATCCTCTGTTTGAACAACAGTGTCTTTGGTGAGTTTTATCTCTAGTTCTTGATCCTCTGTTTGCACAACAATGTCTTTGGTCAGTTTCATCTCTGGTTCCTAATCCTTTGTTTGCACAACTGTTTCTTTGGTCAGTTTCATCTCTGGTTCCTGTTCCTTTGTTTGCACAGTTGTGCATTTGGTCAATTTCATCTATGGTTCCTGATCCTCTGTTTGAACAATAACGTCTTTGGTCAATTTCATCTTTGGTTCTTGTTCCTCTATTTGCACAATTGTGCCTTTGGTCAATTTCATCTCTGGTTCCCGATCCTCTGTTTGCACAACAATATCATCGGTTTGTTTTTTTCCAAGGGGTATATTTTATTGGACCCCTGGAGAAGGTATATCTATGACACCAATGGGTAGGGAGTTTGCAACCTGGACCAAGCAATTTAATCTTTCAAAGCCTTCTTTTTATCTGAGCTCATCTGTTAGGGTTTTAACTATGTTTTGAAGTTGTTTGATTTTCATTTGGAGAACCATATTCTTCCTTAACAACGAAATATACAAGGGAGGGTATAAAGGGGTACTTATTGTTTTAACGTGTTTCTTTGTCAGTTCTGGTTTGCTTGCTTGGTCCTCCTCATAATCCCCATACAAAAAATAAATTTAGGCAAGGCACTCTGATGTATAGCATTCGACTACTCCTTGTATGTACTCATAGTCAGAATCAGTAGAGGGAACCTTCTCAACTTGTTTTTTTTTTTTTGTCAGAAACGTGGTCGAGTCCTTGTTCCATGAATCCTTGTTGCATGAATCCTTACACCATGACTCCTTCTTCCATCAATACAACATGTGGATGCTCTTGTGTAGCTTTAGGGGAAACCTCTTACATTGTTTATTATGTAACAACGAGGAGGGTTTCAGGAAGTGCAGCAACACAACCTTGCTTTCTCTTGTTCTGCTTGGCTTTTGGCACCATTGTCAATCACTTCTTATATCCTCTCAATCTTTTGGTGGCAGGTTTACTCCCCAATATTTCTACATCTTCATCATCATCTTGTTCATCTCCTTTTTTGTGGGGAATTAGTAGCAGAATCCTTAGAAATCCTTGTAGTTTGAACACTGGGAGACTCGTTTTCCATATGGAAAGGTTCTTTGGGAATTTCTACATTTTGGAGGTCATGGGGTGGAGTTGCAGCTACTATGGAATCCTCTGGTGGGGTAGTAACATCAGCATGCAATGGCTTTCCAACTAGTTCATCCAAAGTTCTCCCTTCCCTTTGCAGCGCACTAACCACCAAAAGTTTAATGAGGCAATGGTGTGACAGGGTTTCCAATGGCCACTTTGATTGTTGTATTGATCGGGCCATATGCTCTAGGGACTTTGCAAGAAAAAAAAAGGCATGTTAACCAACCTACCATGACGCAAGTGGTCTAACAGCCAGAGGTGTTGGTGATAAACAACGACAGACCTCCCTTCACACGTGAAAAAATTATGGACAAGGAATGCAACATCATTCTAGTGTTGTGGTAATGCCTTCCTCTCAAATCTTGTGTTTATCTTCTGCAGTCGTTCACCTGCCTCAAGGTATTGCTGCAAAATATCAGGTTGGGGTTTTCGGGGTGCATACTGTTAGCGCTTGAAATTTCACCTCAGGCTGAGAAAGGTAAACCTCAAGGCTACATCAAACCATTCAGCCTCGTAGCTAGCCCTACGGGGCAGGAGAAGGCTCTCTCCGGTCAATCTCGGTATATCTTCAATGGGATGAGATGACCAACAAGGTAACACTGATATTAGGCTAGTAAACTGATGAAAAAGGTTGATTTAGGGTTTTTTGGGTTTTTGGTGGCAAATTGAGGAATTGCAATTTTGGGTGCGGGGATTGGACACAGTTTCTGCAGTGGGTTCCTTGGGGTGAGGTAGGAAACAGTATTGATGCCTTAACTTGAGATGGATGATCAGGAATGAAAGATGAGGAGCTAAAGAGAGCAAACAATGACTTTGAATTCCCTTTAGACAGTAGAAAACATGGAAATTAAACAAATTTAAAAGCAGAGCATGGCTAGCATGAATTCATACTTTAACACTTCATTTGTTTAATGTGCAGCAGTAAAGAAAGGAAATGAATCACATAACAAAGCTTACAAGAACATTGAGAAACACACCATCAACACATGAGTCCACAAGAATCCCAAAGATGACTGCAAAACCCTGGTCTTCCTTAGCCAAAAATTGCAGAGATACAGTGAAAATATACAATGATAGCTTTTCCCTCAAGAGTCCAACCATGAAAATGAGCAAGAAAGTACATAATATAGATGATCTAACCTCTTTCCCTGCCTCCATGGGTCGAGCTCACTATCCTAGGAGCTGTTTGAACCACTTCTAAACTAAGCACTACAAAATAGGCAGTCAAAACAACTTGCCTCTATAAACTTGGAAACCAGTTCATACATTCAATTTTTACCCTTTACATGAAAAAATCTTCTAGAAGTGTTAAACAAGAGTGAAAGTATCCAAAAGTGTCACAATTACATCCAAGAGGACCATTATTAACCTCAGAAAGTCGAAAAGAGTCAAATCTGCATTTTCTGGGCTGAACTGGTCAAATCTGGCAAAATTTGCTCAACGGGTCGCGCCCCTTTTCTCAACGGGTCGCGCACTTTGGAGCTCTGTTTGGGGCACTTCCAGGTGTCAGAATTGGGTGCAGGATAGCTCGTTGGAAAGGTCTGCGAGTCTACTTTCCAACCCAACTGGAATTTTTGAATTTGGAGTTCATTTGCCTAGTAAAAACTCAATTCTCCCAAGACTGCTTCTGCAACTCAAAAAAGGGGCAGAAAGTCAAATTTTGCATGTATTTTGACCTTCTGGAGGCCCAAAACTCCATAAAAACTCAATTCCATCCATGGGCATATGTAACTTTGCATAACAAATCTAGAAATGCTGAGTTTTTGCAAAAAGGAGCTGCCATGACAAAGGGTCTCACCGGGGGTGAGACCCGTTGAGGAGCCAAAACCTGTAAATTTCCAAAAAATGCCAAAATTACCCAAAATTCTCAAAATTTTTTGGGATTTGAGCTGTGGCTAGGCTATTGAGTGCCATGATCCTTGAGTGAAGCCTCAGCCAAGATACGGAGGGGATTTGGCTTCTTTCTCCGTTTTTGAGCCTCGGTCAACCTCTTTTGAAACATCTTCATTTTCGCCTCGTAAAATCCACCCCTGCAAATCGATTAAGGAGGTGGGCTCCTCTCTCCCATGATGGCCACCTTTACCACCCTTATGATGCCTCCTCTGTACCTCAACCTCTGAAGATGATGACTGGTCATCACTTTGCTCATAAGTCTCGGTTTCTGACATAGTTTAGGAGCAAAGTGGACAAACTGTACTGTTGTCTCTGCCTGTAAAAGGTGCTGAATTCTATGGTGTTTCAAGGGGAAAAAGACATGAGGGAAATGTTAGGGGAGGGATCTTTAACAAGGAATGGGAATATATAAATGTAACAGGGAATCTTTAAGGGAAATTTTGCAAATCATTATGCATATAGGAAGACATATTTGTAATTGGGAAATCATTTGCAAAGATCATTACATATGGGAAAAAACTTGTATGAAAGTGAACATGGGAATATGCATACATGTATTGATAGGGGAAGTAGGGAAACCATACACAAAACCTGCTGATATATTCATCAACATTGTCTTTTGTTTTCACATGAATTTTTACACATGTATATGGTAGAGGGAAATTAGGATTTTGTATGCTTTGGGAAAGGGGTAGAGTTTACATTTTTAATGGCTAGGGATGGGGAAAGATTTGCATTTTATTTATAAGATAAAATGGGAAAAGAGATGAACATATAAATGTGAGTGATAGGGAAAGGAAGGAAGCCAACCCAAGGAAAAATAACTTGAAACAACACAAACCCTAACACAATTTGGTCATGAACATTGCAGCCATATAATGTCCTTTTACTTGCAAAATTTTGATCATAAAAGCATGCCCATGACATCCACCATCCATAACAGCAATTAATCCATGTTTAGAGCACCTACCTCGAGCAAATTCGGTGATTTGGAAGAAGATTAGGGAAATTTCCTTGAAGTTTGCAGCCAAGCGGTTCAACGGGTCACGCAGGCCGCCCAACGGGTCGCGCCCCTCCCAACGGGTCGCGCACGTTGATTTTTTGAACTGCAGAAAGGCTCTGGACGGGTCGCGCACCACCCAACAGGTCGCGCACCTCTCTCGACGGGTCGCGCCCCTCTCAGCTGCCCGAAATCGCTGTAATTTTGCTCCTTTCTCTCAATCACTCTCTCTATCTCTCTTGCAAGCATTAGAATGCATAATGAGAGTGAAAGGAGGGAATTTGGGGTTTTATAAGTCTCATTTGAAAAAAATTCATTTACAAACCCACTTTCTAATGTTTTTCTTTTGACACTTTATAACACTGATTTTTGGTTTCCTTTATCCTGAATTTGACTCATTGAGTGCTTTGACTTGATTCTTTTTGCAGGTAGATCATCTGAGGGACTTTGGCAAGGGGACCAGGGTTACTGCTGCGTTTTTGAAGACTTTTTGGAATTTCATTCTTTTTACAAAAATTTAACATGACCTTGGCTTTAAAAACAGAGTTTTTAAATCCAAGGTTAAAAATGAACTGTACATGATGAAAATATCAAAGAAACATGTTTACAATCCTCCCTCTGGCTTGCTGGGCACTCAAGGACTTTCAAAGACATCACCTTGCAGAGATAAATGACCAAAACCCTAGACCTAGGACCTTTGACCTCAAGACAAAACAAGACAAGCTTGAAAGAGCTTAATGACTGATATGACTTGATCCAGCAAAACCAAGAGGGGTATAAATAAACCAGCTCCTCCATCAGGGTTATGGCATGCCTAACGGGATGCAAAATTTGACACTGATGAGACACCTACGAATGCAAATGCAAAGAGCTTTGATCACTGATGGAGGGCTTCAAGACCGACACTAACACATACCATTGTCCTCCCGTCTAGGTAACCCTGTCACTTTTGCAATTGCTTCTTCTGTCACATGCACGACTAGCTACCTCATATCTTCCCTCCCTGTAATGCATGGCAAATTCTAGAGCTATGTCTTTTTCATACCCTTGCAACTTGCGAATAAACTCCATGCAACTGCCCTATTCAAACAATGGTCTAATGTGTTGAAATTGAAATTTGTGTAGCAATTCTTCGGCAGGTTCTTTGTGAACTCTTGGGCCTCCCATCTTTAGTCAAAGTTTAGAATGACCATGGTTGTGTTTGGAGAGTAAAACAATTTGAATGTGGGAGAACGACAAGCAATGGAAGAGTTGAGGGTAAGCATGTAATAATGGAGTCTTGTAATAATTAATAATGTAATCACGTGGCGTCGTTTATTGCGACGACCATTTGGCATCAACCATTCCTTGCTACTATGATCAAAGGAGATTCCCCCTTTACACAGTTAGGAGTTGCCGCCACGACAACCATTGGAATGGGAGGGTGAGTTGCCGCAACCGATGCAATTGATTTGTGACCCTGATTTTCCATCATAATAATTTAAAGTTTGTTTACGTGAAAATTTGTGGGCCCATGCACCATTACACTCACTCCTTAATTATTTTCCTTAAAAAGTATTGGTTATAGTTTATTATTTATCCTTGAATGCATATTATAATTTTGCAGGATTATCAAGTTAATTTCATTGATTTGCAGGTTGTTCATATTATTTTCATTGTTTTGCAAGCTTAGTTGTTGTTGTTGTCATGTATGTTAGAACGTGCTTCAATTCAATTCACCTAATCTTGTGGCTGAAGATGTTGATAATGGAGAAATTAATAGCAATTGAATGGTTTGTTTGGTTATTTATACAATTTTGTCCCTTAAATGAGGTTGGATCTATCAAATGGAAAAATGCAAGATATCACAATTACATTTTGCATATCACCATCTGTAAAGGACAAATTAAATAATAATGATTTATCTATAAGCTATCTTGGTTGGCTTGTAACCAAGGGTATCTCACATAATTTGTTATGTTAGGGGCTTCTTTAAGAATTCAAGCTCATTAGACTTGTATTAGAGACTTGTATAAATTTTTCATGTGTTACTCATGGATAATGAATGAATGAATGTTCTTAGAAGTTGTTTTGCATATTGCATCCTTGAAACTCCATTTATTCTTGCCAACTAAGTATAAATTCCTAGACTAGTTGTGAAGCTGCCTGTGGTGACAGTGGGACTTTTTCCAAAGTTGTTGTTGTGCCCTCTAGCTTTAGCCTATTCACTAGGCATGCTAGTTTGTGCAACAACAAGTTCGAAAACCCTAACTGCATACCCCTATGTGCATTGTATAGGACAAAACCCTAATTGCAAAACCCTAGCATTGATTATTGAAGATGAAAACCCTAGGTGCTTTGAAAAGCCGTTGTTAAAGCAAGCCCTCATATGCATTGATGAATGCTAAGATGGCGTAAGCAATGAATGCATGAATGAATCCCTAAATGAATATGATAAGTGCATGAAATACTAAGCATTCACTATGCCCTTACCCTAATGGATGAACAACACATGTGGAGAAACCCTAGCATGAAAGATGACCTAGCAAGACAATGTCATGAAGCATATATAAGAATCACTAACATTCTCCAAGGCATGTCCATATGATAGAAAAACCCTATTTACAAGTTCAAAGGCCTAGATTGAAAACCATAGGTGCATTGTCTATGAGAAAACCTTAAGTGAAAAACCCTAGGTGCATTATCTAGGAGAAAACCTTAAGTGCAAACCCTTGCATTGTTAAAGATGATAACCTTGGGTAATGAAACCCTAACATTGCTTGTTGAAGATGAAAACCCTAGGTTCATTGAAAATCCCTTGGTAAAGCAAGCCCTAATATGCATTAATGAAACCCTAAAATGACCTAAGCAATGAATGCATGAATGAAGCACTAAATGAATATGATAAGTGCATGAAATACTAAGTATTAAAGATGCCCTTACCATAATGGATGAAGAACACTTGTGATAAAGACAATGTTAATGGATGAAGAACACATAGCATGAAAGTTTCCCTAGCAAGACAATGTGAGAAAGCATATATAAGAAGCACTAACATTGTCCAAGGCATGTCAATATGATGGAAAAACCCTAGCTACAAGTTCAAAACCCTAGCAACAAGTTCAGAACCCTAAGTGCAAAACCCTAGGTGTAAACTCCTAGGTGCATTGTCTACAAGAAAACCGTAAGTGCAAAATCATTGGTGCATTGTAAACTATAAAACCTTGAGTGCAAAACCCTAGGTGCAAACCCTTGAATTGTTAAAGATGATACCCCTTGAATTCTTCACATCTCGTGAAGTAGAAAAGTGTGAGAGAGAAAGAGAGTAAAGGTTCTTGGTGGAATATTTCAGTGGTTATACTTCTGTAAGGGCTATTTGCTTTTATTTTTTTTCCACTGGAAAAATCGGTAACCTTTTATTTAAAAAATGAAAAGTTACACAAGCAGATGCATTGAAGCATTTCCATAAGTTTCCCATTGGGCTCGAGTGCTTTCGCACCCCATGCAACGTTACATAACTAACGTGCATTTAGAAGAAGAAAAAGAGAAAGAGAGAAGAAGAGAGAAAGAGGCAGAAAAACTGAATTCCGGTAATGAGTATAGGACTCACACTTCAAGTTTTTCTCCCCTTTTTCTTTTCGACCTTGCGCCACTCTCCTTGAGTGGGCTTGATCGAAGCTATGACTAACTGTGTTTCTACTTTCTGTGAGGCTGTTTCCTTGTCTGAGTCTGAAGTATCTGAGAGGTGATGCCATTTGATCCCTCCCATACTCAGATCCTCGCTTGCCTTCTCTGCCAGATTTGAGTGGAGCTGTGAAGCCTTGTTGTCTGATGTGGTTCCCTTCTGAGTCTCCATTTCTTGAGAACCCTCAGCATTCTCTGCGGGGGTATCTTCCTCTTCTGCTTCTGATTCTTCGTCCTCTGAGTCAGGGGGGGGGGAAATTGCCATCCTTTCCTCTGCTTCCCTTTCTGCTTCTTTTTACTGTTTGCTTTCTTGGCTTCTGGGCATGTGCTTTGCAGGTGTCCTGTCAGCCTACAGAGCCTACACCTGAAAGCAGTGTTTTCATAGTCTAGTGCTTGCAGCCAATTTTGTTGTTTGTAGATCAGCCTTATGTTGTCCGGCAGCCCTTTACTTAGATCTACTTCCACACAAATGCGTGCAAAAGTGTAGACCCTTTCATCAATCCTTTCCAGATCTGTTTTGATATATTTCCCTATGTTGTTCCCAATTCCTTCCAATACTCGTTCACTCCAAAAGTGAAGGGGAAGGTTATATAGGCGGACCCAGACCGACACTTTGGATACAGTCATTTTGTTTGGATCGAAATCTGGAAACCATGGGGTCATAAACAGCCCCGATGTTCCCCAAAACCAAGGCCCAACACTGATGATTGTATCTCTGACTTCCTTGGATGCAAATCTAACTATAAAAAACCCCTTGGAGCATAAATGTATATCACATTCCATGGTCCAATTGGTGAAAATCCAGTGAAATAGATCCATTGGTTTTGGCCAAAAACTGTTAAAACGACAGATTTCATAGGACTTTACGGAATCATCAATCCCTGTAGAATCAAAGTTAAGGGCTGGGGTTTGCCCTAGCTGATCTACTATGTATGGCCTAGGTGTGTATCCACCTTGATCTGGAGAGGACCCTGAATCTCTGTTATCCTGTAAAATGATTTTGTAGGAGGAACCTCCCTTGGGTTGATGCTGAGGTGCTGTCTTTTTCCCTTGTCTCCTCCTGAGGAGCTTGGCTGTCCCTGAGGCAGAGTCCCTCCTCTCAACCTAAGATTTAAAACAATGGTTGTTTATGGACTTATCTCATAGCTTTTCAGGGTTCTATTATCCTGGAGGGACCACCTACCACTGACGAAATGTTGGATTTGAAAAGGGTATCCCGTTACTGCCCATATTTGTTGTTTCAGCTGCATGATGGTGTTTTCTGCATGTACCCACACTAAACAGGTTTTCCCCTCAGGGGTTTTAATAAAAATCTAAAAACGAGTTGTTGTTACCTGTAGCTTGGGTTTTGACTGAGTTCCTGATCCACCTAAACCGGTGTCGCGGCTATTGTCCGTGTGCTCTGGCTGTAAACAATCTTCCAGATCTGACCTCGTATTGGGTCGTTCTTCCATTTGCATGTCTAGGTCTACAAACCCTCTGCTCGATCTATGCTCATTGCCACCGATCTGCTGCCTGAGTTCTGGCTGTTCTCGAATATTGGCCAGATCGGGTAGATCCAGGCCGGATCTGCAATGTTTGAGCCAATCCATTGAGGGAGGGAGCAGATCTGCATCATGCAGTCCCCCTTCTTTGATTGCAACGACCGAACCGATAGTCCACGACTGGAAAACGGCCGAGGAAGGAGAATCGTATGGGAAAGAGGAAGAAACGGGACCGGATCCTTTCGCCTTATGCGCCGCATTTACGAGCTGCCGCTGCAAATCGTAGGTAGAGGCGGTCGAAGCCTCCAAATCTCCCGAATACTGTTTTTCATTCCATGCGCCGCCTGATGACTTGCAGATGAATGTATAAAAACCCATTCTAGTGTATTGCAGTGCTCCTCCGTTCTCTAGTATCTCGGGCCTGAGCCATCATTTGAACGCGGGCACGGAAGCCATGGGCGATCTGCAGCAGGGAAAATCCGTTTCGGCCATGCGCAAGCTTACCTACTGTCCTGCGATCGGCTATTTGCTTTTATGCAATATCCAACCGTAGATTAAAAAAATAAATACATAGGAGCAAGGAGAAGAATTCTTGATAAATCATGAAGTAGAAGATTATGAGAGAGAAATAGAGTACCCTCTTATATAGAAGACCTATAGGAGATCTCCATTTGGCTTGAAAACAAGACATCTGAAAAGTGAATGAATTTTAGACTGTAGTATTCCTCTTCAATTTCGACCCGTGTCTCTAAATTTTCGGACTATGGTATCTTTCTGCAACTTGGTCCATCTCAACATACTTCAGACCTGTCCAAAAATAAACCCCTATACCCTCGAATATGTGGAATTATGGGTGTTGGAAATTTTATGACAGATGTAACCTCTGGATCTGTAAATTGTTGGAAACCTTGATTGGAAATTTGAAGAAGTATTGAAGGCATTTTAAGGTCTCGTTTTGTAACATCTTTTGAAATACTTTTGGAGTCCTCGCTATTTGTTAATAAAAATATTTTTTTTATTCATTTTTGGGTTTTGTTTAAAGTGATCTTAAATAGTAAAATAGAATTTGTAAAAGGAAATATTGATTCACCCCCACCCCTCTCAGTATTTCCAACAGATAGACAAAACTGAATTGTAATCAAAATGACACAACTGAACTGAAATGAACTGTTAGACACAACTGAACTGTAATCAAAATGACACATCTAAATTGTAATCACAATGTAATTCCATTAATAACATTGAATGAAAAAATAAATTCCTTACATACACATTGTGTTGAGATATCAAAAAGGTACCAAAAAATAAAGTGAGCTTGTATATAAAAAAACAGAGCTCATATAAATACATAAAAAAGGATGGACATAATGGTTGTTTATGTTGCTACAATAACATCATAAGAAATAAGAACACCATAATAACCCCGATAACAATCACAAGAACAATGCATTCATTAACAGGCCACATATATCGATGTCTGTGAATGACAATTGGTGGAGCACATGTTGACTCCTCCACATATCTTGCACATCC